>JBBHAA010002338.1:2500-602500 GCA_037953035.1 Aquarana catesbeiana | reverse complement strand
GCACAGGTGAGACTGTACTGATGGGCACAGGTGAGACTTTGTTGATGGGCACAGGTGAGACTGTACTGACAGGCACAGGTGAGACTGTATTGACGGGCACTGGTCACGATGTATTGACAGGCACTGGTCACGCTGTATTGACGGGCACTGGTCACGCTGTATTGACGGGCACTGGTCACACTGTATTAATGGGCACTGGTCACGTTGTATTGACGGGCACTGGTCATGTTGTATTGATGGGCACTGGTCACGTTGTATTGACGTGCACTGGTCACGCTGTATTGATGTGCACTGTTCACGCTGTATTGATGGGCACTGGTGAGGCTGTGCTGGGGGGCACTGATAAAGTTGTTGTTAATATTTATTTTTGTAACTTAATTCTGCATAAAACATTTAAGTGTTATTTCATGAGATCATTTATGAGGGTGTGTTTAGGGGCGGGGCATAGTTGGGGTTGGGTGGGGCATCTGGTGGCGAGTAACCCTTAAGGCCTGGCTAGTAGCTTAGGCTTGAAATTTTGAGCCCTGTATATATATATATATATATATATATATATATATATATATATATATATATATATATAATGCATATTCAGCACCTACAGTATATAATAATATGTTAATTGTATTACTACATAATATTTATACTTAAAATGTTTACTATAACATGTTATAAAAAATCAGTTTACTTTCCCCAGTGCTTCTGGCTCAGCACACCTGACATGTGTATTGGTATTCTTACAGCAGGGACACTGTGGGGAGGTGAACACCTGCCAGGTTAAAACCAGACTTTATTTCAGGTGCCCTTACCCTTTTTTTTTTTTTACACATTTTCATGGTCACCCAGTTCTGGGCACCCTATACAGCTAATCTGAGTGCATTGTGTTTGTGATGAAAGACAAACATATGCAATTCATCCCAAAGATGTTCAGTAGGGATGAGGTCGGGTCAGGGCTCTGTGCAGGACATTTGAGAAACTCCACACCAAACGTCAAATCATGTCTATAATGGAGCTGGCTTTACACACAGGGGTACAGTCATGCTGGAACAGAGAAGAGTCTTTGCCAAACTATTACCATAAGGTTGAAAAAGAGCACAGTTTTATATATATGTAAACATTTATTACAGGGTAGACCACTATGGGTTTTTAAAGAGAGGCCATAGAAGAAACTGTTTACTTTTAGACTGTTTCTCTGTCATTGACACTTCATAAAAAAAAAAAGTTCTGTGGGGAGGGAGAGGAATCACTTATCTGAATCCTTCACTTGTGTTTGTAAATTTTAGCTTGAGCTACTGAGCTCAATAAAAACAGGGTCATTTCAGAAAAGCAGGCAAAAAGAGCCTGAGAAACTTGTGAAAAGAAGTTAAGAACTATAACTTGCTAGCTACTTATAGAGATACAAAAGCAATATATGAAATAGTTTATATATACCTGGCTAAACTAATGTTGTTTTTAGTCCTGACCATAATAAATAAAGGAGGCAATCTTTTCAATCTCACCATTTCTTTCCTCCGGTTTTAGGGCAGGCACTCTTGCTATAAAGCTGGCCGTACACTCTTATGCCGCGTACACACGGTCGGAATTTCCGACAACAAATGTTCGATGGGAGCTTGTTGTCGGAAATTCCGACCGCGTGTAGGCTCCATCGGACAGTTTCCGTCGGAATTTCTGACAAACAAAATTTGAGATCTGGATCTCAAATTTTCCAAGAACAAAATCTGTTGTTGGAAATTCTGATGGTGTGTACACAATTCCGGCGCACAACATTCCACGCATGCTCGGAATCAAGCAGAAGAGCCGCACTGGCTATTGAACTTAATTTTCTCGGCTCGTCATACGTGTTGTACATCACCGCGTTCTTGACATTCGTAATTTCCGACAACATTTGTGTGACCGTGTGTATGCAAGACAAGTTTGAGCCAACATCCGTCGGAAAAAAAACATGGATTTAGTTGTCGGAATGTGCGATCGTGTGTACGTGGCATTAGATTTATCAGTCTGCAGGGCTATACATAATGCATCTGATTGGATGGCTATCTGGCTGAACATTTTCTTTCCAGCTTCTTGGATTTTTATAATCAAAGGATGTTGGGCAAGAGGGTAGCATCAAGGCCACCTGTGGAGCAAATTTCGACCCCCTTTTCCATATTTTTTTGCCTTTTTATATTTTTTATCTGGATTTTTTTGTAAATGGCAAAACCATGGGTCTGCTTAGAGAAGACCATCCTCCAAACTCCAATGACTTGGTAAGGTGCCAACAGATCAATGGTAACACTGAAGGAGCTGTAATGGACCCAAAGTAGGATGGGACAATTGTCCATGGCATGGGAAAACTATAACCTGGACACTATGTAAAGCCCCAAGACTTTAGTTGTAACTTAGCTGTAATGTAACTTACTGTACACTCGAAGGTCGTAGTACTGAGCACATAGTTGGGTCTTGGTTGTTGCATTTCTTAGTGTACTTGCTGTGTAAGTCCCCTGGTCTTCTCTGGCCAGCCCTGTTATGTTCAGTGACCCATCTGCCATGGCGTACACTTTCCCTCTGTAGCGTTTATCCCGGACCATAATAAAGCCGCCCATTCCAGTGGTGGCAAAATGGCGTCCAGCTGATAGCCAAGTAATATCACCCATTATTCCATTGTGTTCCACTCTCAGGATGACATCTTGGCCCTCGGTACCATTCACAGTCCTTTTTTTTCCACAAAGACTGTCACATAATATACCTGATAAGGGTAAAACAGATAAAGTCTTAGATAGTTGTTCATTTACTATGGCAAGATCTCTGGGCACATACCTGAGTACTACAGACAACAACCCACAGCATGGTCTCACTTAGAGTGATGTTAACATGACATTATAGCTAGGGATGTGTGGGCACTTTTCCTGAACTTGGCACTGTATGACATGGCTTAGTTAATAAAGGGTTAGGGTTATCATTATTGTTACAGTTAGGGTTAACAAATGGGTTAAGGGTTGGTGTCATTTGGTGCAAAAACAAGTTCAGGATAATTTAAGGGGCTTCACCAACCATAAGAGGCCATTTAAAGCCCATTGCAGCTTAATAAGCCACCAAAAATTTACATTGGTTCAACCTTCCTACTGTCTCAAATGCATTTAGACGAATTGGTAAAGTTATATCAAAATGTTCCAATGATTGCACTCACCAGTTCCACACTCCAGCAACAGCTCTTTTCCCTATGATCAGAAAAAAACCCACACAAATGGAAGGTGCCAGACCAAAGGATGAAGGAGTCCAAATAATTTTTTTGGTTTACACTAAAAAAACAACCAACATGTTTTGAGGGCCAGAAAAACTTCCCCTTTCATTAGGGCTTCAGTTAAGATAAGAAACTTTAATAGACTCAAATAAGGCTTTTCTGTGTGAATCTATGTAGAGAAGCTAATTGCTGGACTGGGAGAGTTATCAACCAGCAGCATCTGTGTCAGCAATCAAAATAAGTCCATTGGTGTAAAGGCAAACAGGGGCCTCCAGGGCCTTAACTAATCCATGACCAAGCTCTGCCTTCCATGGCGAGGCTCTGTCTTACAGGGCCAGCACACTTGTTGCTTGGCATTCTAGCAACGCATCCATGTGCTGGCAGCTGGACCCTTTATATTCCCAGGTTGCAGCCCTCTGACTCACTTGAGCAGGCAAATACAGGGAAGGGAGTGCAGTAAGGGTCCCTTGCAAAACTGAGATGCTGGGATCACAGGTCAGTATGTAGGCAGGTGCAGTCTATATTCTCCACTGTAGTTGGCATGCCTCCTCCTCCTCAATGCAGATGGGGGGGGGGGGGGGGGGAGTCGAGAGAAGCCTAGTTCCTCTATGGTTTCCTTGGTCACAGGGAGGAAGCTATCCGATTGGATACTGGCACTCCATGTGACTTTGGTGGCCATCTTGGGTCAGGCAGAGTCAATTTAGGCAGAGTCTCCCAAGTGTCTCCCAATGACTTCCAGTGTAGTCTCCCTACCTACAGTTTTCCCAGTGCCATCCAGCCTATCCTCTAAGTACTGTCCCTGACAGACGGGTGATCTGTCCCTACACTAGCTGCCTGCAAAATGCACATCAATCCCAGGAGCCAAGATGGCCACCAAAGTCACATGGGGTGCCAGCATCCAATCGGATAGCTTCCTCCCTGTGATCGAGGAAACAATAGAGGAGCTACGCTTCTCTTGACCCCCCCCCCCCATCTGCATTGCTGTGGAGGAGCAGTGCCACCTACAGTGGAGAATTTAGACTGCACCTGCCTACATACTGACCTGTGATCCCAGCATCTCAGTTTTGCAAGGGACCCTTACTGCACTCACTTTCCTGTATTTGCCTGCTCAAGTGAGTCAGAGGGCTGCAACCTGGGAGTCATCTGCAGCAAAACCCAACTTCGCCTTCAGAAGTTCTGATGAAGGTATGGCAGTTCCTTAGACTCAGCCCTCTGACATGCTGTACATGTGGGCACACTGGGCTCTCCCAACAATGAGTATCCTGCCTGTCCAAGATTACTCTCCTCCATGGCCAATGCCACTTCCTAGCCCTCGCTGTTACAACTAACTCCTGGTTAGCCAGTCTGCCCCCTAGTGACACTTGTGACCCCCAGTTGCACCCATTTCTAGTTGCAAAATAAAAGAAGGGAGTACTGAAAGAAATATATAAACTACCAATCAGGTAAAGAGGCTGCTGTAACATAGACAAGCTGAAAATAAGACATATGATCACTGAGTTTAACCAAAAGATCTAAATATATAAATAAATAAATAAATAAATAAAAGCACATTGCATAATCAGATCCCTAAACCTGCAATTAATCCAGGGGAAGGGGAAAAATCCCTTTTAAAGCTTGGTTCAATTTGCCCCAACAAAGTTTCTCATCCCCAAGGGCAATCGAATACTCTCCAGATCAACCATCTACACCAGGGTTGCTCAACCAGGGTTCCTCCAGAGGTTGCTAGGGGTTCCTTGAACAATGAGCAATTTCTGCCTCTCAGATAAGTTCCCACTCACACCATTGATCTTTTTAGTTACCTGTAAGAGGGAAATTGTTCCCAATGGCAACAAGTGTAAGGAGCATTCTTCCCATTGACCATCACAGCAATGTATTATGAGTTGCAGATATCGTCATTTTTAGCGGGGGTTCCCTGAGATCGGAAACTTATTTCAAGGGTTCCTCTGTGTTGAAAAGGTTGGGAAAGGCTGGTCCACGGTGTTATTTCTTATAAATATAATTATCCGGTTATATTTTTTGTATTTAGAAATAAATTTAGAGAATCCTTTTTTGAAGCAATCTACAGAGTTGGCCAATATTAGTTATTATGGGAGAACCAATTCCATTTCACAAGAAAAGTGTTGATGTGTTTGGTTGGGGAAATGTGTTTTGTTGTATTGGCAGCTTTCCACGTCCATAGCGCCTAAGCGTCTCCTAGACATCAGCAAACTCAGCAACTAACTGTTTGTCAACAAGTCCCTGGTCTCTTCCAAGGAGCTTGCTGAAGACCCAATGCCGTTCTCTCTCTTGACTTAGGAAATAAATGTAGCATTTTGTTTAACAACATTAACGCCGAAAAGAACTTTTAGTTTAAATCAGCAAAATAAATTTAAGGCGCATTAAAACAAAACTCAGTTTTTTTAACCACTTCAATAACTGGACACTTTTACCCCCTTCCTACCCAGGGAAATGTTCAGCTTTTAGCTCTCGCAATTTAAATGACAATTGCGTGGTCATGCAACACTTTTATTACCCATATGAAATTTTTAATGTTTTTTGAGACAGAGCTTTCTTTTGGTGGTATTTAATCGCTAGTGGGTTTTTTATTTTTTGCTAAACAAATGAAAAAATGTTTCTGTTTTACATTTTTGCAAATAAGTTCTTCTTCACTGATGTGCACTGATGAGGCTGCACTGATGGGCACTGATAGGCTGCACTGATGGGCATGTGCTGATGAGGCTGCACTGATGGGCACTGATATGCTGCACTGATGGGGCTGCGCTGATAGGCACTGATGAGGCTGCACTGATGGGCACTGATATGCGCCACTGATGAGGCTGCACTGATGGGCACTGATATGATGCACTGATGGGGCTGCACTGATAGGCACTGATGAGGCAGCACTGATGGACACTGATAAGGCTGCACTGATGGGCACTGATGAGGCTGCACTGATGGGCACTGATATGCTGCACTGATGAGGCTGCACTGATGAGGCTGCAATGATGGGCAAAGATATGGTGCACTAATGGACACTTATTCACTGCACTGATGAGGCTGCCCTGATGGGGCTGCACTGCTAATCAGGACACTGATGATTATTGTCCTGATTATCAGTGTAAATGTCCCCTATAACTGGAAAGCCGGTTATCGGCTTTCCGTTCCTCTGACACTGACAGCGCTGAGGAAAGGAAATGCCAATATCCGCTATTTCTTTATATGTGAGCAGCTGTTATTGGACACAGCTGATCACATGGTAAAGAGGCTACATCGGGGGTCTCAAACTGGCGGCCCTCCAGCTGTTGCAAAACTACAAGTCCCATCATGCCTTTGCCTATGGGAGGTATTGTAACTGTCAGCCTTGCAATGCCTCATGGGACTTGTAGTTTCTGGAGGGCCGCCAGTTTGAGACCCCTGGCCTACATCATTGGCTCTTTACCCTGATTGGAGATGCGCTGTGAGGGACACAGCTCACCACCGATCGATGCGCTGCACGCTGCAATGCGAATTACATCATGAGACGTCCAGTCAGAGTGGTAAAGCCACTGCCCGGCCGTCATTCTCCTATAGGCTGGGCGGGAAGGTGTTAAAGTAGCCACAACATTTGTAGAAAGGCCTGCTGCAGCATGCTGCAGAGAGATACCCACCCACTCTGTGTGGAAGCAGCCGTCTCTCTGCAGAGGTTAGACACACCCCGTGCTGACTCTGCTGAGTCAGAGCTAGAGCTATCCAATCAGCAGGTTACATGAGCATTGCTGGTTTATAGATCTATAGGTCTGACTCCACATGGGGGGGGGGGGGGGGGCTGTAGAGGGACCACTGCCTCCACAGATAGAACAAGGGTCGCTCCAGAATACTGGCAGGGAGGGGCTTTTTTACTCTGTGGCTGTGGCTGCTTTTTAAGGAAAACAAACTGTAAGACTTTGCACACCTTGTGTTTTTGTGCCTGCAATGTATTTAAAGGAGAATTATGGGGCTACTGAAAAACAAAAAAAAAACAAGAATACATATTCACCTTCATGTTGCAGAATCCGGATCGTACTGCAGCTTTCCCTCACTGGCTTTAAGACCGAGCACTGACAGATCACATGACAAACGTGGTGCGACTCTGCCCCATCAGCTGATTGCGGGAAATAGCCTATTATAATCTGGCTCTGGGTCACAGGAGTACATTTATCAATCTACAAAAAGGTTTGGCTAAATTTCTCTATTAAAGCCCACATGCAGAATATAGGCAACCAAAACAAAAATGAGGAGCTGATTAACCATCCATCACGTCCTTACAGTGTGGGAAGAAACCCATGCAAGCACAGAAAGACCAAGGAAGATTCATACAGGTAGTGCCATGATCAGGGCTGGTGCAAGGATTTTTGACACCCTAGGCTAAACCTCATGTTGCCGCCCCCTTGGCTCCACCCCTGACTCCACCCCCTTTTCCCTGCCCATGTAAACCCCTCCTTTTAAATGAAGCGCCTATCAAATGCGGCCTCACCAGCCCCCATCAATGCGGCCTCACCAGTGCCCATCAATGCAGCCTCACCAGCGCCCATCAATGCAGCCTCACCAGCGCCCAACAAATGCAGCCTCACCAGCGCCCATCAAATGCAGCCTCACCAGCGCCCATCAAATGCAGCCTCACCAGCGCCCATCAAATGCAGCCTCACCAGCGCCCATCAATGCAGCCTCACCAGCGCCCATCAATGCAGCCTCACCAGTGCCCATCAATGCAGCCTACCAGTGCCCATCAATTGAATGTTTGCTTGCTTCCATTCATTCAGGAGTTGGGACACAGATACAGTCCTCCGCCGCTGCTGCACCTCTGACAATATGTGCGAACGGAGTGGCGGTAGTCTGCTGATACTGAGAATTAGTTACTTGCTACAGAGAGAAGAGAGTATAAACACCAGTGGCCAGGCGCCCTAGGCAGCTGCCTAGTTTGCCTAGTGGTAGCACCGGCCCTGGCCATGATCGGTATTTGAACCCCTGATCCTACTGTTACAGAGCAGTAGTGCAGCAACCAGCAAGCCACTATGCTGCCCTATGCCTTTGAGTTGCCTATATGGTGCCATACAATGTTTTTAAGACTATTTCTTGGCATTGATCCTTATGTGGGTTTGGGTCTGGAATGAAGACCAGATTTTTAAAGAATTTTTTTAAATTTGTGTTTGTTGATTTTCAAAAAGTATTAATTAATTAATAAATTTTTGTATACTGACTACCTGACTGAACTAGAATTGGATGTCAGTGCAATATTTTGCATCACATTTACAAAAAAAAACCATTAGGATTTGTAATGTGTACAGAAAAATGTTACATAAAAGAAATAACACAAAAATGAAAAAGGACAAAATGTTCATGGAATTTATCGCCTTAAATTAAACCCATTCAAAAGTGCCTACTTCTGAATAAATAAAAGTTAGAAGAAGCAATTTCTTCCACAGTTGTCAGCCACAATTAAAATTGCCAATTTTTGTATTTTTTTGTTTGCATTTTTTCTCAAACTACTTAATCACTGTGTAGGAATAGGTAACAATGTATTTTCTAGGCATATTATTGTGCTAATGTATCAATCATTTTCTTCAGGTACAATGCTACATTTTGTAAAAGAAAACCAAAATACAAAAGCAACTCACATTTTTGGAGATAAAGGAAAAGGAAGCCCAAGAACAGATGAAGCATCTTCTTCCAGATCATTGGGTGAGCTTGTGGTGAACTGAAAAGCAATCCTATACTGTTACATAGATCGAAAAAGGAACTTGTTTTGGAAAGCAGGACAACTGCTGATTATAAACCATGAGGGCTGGACTAAGGGTTATTTATATTGTTGGCTTTGTGTCTTTTTTCTTTTAGTGGCTACTGTCTCTTCTGGGCTTTAGTTGCCTACTGGTACTCAAGTGACCCAGCATCTTCTGTGTTGGATTTTGATCCAGACCATTGGACCTGGTCCCAAGTGGAAGTGCCAGAGAGGGACACAGACGTTATGTCCAGAGTGGAAAAAAGGTGAAGTCAATAATCTGCACTGGTACTGGTACACTTAGGTCAGGGCAGATGAAGAGTCAATACAGTAGGTAAGCATCATACATGGCTGTAGGACATACCCTTCAATCTTAACATGGGATAAAAGGACACCATTTAGCAGAGCAAAATGTAATAGACCATTACATACCATGATTATGGAGATCCTTACATACCATGATTATGGAGACCATTAAATACCATGATTATGGAGACCATTGCATACAATGATTATGGAGACCGTTGCATACCATGATTATGGAGACCTTTACATACCATGATTATGGAGACCATTACATATCATGAATATGGAGACTATTACATACCATGATTATGAAGACCCTTATATGCCATGATTTTGGAGACCATTACATACCATGATTATGGAGACCCTTGCATGCCATGATTATGGAGACCCTTGTATACCATGATTATGGAGACCCTTACAAAACATGATTATAAAGACTCTTACATACCATGATTATGGAGACCATTGCATATAACGATTATAGAGACCATTGCATACCATGATTATGGAGACCCTTACATACCATGATTATGGAGATCATTACATATCATGATTATTGAGACCACTACATGCGATGATTATGAAGACCCTTACATGCCATGATTATGGAGACCCTTGCATGTCATGATTATGGAGACCTTTGCATACCATGATTATGGAGACCCTTACAAACCATGAATTTGGAGACCCTTACATACTGTGATTAAGGAGACCCTTACAAACCATGATTATGGAGACCCTTACATTCTGTGATTATGTAGACCCTTACAAACCATGATTATGGAGACCCTTACAAACCATGATTATGGAGATTGTTACTTACTATGATTATGGACCCCATTACATACCATGATTATAGAAACCTTTACATACCATGAAATTTGGAGACCCTTACATACCATGATTATGTTGACACTTACATACCATGATTATTGAGATTGTTACATACCATGATTATTTAGATTGTTACATACCAGGATTATGGAGACCATTAAATACCATATATACCATATTGACGTGCACTCAATCACACACACCCCCATCACTGTGACTGACGATTTTTGAATGAACATTCATTTGAACATTCATGTGGAAATTCTCAAAAACTTTTTTTTAACCATAGATTTTTTTAGTGAATGGACTTTCCTGAACGTAAACCACATTTACTGATAGAAATTTGTTAGTCCATCCTCCTCCTTCAAATTTTCTCGTCACTGAGGTCAAAAACAAATGTTGATTTGACCCTACTAATGATTAGAAAGTTGAACGAATGTTCTCATTTCGAACATTTTTCACCAACGTTCTTCTAGTTTATTCGTTTTCTCACATATGCATTTTCTCACTTGAGTGAGAAGGTGGGGTGAACATGTATGTACTATGGGAACCAACCTGTGTGTGTGTTGAGTGGAAAAGAAAGAAAATTAGGCATGTAGTTACAGATTGCAGGTCTGGATCAGATGGATTGTTGAAAAATTGGGTTTATCTATTATCATTTCCATGCATGTAAAAAGATCTAAGACAAGCAATAGTTAAATCCGAGGTTAAATTAAGTGTAAGATTTAATCACAACATAATCCAGCACACAAACCTTGCTCTAGCCCACCGATATCCTCTGGATTGGAAGATGAATTAGTATCGGGGAGAGATGATTAGGGGTTAGTTGGTCTGAACAGTCTATCCTATACATACTGTATATGCCAATTATTCCAGCTATGGATCACATGCACTGATACTGCTACTGCCTGTAGTTTCAAGTTCAGTTTTATTTTATTCAAAACATCACGAGTTTGCAAAAAAAAAAAATACTTTAAACATAAACAGAACAGAAATGGTCTTCATTTGTGTCCAATTACATGCAGACACCCGGACTCCTCTAAAGCCGCGTACACACGGTCGGATTTTCCGACAGGAAATGTTCAATGGGAGCTTGTTGTCGGAAATTCCGAACATGTGTGGGCTCCATCGGACATTTTCCGTCGGAATTTCCGACAAACAAAATTTGAGATCTGGATCTTAAATTTTCCGACAACAAAATCCGTTGCTGTAAATTCCGATCGTGTGTACACAATTCCGACGCACAAAGTTCCACGCATGCTCGGGATCAAGCAGAAGAGCCGCACTGGCTATTGAACTTCATTTTTCTCGGCTCGTCATTCGTGTTGTACGTCACTGCGTTCTTGACGTTCGGAATTTCCGACAAGATTTGTGTGACCGTGTGTATGCAAGACAAGCTTGAGCCAACATCCGTCGGAAAAAAAACATGGATTTTGTTATGTTGTCGGAATGTGCGATCGTGTGTACGTGGCATTAGGGTTCAGAAAACATGTAGAAGTACAATCAAGTCTGACACAGATATGTTTTAAAGGAAATCTGTGACCGGAGTATGAACATTCAAGTATTTACATATTAAATGGTCTTGTAAAACTAGTCTTCCCCAATCTCTGTAGCTGCAGGCATTGTGGAGCAATTCATCTTCAAACTTCACAGTAGAGGCACTGGAGTGATTTAAGTTGTTCTCTCAAAAGCTCAGCTCACTCTGCTTCTCCTCCCAGCGGTGACCTAAAAGTAGTAGTGGTTAATGATTCTTACTCTGAATGGTCTAAGGTTATCAGTGGTGTACCCCAAGGTTCAGTGTTGGGACCCTTACTTTTTAATATATTTATAAATGATATTGGGTCTGGGATTAAAAGTACCATTTCTGTCTTTGCAGGTGACACCAAGCTATGCAGTGAAATAACGTCCTTACAGGATGTCTCCAACTTACAAGCCAACCTCAATGCACTGTCTAATTGGGCGACTATGTGGCAAATGAGGTTTAATGTTGATAAATGTAAAGTTATGCACTTGGGGGCTAAGAATATGCATGCATCATACCTACTAGGGGGATACAACTGGGGGAATCCGTAGTGGAGAAGGATCTGGGGGTTTTGGTAGATCATAAGCTCATGCAATGCCAAGCTGCAGTTTCTAAAGCGAGAAAAGAGAGGTATGGACTCCAGAGAGAGATATCATGTTGCCCCCCTGTACAAATCATTAGTAGGACCTCATCTGGAATATGCAGTTCAGTTTTGGGCACCAGTTCTCAAAAAGGATATCGGGGAACTAGAGAAAGTGCAGAGAAGGGCAACCAAACTGATAAGAGTCATGGAGGAGCTCAGCTATGAGGAAACATTAGAGGAACTGAATTTATTCTCTCTTGAGAAGAGGAGATTAAGGGGGGATATGATCACCATGTACAAATATATAAGGGGTCCATATAGTGAACTTGGTGTTGAGTTATTCACTTTACGGTCATCACAGAGGACACGGGGGCACTCTTTACGTCTAGAGGAAAAGAGATTTCATCTCCAAATATGGAAAGGTTTCTTCACAGTAAGAGCTGTGAAAATGTGGAATAGACTCCCTCCAGAGGTGGTTCTGGTCAGCTCAGTAGATTGCTTTAAAAAAGGCCGGGATACTTTCCTAACTGTACATATTATAACTGTGTACTGACATTTATAGGTAAAGTTAATCCAGGGAAAATCTAATCGCCTTTCTGGGATCAGGAAGGAATTTTTTCCCCTGCTGTAGCAAATTGGATCCTGCTTTTCTGTTTTTTTTTCTAGATCAACTGTGGGTATAGGATTGGGTATATGGGATTGTATGATATTTTTTATTTTATTATTATTTTTTTTTTTTTTATGGTTGAACTAGATGGACTTGTGTCTTTTTTCAACCTGGCTAACTATGTAACTATGTAAAAGCTCAACCCCCCTGCTCTTCCTATTAGCAGCAGTTACCCAGCAGCTAAGCTCGCCCTACTCCCCTCCCAGCAGTGACTCAGCAGCTCAGCTGCCCCTGCTCTCCCTCTTGGCAGTGACCTAGCGGCTTACAGCTCATCTTGCTCTCCCACTCTTATCAGTGACTCAACAGCTCAGTTCAACCTACCCCCCCCCCCCTCAGCTTACCTTACTTCCCCCTCCCAGAAGTGACTTGGCAGCTCAGTCCCCATCCTTCCAGCAGTGACTCAAAAGCTCAGATCCTCCTGCTCTCCCTTACCCAGTAGTGACTTGGCAGCTCAGTTACCCCTGCTCTTTACCTCCTTGATGTTACTCAGCAATTCAACTCATCCTGTACGCCTTCCCAGCAATGACCCATATCCCCATGGAAGTCATTCGGAAGCTCAGTTCCCCCTTCTCCCCCTCCTAGCAGTAATGCAGTAGTTTTCCCCCCCTTGCTCCCCCTCTCAGCAGCGACACAAGAGTTCAGCTTCCCCTGGCCCCACCTCCCAGCAACGGCTCAGCAGTGACACAGCTGCTCAGTCCCCCCTGCTCTCCTCCCCCCAAACAATGCTTTAAGAGCTCAGTGACCCAGCAGCTCAGTCTCTCCTGTTCTCCCCTTCACAACAGGGACACAACAGGTTTAGCTCCCCCTTCCAGCAGAAAATCAGCAGTTTAAATCACCCTTCCCAGCAGTAACTCAGCAGCACTGTCCTCCCTGCTCTCCCCTTGCCAGCATTGACTCAGCAGCTCTGTCCTCCCTGCTCTCCTCTTCCCTGCAGTGACTCAGCAACTCTGTCCTCCTGCTCTCCCCCCCAACAATGACTCAGCAACTCTGTCCTCCCTGCTCTCCCCCCCAACAATGACTCAGCAACTCTGTCCTCCCTGCTCTACCCTCCCAGCATTGACTCAGCAGCTCTATTCTCCCTGTTTCCCCTCCCAGCATTGACTCAGCAGCTCTGTCCTCCCTGCTCTCCTCTTCCCAGCATTGACTCAGCAACTCTGTCCTCCCTGCTCTCCCCTTCCAGCAGTGACTTAGCAGCTCTGTCCTCCCTGCTCCCCCCCAAACAATGACTCAGCAGCTCTGTCCACCCTGCTCTCCCCTCCCAGCAATGACTCAGCAGCTCTGTCCTCCCTGCTCTCCCCTTGCCAGCATTGACTCAACAGCTCTGTCCCCCCTGCTCTCCCCTTGCCAGCATTGACTCAACAGCTCTGTCCTCCCTGCTCTCCTCTTCCCTGCAGTGACTCAGCAACTCTGTCCTCCCTACTCCCCCCCAACAATGACTCAGCAACTCTGTCCTCCCTGCTCTTCCCTCCCAGCATTGACTCAGCAGCTCTATTCTCCCTGTTTCCCCTCCCAGCATTGACTCAGCAGCTCTGTCCTCTCTGCTCTCCTCTTCCCAGCATTGACTCAGCAACTCTGTCCTCCCTGTTCTCCCCCCCAACAATGACTCAGCAACTCTGTCCTCCCTGCTCTCCCCTTCCAGCAGTGACTTATCAGCTCTGTCCTCCCTGCTCTCCCCTCCCAGCAATGACTCAGCAGCTCTGTCCTCCCTGCTCTCCCCTTCCCAGCATTGACTCAGCAGCTCTGTCCTCCCTGCTTCTTCTACCATCAGTGACTCAGTAATGCCATAATGTGGCATTTTCTACATTCACACATTTGAATGGAGGTGAGTATTGCAGCAGGCACTTTTATTTCTTCAGCCACTTGCCGATTCACCGCAGTACATGTACTGTGATGGCTCCTACAGGCACCCGTATGTCACTGCCTGTTTCTGGGTTTCACGTGCGTGTGCACCCCCATCCGCTTACTCCCTGGTGATTGTACACAGAGGGAGTCTTTCATCAGATGCTGGCCAATGATTTATGGTCAGGACCTCCTGGTTGGCCATCTACAATCACAGTCAAGAGCTCTGTGTTGACAATCAACACAGCATTCTGTACAGAGGTAATAATCCCTCTATTTCTTTTCCCTGCAAAGCAGGGAAAAGAAACAAATCAATCTGTAGTAAACCTCAGCACACATTACACATTGCTAGGAACACAATTAACCCCTTGATTGCCCCTAGAGGTTAACCCCCTCTCAGCCAGTCACATTAGTACAGTGACAGTGTAGAGTAATATCAGGCTCAAACATAAACTAAAGAAAAAGAAAGGACTTTGTAGATTGCCACATATAACCCTTAAATAAAGGAAATGAGTACTAGAGTTTTGTGTATAAATGTATACAAAATCTATTCATAAGAAAAAATCATGAAAATCAGTATAAAAACTTCATACATCCATGTGGGATGTCAACTTCAGTCCCAAGTTCTGGACTAGATCTATATGTATACCCATATAGATCTAGTCCAGAAATATATACAACATAACTGCGCATACGTAACCGATTACAAACAGATCCTACTGGGCCAGATAGTAGGGAATCCAAATGTGAGTCTTGATCTCTACACGTTTCATCAAAACTGGCTTCTTCAGGAATTCGCAGAAGAAAGATGGAAAGGTTCAGAGATGCTCAGTCCCAACAGAGGAGTCCAGGCCACCCCAAAAGTAGAGAGTGGTGTATTAGGGCTAAACACAGCTGTCAGGAACCCCCCCCAAGGGCAGTATACAGCTCTAATGTGTGGGGTCACTTAATGTGTAGTTCATATGATGAAAGAACATGCTTGAGTGACCATCCACAAAAAATCTCAAAAGCCGGTCCTCATATCTGTATAGCCGCACTACAACCCCCCCAAAAAAAAAAACAGCTGCTCATAGTATTATCACTGATCACTGTATTAGTGTCACTCTACATGTCAGTGGCAGTTAGTAAGTTCCCACAAAGTGTCAGTTAGTGTCAAGTTGCCTGCCACACTATCACAGTCCCACTATAAGTTGTTGATCACCCCCATTACTAGTATATATATATATATATATATATATATATATATATATATATATATAAAAAAAAATTCCAGTATACTGTATATTGCAGACACTAGACACTATAACTTTTACACAAACCAATCAATATACATTTATTGGGATTTTTTTTTTTTTTTTAATTTTATCGAAAACATGCAAAATACACGTTGGCCTACATTTATGAAGAAAGTTGATTTTATTTTATTTTTTAATTGAATATGTCTTATAGCAGAAAGCAAAAAATATAGTTTTTGATCTTTTTTCATTTATATAATAAAAAATAAAAAACCCAATGGTGATCAAATTCAACTAAAAGAAACCTCTATTTGTGTGAAAAAAAATTATATACAGCGGGTAAAATAAGTATTGAACACATCACAATTTTTCTAAGTAAATGTATTTCTAAAAGTGCTATTGACATGAAATGTTCCCCACATGTCGGTAACAACCCATGCAATCCATACATACAAAGACACCAAAACAAGTGACAGAGGGAAAAAGTGTTGAACACATGAAGAAAGGGAGGTGCAAAAAGGCATGGAAAGCCAAGACACCAGCTGAAATCTATCAGTAATTAGAAAGCAATCCTGCCCCTTGTCAGTGCAAATTAATATCAGCTGGTTCAGTCTCAACTGATGGCCTATAAAAAGGTGTCTCATTACCAAGGTGTCACACAAGAAACATCTCATGATGGGTAAAAAGCAAAGAGCTCTCTCAAGGTCTTAGCAACCTTATTGTTGCAAAACATACTGATGGCATTGGTTAAACTTCTGAATGTTCCAGTGAGCACTGTTGGGGTCACAATCCGGAAGTCAAAAGAACATCATTTCACCATAAACCGGCCACGACCAGGTGCTCCTCACAAGATTTCTTACAGAGGAGTGAAAAGAATTATCAGTAGAGTTGTCCAAGAGACAAGGACCACTTGTGGAGAGCTTCAGAAAGACATGGAATTAGTAGGTACAACAATAAGTAATGCACTCACCCGCCATGGCCTGTATGCACGCTCACCATGCAAGACTCAATTTCTGAAGAAAAAGCATGTTGAAGCTTGTTTAAGTTTGCGGCACAACATTTAGACAAGCTTATGAAATACGGGAGATTATAGTCTGGTCAGATGAGACCAAAATAGAACTCTTTGGATGCCATAATACACACCATGTTTGGAGGTCAAATGGCACCACACATCACCCCAAAAACACCCCCATACCAACAGTGAGGTTTGCAGGTGGGAACATCATGGTGTGGGACAGTTTTTCAGCATACGGTACTGGCAAACTTCATATCATTGAAGGAAGGATGAATGGAAAAATGTACAAAGACATTCTTGGTAAAAATCTGCTGCCATCTACCAGGATGATAGAGATGAAACGAGGGTGGACATTTCAGCAAGACAATGATCTCAAACACCAAGCTAAGGAAACTCTCCATGGGTTTCAAAGAAAGAAAATAAAGCTGCTAGAATGGCCCAGCCCATCACCTGATTTGAATCCAATAGAAAATCTATGGAAAGAACTAAAGATCAGAGTTCATAGAAGAGGTCCAAGGAACCTTCAAGATTTGATAAATGTTTGTGTGAAAGAATGGGCCAAAATCACACCTGAGCAAAGCATGTGACTCGTTTTTCCATACAGGAGCCTGCGTCTTGAAGCTGTCATTACCAACAAAGGACTTTGTACCAAGTATTAAATACATTTCAGTTAGCATGTTCAATACTTTTTCCCTGTGTCATTCTATTTTATTACACAGAACTTCATTTCTGAACGTATTTGTTTTGGTGTCCTTGTAAGTATGGATTGCATGGGTTGTTACCGACATGTGGGGAACATTTCATGTCAATAGCGCCTTTAGGAATAGATTTACCTAGAAAAATGGTGACGAGTCCAATACTTATTTTACCTGCTTTAAATTTCATTTGGGTACAGTCATTGGCGTCTGCAGGTAGGGGCAAAGGGGGGGGGGGCGAGTGACCCCCTCCCCCCTGGATTGGCAAGGGTCTGCCGTGGCCGCATCTGTAGCTGTGGTGGCTCTCTGGGTTTGTGCGAGTTGGCTCCACAGCTGCTGCCAATCAGTGTCACCAAGCTTACGGAGCTCTTTACTGCCACCTCTGGCTGCTTCCTGTATGTGCGCCCCTCGTGTTTGCTTTGCTGCCTGTTGTATTTTCACAGGGACATGTGGAAATGGGACTTGGGAGAAGGAAGACCACCTTACAAGTGGGGGCTGTGAGTAAAAGTGAAGGGAGGAGGCTGTTTGTGTACGGTGGGGGAGGGGGGAGCAGAGCTGTGTGTGTGTGCTTACAGATGTGTGTGTGGGGGCCTAACATATATACAGATGAGGGGGGGGGACTGAGTGAATACAGGTATGATTGGTGAAGAGGGGGGTGCTAGATATTTGGAAAGATCATATCATCTGTCCTGTCCTGTATACAGCTATATACACCCATCTTCCTTCCTGTATTCCTCCATCATCACTGACTGCAGATATACATCATCTGTCCTGTATATATAGCTGTATACAGGACAGATGATGTATATCTTCAGTCAGTGATGATGGAGGAAGGTCTCTATATACAGGTAGCTGTATACACCCACCTTCCTTCCTGTATATAGAGACCTTCCTCCATCATCACTGACTGCAGATATACATCATCTGTCCTGTATACAGCTATATACGCCCACCTTCCTTCCTGTATATATTAATACCATCCACCCCCTGTATATACACACACATACTGTACACCCTCCGTACTGTACAGGCCACATTTGATGGGCACAATGAGGCTGCAATTGATGGGCACATGCCTGCGCTTTATGTGATAATGACTAAGCCCCTCCCCTTCACTACACTGTCAAAAAGGGGCGGAGCATGGGTGATCTAAAATGATGCCCCCCCCCCTGAAAAAAGTTCTGTGGATGCCCATGGGTACAGTATTGCATGACCAATCACCAGTTAAAATAGCGTAGTGCTGAATAGCAAAAAATTGCCTGGTCATTAAGGGGGTAAAATCTCCCAGAGCTCAAGTGGTTAACATGCTGGTCTATTTAAAAAAAATATATATATATTTTTAAACTTTCTACATGTGCTACTTTATCAGTGGTTCTGCATGGTACTGCACAGTACAGGAAGAGGATGTGTAGTCTGACAGAGGAAGCTTCGCAACATGCTTCTGATGGGCTTCACGTCTCCAGCACTTTCAGTTTTCGGTAAGGGTCTTCACTAAAGCTTTTCTAAATTAACTTTTTTTATAGTTGTATTTTGTCTGCCTTGTCATACCCTTTTTGTTATCAGCGGGAGTGTAACTACAATTCTTGGGGTCCAATAGCCCCCCCAGCGACCTCTATCTGTCATATGTGGCAATCTCAAGTGCTACAAAGGTGTAGGGCAGCACATTGGCTAAGTGGTTAGAACTTCCACTTGGAAGTACTAGTTTCAGTTTCATCAGTTCCAATCCCAACCATGGCACTACATGCCCAGAGTTTTCCTGCTCTCCCTGTGCCTGCGTGGGTTTCCTCCCACACTCCAAAGACATGCTGGTAGGTAAGTTGGCCTTAGAATGAGTTAGAGGCCTCAGATTGTAAGTTCTTGAGGGCAGGGACTGGTGTGACTGTACAGTATACACTCACCGGCCACTTTATTAGGTACACCTTGCTGGTAATGGGTTGGACCCCCTTTTGCCTTCAGAACGGCCTTCATTCTTCATGGCATAGATACAACAAGGTGTTGGAAACATTCCTCAGAGATTTTGGTCCATAATGACATGATGGCATCACGCAGTTGCTGCAGATTTGTTGGCTGCACATCCATGATGCGAATCCTCCCCGTTCCACCACATCCCAAAGGTGCTCTACTGGATTGAGATTTGGTGAGTGTGGAGACCATTGGAGTACAGTGACCTCATTGTCCAGTGGTGAGATGATTGGAGCTTTGTGACATGGTGCATTATCCTCCTGTGAGCAGAGCGGGCAGCAGGTTTGGCAGAAAAAAGTCCTGCAGAGCCGGTCATACACAATAGGAGGGCAGAGATACTGAGAGCGGGAGGCGGGTACAGGACAGACAGGAAGAGCCCCGGAGAGATCGGCTACCTGTGTGCTCGGTGTCACTCCACGATCGGCCGGGGATCGCTTGGGTTACCTGTTGGAAGGTGTGTGCCAATGAAGGTGATCGCTGTGCCAGTCTAGTCCCTGGATCCGGAGAGCAGCCGCTGTTCCCCCCCCAGATGCTGGAAATGTAGATCACCAGACCATTTCCTATATCTCTCTGGGTATTGACCACTGATGGGTACATCACATCTGGAGCGGAAGCACCCGGGGACAGCCCTACTGGAATCTAAGACGCCACTCTACGGCCTGGTACTACATGCCTATTACCCCTGCAGGAGTGTAGGGAGCTGGTGAGTGGGGACCCTTGAGGGGGAGCACTACAAGTCACCAGATACCAGCTGTTTTTCCTCACGAAAAGTCACTATACACAAGAACTTTGTATATGTTGGAACTTTATACACTATATTTGCTTATGTTGGAAGTATATATTTTTAGATTTTTTACATTTTTTATATCCCTCACTATTTTTGCAATATTATTATGTTTGCAACACTCAATGAACTGATTTAATATTTATATCCCCTCCTATTCACTCTGCATCGTGGATGGGAGAGTGGGTCAACACGGACTCTGGATTTATATGATATCTCACTATTTGCACGTATTGATTAATGATATTTGGAGACTGGACACTACACCACTTGCAGGGGGGATTTCTACTGGTCAGAATCCTCTCTATGCAATAGGTGGGGGTGTTTGTTGTATCTTTTATTTCAGTTTTTAATTTTTATTTGAGTCTAGTTCATCAAATATTATTTACACTGATTTGGATGGTTAGCTACACCTCAGATATATATATGAGTATTCTATTGGCTTGTATACACTAGCACGGTTCACCAATTTTTTATAGGTGTATACTCACACTCACAAATCAATGGTTTTTGGCTGAGTGGTTTTTTCTCGCTCTGTATACATTAGCACGGATTATTTAATCCAATTAGGTACCCCGACATAGGTAGCGCCACTTACCCCTATCTACAATTTCTGTTTACCAATACATCCCAAAGGTGCTCTACTGGATTGAGATTTGGTGACTGTGGAGACCATTAGAGTACAGGGACCTCATTGTCCAGTGGTGAGATGATCTGATCTTTGTGACATGGTGCATTATCCTCCTGGAAGGAGCCATCAGAAGATGGGGACACTGTAGTCATAAAGGGATGGACATGGTCAGCAACAATACTCAGGTAGGCCATGGGGTTTAAACGATGCTCAATTGGTACCAAGGGGCCCAAAGTGTGCCAAGAAAATATCCCCCACACCATTACAACACCACCACCAGCCTGAACCATTGATACAAGGCAGGATGGATCCATGCTTTCATGTTGCAACCATGGGGAGCCTTCACTGCTGGGAAAACACAGTGATTGGTGCTGGCCATAATGGCATGTAATAATCGAGCAATGGGTGGACTTGGGTATAGGGTTGCCACCTGTTCAGGATTCATCTGGACATTCAGGGTCTTTAATCATGTGTCTGGTTTTCAGTTCGTCTCAAACCCAGACACATTATCCAGACTGGACTGTGTCTCCCCATCAGTGGCAGCTGGTGCTTACATTTCTGGGTGCGGGGGGGGGGGGGACGACAGCCTGCGGCCCCCACCCAGCCATCCAACCACTACCAAACCCCCTCACACCCCCCTCCATTGCTTGATCGATTGCTGCTACCCTCCCCCCCCTGTCGATTGCCGCTTCGCTGGTGGCCCACCAGCCCCGCTAATGCGTTTATCTCTTCGTCTCTCTCTCTGAGTCCCAGCGGTCTCCTCCTAGCCAATCAGGAGTCCTGGAATCTGCCCAATGGGGTCTTAGGACTCCCGGCCAATCGAGTCTCAGGACCCGCTTCCTGATTGACTGGGAGGAGAAACAGGAAGACATTAGCGAATATTAATTCGCTAATGTCATACAACTGGGTGGGATCCGAGCGCAGTGCTCTGCACCCGGAGCCCACCCTCTTTGAAGCCATTTAGAGCCTTCGACTTTTGCTTCCAAAAAAATAAACTTGTTGAAATCCATGCGTCCGGTGCCCTGCATGTATATCAGGGGCAGGGTGCATGAATTAATGGGGGGCGACGCAGAGCCCATGTGCCCTGCATGAGCGACAGCCACTGCTTCCCATGTTCCAGGGGGCCCATGCGACCTACCTGTCATACCTGGATAGGAGGGGCGGTGGGGGCATTACTACTCTATTTGGGGCACCCAAGGTGTCGCAGATCTTTTACAATGCTATAGTGAAGTGATGGCGAACCTTGGCACCTCAGATGTTTTGGAACTACATTTCCCATGATGCTCAACTACACTACAGAGTGCACGAGCATCATGGGAAATGTAGTTCCAAAACATCTGGGGGTGCCAAGGTTCGCCATCACTGCTATAGTGTATACTACAAAAAAAAAATTGCTGTGCGTCACTAAAGTGTTTGGGTTTGGCTTGAAGAAAAGGTGGCAACCCTACTTGGGTACAATGTGATAATTCAAAAAGAGGAGAATTTTGGGACTTTAAATGAAGCACATATGATATGTGCCTCCATCAAGTAATATATAAAAAAGGGAATTTGGGACTTTAAATGAAACTGAAGGAAATTGTGGACGAAATGAATGGAAAAATATATTTAATGACATACAAAGATGTAAAAATACATAGAAATAGTACGAAAAGTATGAATCATGTGTATATAAACATACATCTACATGTACAATAAACATCAAGGATACATGTGTATATATATAGACTTGGCAACACATAGTATAAAATGTTCGTAGATAAATTCTGTAAATTCATATATCTACAATCATCATATAGGTGGCACATTGCAGTGGAAGTAAGTAATATAGAATAGTATGAACATGATTGATGTAAATGGTGAACTGCGGTAAATACCGGTGCAGGCATGTATCTGCATCCTATCTTTCCCGACGTGTTTCGTGCATAAACACTCATCAGGAGCAGATTTTCATAAGTACAGATAATTCAATGAAACCTAGTATGGTAAAATATGGTGAGTGGGAGCCAGGGCCAGAGAGGTAGTGAATCCCGGGAGCTGAGGCAATTTAAGGGCCGCACAGCAGCAGGGCGCACACACAGAGCCCCCCATAACACAGGTAGCCAGGGGATCCAAGTGGGAGGTGAATGGTGACTATCAAAGAGTCTAGTTTTGTACAGCGAACGCAAGTGCGTCTGTGCCGTGGAGCTTCTTGAAGTGTGTGGCGAGGCTACCTCTCTGGCCCTGGCTCCCACTCACCATATTTTACCATACTAATGCCCCGTACACAGGGTCGGATTTTCCGACGGAAAATGTTCGAAAGGAGCTTTTTGTCGGAAACTCCCACCGTGTGTAGGCTCCATCGGACATTTTCCATCGGAGTTTCCGACACACAAAATTTGAGATCTGGATCTCAAATTTTCCGACAACAAAATCTAATTTTTCTCGGCTCGTCGTACGCGTTGTACGTCACCGAGTTCTTGACGTTCGCAATTTCCGACCAAGTTTGTGTGACCGTGTGTATGCAAGACAAGTTTGAGCCAACATCCGTTGGGAAAAAATCCATGGATTTTGTTGTCGGAATGTCCGATCAATGTCCAATCGTGTGTATGCGGCATAAGTTTCATTGAATTATCTATACTCTTGAACATCTGCCCCTGATGAGTGTTTATGCACGAAACGTGTCGGGAAAGATAGGATGCAGATACATGCCTGCTATTATACTATATATACTATTCTATATTACTTACTTCCATTGCAATGTGCCGCCTATATGATTGTACATAGATGAATTTACAGAGTTTATCTACGAACATTTTATACCATGTGTTGCCAAGTCGATATACATTCATGTATCCCTGATGTTTATTGTTACATGTAGATGTATGTGTTATATACACATGATTCATACTTTTCGTACTATTTCTATGTATTTTTACATCATTGCAAGTCATTAAATATATTTTTCCATTAATTTCCTCCACAATGTCATTAGTTTAATTTAAAGTCCCAAATTCCCTTTTCTTTTGTATATTACTTGGGTACGATCAGCCTGCCCATAGATGGTTTCAAATTTCGGTCGGCCCCTGCTGAAGCGGCATTAGATGTAAACCATCTATGGCATTGGCCTGCTTAAATTAGTGTACAAGATGCGGCTTTAGGAGCGTTTTGTAAACAGCTTTTCTCCTTGTGATGTACAGAAAGGCTAAGCAGACGTGTGCATGAGGCCTTAAAGTGGAGTTCCACCCACTTTTACAACTCTTCAGCATCCCTCACTAAACTGTGCACTGTAAACGAATTGGATATTTTAAAAAAATTTTTCTCAGCACCTACTGTATATCTGCTGTATTCATTTTTCACTTCCTCCTCCCTGGCTGTGGCCCATCGCATCATTTCTTGTTTGCAATGCCTTCTGGGAAGGGGCGGCAACTTCCTCTGACACTGCCGTTGCTATGGAAACCTGACCTGAAACCTATTACACTGCTTGTGCTGCACTGAGCATGTGCGAGATCTGCAAGGATGAGATCCAGGAAGAAATACAGTCTGGTTTCAGATGCCCACACTTAAGATGGCCACGGCCTGCTGTATGTTTATAAAATAACAAACTACTGCTATAAACTAACAAAACAGACCTTAGTTTACAGACTAACTTTACTAGAATACATTAAGCTTGTGTATTATAAGGGTATTTTTATTTAAAAAGTATCAATTCGGCCGGAACACCACTTTAAGTGGTGGCTTTTTTTTTGCAGGATTACATACCTAAAAAGCTTTATCACTTCTTGACACTACCCTTATTATGAAAGGCCTGGCCAGCAAGATAAGGAGCGCTGAATACCAACAGATAGGGGTATGCAGTGGAGATCTGGGACTAGGAGCAGCATATTTCCAAAGCATGTTGCTGTGGGTCTGACATCAGCTTTCTGGGAATAGAGATATCCTCTGAGAACCTCCCTAGTGAGGCCCCATGTAAGCCACATCATGGACTGCTACAGTCTGCTGAGTACTGCTCTGACATTGTTCTGAAAGGGTAAGTCTAACTTTTTTGTTCTCTAAACTACAACAGCATTTCTCAACCAGGGGTTCTCTGGGGGCCCTAATGTCCTTCCAGAGGTTGCTTGGGACCCTTGAGCAATTTATAGATCGATCTCCTGCCTGAGCGCCAATGTAAGGGGCACTGCAATGACTATCAATCTAAAGGGTCACTACAATGTTAAATGTCTGTGTTTGTTTTCTGCCCATTATTATTACAAATTGTAGTTGATGTTTATTACTGGAAATTATTTTTTTGCACAGAGCAAGGTGGTGTTAAAAAATTATACTCTCTGGGGGGGGGGGGGGTGTAACTGTGCGTAGTAACCAATCAGCTTGCAGGTTTTATTGTCAAAGCTTAACCAAACAAGCTAAAGTTAGAAGCTGATTGGCTGCACCAGATTCTGAGTTCCCCCCGGTTTTAGTGAATCTCCCCCTCTGGGTGTTATATTTGCGAAATACTGTGCTTTTTTCAAATTCTTCCAGGGCTGGTTCACACCACAGTTTTGTGATCCAGATGTGTTTCTGCATGTGTGTTTTTGATGCGTTCTTGTGCTTTTTTTATGCATTTTCAATGTGTTCCATAGTGTTTTTTTCTGCTCTCTTTTTTTGCCAAAGTTTCTGTTTTCCCCCTCCCCTTGCTTTAATGGTGCATTTTTTAGGCGTTTCAGTGTGTTTTTGAATCTTTTTGCCCTGTTCCAGATTTGCTCCATGCAGAAAAAAATGCACTATGTTCTATTTTTGTCAACTGCACTGGTTTGAACTACGCCTTAAAAATGATTGTAATGGTCATGCTAATGCACCAAAAGCTATAGATGCAATCATTTTTAGTAAGAGTTCCCTGAAACCTCAAAATTATTTTAACTGGTGTGAACGTGTAGTATGTATAGTGCTGCGTAAATTGACAATGCTATATTGATACCTGTAATAAATAATTTTTGCTCAGTGTATTTAAAAAAAAAAATATTCATTGGCAGAGAAAAAAGTACAAAAACAGACAAAAAAAAGAAGTAAAAGCTATAAAAGATAAAAGGGGAGAATACAAAAATCCTTCAGTATCCATTTTTCCTCTTCCTTAAACATAACCATGTATAAAATCTAGCTATATGTATTTCTATACATGCCTATATCTTTCCTCCCTGTCTTATATAAATACTAATATCATCGTTATCTTCCCTAAAACTCTATTGGATGCCCTTAAAACAAAACAAAACAAAAAAAGAATTATACCCGTAAATAAAATAAAAAAATAATGATAATAATAATAATAATACCTAATAATAATAATTATTATTATTATACGCGATTTATATAGCGCCAACAGTTTACGCAGCGCTTTACAATGTATAGGGGGGGAGAAAACACAATTACAGTACAGTTCAATACAGAAGGTATAGAAGGGCCCTGCTCGTAGAGCTTACATTCTAAAGGGGGGGGGGGGGGGGGTACAAAAGGTAATAGCTGCAGAGAATGATTTGATGGGGATGATGGGACAGTTGTTAGGTAGGTGTGGGATAGGCTTCCCTGAATAAATGAGTTACAGGGTTCTCCTAAAGGTGGACAGGGTAGGGGTTGATCTGACATACTGGGGCAGGGAGTTCCAGAGGATGGGAGAGGCTTTGGAGAAGTCCTGAAGGCGAGAATGGTAGGAGGTAACAAGGGAGCTAGAGAGCAGGAGGTCCTGGGAGGAGCGGAGGGGACGATTTGGGCGATATCTGCAGATGAGGTTGGTGATGTAGATGGGGGCGATGTTGTGAATGGCCTTGTATATTATGGTTAGCATTTTGAATTTTATACGGTGGGGTAGGGGAAGCCAGTGAAGGGATTGGCAGAGAGGAACAGCAATCACGGATCGATTAGTGAGGTGTATTAGTCTAGCAGCAGCATTCATAATAGACTGAAGGGGGGAAAGCCTGCTTAAGGGTAGGCCATTAAGGAGAGAGTTGCAGTAGTCAAGGCAGGAAATAATCAAGGAGTGAATAAGCTACTTTGTGGTGTCATTAGTCAGGAAGGGTCGAATTCTGGAGATGTAGCGAAGGTTAAGGCGGCAGGATTTAGCCAGTGATTGGATATGGGGGCTGAAGGAGAGTTCAGAGTTAAGGATTACACCCAGGACCCTGGCATGTGTGGAGGGACCAATGGTTGTGTTGTTGATATTAATGGTGAAGTCACAGGGGGGGGACCGTGAAGGAGGAAATATAACAAGCTCAGTTTTAGAAAGATTAAGTTTGAGGAAGTGGTGTGACATCCATACCGATATTTCATTCAGTAAGTTTGAGATCCGTGAAGAGATCGAGGGGGTGAGTTGAGGAGTGAAGAGATAGATCTGGGTGTCATCGGCATAGAGGTGGTATTGGAAGCCATGGGAGGTTATCAACTGGCCCAGGGAAGAGTAATAATAGTAATAATAATAATAATAATAATAGTAATAATAATAATTTTAAGGGTTTCTCTAGATTAAAAAGGCTGAGCTACAAAATATATCATTTAATAGAAACGTATCTTTCAGCATCCTTATCAATATAAATTTCTGAAAGCAAAGCATAAATAAAGTGTATGTGTAACCCAAAGGTTTTTTTTTAGTTTTGGATAATGTAGCAAGAATTAAAATCCTCAGTTTATATTTTCCTGTCTGTGTCCCCATTGGAAGATTTAATTTCACTTCCTGTCTCTGAGACACAACGGGAACTGAAAAGATATTTCTACACAGTAAAGGGAAATTCCCTCTCAGATAGCTGCAGCTGGAACAGGTGTCCCCATTGAAAGATTACAATTTTGCAGGTGGTCACAACTGTAAAATTTGGGATTTCCCATCACTCTCGATCTCAGTGTCAATGGCCACCAGGACAAAAGAGCAAGTGGATCTCCTTGATGGAGACACCGATAAGAACTTAGCAGAGGGACTAAATACAGGATTTATTTTTTATTCCACAATGCTTTACTTGCCACTTGTTCTCCAATAGCTAAGGACCTCCAGATATGAAGCTGGTGATCCCCACATCAATAGGATTTAGCAACCACAAAGACTAACATAACTTCTCCACACAGCATATTATGTCACATTGGTGATTACTCATAGACCAGATTCTAGTGCAGGTTTTCACAACCAGGGTTCCTCCAGAGGTTTCTAGGGATTCCTTCAGTAAAGAACAACTTCTGCAACTCAGATAAGTAATCACTGACAATAATGATCCTTTTTTTTATAAATCTATAAGGAGGGCATTCTTCGCACAGACCACCAATGTAAGGAGCATTCTTCCCACAGACCACCAATGTAAGGAACATTCTTCCCACAGACCACCAATGTAAGGAGCATTCTTCCCACTGATCACCAACGTAAGGAGCATTCTTCTCCCTGACCACTAATGTAAGGAACATTCTTCCCACAGACCACCGATGTAAGGAACATTCTTCCCACTGACCACCAATGTAAGGAACATTCTTCTCACTGACCACCAATGTAAGGAACATTCTTCCCTCTGACCATCAATGAAAGGAGCATTCTTCCCACTGACCACCAATGTGAGAAGTATTCTTCCCATTGACCACCAATATAAGGGACATTCTTCCCACTGACCACCACAATAATGTGCCAATGCCTGTAGATATAAATATCAGGTTCCCTAAGCATGAAAAATTATTTCAAGGGTCACTCCATGCTAAAAAGGTTTAAAGTGTTAAAAATGTCTTTATTTAGTCCCTTTGCTCTGTATTTTATTAGAAATATTGGGCTCTGTTCCAAAGAAACGTTTCCAATTATTGAGTAGGTAGACACTTGCCCTCTAATAACAATTTAAACCTTCTAAACTTTCCTATAGAAATACTTTACCTAAAACAAAAAAAAATGTACAAAAAAAATATTTTAACACAGGAACATAACAGAAAATTGCTTTATGAGAAAAACCCAGCCCTTCCTTCCTTCCTTTTGTGGTGAAGAAGAAAGTAACAAGGACAGATCACCCTCTCCACTATCTCACATCAGCTGCATCGCTCCAGTGATACATCACGAAACTTCTAGATGGCTTCCATCTGTCATCCACGGTAACTTATCTGGTAACATCGCTCCAGTGTTACATCACAGAACTTCTACAGGGCTTCCATCTGTCATCCACGGTAACTTATCTGGTAAGACAAAGGGCATTGCACTGGATTTTGGTAACCATAGGCGCATGTTCATGGAAACTCCCCATCAATATTCTACATGGGCAATATTAGTTTAATATAATATTCGTACATTATTTTTGTGTTTTTCAGCAAAGATCCTTGTAACCAGTGACATCAAAGATGGAGCAACCATCAGAAGAAAATGATGAAGGTCAGTTTAACCACCATCCAACACCGTGCACCTCTAGTATTTTCTAAAGGAGTGCAAAGTGGTGCAAAATACTACTTTTATTGTTTTGGGCAAGTGAAGCAGGACATCAGGTCAGTGACACCAAATCCTTGGGTCTTCACTAGTAATCAGAAGACCATCTGTTTAAAAGTAGATCTAAACCCTAATATTGATAACATGTAGTTTGATAAAACACTGCTGTACTCATTACCTTGACATCACCTTCCTGAGCTTCCTTCCTCTTTCCTGTAGTGATCGTTTGCAAACCACAGATACATCTTCATGAACCATGTAGTCAGAGTTCAGCTACAACTAAGGGTTACGGTTTTGGCATGTGGTTTCTTTGAGATGCTCAACATGCAGCATTCATTTGTTTTTAACCATCTGTTCTTGGAGCTTTTAATTGCAGCACGTTGCGTTAATTTTAAAGAAATATAAAAAAAAATGTAAAAATTGAGTAACTAGGACTATGATACACGCCAAAGTCGAAGCGGTCCTTTTGATAGGGTCCAAAAGTACGACCGTTTGTGGAAACCTTGGGTTGATCATTACCTCCCTGCTGACTTTGATAACCCCTTGCTCTCCCCTTAAATGACTTCCACCCCCCAACATTGGGTCTTAACTAAAACAACCGATAGCTTTAGGCTCCCTAAACTCCTTTCATCCAACCCAGTGTCTACCTCTACTTCCTGCTATTGCTCCTGTCCTTTCCTCCTTCCCCCCTTTTTATATTTCCCCTCCCCGTCGCTATCCTTCTTAAAGCTTACCTTTCGCTCTTGTGGGTCCTCCCTAATAACATTGTCACGCCTGATTGTCTAATACCAATCACGTTATGTTTGTCTCATTATTCCCGAGTCCTAATGGGACCCTTCCCCCTATTCCTGGGTCTTCTACACTTTGATCTCCTGCACTGTTACAGAATAGCCCCACCTGGGGTACCCCATCGATAGACAGCATCTATTGGCACTAAACTCAACTCTCCCTAAAGTCGCACAATATCAATGTAAACTTGTCCATGCTGTGCACCCTCTGATCTTCATATTTACCTATTACATTTACGCTATGTTGTTATGGGCTATGCCCCTGTTACTGTACTGTATTGTTGCATGTTTTGTCCTACCCCTGTTCCAAAGGGATGACTCACATTTTTCTCTCTTCTGTGTAAGCTATGTAAACTTTGTTTCTTTTCATCAATAAAATATTTGAACAAGAAATATAAAAAAAAAAAAAATTGGAAGAAAAGTGTGCACCTGAACCCCCTTTGAACATTATATCACTCACAATCAATGCACTCTTCTATCCCCATATATAAAATTTAGGCACACATCAGTAAGGCTTATTATCTCTGATTAAAACTCTCCTGCCACTGGGCCATTTTTACACTGCTGTATCTTAATCTTTTATCTTTTCTTTTTTTTTTTTTTGCCGTATCTTTATTTTTTACACTGCTGTATCTTACATGGCTGCAGTATCTTAATCCTCGTAGTAAAACCCAAGCTTGTGCTCTATGTCTCTAGTAAATTTGGACCCAAAATTCCTATTTAAAACTTTGCTGCACCTGGCTAATTTTTAACTGCTGCATCGCCTATGGACTCTTAATTCTTGTAGTAAAAGACCTGCCTGTACTCTTTGCTTCCAGTACATTTTGGCCTATTCTTTTTCATTGAAAAATGTCCTGCTGCTGGACAATTTTACACAATTGTAAAGTCAGCTGTGTCTCAGTATCCTAATTCATTTCTACATGCACTTGCTCCAATGTCAGCTGCACATCATTCCTATGGATCACCTTCCTGAGAGTGATTATTTCTGTATAATATGTGATGGTATGGCTGCTTGTAGTCACCACATAAGAAACCAATGTGACAGGCAGGGTGACAACACAGAAGCCCAGTTGGGAGACAGTTGTCACCCCAGAACAGGAAGTGCCTGAACAAGGACCTTCACGTCAAAATCACAGAATATTTTTTTAATGAAAGCTGCACATTTAAAAAGTTTAAAAAACACTGTTTTTAAACTTTTTAAATGACAAGTAGTTTATGTTAGATTTAAAAGGGTTGTAAAGTCAGAAGGTTTTTAATCTTAATGCATTATATGCTAAAAATACTGTAGCTGCCAACTTTTAACCATTTTAGGCTCCCACGGGCACAGTGACGTACCCATACATCGCTGCCTTCTACCACCCTCCGCCAACTCCCGCTTTGTCTAATATTTTTGTCAGCAAGTCCCGGCTAATGACTTATGGTTAGGACCTGCTGATTGGCTGTGTCCAATCACCGCCCAGATCTCTGTGTTTGCAAACACACAGGGCTCTGTACAGAGGGAACGATCTGTGTCTGTTTCTTCTCCCACAGTAAAAAGCAGCACACATTACACAAATTAACACTTGTTAGGCACTCATTTAACCCCTTGATTACCCTTAGAAGTTAACCCCTTCCCAGCCAGTGCCACTAGTACAGTGACAGTGTATATTATTATCACTGATCACTGTATTAGTGTCACTGATGATGTCATTGTCAGTTAGCGTCAGATTGCTATCTGAGTATCACAGCCACAATATAAAACACTATCACAGTCTCACTATAAGTCGCTGATCACCGCCATTACTAGTATAAAAAAATAAATAAAAATTCCAGTATATTCCCCATAGTTTGTAGACACTATAACTTTCACACAAACCAATCAATATACACTTATTGTATTTTTTAAATTTTTTTATGAAAGACATGTAGCAGAATGCATTTTGGCCTAAATTTATGAAGAAAATAGATTTTTAATTTTTTTATTGGATATGTTTTATAGCTTAAAGAAAAAAAAAAATATTGTTTCTTTTTTCATTTACATAATAAAAAAAACACAAAATAGAAAGCTTTATTTGTGTAAAAAAAAAAAAATGAAAATTGGGGTACAGCATTGCATGATCGCACAATTACCAGTTAAAGTAGCACAGTGCTTAATAGCAAAACAATGCCCTGACCGGAGCTCAAGCGCTTAATAAACAAGCACTTTCCAGCCCAGGGACCCAGCATTGTCTTCACCTGAGCTGGTTCTTTGCTGGTCTCCGGGTCCCTGGTGCCGTTGAGGGAAGCTGGCTGTGACTTCCTGCTGTTTCACAACTGGCTCCCCACTGTGCATGAATGAGATGTGCTGCACTTTCAGACTGGTCCCGCAGCCTCCTGGGACATGTGATGTGTCCCAGGAGGTTGCGGGCGGGAGGTACTGGGGCACACTTTTTACTATTCGCGTCTAGGCCAGAAAAGTGGAAGTGGGAGTAGGTACTTGTCAGAAAAAGGTACCCCCTCCCCCAAAACAAAACCTTCCAATAGTGGTAAAGGAGGGGGCGAAGAGGAGGATAAGCAGAAATTTCACTTTTAAATGAAGTTCCTTCTTAACTGATTCACCAAAACATTTTTTGTGCCTACCTAACTGGCCTGTGGTGACCTTGCAATGGGTTGCTTGCGCTATTAGAGGCCTGGACTGCCACGCTAAACTGAACACCAGACACAAATACACAAATCAATGCAGCTCTTTATTCATTAACCACTTCAGCCCCGGAAGGATTTACCCCCTTCCTGACCAAGCCCTTTCTTGCGATTCGACACTGCGTCGCTTTAACTGACAATTGCGTGGTCGTGCGACATTGTACCCTAACAAAATTGACGTTCTTTTTTTCCCCACAAATAGAGCTTTCTTTTAGTGGTATTTGATCACCTCTGCTGTTTTTGTTTTTTGCGCTATAAACAAAAAAATAGCGAACATTTTGAAAAAAAAAAAAGCAATATTTTTTTCTTTTTGCTATAATAAATATCCCAAAAATATATATAAAAAAAAATTTCTTCCTTAGTTTAGGCCAATATGTATTCTAGATACTTTTGGTAAAAAAAAAATCGCAATAAGCGCATATTGATTGGTTTGCGCAAAAGTTATCGCGTCTACAAAATAGGGGATAGATTGTTGGCATTTTTATTATTATTTTCTTTTTATTAGTAATGGTGGTGATCTGCGATTTTCAATGTGACTGGGGCATTGCGGATCGGAGACTTTTGACACTATTTTGGGACCATTGGCATTTATACAGCAATCAGTGCTATAAAAATGCACTGATTACTGTGTAAATGTCACTGGCAGGGAAAGGGTTAAACACTAGGGGGCGATCAAGGGGTTAAGTGTGTTCCCTGGGCGTGTTCTAACTGTAGGGGGGATGGGCTCACTAGAACATGGCAGAGATCACTGCTCCCGATCACTGGGAGCAGTAGATCCCTGTCATGTTGCTAGGCAGAACAGGGAAATGCCTTGTTTACATAGGCATCTCCCCGTTCTGCCTCTCCGTGTCAAGATCGCGGACCACCGGCGGACATCGAGTCCGCGGGGCCCGCAGGCACGCTCGCGCGGTGCGCACGTGCCCACTAGTCGCCGATGACGCAGCGGCGTTTGGGTACGTTGTTTTGCGCACCCGTGCCACTTTGCCGACGTATATCGGCGTGAGCTGGTCGGCAAGTGGTTAATACATCATTATTTCCATACTTCATAGTTTAAATATTTTCTAAACGTTGTGTATTTTTCTCAAACTTGCTTGTAATGCTGCCAACGTGGCATTGTTTATGAGCAGCAAGGTCCCAGTGAAATGAAACTGCTGCATTCTTCAAGCTTAACCATCACCCGGTCAAGTAAGGCAAACAAGAGAATGCAGAAGTTTCGTTTTACTGGAATTTTGTTGAACTTTCCAGGACCAGTCAAGGTCTGAAAGCCACAGTCTTTGAAGTGTGAGATATGTACAGCTGGCTCTCTTGCAGCACAACCGCAACTGGTATCTAATGTTTATAAGTACTTCTGTGGATGGGATGGGATGGGGTTCAGGTTTGTCGCTACTATGGGGATTGAGGTGAATCTTTCAAGATTCACGATTCAAGATTGGTGGTCCCAGCAAATTTATGTGCAGATTCTAACAGGAGAATGTTGTTTTTATAACCATAATTGTACTACATGGCCTTTAAACTATGTCCTGCTGCTGGCCAATTTTACACAGCTGTATCCTCTGCAGTATCTTAATCCTTGTAGTAAAGCCCAAGCTTGTGCTCTTTGTCTCTAGTAAATTAGGGTCTAAATGGCTATTTAAATGTTCCTGATGTTAGCTAATTGTAAACTGCTGTATCATCTATCGTCTCTTAACTCTTGTAATAAAAGACCCGAGTCTGGCAATATGAACTTGGTGTGTAATTTAACATGTTCTCACTTCAAGTCCAAGCATTAGTCCATGTAAGGATAAATAAGGTGCTGAAAGTGTAGAAGGCAGCCAGTCCATACAAGCTAGAAGGACCTCTGGCACAAGTCAAGAAAAAAGGACGGCGCCCTCTAAATGCAGCGTTTTTTACAACAAATTTATTATAGTGGATTAAAAACACTCACATTTGGGCAGATAATTTCCAGAATATTAGGCAGTAGCATATGTTCATCCGCATGTTCACAAGTGATAGGAGTATCACGGGCCGGTGGAGGGTGTCCTGAGTCCTGTGGCTTTCCGGCGGTGCTGTGGGTACTCAGCGCTTCCGGGTAGCTGGGACACAGAAGAGGGATGCTCCGTGATGTGCCTCGTTGTACTGGTGTCCTCACTTCCGGGAACGGGGTCAGGCGGGCGGTGCTTCGCGTTTGGAGCATGTGTGCTCCTTTATCAGGCTATCGCATCCCAGCTACCCGGAGGTGCTGAGTACCCACAGCACCGCCGGAAAGCCACAGGACTCAAGACTCAGGACACCCTCCACCGGCCCTTGATATTCCTAACACTTGGGAACATGCGGATGAACATATGCTGCTGCCTAATATGCTGGAAATTATCTGCCCAAATGTAAGTGTTTTTAATCCACTATAATAAATTTGTTGTAAAACACGCTGCATTTAGGGGGCGCCGTCCTTTTTTCCAGAACACATCGGCCTATTTTCTTTCATTAAAAAAAGTCCTGCCTTTGGCCAATTTTAAAGGGGTTGTAAACCCTCAAGGTTTTTCGCCCCTAATGCATTCTATGCATTAAGGTGAAAAACCTCCTGTGATGCAGCAGCCCCCCAGACACCCCCGTTTTACTTACCTGAACCCGGTCTTTCCTGCGACAGGGACGAGCACACCAGCTCCAGCCGGGGGGGGTTTTGGGTCCTGATTGGATAGATTGATAGCAGTGCAGACATTGGCTCCCGCTGCTGTCAATCAAATCCAATAATGCGGGAGCCGAGGGGCCGGGCCGAGATCTGCTGTCTGTATCAATGGACGCAGCAGCAGGACAGGGGAGAGCACACACACACACGAGTGCCCCTGAGGGAGAGCGGCTCTCCAATGGAGCACTCGAGAAGAGGAGGAGCCAGGAGCGCCCCTGCGGGACCCCAAAAGAGGAGGATCGGGGCCACTCTGTGCAAAACCAACTGCACAGAGGAGGTAAGTATAACATGTTTTTTTTTAAAACAAACCTTTACATATCCTTTAAATGGCAACGGTCTCTTAATTCTTGTAGTAAAACAGTTGCCTGTAGCCTTTGGGGTTGATGTACTAAAGGCAAAAGGGCTGTTCACTTTGCAAGCAAAGTGTCACTAGAGATTAGTGAATAAGGTGAAGCTTTGCTGATATTCATCATCCAATCATGTGCGAGTAAAAATGATGCTCTTATATTTTCTATACAAGTTATTAGGTATTCTTTGCAAAGTGAAACTTCACCATCTTTACAAAGCTCTGGGGCATATGCCATTTCAAAGTGCAACCTCCCTTGCAAAGTGAACCTATTTGTCTTTAGTAAACCAAGCCACTTGTCTCTAGTACATTTTTGGCCTATTCTATATTATCAAAAATGTTGAGGTTTGCTACTTAAAATTTTGTTATCCAAGCATGCAGCCTGGGTGGCCAGAAAAGAAGGGCATTAAGCCTGTGACCCCCCCCCCCCCCCTGTCTACAACATTGGGTGGGTACCTTACACCGGGGGGGGGGGGCGTGAAAAAGCAATAATGAGGGACAAGGGCCTCTTCCCACCTCTGGTTCTCCAAGAAGGAGGTGGGGGTAATATGGCGGAATCTATAGTAGAATCTGGAAGCTCCTCATATTCAGAATGTAATTTACCCCAGTACTCATTCCCATGTGAGGAAGCTTCCAGAATCCACTATGGGTCCCCCCATATTTTTTCCACCTCCCACTTAGGGCACAGGGGGTGGGGAAGAGGCACTTATGTCTTCACAAGCCTTCCTCCTTGCAATGAGGGGTGTGCACTTGGTTCCCTCCTTTTTTGGCCATCCAGGCTGCAAACTTGGATAAGGGTCTGGTGGGAATAATAAGGGGAACCTCAGGCATTCCCTAAGCATGTTATTTTATGGATTTCTATGTTTCAAATGTTTAATAGTCGCATTAAAAGACCCTCACTGGGTTGCATAGTATTTTGTAAATTTATTTTGCATTGGTACATGTCCTTCACGGCAGTGCCCAGCTTCCAATGGCTTTTTTGGAAATAGTTTGCCTATTATTCCTAAATGCTTCCAGAATTTACTAACGGGATTTACCTCCCAATGGGGTTCGCTGCTAAATTTGGGCTCTTGAATTGTAAGCAGGGTTCGTGGAACCCTTAGCAAGCCAAACCTGGGTAGATTTGCTCATCCCTACCTCCAACCACCAGCCCTATATGTCCCCACCAAGGACTGGTGATATTTTTGTTTTAGATCTATGCTATTTCTCATTGTAACTTCATATTGTGCTTCACAGATAACCTCCAGAAGTTCAGTCAAAAACTTAATGGTTATAAAATGCATGAACTGCGGATGATGTATGAATATTTCAGAGATGATCTGATCTATATTGTCCAGATCTTGAACACTCACAGCTTCCTGGCAGAGTTGAAATCTCGAAATGTTCCTAATGTAGAGGTATGAAAAAGTGATTGAAGGTTTCAATCTACTAAAGTGTGTGTAATCCCAAATTCTAGATTCCAATCTACTAAAGTGTGTGTAATCCCAAATTCTAGATTCCAACCTACTAAAGTGTGTGTAATCCCAAATTCTATTTTTCGGTATGTTTAGCATCATGTCTTGTAGTGTTTATTTTTCTTAAGCAAATCCTGTGTTGTCAATCTATTGCAAAGTTTCCTACCTGTTGATTAGGGCAGTAACAGCATGTTCTGCAGGGTAACAACACTAAGCCATTTCCTCTCAAGTAGCAGAAGTGTTGTCAGCTTGCCATTTGCATTCCTTCAGTTGGCTGATACTAGGCAACCGAAGGAGCTACTTATCAGGCTTATCCAATAAGCAAACCAAAGGAGCTGCCTACCAGGTTTTTCAGACAGGCCAACTCAAGGAGCTACCTATCATGTCTATCCAATAGGCAAACCAAAGGAGCTGTCTACCAGGTCTATCAGATAGGCCAACTCAAGGAGCTACCTATCATGTTTATCCAATAGGCAAACCAAAGGAGCTACCTACCAGGTTTATCAGATAGGCCAACTGAAGGAATTGCCTGTCAGGTCTATCAGGTTGGCCAACCCAAGGAGCTACCTATCATGTCTATCCAATAGGCAAACCAAAGGAGCTGTCTACCAGGTCTATCAGATAGGCCAACTGAAGGAGCTGCCTATCAGGTCTACCCGACAGGGAAACCACAGGAGCTGCCTAACAGGTTTATCAGATAAGCCAACTGAAGGAATTGCCTGTCAGGTCTATCAGGTTGGCCAACTGAAGGAGCTTCATGGTTGGACAATGCTGTCGCTAATTTTAAGATAGTGGTTTAGTGGGGTCTCTTATACTTTAATGTTCTTCTTCAGGAAATAAAAACTGGTGATGACACCCCATGTGCAACCCCAAGGTCAGAATCCTCAAAGAATTGCCTTGATTCCAGGATGTAGCCAGACCTAGAGAAGATAGGCCTGGTGTGATCTTAATTTGGCTGTGGTTTGGCAGTCTATGCAGTGCTGAGGTGGATTCAATAGTGTTGTACAACCTTGAGTATTTGTGTTTGATCTCCTACTGCATACTCCAGGTTTTGGGCCTATCACCTTAACTGCCATGTCTGCTAAGTGGATTGTATGTAAACAATTGGTAGACCACTTGTGTTTCCTTTGCAAAAGCGGCAGCAGAGACTTGCAACAATAACTAAATTGTAGCTAAATGGTGACTTGTATCATTGGCTAAATGTTAAATACATATGGGCAATCTGGTGGTGTACTGCTAAAATACAGTAGCTTTTGGTCACCTATACTATTCATTAAAATGATTCTAGCACTTTTCCCAGTAGGACCAAAGTGACAGGTTCTCTTGTAAGAAAAATTTCTGCTCCCACTGATACCCACTTCCTTCGCGCCCCCAGCTAATCCAATTGGAAGTCCTAACCCTGTATAAGCTGTGTGTCAGATGGCCATAGAGCTTACACAGAGTTAACTATTTCCTTCACCTCGTCAGGTGACAAAGTTCAGGCCCAGCCACTGGCAGCTCTGACGTAAACACTGCATCCTGAGAGCAGCCCACATGCTCCTCCAACCCTGGAAGGATGTGGTAATAACAGGAAGCTCTGCCGGGAAACCGAGAAGTGGGGGAACATGCAGAAAGTTAAGTATCAGCCGGTGTAGAGTTTTTCTTTCAAGAGAACTCTAAATAGGCAAAATGGCAGGTTCTCTTTAAAGCCAAACTCCAGGCAGATATAAAACACCAATTCATTACAAGTATGTTTAAATGGACCCACATAAGTACCTGAATTGGACCTTTCTCACTCCCTGCACAACAGCACTCAAACTGGAAGTGGTAGGGGCTGCCCTGTGAGCCAATCAGGTGTGTTACAGTGAACATTTGCTAACTAAGAACATGATAGGAGTAGATATAGGTTTGAGATGACCTCACTAATCTTCTACTGCTGTTTTATCGTCCAATCACAGGCTGGGGATAGGGTGGTGATCAGGCTGTTTTGCCTCCTCACCAAACCACCTGTATTGCCTCCCCATCACCTTGGAGTAGAGTTTGGCCTGAGTTCAATGTACTTGCTTGTAGTTTCCATTCCATTATTTCACAGAATGTTCCACTGGTACATGGAACTAAAACTATCCAAGTTTGTAGACTAACCCAGCCATGTTTTCTTTTCTGAGACCTTGACTCCTCCTCCATTTCATCTCTGATGTCCTCGTGTTTTTACAGACTTACGAATCAATGAAAGAAAACCTTGGAGCCTCGGTGTTTTCAGTAAACTTGGTACAGGGTGTCTTTGAAGCAGGAAAAGAAGCTGTGATAGGATTCTTGGAATGTCTCTACAGTCTACAGACCAGTCACCCTCATCACAATTTACTTGCAGTACTTTGGGAAATCCAGAATGTTGAAAGTAAGGTATTATTATGAGCTAGTTTATATTATACTGTATGTATGATAAAATGTATCTCAAGCCACAACTTTTTCTTTTTTTAGTTTTGGAAGGAGTGGTGAGGAATTAGAACCTCTTTTTGGTTTATATTGCTGCCTGCATCCCTACTATAAACAGTATGCTCTGTGTTTGCTTTGGTGACCATTGCAACCAGGACTGAAAAAAGAGGGACATTCCAAAAATATTCAATTCTTTGAACAGGAATAGAGGGGAAATCATCCAACAGAGGCGCTTGTTTTGGTGACGACTGTTTAGGAGTCTTTCTTTGGATAGATTTCCTGTTGCATCTACAGAACAGGAAGTAGAGCACAATCTTTCTAATGAGATACGTTGCAATAATTGGTGTCTTTTATATCAGCCTGAAGTTCAGCTTTACCGATTCTGTAAGTGACTATTATTATAAAGGATTTATATAGTTCCAACAGTTTGGGTAGTGCTTTACAATATAAAGGGAGACAGTACAAATACAATACAATATTATAGGGTTAGAAGGGCTCTACTCATAAGAGCTTATAACCTAATATGGAGGGGCATAAGATACAAAAGGTAATAACTGTAAGGAATGAGCTGATGGAACAATTTAAAGTTCAGTTGTTAGGTGGAGGTGAAGAGATGAGTTTTCAGGGATCGCATTAAGGTATACAGAGTAGGAGATAGTAGATTGAGGTTGAGAGTTTCAGAGGATTGAGGTGGAGAGTTCCAAAGGATGAGAGAGGCTCTGGAGAAATCCTGGAGATGACCATGGGGGGAGGAGACAAGAGAGCAGAAGATCTTGGGAGGAGCAGAGGGGACAGTTTGGGTGATATATTAAGACAAGATTGATGATGTAGCGGGGGGCCTAGGGTTGTGAATGGCGTATGTTGCTGTTAGTATTTTGTACTTTTTTTTCGTTCGGCAATGGGAAGCCAGTGGAGGGATTAGCAGAGAGGGCTAGCAGACACTGAATGGTTGGTAGGGTAGATGATTCTTGCAGGAGCATTTATGACTGAAGCGGGGATAGCCTATGGAGAGGTAGGCCAATGAGAAGGGAGTTGCAATAGTCAAGACGGTAGATAACAAAGCAATACTTGAGTAGCTTGGTGTGTGATTGACAATCATTACTGAAGTACGGTCAACACTAAGCTCCCAGTCTAACCCCTTCATGTCTGTAAATCTTTGGATAGTCCTGTGATTAACCTGTCAACCTTTTTTTTTTTTTGCGTATGATTTTGTCCTATTTAGTAAAGACATTGAAAGAACAAATAATAGTGGATGAAAACAGACACCCGCTGGATCCGGAAATAAATGGTGAGTGGTTCAGCGGCTACAATGATCGACAAATGATAAATGAATGAGTGAATAAATGGATGGATGAATGGTTTAATGGATAGAAAGGCCAAAAGAAAAGGGGATGGAGGTGGGAAGGGAAAGGGTAATGGTAAACTCCATTACTAACGTTGAATCTCTACGTTTTGCCTGTTGAAACAGCCTGTTATCGTAGGCTTTTGAAAAGTACATTAAACCAATTTTTTTTTTTGCATCCACCCTATCCTTTAGCATATTTTACCTCTTGTCTTATTAATATATTATAGCTGTATGGAAAAAAAAAAAAAGTTAAAGAAATATATAATCAATAAATAGTGCTCACCACAAGGATTTCAGAATTTTTATACATGCTAAAACAAAATTTACAGAAATAACATAATAGTAATAATAATTGCAATTACTACAATAATAATATAAATACAATAATAATAATATTTACAATAATAATATACAATAATAAGAAAGAAAGGAAAGTAATAAAATATAGATGACAATGATTCCAACAGTGATGACAGCAATAATGCATTTGTAATGAATGGAACTGTAATATTGCATTAATCTTAGAAATGCCCTTAAAAGTCCTTAAAGACAATTTTTTAGTCCATCAAGAAATCACACTTTTCTTTAATCATGAAGGATCTAGTGTTAATTTTGTCTTGGGGGTAGGCAATACCTACCTTAGCCTGTGACAGTTGTGGGGATAAGAAAATAAAATTGGAGGGGCACATGTAATATACTATTTTTAATATAAATAGTCAGGTAAATCTGAAATATTAGATAAAAAGGTTTAATATTTCCAGCCAGCAGAGGGGGATTTAGGCTCCTTTTCACATTTATCTGCATATTGTAAGCTGCTCTGTTGAAAAAAAAAAAGCTTCTTTACAGAGCATGGTAGGTCAAGCTTCAATTTAAACACACATTTGAATTAGAAGAGTTGTTCCCTAGCCCCACCTCAAACAGAGAGAGAGTCTGAAGGTAACTAGTTCCCGATATTCTCTCTCTCTCTTTAGAAAACACATTCTTTCACTTGTAACAGCTGCATCCTGCCCACCCTGTTGTTTTGTTTTGCCATCCCTAACTTCCAGCCACCCATGTAATGGGTTAAAGTACACCCACTTTGCCGCCACCAAGGTCCATAAAGACATGGATGAGCGAGTTTGGGGTGAAGGAACTTGACTGGCCTGCACAGAGTCCTGACCTCAACCGGATAGAACACCTTTGAAATGAATTAGAGTGGAGACTGTGAGCCAGGCCTTCTCATCCAACATCAGTGCCTGACCTCACAAATGTGCTCCCGGAAGACTGGTCAAACGTTCCCATAGACACACTCCTAAACCTTGTGGACAGCCTTCCCAGAAGAGTTGAAGCTATTATAGCTACAAAGAGAGGGTGACAGTGTTAACATGATGGCCCAATTCTTCCTGCTCCATAGACATACAGACCTTGTTAAAAGCATGCTGGGGCTGGAAGGAAAGGGGTTAAAGCTTCTTTATTCCTGACCGACCATGTTTACACAGTAATCTGCCAAAGGAATGAAATACATAAGATACATACATGAGGATATAAACAAAAGCTTGGCTGGCATTTTAGTATGAAAATTAATTTACATCCCTGTATTTTGTGTATACAGAAATCCAAGATAAGCACAAGAAATATCTGCTGGATACGACTCAGTTTTTAGTGGAATGTAAGCCACCAGGAACTACCCTTAAGAGACAAGATTTTCCCATTTCAGAGCGTTTTGTCAATCTGGTTGTCGTGTCCACAGAGCAACTTAGACATCGTACTCAGCATGAGCTAATAGAGATTGGGGAAAAACATGAAAGCTACTTGTGTAAGACTCAAAGAGCATTGGAGCGTGTTTCTCCCAAAAGGCTCTTCCGCTGGTGCCGTCAAATAAAACAAGTCCCGAATGTGATCATGATCAGCGGTGTACCGGGAATAGGGAAGACCACCCTAATGCAGAAGTTTGTCTTTGATTGGGTGAGGGGAGAGCTCTATCAGAGATTTTCTTTTGTCTTCTTCTTCAAATTCCGGGAGCTCAACCGACTGGAAGAAGTCAGCTTGGAGGAGATGATCCTTCAACAGTATCCACATCTAAGTTCTCAGCTTGAAAATATCTTAAAAGCCCCAGAACAGCTTTTATTTATCTTTGATGGCTTAGATGAAAGTCGCCACCAATTGGACTTTGAATCCAGACCTCCGAACACCAACACAAAGCAGAAGCAAGGCCTTGGTGAGATCTTGGTTAACTTGTTGAGGCAATCCCTTCTTAAGGGTTGCTCTGTGTTGGTAACCAGTAGACCAGCAAAATTGGTCTCAATTGATCCTCACATATTTCAGCTATTTTGTGAGATCATGGGATTTTTTCATGAAGAAAGGAAGATGTACTTTGAGCAATTTTTTGTTGATGATAAAAAGTTGGCCGAACGGTCTTTTAACCATGTGAGGGATAATGAAGCTCTGTATACTTTTTGTTACATCCCGTCATATTGCTGGATCATCTGCACAGTGTTATCGATGTGTTTCAAATCTCAACAAACAAATTGCAATCAGTCAGAATTATTTTTGCCAAAAACAGTGACGCAACTCTTCGTGATTTTCATCAGCAACATTCTGACCAACCATTCTCAGGAGACAGAGAGGGAGAAAGCCAAGAAACTCCTGATGGCTGTTGGATGGTTGGCAGAGTTTGGGGTGATGAACCGCCTCATTGTGTTTGAAGAACGAGATCTGGAATCACTTACTGTGGACACATCACTACATCTCTTAACAAGTTTTATGGTGGAATCCAAGCAACTTGCTTATGTAAACTATTCCTTCTTACATCTTACTGTTCAAGAGTTCATGGCTGCTTTGGTCCATCACGTTGACTATAAACCTGAAAAATTACAGGAAGCACTTAAAAAAGCCAAGTCAAAGTCATCTCGAGATGGACATGCTGAAATATTTCTTCGTTTTCTTTTTGGTCTGACTGATGGCTCTACCATGGCTCTTCTAAAACATTCTTCCCTCCACCAAGGCCCTTCTAAAATATTCACTTTCTCTGATGAAGCTTCCAGACACATCTTCACCTGGCTCCATCATGTCTCGCCACTAGTTAAGAAGACATCAAAGGATGCTTGGGAAAGGAGGGAGACTTTAAATATTTTCAACTACCTCTTTGAATCTCGAAATAAAGAACTAGTGTCAGAAATTCTTGGGCAAAACCTAAAAATGGATTTTTCAAGGTTCAACCTGTCCCCCCTTGACTGCACGGTGTTGGCTTACATTTTAAAATCATGCAAAGAACCTGAAAGCCTTGATCTTGAGAAATGTTTCCTTGAAACAGAATGCTGGGAGAGACTGTCCCCGGGTCTTCACGCAGTGCAGACACTTCGGTGGGTAAATTTTTTTTTATATTTGTAAGTAAAGTAGATAACTATCCATTTTAATGTGTGTTATTACAGTGGATCTAAACTCACCTCACCTTGCTCCTTTGCTGGCACCTGGCATCAATGGTGGCCCATCCATAAGGGGCGCAGGGGCGCCGCCCCCCTATTCCATGGGCCCGGCTCCTAATCTACATGTAGTATATTAGATAGAAATATGTGGCGCTACTCCATCAATCAGTAACAAATAAATAATCCGAAATCGCAGCTATAATGAACTGAGATGTAGGATGAAGTTGGCAAAGTGGGCTCCACCTCATATAATCAATGCCAGAAAAAATATTTAAAGCCTAGGAATAAATATCACCATACAGGAGTTAATCAAAGAAAGAATCAGTTCTGCAAATCTTTGATTAACTCCTGTATGGTGATATTTATTCCTAGGCTTTAAATATTTTTTCTGGCATTGATTATATGAGGTGGAGCCCACTTTGCCAACTTCATCCTACATCTCAGTTCATTATAGCTGCGATTTCGGATTATTTATTTGTTACTGATTGATGGAGTAGCGCCACATATTTCTATCTAATATTCTATCCTGGGGGAACTGAGTGGACCTATCTATGTTGGCAGCTCTCTATCGGGTATTTTACCGTCAGTTTCAAAGTTTTTTGTTCACATTGTGGTTTTTGCGCACTGGTTCTTATATATTTAATCTACATGTAGGGTGCCGGACGCATACATTTCAATGGAGTTTTTTTTTAAGCACATTATTAGAGCCTGAGGCACTAATTGTCTTAAAAAAAGGGTGGGCTCAGGGCGCAGAGCCCTGCGCCCTGAGCCCACCCAGTTGTGTGACAATAGCAAATTATTATTTGCTATTGTCTTCCTGATTCTCCTCTCCCCAATCTGCTCTCAGAACCCATTTCCTGTTTGTGCTGGGAGAGGAAGCCCTGGCTCTTTTTCGGCAAGCTCCTATGGTAAGGCCTCTGAACGCGACCATCCCCTACGGCCGGAGGGAGGTGTTGCAGTGGCTGTGGTGGCGGCGGTGCAAGTGAGGGGGCAGGTTCCCTGGGTTTGGGATCTACGGCCATCTTGATTGACTGTGCCGAAATGACGTAACTTCTGCACAATAGTTATGGGATGCCTACACGCATTTTTTTTACTTTTTCAGTTTAGTTCTGCTTTAAAAAAATACTAAACCCTAAGTTGGAGATTTGATTTTGGTAGAAGCCATTTTTTTGCATTATCCATTAACTTATTCTATTGTTGGCTCTGGTGTTGAGTCCTTTCCATTAGGAAACCTTAACTTGGGCCCCAATCACAGGTCAAGAAAGGGAGTCTTGGAAGGTCAAGCAAGGGAGCTGCATTCATTGAGATTGTGGAAGGGCAGCAGCTTTCATGTTAAAATGGTTTTGATTAGCTAAGAATTTAAAGAAGAACTATGGGCAAAACTTTTTTTTAATTTTAGATAGAGTAAGGGAGTGTTGTAACCCCTTACATTTTTTTTCTTCCCCATCTGTGTCCCATTTTGAAGATTTTCCTTCACTTCCTGTCCCATAGCCAAACAGGAAGTGATGGGAAATCCCTGCAAATTAAGGGCATTCCTTGGGGACCCCAGGTCACCATAACCAGTGTCCCCATTGGAACATTTCTTCTCTATTACTTTTCTGGGGACAACCCAAAATGTGGGGGTTTTCTTTTACTTTCAATGATAATGGTAAAAAGGACTAATAGACAGGGTGAATCTCCTTAATGTGGGGACACAGACAGCAATAAAAACTGACAGGGGCTCTAATGCTTCTCCACTCTATCTAAAACTAAATAATAAAAAAAAAAAGTGCCTTTAGTTATACTTTAAAAAATAACCAGTCCAATTTTTTTTCCTTTAGACTGGGGGGAAAATTTTGAATTTCTCTAATTTTACCTAGTTTTGTGTCCTCTGAGATCTCTGACTTGTTTGCTGTCCTGATGATACAGCAGCCATAAGCTGGTCAATATAAAAACATCTCCTCACTCTTCCAGCAAAAATGGTTTACAGAAGGTTCACACTACGCGGGCTGGTTGCGGGAATCACATCTGTTCCCGCACCCGCAACCACCTACAGCCAAAAGACCATGTGGTTTCCCTGCGTTTGCGTTTTTAAAAAAGTGCATGCACTTTTTTTGCGAAAAACGTAGGCACAGGAGCCCATTCAAATGAATAGGCTGTTGTGCCCTCGCAAACACGGGCACAAGTGTGAACAAATCATAATTGTTGTCGGCAGTAGCGGCTGGTGCTCAATATTTTGGGGAGGCGGCAAACCAGAGACGCGGGGGGGGGGGGGGGGGCGTTCCACACCGTGGGAGACAGACAGACGTGAAGACCTCCTTACCTTAGGAGGCAGATGCCTGGTATGACCGAGCCGGGGAGTGCTGGATGTGGCTGAGCCACTGCAGGTTAACCATCCCTGGAGATCTCACTCTGTGGCCGTTGCTTCTCCTCCCGGCCGAACAGGAAGTGGGTCCTGAGACTCCCTGGCCAATCGAGTCTCAGGAGCCGCTTCCTGATTGGCCGGGAGGATAATCAGGAAGACAATAGTGAATATTAACTCGCTATTGTTACACAATTGGGTGGGATTGGGGCGCAGTGCTCAGCGCCCCAAGCCCACCATTTTTTGAAACAAATTAGATGCTCGGGCTCTAATCATGTGCTTCTAAAAAAAAAACAACCCATTGCATGGGGGGGCCTTATGCACTGACCACCACTGGTGGCCGGTATCTCTGTAAAATATGGTTTCCTCTCTCGGTGACTCAACAGCAAGTGAGTGGTAATCTCCCCAACGTGTACACAATAAAACAAAGCAGATCCTTCAACTAGAGCCAAAACCGATTAGAAAAAAAAAGTTTTGGATGTAGTCTAATTTTGCATGTATTATATTTGCTAAAACCCAACTCCAGCCAAATTTTTTTTTATTCTTTTGGATAGTGTGGGGAAGGCATAGATCCCCTGTGTAGAAAGTAATGGGAGGTCTTTCCAATGGGACACAGACAACGACCAAGGTTTAGAACTCATGACAATGTTTTTATTGTTGTCCATGCCTTCCTGTCCTGATACAGCATCACAGGAAGAGAAATAAAGGGAGGTGGGGGCAAATATCTTAAATGGGGTCACATAAAAACCCAAGAAAAATTACTTACTTACTTACTCTTTCTAAAACGAAAAAATATTGACTTGGGTTTTAATTACTTACTTACTCTTTCTAAAACGAAAAAATATTGACTTGGATTTACATAGTTTATAAAGTTTAAAAAAAAAACACAGATCTATCCAGTGATGGACCAGTGATGGTTAAGCTTTGAATGTATGAATGTAGATCTGAATATTTAGAAGTAGAGTCCTAACACTGACATTTTTTTCTTCTACCTTAATAGACTGAATTTGAATGAACTGAAAGATGAAGACATCCATTCTATAGCTAAGGCGTTAGCTCATCCTGATTGCAGAATTCAGAATCTCAGGTAACCTACAACTTGGAGAATCTAAAATACTTTTGAAAAATTTGAATTGTGTGATATCTCCCTTCCTTCTACATCTTAGCACTGACTTGTCTCTCCTTAGATTTGGTTCAGTTAAAAAAAATATTGAGACGTTGGCCATAAGCATGCAGACTAAGGTCCCTAACGAAATCTATTGATTCCCCATCTATACCAAACAGCATGGGTGGACAAATCTCTCTTGCTGGTTATAGTATTTTGACAGCTGGCACCCATGGTTTTCAGAATACCCAAACAGTGGTTGCAACTGATTGGCTGCAGTTACTGCTCAGCCATCAATTTACCACTCGATTTTCAGACCAAAGGATGTGGGGCAGAGTGGTGCTGATAGCACCACCCATGGCTCGAATTTCAACTCAACTGGTTCCTTAGGAACCGGACAAAATTTGCTCTGTGTATAGTCAGCTTAGGGGCCCCAGTGCAGTGGTATGGCCTTACCAGGAAGAGAATAGCCCTGGTATTTGAGCTGTAAGTCATGTGCCTAGCCTCACTTCTGATCCTGAAGTTTTCCATGCAGCGTTAGAGTGAAATTAAAGTCAAATTATTTAAAAAAAATCCTCCTCTTCTCAGGTCCCCTGCCGGCGTTCCAGGCCCCTCCCTCCTGCTAAGTGCCCCCAGAGCAAGCAGCTTGCTATAGGGTCACCTGAGCAGGCTCGCTCCAGAGCCGCTGCTCTGTGCATCCATTCACACATGGAGCATGTTCAGCCAATAAGGAGAGAGAGACGCGGGAAAGCCGCTGCTCTCGTGCACATCTCTGGATTAAGATGGGGCTCAGGTAATTATTAGAGGGGGGGTCCGGGGGGCTGCTGCACATAAAAGGTTTTTTACCTTCATGCATAGAATGCATGAAGGTAAAAAAAACATTGAGCCTTTACAACCACTTTAAGGAGAAAGAACTCAATAAAACACCACTGGTTCCCATGAAGCTCATAGTATGGAATAAACACTGCTGTGGCCAGCAGGAGTTAGGTTTACCCTTTGATGAAGCCATATGTTCAGTGACGCAACGCGTCAGTGAGGAGCCGGGTGAGGTCACTTCCGGTCGCGGCCGAGACCGGAAATTCCTTTGTTTGTGAAACTGTACAGTGCTATTTTAACTGTGAGTTATTACGTTTTTTAAAAATAAATTTTGTTTGAATACTACACTATGGAGCCGCTTCTTTTATTTTATGTAAACTGCATATGATGGTAAAGAAGAACATAGGTTGGACTTGATGGACTTGTTTCTTTTTTCAACCTCACCTACTATGTAACTATGTAACCTGGAAAGTGATTTATAAGTCGTTGTTGTCCAAATTTGACTGGATATCCCTGAAAAGGATTTAATCATTGTGGAACCAGGATTTCATCAGCACAGAGGCTTGACTCGACCTGTAGGGGTCTCTGTCTGAGATGAGAGTCTGGGGCAAACCACTAACGCACAGCGGATGGTGGAAGCATTTGGATGATTTGGATTTTCCCTGTTTCCTTGCACAAAGCACTTTACTCTATGAACTTTATTGGACACGTTCACATTTATTTCACTGTATTGTCACTTTGGAGCATCCGCACTTTAATATTGAAGAGTCTCTATCACAATTTTTTATATTTTATATATTGTTTCATCATCTGCACTGCATTGAAGATTTGCTTACTTTATTATATTTACACTGGATTTTGATTATCGCACATTATCTCTTGTTTAGGATATATTGCATTTACTGTTTATGATTCATTTTAGTTTTATTGAGTAAGCACCACATTATTCTGTTTTTTTTATTGGTATTGTGTGGGAGCACTTCTTATGTTGGCAGCTACTTATTAGATTTATTCGTTTTTTTCACTTGGTTTGCGCATTAGTATTTTCTTTTTTCTGGAGTTAGGTATAGCCTCTCTCTGCTCTAAATCTATTGAACATGTGCCACAAAAAGTCCAACGTTCAATAAAAACCAATGTATTAGATCAGATGGCAATGGTTCTGATGGGAAGTACCACTTGAACTAAAATAGCTGTCAGTAGTTAGGACCTTTAGATGTTTAACCTGACCTAACAGTAGACTAAATGGACAGTTTAACCTGAATGAAACAAACTGCAGTAATTGGGATGATAAGGACACCAGGACATACAGTACATAGTAATACTTTAAAGCAGGGGTCTCCAAACTTTTCAAACAAAGGGCCAGTTTACTGTCCTTCAGACTTTAGGGGAGCCGGATTATGGCCAATGAGGGTAGAAAATGTCCCATGCCCAGTATCAGTGAGAATAAACATGGCCGCAGGGTTGGTGGTCAGCAGGAGAAGTGCCCTATGATTGGTAGTAGTTGGAGGAATAGTAAACCATCATTGCTATTAATGGAAGTATTGCCCCATCATTGGTGTTGGTGAGAGGAATAATGCAACATCAATGGTGTCAGTGGGAGGAAGTGCCCCATTATTGGTGTCAGTGAAAGGAGTAGTGCCCTACCATTGGTGTCCATGGGAACAATAGTGCCCCATCATTGGGGGGAATAGTACCCCAAGGGCCACATAAAGGCTAGCAAAGGGCCGCATCTGGCCCTCGTGCCGCAGTTTGGAGAACTCTGGTTTAAAGGATCAGCCCACCCTACAAAATTGAAGTATAGTTAGCCCCTGGTTTCTTACATACCTTGGATAACCCAACAGCAAGGTCTCTCTGCCAATTTCTGACTGTTCCTATCCATATAGGAGTTTTGGGTGTTTTGGCACACCTCAGTTCTTGCCTGCACCCATTATACTGAAGGCTCAAAACAATGAGCAGGCTCTGAGAATTGGGCATAACCCCAGAAACGCGTCAGCCAGTGATGGAGACACTCTGATACAAAGAGGGTTAGGAGGTAGTTTAGGGATCAGTCTGGAAAACTGATGTACAGTTAAAAAGGGTTCATACATGTGGATTAGATTAGCTTTTTACCTTTTCATGTTGTGAGTAGTTTTTGTATTAAATATCATGGTTTGCTAGACGCAGCCACTGCACGCATACAATGAACGTCCAGCCTGTGCAAAGTGGGGATCATTTTATAACACTGATATTACTGATGCATACCGTATATACTCGAGTATAAGTCGAGTTTTTCAGCACATTTTTTTGTGCTGAAAGTGTCCCCCTCGACTTATACTCGAGTCAAGCACTTTTCTGCAGCAAAAAATTTCATTTTCCGAACCGACTTTGGAGCCCCTTATCTCTTTGGAGTTCCTAGCACTAAGTGGCCCAGAGATACGGGGCCCCAAAATCGGTTCGGAAAATGTCATTCTCTGCTGCAGAAAAGTGCTTGACATTTTATGAACCGATTTGGGGCCCCGTATCTCAGGGCCACTTAGTGCGAGGAACCCCAAATTTGGTTTACAATCTCAGTGGAACGGGAACCATAACATGTCCAAAGCTGGGGTTCCTAGCACAAAGTGGCCCTGAGATATGGGGCCCCAAAGCCGGTTCGGAAAATGTCTTTCTCTACTGCAGAAAAGTGCTTGACATTTTCTGAACCGATTTTTAGGGCCCCGTATCTCAGGGCCACTTGGTCCTAGAAACCCCAGCTGGGTTTGCACACCAAATTTGGGGTCCTAGCACTAAGTGGCCGCCGAAATACGGGGCCCCAAAGTCGGTCAACTGTGTCCATCTGCAGCAATGTCATTTCGGGACCCTTTGGGTTCAGAGACCCCAAATTTTGGCTGCAGCTAGGGGGCATCTAGGAACCCTTAACTACTGAGTTTGAAGTTCGGGGGACCTATGGCTGCAAATGGGCAGAGTGAGGCATGCAAATGGGCATTGTTGACCTTCTTTTCCACTTACAGTAGCTGCATTTCTCACCCTCGTCTTATACTCGGGTCAATAGGTTTTTCCCATTTTTTTGTGGTAAATGAGGGAATGAGGGCCTCGACTTATACTCGGATCGACTTATACTCGAGTATATATGGTATATTGGATTTTACCAGTACTAAGATGCAATGGCTGTATTAGTTTTATTTTTTTCAGGCTTAACTTCAGAAAAATACCTGTTGATCCTGTCAGAAATCCAGTGTCCTTGTAACTTCCTGTGCACTGAGCTGAAATATCAAGCAATGTTATCAGCATTCCCTGTATACTACCTATGTAATAGAGATAAGAAAGAGGGGGAGGTGTTAGAAGTCCAAATTAAGAGATGCACTTAGATACAGCACAGTAGGTGAGCTTTGTTACTGACAGGATCACCAGGTGAAATTAAAGAAAACAAAAATGAAAAAAGGAAAACTAATGTGGCCATCACATCTAATGACTGCTAAGTTGCATTATATTATATTTTCTTTTGGGTTTACCCTTTAAGGCAATGTAAATGTTTTTATTTTTTTTATCAAACGCTTGTCATGTAAACAATCAATCATTCATTTCATTTTCAGTTATTTACTTTTTTGTCCTCTACAGTTTGACTAATAATGATTTGACCAGCAAGTGCTGCTCTACCTTGGCATCTGCAATCTATGAAAACGTTTCCCTGATATCTCTGGACTTGACTTTTAACAATCTGACGGGTCCCCACTTCAGTGACCTCATTGCCGCTCTGTCCAGCCCAACATGTAGCGTAAAGCATCTTGAGTAAGTATACAAACTTGAAGAGGACCCCCCCATAGAACTATCAATGCCCATGTGCCCTTTTGTATTCATTTCACAGGTTTTAATTCTTCCTCTGTGATATCAAAGCTTCTACACCTCAATTTTTACCATACTGTGCATGCATGAGATGGAGTGTTTTGTAACCGCATTTTCAAGATAAGGTGCATGATGCCATGCCTAAATGAGGAAGATGTCATCTATATAGCGCATCCAGCACTAAAATCCCAAGCAAGTGTAGTGTGACAGTACTGTGATATCTTGCAGGATCTTACATTTTAGGTAGGAGATATCCTTGAAGGAAATGGTGATGTGGCCTTCCCTGGGAGCATTTGTGTGACTGGGGCTACGTTTTCATTGCATTCAGGGAAAGCAAGAAATGAAAAACAGAAAGGGTACTGTAAGTAAAATTTAGGTACTTATACTGCTCCTGCTTTAAAAATAACATAAAAATACATTTGGGATAAAATGACTATAGAGCTGAAATAATTTGTGTCTTTTATTCCACCTTCTCAATGCGGAAATTCAAACCCAAATTGAAAAAATAAATAAATAAATAAAAGATACAAAAGCAACATGGTTTCTTTTGTTCATATAATAAAACCTGTAACCTCCACTTTTTTTTTTGTTTTCTTTCAGGCTTTGTGCCCTCAAACTGACTCATGAGGATTCCGAGTGTTTGGTCTCCCTGAGTAACAACAGAAACCTTGAGTACCTAAATCTGAGCCATAATAGCATCACCGATGCTGGTTCAGGACACATAAAGGACCTTATAGAGCATTCCTCCAGCCTGAAAGAGTTCATGTGAGTAGTGTGAACAAAGAACCCAGCAATGAGACTAACTGCAGTAACATTAAGCATTTTTTTTCCCTTCCTATGCAACATCAAAATATTTTGGCTTGTAAATAAAGAGATGCTCCACCATCTGCACTTTTTTGGAAACTTCAAACTAGGACAATGAAAATAATATTTTAAAGTCGCATTTATAGACTGTGTTGTTGAATTATTTCTGTGTACAATCCAAAAGTAGCCACCACCCTATTGGGGGATGTTTAGGGGAAGGCCAGGAACTTTTGGCCCTTTAGAAATGTATCCAAGTGGTTCTTTCATAGTATGAAGGTTCAACTTCGTAAAGTTTACTAAGGTGATTCAGTAACTGGTGTCAATGGCGAAGGCTGCGTGTTTTCAAGGGGCAAGGTTCATTGCTACACATCTTTTCACCAGCCTCCTTTGTAGCTCTCTGTGTTTGGTCAAATTACATCAAAGAGTTGGTGCTGAAAGACTCTGGGAAGCAAGTAGCTCTATAATATTAAGCATGTCACTGACCAATGTCTCATTGTAATGTATCTCCAATCAGGGCCACCCGCCCCATTCATCTTAATAGTACTGGCTAAAAAGCAGAACAGTCACGTACCTGAAGGGAGACTTAGCTGACGAGGTCGGCCTCTCTTGTATCTTCAATCTAAGTCCCGCTGAGAGTGGAACAGAGGGAGCCGAGGGACAGGAGGAACACGAGTTCCTGCAGGTGTAGACATGGAAACTTGCAGCAGAGGATGCAACCTTGGGAAGGCAGGAAAACCATCAGATTAGGAAGGGCAGCTGTGCACCGTAGATCAGCTGGGGTTAAAGAGGCACTCTGCTTGTACCAAGGCATTAGGCAGAGGCAGGGTCAGACGGAAGCTGGGATCAAGAACCAGTAGTCAGGAATATAACAGAATCCAAAAGCAGGGTCAAGGAAAGCCAAGTTCAGCAACGGATATCAAACAAGATATAAGCAGCATTCAGGGTTTTAGGAAACAGCTGAAGACCAGTCAGCATTATTCAGGAGTCAGGTCACCCTTTAAATAGGCATTCTGGCGCCAATTGGGATTAGGGATGCGCTCTCGCATACACACGCAGTCCGTTGCGCAAGCACATGCGCATTGATGCAGATAGGCATCTGCAGTCGCACGTGAGCGCCTGCATGCGCACGAGTGCACGCCGGGTGTATTCCGATAGTTGTCTTACAAGAACAAGTTCCCCAATTCTCCCCAGCCTAGTCCTCTGCTATTTAAAAATTTCTGGCCATCATAAACACTCAAAATGCATTTCCATGGGAACATAAAGAACTATAGGCAGGTGCAGTTTCTTTTCTCCACTGCAGGTGGTGCTCAACTGCAGCGGCATCGAAAAGGAAGCCAAGAGGAACATGGTTTCTCTGTGGTTCTTGGGTCACAGGGGCAGCGACCTTATTAGATTATAATATGAGATTGTAATATTTAATTATTAAAATAATTGTGATAAATTACAAATTCAGTTATTAGCTATTGTTGCTTTTGACATAATTTTTTTCATTTGAAAACAATAAAAAAAAAAATTTGGCTACCCATTTGGAATGAATCGCTGGATGTATCTACCTGGTCTTTATATGTGGTTTCTATTTAACTTAATGGTTTTGTCACCATCTCCTAGGGTTGGTGCCAATGGATTTTCTGAAGACGTAGTTAAGGAGCTGCAGGACCTTATAAACGCCCGCCAAGGTCTCAAAATTGATGTATGGCAAAGTCAAGCTGAGAATACAGCTCTTCCTGAAAATGTGACAAGTATATAAGTGTTTTATATTGCAATATTTATTAAAAAACACAGATATTGTACAGTTTTCTTCTCTTATTTTTTTGAAGGGGGAGGGATAATAAAGTTGGCTTACAATAACAAGCTTTTGTCACTCCTGATTGAACACATTATGATTGGATGGCCACATGTAAAACAATATGGTATAACCAACATTCATTAAGCAGTGCAAAGAGAGTTGTTACTGGAGATGTGGGTGTAAATGGCATTGCCAACAAAAAAAAGGTATTTTGAAGAGAGCAAAAAAAAAATGGAAATAAGTTGATTCATTTCTGCATCATTTATTCCCACCTAGTTTTCTTTTTGTCTCTAATTTATCCTACCATACCTACTTTCGTCAATATACCATGGTAACTTGCATACAAGAAAAGGTTAGTGTTCCCTGCAAGACTTCAAGCATGAATACCTTTTTCACAAAAAAAATAAAAAACAGTTACTGTGGGGAAAAAACATTATTTGATCCCCTGCAGATTTTGTAGGTTTGCCCACTTACAAAGAAATGAAGGGTCTGTCATTTTTTTATCATAGGTGTATTTTAAATGATAGATACAAAATATTAACCAAAAATCCAGAAAAAAAAACACATGATACAAATGTTATAAATGGAGTTGCAGTTCAATGAGTAAAATAAGTATTTGATCACCAAGCAAAACATGACTTAGTACTTGGTGGAGAAACCCTTGTTGGCAAGCACAGAGGTAAGACGTTTCTTGTAGTTGGTTACCAGGTTTGCACACATCTCAGGAGGGATTTTTGTTCCACTTTTCTTTACAGATTTTCTCTAAATCCTTAAGGTTTCTTGGCTGTCTCTTGGCAACTCGAAGTTTCAGCTCCCTCGATACATTTTCTATAAGATTAAGGTCTGGAGACTGGCTAGGCCACTCCATGACCTTCTTCTTGAGCCACAACTTTGTTGCCTTGGCGGTATGTTTTGGGTCATTGTCATGCTGGAAGACCCATCCACAACCCATCTTCACTATTCTGGATAAGGGAAAACGGTTCTCATCCAAGATTTTACAATACATGGCCCCATACATTGGCCTCTCAATGTGGCAAAGTCGGCCTGCACCTTTATCAGAGAAACAGCCCCAAGGCATAATGTTTCCACCTGCTTGGCCGTAGGGATGGTGTTCTTAGGGTCATAGTCAGCATTTTTCTTCCTCCAAACACGGCGAGTCAAGTTAATGCCAAAAAGCTCAATTTTGATCTCATCTGACCACAGCAGTTTCTTCCAATCCTTTTCTGAATCATTTAGATGTTCATTGGAAAATTTCAGACAGGCCTGTACATGTGCCTTCTTGAGGAGGGGGGCCTTGCAGGCACTGCAGAATTTCAATCCATGGCAGCGTATTGTGTTACCAATGGTTTGTTTGGTGACTGTGTTCCCAACTGCCTTGAGATCATTCACAAACTCCTCTCATGTAGTTCTGGACTGATCCCTCACTTTTCTCATGATCATCCTTACCCCATGAGGCAAAATCCTGTATGGAGCTCCAGACCGAAGGAGATTGATGGTTATTTTGTATTTCTTGCATTTGCCAATAATCGCAGTTGTCTCCTTCTCACCAAGCTTCTTGCTGATGGTCTTGTAGCCCATTCCAGGCTTGTGCAGGTCTAAAATCTTGTCCACGTCCTTTGACAGCTCTCTGGTCTTGCCCATGATGGTGAGGTTTGAATGGAAGAGAGAGCTTCTGTGGACAGGTGTCTTTTATACACATAATGAGTTTTGTTTAGGAGCACCTTCTTAAATTGACATGACTAATATGTGTACCACATGAGCACCTACTGTAGCCAGTCTGTGGGAGCCAGAATTATTGTTGGTTGGTAGGGGATCAAATGCTTATTTTACTTACCGAACTGCTACTCAATTTATAACATTTGTTTCATGTGTTTTTTTCTGTATTTTTGATTGATATTCTGTCTCTATCGTTTAAAATACATCTATGTTAACAATTATGGACCCTTAATTTCTTTGGAATTATGGAAAACTTACAAAATCTGCAGGGGGTCAAATAATTATTTTCTGCACTGTAGCTTAGCACTTTTTAAACCAAAAAAAGCAGCTTTTGCAGCAATCCCCACCTACACTCAAGCCCAGTTCCCTGAAGACTTTTTGCTCTCTGCTGATGGTCTTTTGGGTAGAATGACACCCAGAAACATTTAACACTCTTTTCCCTGAGCCCAACGTGTCAAAGATTTGCTCCCTAAGGGTGTGTTATCAGACTGCACTGAGCTACAGTATCTCACAAAAATTAGTACACCCCTCACATTTTTGTAAATATTTTATTCTATCTTTTCATGTGACAACACTGAAGAAATTACACTTTGCTACAATGTAAAGTAGTGAGTGTACAGCTTGTATAACAGTGTAAATTTGCTGTTCCCTCAAAATAACTCAATACACAGCCAATAATGTCTCAACAAAACAAAAGTGAGTACACCCCTACCTAAAAATGTCCAAATTTGGCCCAGTTAGCAATTTTCCCTCTCCGGTGTCATGTGACTCGTTAGTGTTACAAGGTCTCAGGTGTGAATAAGGAGCAGGTGTGTGAAATTTGGTGTTATCGCTCTCACTCTCTTATACTGGTCACTGGAAGTTCAACATGGCACCTCATGGCAAAGAACTCTCTGAGGAAAAAAAAGAAAAACGAATTGTTGCTCAACATAAAGATGACCTAGGCTATAAAAAGATTGCCAAGACTCTGAAACTGTGCTGCAGCATAGTGGCCAAGACCATACAGCGGTTTAACAGGACAGGTTCCACTCAGAACAGGCCTCGCCATGGTCGGCCAAAGAAGTTGAGTGCACGTGCTCAGCGTCATATCCAGAGGTCGTTTTTGGGAAATAGACATATGAGTGCTGCCAGCATTGCTGCAGAGGTTGAAGGGGTGGGGGGTCAGCCTGTCAGTGCTCAGATCATACGCTGCACACTGCATCAAATTGGTCTGCATGGCTGTTGTCCCAGAAGGAAGATGATGCAAAAGAAACCCCGCAAACAGTTTGCTGAAGACAAGAAGACTAAGGACATGGATTACTTTAACCATGTCCTGTGGTCTGATGAGACCAAGATAAACTTATTTGGTTCAGATGGTGTCAAGCGTGTGTGGCGGCAATCAGATGAGGAGTACAAAGACAAGCGTGTCTTGCCTACAGTCAAGCATGGTGGTGGGAGTGTCATGGTCTGGGGCTGCATGAGTACTGCCGGCACTGGGGTGCTAAAGTTCATTGAGGGAACCATGAATGCCAACATGTACTGTGACATACTGAAGCAGAGCATGATCCCTTCTCTTCGAAGACTGGGCCGCAGGGCACTGGGCAGTATTCCAACATAAGGACCACTGCTTTGCTAAAGAAGTTGAGGGTAAAGGTGATGGACTGGCCAAGCATGTTTCCAGACCTAAAGCCTATTGAGCATCTGTGGGGCATCCTCAGACAAAAGGTGGAGGAGTTCAAGGTCTCTAACATCAACCAGCTCCGTGATATCATCATGGAGGAGTAGAAGAGGACTCCAGTGGCAACCTGTGAAGCTCTGGTGAACTCCATGCCCAAGAGGGTTAAGGCAGTGCTGGAAAAAAATGGTGGCCACACAAAATATTGACACTTTGGGCCCAATTTGGACATTTTCACTTAAGGGTGTACTCACGTCACGGTTGTTGTCAGCGGTTTAGACTTTAATGGCTGTGTGTTGAGTTATTTTGAGGGGACAGCAAATTTACACTGTTATACAAGCTGTACACTCACTACTTTACATTGTAGCAAAGTGTCATTTCTTCAGTGTTGTCACATGAAAAGGTAGAATAAAATATTTACAAAAATGTGAGGGGTGTACTCACTTTTGTGAGATACTGTATATAGGAGAACACTCCAGGAAAAGAGGCCACACGATTGGGGGGATTTACTAAAGACGGGAAGCTGATTTGTTTCAATGCAGAGCTGCACCAGATTTTGCACGCACCAGTTTTAGTAAATCCCCCTAATGACAGGTATTGCCAGTCCCAATTCCAGTCTACAGCATTCAGGCCCTGTCCATTGCTGGAGGAACAATAGCTGTGATTTCACATGACTGTACCGATGGTCCATGAAAAAAAGATATGGAAACCAGAATGTACAATAAAAAAAAGAAAGAAATGGGGAGGGGTTGTCTTCCAAGGTGGTGGTGGTGGGGGGAAGGGAGGGTAGAAATGAGAAGAGGAGCAGGAAACCTAGACTTAGGCTTTTAGTAGGACTGAGAAATTGAATTATATTTAAAATTGAATTCTGGACAGGTATAAAAGACACAAATAAGCTCCGTGATCTTTAAAATATCATTAAAAATATCATTCAATTTTATTTTTAAAAACAAGCAGTGTCAGTATGTAAATGTGACCTGATATCAACTGTGCTGCTTCTCCTTTCACTGTCCAGTCACAGGTTGGAGATGCGTCCGGGATGACCTTGGCTCAGAGGAGGTGGGGTTTTTTTTATGCTGGCTATCAGGCTGAGGACATCTAGTGGCAGAAAAAAGTACTGCAGTGGAAATGTCTGGATTAACCTCTTGAAGCCAGCCGTACTCATATATGTGGCCGCTCGGTGGGTGGACCTTGATGCCGAGCGGCCACATATATATATATGCAGCCCTGTTAAAACAACTTACCACGCCAAGAATGTGCTCCCTGCAGATAGCGGGGATTGGTAAGCTCCCAATGCATAATTGCAATCGGGAGCTTTCTGATCATGTGACAGCACACATCGGTCACATTGGTCACATGACCCGAATGCCACCTCCTCCTCCCGAGTTTTTGGAATTCCTGAAGGGCTGGGAGGCAGTTGGCGCAAAGGGGTTAAAGTTGAATATTGGTGCAGAAATTGATATTTTTATTGTTTATTTTATTGGCCATTCATTTTATCTTGGTATTTCTTGATCGAATTCTGCTTTATAGGAAATACAAAAAAAAAAATGTCATAATAAAGAAAAAAAGGAGAAATCGGAGAAGACGGGGTCGGTTTTTAATTTTTTTTTTCCCTTCTTTTGTGTGTGTGTGTGGGTGGATTGATTGTTCCAGGGCTTTTTATCAATGGGTGGTTAAAAGTTCCACATCAAATTAGAATATTAAAGAAATTAAGTTGTGGCCCATAGAAGGATGGTCAGTTTTGGATTATTAATAGGCCAAGTCACAGGGGTTTTTGATGGAAGTGGAACCCTTAATTATGTATAAATGAAGGATTTCACCTTATCATTGATAATAGGCTAGAAATTTATTTGTAGAATGTTAATATAACATTTTGTAAAAATGTTTTGATAAATAAAGTTATAAAAAAAAAAAAATAAATAAATAATAAAGCAAAAAAAAAAAAAGAGGGAATAAAAAATATGCCTACCATAATAACAGCTTAAGAATTTATACTGCTGTCTATTTGGCAAAACAAATTTGATGTTGTATCCATCTAGAGAAAATTGTTTTATAAAATACTTTTTTCTAGTTATGATAGCCCTGGTAGGGGTTCACTGTCAAGTTTCCATTGGCACTTCTATAGACATTGTGAGCTAGAACGCACAAAGGTGGGTGGGGACACCCCGAAGTGCCCGGTTTCCCAGGGGATTACGGTGAGGAAATCTCAGTCTTGGAGTATCTGATGCACATAAAAGGTCAGGGGCTGACTCAGCCCACCCGGCTCCACCTATACCTAAAACATCCTTCTTGATGAACTGGCCCTTTAAGAAAATATTCCTGGAGAGAGGTTTATGGTGTATAACCATTGTAAAATCTCAGATGACAAAGCTATCAAATGAAACCTTAAACAATGACATCCAAAAATGAAACTTGTTACCGAGACATATCGCTTCTCCTTCCCCCACCGTGGATCAGTTTTCGGCATACAGACCCGCTGAACCCTTCTGCTGAATGAACAGGTAAGATGGCCTGAGATTGCAAAATCTAACTGGGATGAACAATATGGCCACCTGGATACAATGAGAATGGCCGGGGACTAGAGGGAGTGATAACCTTGTACAGGTAGGTGGAGGACCTGGAGGAGGTGGAAGGAGCACATGGTACCCTCGCTGAGATGACTCATTGGGGTTGATTTACTAAAGGCAAAAAGACTGTGCACTTTACTACCTGCAAGTGCAGGTGCTCCAGAGCTTAGTAAATGAGCATAAGATCTGCTGACTTCCATCATCCAATCATGTGCAAGCAAAAAGGTTTTTTTCCCTTGCATGTGATTGGGTACTCTTTGCAAAGTGAAGCCTTAGCTCATTTACTAAGCTCTGGAGCAACTGCACTTTGCAGAGGGCAACTGCACTTTGCACAGTCTATTTGCCTTTAGTAAATCAACCCCATTGCGTCAGTTGCATCATCTTCTGCTATTGTTTTCTGCAGCAAGATATTGGACTGCTGCTAATTGGTGCAAAATCATTTCTTGTTGCTTTGCCCATAGACATAATGATTACCGCCTCTGATCTCAGTACTGCTCTTTAAATATTTATCGTGGGAAGAGGAGGCGTTGCTGTGTTATTTTCCATATACTTCCATATTGCTACATCCTTCCTATTAGATAATGATTTTGCTCTTCCATGATTGGCAGCTCACTGAATTTCATACATACTAATATTTTTTTCCCTTAACATCTTGTATAGGAGATATACCCGACTCACCCAAATGGCTGAGACAGAATATTGTTGTTGAGGTTTTTTTTTTTTTTTAATGCAACCCAGAATTAGATCTCAGACAATGAAGAAAACCATTCTATGAGAAATTCTGTACTTTAGTTTTAAAAGCCAAGAGATTGTGATTGGTAGATCTGACCAGAGTGCCATCAGCACACAGACTAATGTAATACCCTAAGCATCACCTTCATACTAACCCTACATGTAACACTAACCAACTTTGTAACCCTAATACTTACCCTAACTCTAACTCTCCCTGTAAGCTAAAAACTGTCTAACCCTAACCCTTAATCCTAACACACACCCTCCTTTTAAGCCTGAGAATAACCCACCTCTTTACCCTAAACCACCTGGTAACACTAACAATAATCCTCCCTGTAACCCCAACACTGTCCATTCCTATAATCCCAATACTAATCCTTAACACTAACCTTCCCTATAACCCTAACGCTATCCAACCCTAATCCTAACATGTAATCCCTATACTAACCCTCCCTGTCACCCCATCACTAACCTTCCTTATAACCCTTCTCACTGTAACCATAATACCAACTTTCCTTGTAACCATAACACTAACCCTCCGTGTAACCCCAGCACTAACCCACCCGGTAACCCTAACACTAATCCACCCTGTCACCCTGACATTAACCCTTCTTGAAACCCTAACACTAACCCTTCCAATAACCCAAACACTAACTCTCCCTGTAACCCTAACACTAAACCTTCCTATAACCCTAACACTAACCCTCCCTGTAACCCTGACACGAAACCTCCATGTAGCCCTGACATTAACCCTCTCTGTAATCCTAACACTAACCCTCCCTGTACCCTTAAAACTAGCCCCCCTATTACCCTAACACTAATCCTCCCTGTAATCATAACACTAACCCACCCTGTATCCCTTAAACTAGCCCTCCCTATCACCCGAACACTAATCCTCCCTGTAATCATAACGCTAACCCACCCTGTAACCCTAACACTAATCCTCCCTGTAATCCTAACACCAACCCACCCTGTAACCCTAACACTAACCCTCCCTGTAATCCTAACACTAAACCTTCCTGTACCCTTAAAACTTGCCCTCCCTATCACCCTGACACTAATCCTCCCTGTAATCATAACACTAATCCTCCCTGTAATCATAACACTAACCCACCTTGTAACCCTAACACTAACCCTCCCTGTAATCCTAACGCTAACCCTCCCTGTAATCCTAACACTAACCCTCCCTGTACCCTTAAAACTAGCCCTCCCTATCACCCTGACACTAATCCTCCCTGTAATCATAACGCTAACCCTCCCTGTCACTCTGACATTAACCTTTCTTGAAACCTTAACTTTAACTGTTCCTGTAATCTTAACACAAAACCTCCCTGTAACCCTGACATTAACCCTCTCTGTACTCCTAACACTAATCCTCTCTGTAACCCTAACACGAATCCTCTCTGTAATCCTAACACTAATTCTCTCTGTAACTCTAACACTAATCCTCTCTGTAATCCTAACACTAATCTTCTCCGTAATCCTAACACTAATCCTCTCTGTAATCCTAACACTAATCCTCTCTGTACTCCTAACACTAATTCTCTCTGTAATCCTAACACTAATCCTCTCTGTAATCCTAACACTAATCCTCTCTGTACTCCTAACACTAATTCTCTCTGTAATCCTAACACTAATCCTCTCTGTAATCCTTACAGTAATCCTCTCTGTACTCCTAACACTAACCCTCCCTGTAATCCTAACACTAACCCTCCCTGTAATCCTAACACTAATCCTCCCTGTAATCCTAACACTAACCCTCCCTGTAATCCTAACACTAATCCTCCCTGTAATCCTAACACTAACCCTCCCTGTAATCCTAACACTAACCCTCCCACACTTACCACCTGTGTAGCCCATAGGATCCGTTTACTTTGTGTAATAAGAACTTTAAGAAAAAAAAATGAACTCCCTGAGTTATATTTGTTGTCCAAATATAAAAACATTCAGCATATTTTTTCCCCTCAAATATCTCAGTAGGAATCAATGTACAACCTGCACACTATGCTGGCTGAGACCCCACAACAAACTCAATTCATTCTCAGTAAAGCTGAACAGGTTTTGCTTTACTGCCTCCCAACTGGAAGATACCAAATGTTTGGGTGGAGTTTTCCTTTAACTCCCTTGTTCTGCAATGTGCGTGCGATGACACCGATATCTGCTGTATCCTCTATGGGTCACATATGTTGCATATCCCCTTCTCTAGCAACCATTGACATCAAAGGCACCAACCAGATCCAACTGCCACCTTGAAAAATGACAGTGGAGTGTAAAAGGAGGATTCTGATTGGACGGCTGTGCGGGATGGATGTTATTTGTTTGCATGTAAGTCGATCTCAGGTCAGACCTGTACAGTGACATAACATGCAACCACTGAAGTGAGGCCGAGGACATGTCCAGGCAGAGAATAATAGAGGGGCGCCGAATACTGGAACCAAACTGAACAGCTTAACCCCTTCAGCCCCGGAAGATTTTACCCCCCCTTCCTGACCAGAGCACTTTTTGCGATTTGGCACTGCGTCGCTTTAACTGACAACTGCGCAGTCGTGCGACGTTACACCCAAACAAAATTGGCGTCCTTTTTTTCCCACAAATAGAGGTTTCTTTTGGTGGTATTTGATCGCCTCTGCGGTTTTTCTTTTTTGCGCTATAAACAAAAAAAGAGCAACAATTTTGAAAAAATCAAAAACAATATTTTGTACTTTTTGCTATAATAAATATCCCCATTTTTTTTTTAAAAAAAGCGAATTTTTCCTCAGTTCAGGCCGATATGTATTCTACATATTTTTGGTAAAAAAAAATCGCAATAACCGTATATTGATTGGTCTGCGCAAAAGTCATAGCGTCTACAAAATAGGGGATATTTTTATAGCATTTTTATTATTATTATTATTTTTTTTTTACTAGTAATGGCGGCGATCTGCGATTTTTATCGTGACTGCGACATAATGGCGTAACACATCGGACAATTTTGACACATTTTTGGGACCATTGTCATTTATACAGCGATCAGTGCTATAAAAATGCACTGATTACTGTAAAAATGTCACTGGCCGGGAAGGGGTTAACACTAGGGGGGCGATCAAGGGGTTAACTGTGTTCCCTAATGTGTGTTCTAACTGAAGGGGAGGGGACTGTGTAGGGGAAATGACAGATCGCTGTTCATACTTTGTATGAACAGACGATCTGTCACTTCTCCCCTCAGAGAACCGGGATCTCTGTGTTTACACACAGAGATCCTGGTTCTTGCCGTGTTATGAGCGATCGCGGGAGCCTGGTGGTCATCGAGACCGCCAGGCACTCGCATCGGCTCCGGGGGCGAGCAGCGGGCGCGCGGGCGCCCCTAGTGGCCGCCTTAGGAACCCACGTAACATAACGGCGATTCGCCAGCCTGTGTCATTCTGCCGCAGTACAACTGCAGCGGCTGGTCGGCAAACAGTAAAAGCGGAGTTCCAGTCCCCCAAGTCAAATTTTTTTTTTTTTACGCCGCTGTCATTTGGTCAACACTTGGTTCTGTATTCTCTAAAAGGGGCGGTACTCAGAAGGGCAGGGTTCCTTCACCTATTCTCTGAGAAAAAAAAGCCTGGAGTATATATATATATTTATATATATACAGTATCTCACAAAAGTGAGTACACCCCTCACATTTTTGTAAATATTTTATTCTATCTTTTCATGTGGCACAGCCATTAATGTCTACACCGCTGGCAACAAAAGTGAGTACACCCCTAAGTGAAAATGTCCAAATTGGCCCCAAAGTGTCAATATTTTGTGTGGCCACCATCATTTTCCAGCACTGCCTTAACCCTCTTGGGCATGGAGTTCACCAGAGCTTCACAGGTTGCCTCTGGAGTCCTCTTCCCCTCCTCCATGATGACATCACAGAGCTGGTGGATGTTAGAGACCTTGTGCTCCTCCACCTTCCATTTGAGGATGCCCCACAGATGCTCAATAGGGTTTAGGTCTGGAGACATGCTTGGCCAGTCCATCACCTTTACCCTCAGCTTCTTTAGCAAGACAGTGGTCATCTTGGAGGTGTGTTTGGGGTTGTTTTATGTTAGAATACTGCCCTGCGGCCCAGTCTCCAAAGGGAGGAGATCATGCCCTCTTCAGTATGTCACAGTACATGTTGGCATTCATGGTTCCCTCAATGATCTGTAGCCCCCCAGTGCCAGCAGCACTTATGCAGCCCCAGACCATGACACTCCCACCACCATGCTTGACTGTAGGCAAGACACACTTGTCTCTTTGTACTCCTCACCTGGTTGCCACCACACACGCTTGTCACCATCTGAACCAAATAAGTTTATCTTGGTCTCATCAGACCACAGGACATGGTTCCAGTAATCAATGTCCTTAGTCTGCTTGTCTTCAGGAAACTGTTTGCGGGCTTTATTGTGCATCATCTTTAGAAGAGGCTTCCTTCTGGGACGACAGCCATGCAGACCAATTTGATGCTGTGGCGGCCACACAAAATATTGACACTTTGGACATTTTCACTTAGGGGTGTACTGACTTTTGTTGCCAGCGGTTTGGACATTAATGGCTGTGTGTTGAGTTATTTTGAGGGGACAGCAAATTTACACTGTTATACAAGCTGTACACTCACTACTTTACATTGTAGCAAAGTGTCATTTCTTCAGTGTTGTCACATGAAAAGAGAGAAGAAAATATTTACAAAAAATGTGAGGGGTGTACTCACTTTTGTGAGATACTGTATATCGATGGGAGGAAGGAGGGTTAAAAATAAAACAAGGTTGTTAGAGTGAGTTTAGTTCCGCTTTAAGTGCACCCATGTCTGACTGATATCTGGGTCGCGGTGACGGTGAGGACATTGATGAAATAATGGGCAATGAAAGTGAAACTGGGTACAATGACATATTCCTTCCCCTCCTCCTCCTCCGTGGATGAGATTTTGGTAACCTGCTGAATCCTGCTCTGCCTTCTCCTAGATGAACAGGTAAGTCGTCCTGTAATTTACATAATGGGGCCACCTACATGTAATGAGAATGTCCGGGGACTAGAGGGAGTGATAACCTTGTACAGGTAGGTGGAGGACCTGGAGGAGGTGGAAGGAGCACATGGTACCCTGGCTGAGCTGACTCATTGTGCCAATTGCATCATCTTCTGCTGTTGTGATCTGTAGAATGTGATTAGACTGCTGAGAATGTGATACCAAAACCTTTCTTGCTGCTGCCCACATAGAGGGAGATTTACTAAAACTGGAGCACTCACAATCTGGTGCAGCTGTGCATGGTGGCCAATCAGCTTCTAACTTCAGCTTGTTTAGTTAAGCTTTGACAATAAAACCTGGAAGCTGATTGGTTTCTGTGCAGAGCTGCACCACATTTTGCACTCTTCAGTTTTAGTAAATAACCCCCATAGTGATTGCTGCCTCTGATCCCAGGACTGATCTTTATATATTTATTATGGGAAGAGGAGGCATTACAATGTTATCTTTTTTTATGTTTATTATTATTATGTTTCTTTAACCACTTCAGCCCCGGAAGATTTGGCTGCTCAATGACCAGAGCACTTTTGGGGATACGGCGCTGCGTCGCTTTAACTGACAATTGCGCGGTCGTGCGACGTTGCACCCAGACAAAATTGACGCCCTTCTTTTCCCACAAATAGAGCTTTCTTTTGGTGGTATTTGATCACCTCTGCGGTGTTTATTTTTTGCGCTATAAACAAAAAAAGAGCGACAATTTTGAAAAAAAAACAACATTTTTTACTTTCTGCTATAAAACATTTCCAAAAAAAAAAAAAGTAAAAAAACAAATTTATTCATCAGTTTAGGTCAATATGTATTCTGCTACATATTTTTGGTAAAAAGAAAAAATCGCAATAAGCGTATACTGATTGTTTTGTGCAAAAGTTATAGCGTCTGTAGCATTTTTATTATTTATTTATTTTTTACTAGTAGTGGCGGCGATCAGTGATTTTTAGCGGGACTGCGACATTATGGCGGACAGATCGGACACCTAACTGACATTTTTTACACTTTTTTGGGAACCAGTGACATCATTACAGTGACCAGTGCTAAAAATATGCACTGTTATTGTACTAATGACACTGGCAGGAAAGGGATTAACATCAGGGGCGATCAAGGGGTTAAATGTGTTCCCTGCAGGTGTGTTCCAACTGTATGGGGGGAATTGTGTGACTTGGGGAAACACACAGATCCATCTTCCTGCTTAGCAGAAACACAGGATCTCTGTGTGATCTCCCCTGTCAGAACGGAGATCTGCCTTGTTTACACAGGCAAATCCCCATTCTGTCACTGCGGGGAACGATCGCGGGGGGGCAGCGGACATCGAGTCCGCAGGAAGCGCTGATTGGCTCCCACCACTGGCCAATGGGCGCGCGCCCACAAAAGTGAGATTCCGCGCTGACGTACAGCTACCGCGATTCGCGGGATCGTGCCACCTTGGCTCAGTATAATGACGGCCGATGGTCGGCAAGTGGCTAAAGGACAAATTGGTGATCCACATCCACCAACTAATATGTATTTTTCCTTTGAGAAAAACATACTCCTATGTATAATTTTATATATACAGTACATACAGGGCTTTTTTTTGAAGCAGGAACGCAGGGTAACACAGTTCTGGTACCTCCAGCTGGAGGGTCTAGTGATTCCGCCTACTGGGGATCTATTGTCGCTGGTAGGGATCTATTTTGTGTGTGTGTGTGAGGGGGTCTATTGTTCTTAGCAGGGGGTGTTATTTTGCTGGGAGGATATCAGGCAAAATCCCTTTTGTGGGACTTTAACCACTTAACCTCTTCTTGAGATTTGTTGTTTAATTTAATTGTTTTTTAGTTAAAAAAACATTTTTTTTGCTAGAAAATTACTTAAAACCCCCCAAACATTATACATTTTTTTTCTAACAGAGAATAAAATGGCGGTCATTGCAATACTTTCTGTCACACTGTATTTGCGCACTTTTTTTGGGAAAAAATACACTTTTTTGAATTAAAAAATAAGACAGCAGTAAAGTTAGCCCAATTTTTTTTTATATTGTGAAAGATAATGTTACGCCGAGTAAATTGATACCCAACATGTCATGCTTAAAAGTTGCGCCCGCTCGTGGAATGGCGACAAACTTTTACCCTTAAAAATCTCCATAGGTGACGTTTAAAAAATTCTACACAGGGGGGGCGTGACCGGAAGCTGCCCTGTATGGACGCTTGATCCTGTAGCTCTCCACCGACCTGCAGCCTAACGGCCTATTAAGGGGATTTTAAGCACCTGTATATGGGTGGAAATCGGAGAACCCGCTCCTCTAATCCCAGGGGACCATCCGCGCCACCCTCCGGATCCTCAACGACCCTCCGGGAGTACTTTAAACCTCCCTCCGGCTCCGACGGCGGGATGGACAAGATGGCGCCGCCGCCATGCTCTCTCTCCACGATGCCGCAGCAGCCGCCGAACTCTCCTCCGCTGCTGTACCCACAGAACACGCTGGTGCTGGATCGGGAGAGGAGCGGTTCGGGCACCCGAGACCCAGGAGGGGTGAGTCCATCACAACCTTATATGCCCCATAATGGGATACAGCATGACCCCCGAGACACTACACAAGGCCTCACAGCAGCCAGCTATACCCAGTGCTCTGAGGCCTACCCGCGGCTGCTACGAACGGCCTCAGACCCGGCTCTTTCAGCAGGAAGGAGGGGGTCCCCCTCACCCTCACTGACTTCGGGAGACTTTCCCCCACTACCGGCGCCGGAGTACGCCTTGGGACCCCAGCTCACAAAACAAACAGGGGAAAGCAACCCCCTGCAGGAACGCCACTATGTCATGGGCCTACCTCAGCCACAAAGACAAGCGCGGCATAATACCTCCACCACGACAGAAAGAGGCATGGATCAGGCATTGTCCTATGCACAAGTGACTAACTCTCCAAATCTGACCCACAGAGAAGGCGTAATAACTGCTTCTCATCCCCCTTTCTTAAGAGGGGGTAACATACAGGGCACCCATATTCAGCCTAGTGGAGCACCAGGAACTGAGCCCCCCCTTGCTCCACGAGGGGAGCCCCCTTTCTTGCATTGTCCCCAACAACACATGGATGATGACCCACAAATCCAACAAAACACTACATGGCAAGCATGTCTCCAAGCCATACCCACTAAAGAGGACTTTAAACTCCTTATTGAAGAAGTTAAATCCGCATGCAGGGCGGAAATCCAAACAATTCATGCCAACCTCAAACACCTATCTGAGAGAGTGGAGATGGCTGAAGAGGAGATTCAGGAGACCAAACTTGCTATACATCGCACTCAAATGCAAGGAGCTGATCACCACCTAATGCTCAGAAATATGCAACGCCATATTGAAGATTTAGATAATAGGGGTCGCAGGAACAACATTCGGATTAGAGGACTACCAGAATCGGAGGGCCCGGAGGATCTCCACGAAACCCTGCAATCTTTATTCAACAACTTATTGGGGGACCCCCTGAATAAACCCATAGAGATGGACAGAGCCCACCGTGCACTACGACCCAAGGGACCTGCCTCCAGACCACGTGACGTCATATGCAGAGTCCACTCCTTCCCCTTAAAGGAAGACATCATGCGAAAGGCCCGAGACGCCAGGAAGGTTGTTCATGGAAATGCGCCTATACAGCTATACCCTGATCTTTCCTGGATCACCCTACAAAAGCGTAGAATTCTCCAGCCTCTACTAGCCTCACTACAGGAGAACCGCATAACTTATCGATGGGGCTTTCCTTTCAGTTTAACAGCCCGCCACCAAGGAAAATCCGCCATCTTGCGCTACCCGGAGGACTTGGATAACTTTTGCAACACCCTAGAAATTCCTGTCCCCCGTCTTCAAGAATGGGACTTGGTAGAAACACCAACGCCCCCGCCGGTGATCTGGCAGAAGATATCTCCAACAAAACGTCCCAGGGACAGAGACTCTCCTAGAGGGTCCACTAAGCATAGGAATGGATGATTGCCATATAGGGCCCCCCCCCTGGCCCACCCATCAGCTATATTTGCAACCCCCCCTTCTTAGGCCCAAAGCCTGTTAATTCCTGCTTCACATCAGGCACTTTCAGTTGGAGACTTGACAGTAGTAGTTTCTCTGGTCACTAGTCCCCCTTTAGGTTTACCTAACCAAAGTTCCCCTTTTTATTTCCTATTGTTATAGGAGGTTCTCTGAATACTGCTGTATTTGACAGTTGGGTTCTCTATGTCCCCCCGGACTGGACTCTTTATGGGGAGCCCGCCCGGGGAGACTTATTGGAACTTACTTGATCCCGGGCGATCTGGATTGCTTGGGGTCTTTTTGCAATGTTTGCTTCTTTTGATTGTGTTGATAACTAATATCTCTTTTCTTTTTTACACTCTCCTTTTCTTTTTTCTCTCCCCCTTTCTTTCCCTTCCCCTGGCACATCATCGGCTCGGGAGGGCTGACCGGACATGTCCTACGTATGGATCCCTCACCTCCTTGGATAATGAGACACTCTCGCGGCTGGATAAGCTAAGTAACGCTGAGCTCACACATACCCTCAATTATGGTTAAAATAATATCACTTAACGTTCACGGCCTAAATTCAAATAAAAAAAGGCATCTAGTTACGAGGGAACTCAGGCAGTCTGGGGCGGATGTGGCCCTGCTGCAAGAAACACATTTTAATAAGGGAGGCGCCTTCACATTTGCATCCAGATACTATCCTCAGGTTTACCAGGCGTTTAGTCCCCGCAAAAAAGCCGGAGTGGCGATCTTGTTCAAAAAGGGCTCCCCCTTCAAATGCACTGAATCTCTTATAGACCCACAGGGACACTACATTATTTTACGGGGCCAATGGCAAGATCAAGGGGTCACTATCTGTGTACTATATGCCCCTAATACCCATCAAATACACTTTTTAACTAGAGTACTAGCGCGCATATTTAAATCCCCCAACGACTACTTGATCATTGGAGGAGACTTTAATTTATGTCAGTCGGTTGGTCTAGATCGCCATGTAATGAACCCCACAGAACCCCAAGCCCGAGTGGCTCGGGAAGCACAATTATTTCGCCAACTCACTAGGCGCTATGCTCTTTTTGATATATGGCGGGCACTACACCCAGGTGACAGACAATATACATTTTACTCCTCTCCTCACCGCATGCACTCTCGTATAGACTACCTATTTGTTAACAATGCCACCCTTCGCGCCACTGTGGACGCTCAGATCCTACCCATCTCCTGGTCTGACCACGCCCCTGTGACTATGTCCTTGAAGATGGGTACCTATACACGTAAACCATGTCACTGGCAACTAAACAACTTTCTTCTACAACACACCCCATCTAAACTAGAACTCGAGTCAACCTTACAAAACTATTTTCTTGAAAATGACACACCAGATGTTACTCTTGCCACTCTCTGGGAGGCCCACAAGGCGGTCCTCAGGGGGCGGTGTATAGCACTATCCTCAGCCATGAAGAAAGATGCAAAGGCATCCAAACTTCAGGCGGAGAAGGATCTTAAAACCTTAGAATCCCAACTACAGACTTCGCCATCCCTAACCCTTCTTAAAAAAATTGTTTGCTTGCGTACTACACTTCGGGATCTAGCGTTAGGCCAGGTAGAGAAAGCTCTCCTTAGACTAAAACAAACGTACTACGACAAAGGCAATAAAGCCCATTCATTACTAGCACGTAAACTGTCAGAAAGATCACATATGACCACCCCTCATCAAATAAAAAATAGAAGAGATACACTTCTCTCACACCCCCAGGATATAGCTCAGGCTTTCGGAGAATTCTACACAGCCCTATATAATGACCCTGAAATTCCACACGACCCACTTTCCCCTGACTTAGCTGAGCGTATGCAACAATATTTAGTAGACAGTAATATTCCTAAACTTCAGGCATCTGATTTACTTTCCCTTAACGCCCCGATATCGGTAGAAGAACTGACAGCCACCATTAAAAGTTTACCGTCACGAAAGTCCCCCGGCCCCGATGGCCTCCCTTATGAATATTATAAGACATTTCTCCCGGTCCTCCTGCCCCATATGTGCAGATTGTACAATGCCTTCCTCCAGCAAACCCCTATTCCTTCAGACATGCAGAGATCATTCCTCACGCTGATCCCTAAGCCTGAAAAAGATCCTTCATTATGCGCAAGTTATAGGCCAATCGCACTACTAAACTCTGATTTAAAAATTTTTACCAAGCTCCTCTCGATGCGACTGAACCTAATACTTCCCTCCTTAATACATAAGGATCAAGTGGGCTTTGTCCCCCTCCGTCAGGCAGGGGACAATACGAGACGGATTATTGATCTCATAGAGGTGGCAAACAGGGACGGCCTAGAAACATTGGTCCTAGGGCTGGACGCTGAAAAGGCCTTTGATCGCCTTGGATGGCCGTTCCTGTTTGCCACACTGAAACACATGGGGTTCCAGGGCCCCTTTTTGCGGGCCATACAACACTTATATACAAATCCCTCCTCTCAGGTTAAGACACCCTTTGCCCTATCATCAGCTTTTTCGATAGCTAACGGAACGCGCCAGGGATGCCCTCTCTCGCCATTGTTATTTGCACTATGTGTGGAGCCTCTGGCAGCGGCGGTGCGTAAAAATCCAAATATACACGGGGTTCCGGTACGGGGCAGGGATTTTAAACTAGCACTATTCGCGGACGACATTATACTTACCCTGACTCAACCTAGGATATCACTCCCTAATTTACATGCTGAGCTAGATTTATATCGTTCTCTATCCGGTTACAAAATAAATGCGTCTAAGTCAGAGGCCCTTCCCATAAATATCCCTCCAGTAGAGGTTCAACATCTACAACAATGCTTCCCCTACCACTGGAAAACTACAGCCCTTAAATACTTAGGAGTGCAGATCACCCCGTCGTACACCACCCTCTATAGAGCCAACTTCCTTCCCCTCTATAGATCTATAAGGGAGTTGCTACAAAAATGGAAGGTCCACCATATATCCCTCCTGGGGAGGGTGGCCTCTGTAAAGATGACCATCCTTCCCAAACTTCTGTACCTTTTCCAGACGCTTCCCATTCCGGTCCCTCGGTCAGATCTGAGGAAACTTCAGGCGGATCTGGTGAGGTTTGTCTGGAACTACGGGAGGCACAGAATACCTCAATCAGTATTAGTGGCGGCGCGCTCAGAGGGTGGACTGGCATTTCCCGACTTGAACAAGTATTACCAAGCAGCCCAATTGCGGGCCCTGGCGACCTGGTTTCCCCAACGGTCTTACAATAGATGGACTGAAATTGAAAAAATCTGGCTGGCACCCATACACCCAAATAGCTTACTCTGGAATGCAAATGTGGAGGTGGAATCGACCCGGCTCCTGGGTCCTATGTCTCTTCTTCGCTCTCTCTGGCGTAAACTTTCCAGAACTCATAAACTGGGCTCGGAGAGATCTCTCCTCACATCCTTTCTTTATAACCCCAGACTGCCTGCAGGCCTTACACATCAAATGTCCTCACCATGGGCAATCAGAAATTTGTTCCATTTTGGTCATCTAGTGCACCCCTGCACGCGCAAATTGCTCTCATTCATCGATCTCCAACGGAAATTTAACCTCCCCCGTCAGGTGTTTTATGGGTATCTACAGATCAGGCACTATGCCCAGTCAATAGCCCCGAATTTACAATTCTCAACTCCAACCGTATTTGAGAACCTGATGTTAGAGGGCTCCGCACGTCGAGGACTAATCTCAGATATATACAAGGTGCTAAATTCATATTGTATTGCCACCCAGGGTAAACATGCATACATGTTGAGATGGGAAAGAGCACTGGGAGAAGAAATACCAGAAGCAACCTGGCAAACAATTTGGTCTCAAGCAGCTAAAAGCTCTCTCTGCACACTCTATAAGGAAAACGCCTATAAAATCATTTTCTTTTGGTATATGACCCCTGATGTCCTCCGAGCCATCTACCCCTCTGGCTCAGATAGATGTTGGAGATGTCAGAGAGAAAGGGGAACACTATATCACATTTACTGGTCCTGCCCCAAGATAGAGCCCTTCTGGAGGGAGGCGCAATCCTTACTAACCCACTTGCTGGGAGTACAGGTTCCCAGAACCCCTAAATTATTCCTCTTGGGAGTATCTGGCTTACAGATACCTAAGCACTCCAAGAAACTGCTTCGGCACATCCTGACAGCCGCGAGGTGTCTCATAGCCCTCTACTGGAAAAGAAGGGACCCGCCTACCTCAACAGATCTATATGCCAGAATCAAGGATATAGAGCTAATGGAAAAAATGACTGCTAGATTGCAAGACAGATTGGAAACACATGATAAGGTCTGGGAAGACTGGCATAGACGAGAAGATCCTCCTTGAGCCACAGGTGGAGCCTCCCCCATCCTCTCCCTCCCTCCCCTCCCCTCTCCTTCCTTTTCTTCTCTACTCTTTCTTTTATTCCTTATGTTTACTGGATGATGTAAGGTTACACGTCTATATGCATATGTTGATTATTGCACAGTATATGGTTACTAATCTAAGCTTTATACAACTGAATGTTTTTCTCTTGATACCGACTACTTGCCGGTTTTGCCTCCGGCATGGCAAATCTTATACAACAAGATATCATTGTCTTTGTAACTTACCTGACTTTTGGATCAATAAAATGTTATTTGAAAAAAAAAATAAAAAATTCTACAGGTTGCATGTTTTGAGTTACAGAACAGGTCTAGGGCTAGAATTATTGCTCTCGCTCTAACGATCGCGGAGATACCTCACATGTGTGGTTTAACACCATTTTCATATGCAGGCGCTACTCACGTATGCATTCGCTTCTGCACGTGAGCTTGGCGCGAGCTTATTTATTTTACCTTTTATTTTTTATTTTTACACTGTTCTTTTAAACAAAAAAATTGTGCAACTTTTATTTGTATTACAAGAAATGTAAACATCCCTTGTAATAGAAAAAAAAGCATGACAGGACCTCTTAAATATGAGATTTGGGGTCAAAAAGACCTCAGATCTCATATTTACACTAAAATGCAATAAAAAAAAAATCTGTCATTTAAAAAAAAAAAAATGTCCTTTTAAGAGCTATGGGCGGAAGTGACGTTTTGACATGGCTTCTGCCCTGCAATGCTATGGAGACGGGTGGGGGCCATCTTCCCCTCACTCGTCTCCATGCCACAGAAGAAAAAGGATCCTATTGCCTCCGCTGGTGCCGACGGCTCCGGTAAGAGGTGGAGGGCACCGTAGCGCGGCGGGAGGGGGAGGCCCTCTCCCAACGCTGATAAAAGTGATCTTGCGGCGAGTCCGCCGCAGAGACCACTATTATCGGAAACTGAACTGCTGGCTGAACAAGAGGATACTGGGGTTATGGCAGCTAGCTGCTGCCTTAACAACGATATCCCTCTTCAAAGTTAGGGCGTGCGGCGGTCTGGAAGTGGTTAAAGGCACTTTACTCTCATGACAATACAATGTACAGATTTTTATAGATATCTATACCAATTAAAAATAGTAAACACTCATCAGACCACAGGACATGGTTCCAATAATCCATGTCCTTAGTCTGCTTGTCTTCAGGAAACTGTTTGTGGGTTTTCTTGTGCATTATCTTTAGAAGAGGCTTCCTTCTGGGATGACAGCCATGCAGAACAATTTGATGCTGGAAAATAATGGCGGCCACACAAAATATTGACACTTTGCACCCCATTTTGGACATTTTCACTTAGGGGTGTACTCACTTTTGTTGCCAGTAGTTTAGACATTAATGGCTGTGTGTTGAGTTATTTTGAGGGGACATCAAATTTACACTGTTATACAAGCTGTACACTCACTACTTTACATTGTAGACAAGTGTCATTTCTTCAGTGTTGTCACATGAAAAGATAGAAGAAAATATTTACAAAAAATGTGAGGGGTGTACTCACTTTTGTGAGATACTGTATATCGATGGGAGGAAGGAGGGTTAAAAATAAAACAAGGTTGTTAGAGTGAGTTTAGTTCCGCTTTAAGTGCACCCATGTCTGACTGATGTCTGGGTCTCGGTGACGGTGAGGACATTGATGAAATAATGGGCAATGAAAGTGAAACTGGGTACAATGACGTATTCCTTCCCCTCCTCCTCCTCCGTGGATGAGATTTTGGTAACCTGCTGAATCCTGCTCTGCCTTCTCCTAGATGAACAGGTAAGTCGTCCTGTAATTTACATAATGGGGCCACCTACATGTAATGAGAATGGCCGGGGACTAGAGGGAGTGATAACCTTGTACAGGTAGGTGGAGGACCTGGAGGAGGTGGAAGGAGCACATGGTACCCTGGCTGAGCTGACTCATTGTGCCAATTGCATCATCTTCTGCTGTTGTGATCTGTAGAATGTGATTAGACTGCTGAGAATGTGATACCAAAACCTTTCTTGCTGCTGCCCACATAGAGGGAGATTTACTAAAACTGGAGCACTCACAATCTGGTGCAGCTGTGCACGGTAGCCAATCAGCTTCTAACTTCAGCTTGTTTAGTTAAGCTTTGACAATAAAACCTGGAAGCTGATTGGTTTCTGTGCAGAGCTGCACCACATTTTGCACTCTTCAGTTTTAGTAAATAACCCCCCATAGTGAGTGCTGCCTCTGATCCCAGGACTGATCTTTATATATTTATTATGGGAAGAGGAGGCATTACAATGTTATCTTTTTTTATGTTTATTATTATTATTATGTTTCTTTAACCACTTCAGCCCCGGAAGATTTGGCTGCTCAACGACCAGAGCACTTTTGGCGATTCGGCGCTGCGTCGCTTTAACTGACAATTGCGCGGTCGTGCGACGTTGCACCCAAACAAAATTGACGTCCTTCTTTTCCCACAAATAGAGCTTTCTTTTGGTGGTATTTGATCACCTCTGCGGTTTTTATTTTTTGTGCTATAAACAAAAAAAGAGCGACAATTTTGAAAAAAAAACAAACAATATTTTGACTTTTTGCTATAATAAATATCCCCATTTTTTGTTAAAAAAAGCAAATTTTTTTCTCAGTTTAGGCCGATATGTATTCTTCTACATATTTTTGGTAATAAAAATCTCAATAAGCGTATATTGATTGGTTTGTGAAAAATGTATAACGTCTACAAAATAGGGGATAGTTTTATGGCATTTTTATTATTATTATTTTTTTACTAGTACTGGTGGCGATCTGCGATTTTTATCGTGACTGTGACATTATGGCGGACACATCGAATACTTTTGACACATTTTTGGGACGACTAAAAAATTTGTATAATTGTCAATCGTCCCAAAAATGTGTCAAAAGTGTCATTTAAAAATATATATATTAAAAAAAAAAAAAAAATATATATATATATATATATATATATATATATATATATATATATAAAACATAAAAAAAGTCATATAAAAGTGTGTATATATATATATATATATATATATATATATATATATATATATATGTGTGTGTGTGTGTATGTGTGTATATATATATATATATATATATATATATATATATATATATATATAAAACATAAAAAAAAGTCATATGAAAGTGTGCTATAAAAATGCACTGATTACTGTATAAATGTCAATGTCAGGGAAGGGGTTAACACTAGGGGGCGATCAAGGGGTTAACTGTGTTCCCTGACTGTGTGTTCTAACTGTAGGGGGAGGGGATTGACTATAGGAGATGACAGATCGCTGTTCCTAGCTATTAGGAACTCACGATCTGCATCTCCTCTCAGAACAGGGATTTGTGTGTCTACACACACACATGTCCCTGTTCTGCCTCTCGTGCCTGCGATCACTTGTGGCCGGCGGTCATCGCGACCGCCGGTCACGAGCATCGGCATCCCCCGAGTGCAGTGGGCGCATGCGCGTGCCTCCGGCGCCATGGGTGCACCTGCTGTCCCGCTTAAAGGAGCCGACCTATAGCTATGACGGCTCGCGGGATCAGGCCGACCTGCCGCAGTATAATGACGGCGGCCGGCCGGCAAGCGGTTGGAGCCATATCCAATACTTCCACAATGCTACGTTCCTCCTATTAGATCAGTGATTCCAAAACTGTGTGCCGCGTAAGATTTGCAGGTGTGCTGTGGGAGTTTTGAAAAATGTTTAAAAATGCTAGTCTTTTGAAAGCTTGAACTTATCGAAAAAGTAAATGGTAAATCAATGTCGCAAAAGTTAAAAAAGTAACATAAAAACGCAATCTCTGTCAGTCCGTCACTCATTGGTTCCTTTTCGTAACACGAGACTTGTGCGAGATCTCGGAAGAACTCGATCGCTCTAATTATATTATAATAATAGAGACCGTTCCATTGGTTCCTTACGTTTGTCAACTTTGGAGCCTCGCTTCAATCTGATTTGCTTTGGAAAGCAGGCACATCCTTCACATTAAATTTAAAATTAAATATACATGTACAAATAAATAAATCCTTCACCACAAAAATTATTAAATTTGCAAAAGTTGATTCTGTTCTTCCATGATCAGCAGCCCCCTGAATACCATACATGTTATTATTATTTTTTTTTTGCTTAACATCTTGTATAGGAGACACACCCAACTGACCGAGACATTACAAGAAGGTTTTCTGGAGAACTAGAACTAGGTCACAGACAATGAAGAAAGTCTTGTGTGAGAAACAGCTTAGTGTTATGTGTCAGGAGATTGTCATTTGTAGAGTCCGGCCTGATGCTCAGCACAGGACTAATGTAATGCCCTAAGTTTATTTTACACTAACCCTCCATGCAACACTAACCATCTTTGTACCCTAACACTAACCCTCACTCTAACTCTCCCTGCACTTCTTTCACCAAACCCTCCAATTGAGCCTAATACTAACCTTCCCTGTAACCCCAACACTAACTCCCTCTGTACCCCTAACTCTAACCCTCCCTGTAACCCCAGCACAAACCCTTCCTGTAATCCTAACACTAACCTTCCCTGTAACCCCAACACTAACCCTCTCTGTATCCCTCCATGTAACCCCAACACTAACCCCTTAGGAAGGGTTAGTGTTGAGGTTACAGGGAGGGTTAGTGTTGAGGTTACAGGGAGGATTAGTGTTAGGATTACAGGGAGGATTAGTGTTAGGGTTTCAGGAAGGGTTAGTGTTAGGGTTACAGGAAGGAACCCCTGAAACCCTAACACTAATATTCCCTGTAACCCTAACACTAATATTTGCTGTAACCCCAACACTAACTCTCCCTGTAACACTAAACCCTCTTGTAACCCTAATACTAAGCTGATCTTCAATCCTCACACTAATCCTCCTGCACTTATCACCTGTGTAGCCCAACATAGGACGCATTCAGTTTATGTAAGAATTTATATTCAGGAAGTAAATCACTACCTGGATTGTGTTTGCTGCCCATTAAGAACATTAAGTATATATTGTTTTTAATATTTTAGAAGGAAAAAATGTACAAACTGCACACTATCTTGAGTGAGACCCCACAATGTATTAATTCATTCTCGGTGAAGCTGAACAGGTTTTGCTTTACTGCCTCCCAACTGGAAGAAACCAGTTGTGGGTGGAGTTCCCCTTTAACTCCTGTGCGTGTAATGGTGAAAATATGTGCTTTGTTCTCTATGGGTCTCATATATCCACTTCTCTAGCAACCATTGACATTGCCTCAAAGGCACCACCAATCAGAATCAAATCCTACTTTTCAAAAAACGACAGCTGGAATGTGAAAGTATGATTGTGATTGAAGGGTTGTGCAGAACTAATGGAAGTTGCTTGTACTAACATGTTACTACGTAATGTGTTCTCAGGTCAGAAACTACTGAACAAGAGGTGGAGGACACGTGCAAGGTAGAGATGCTGGAGGTGCAATGAACGAAACTGAAAGCTGCACGTGAATGGAGACACACAAGATCTCACATCAACGGATAAATTCACAAGTTTGGTGAGGTACGTTCATCAATTAACATGATTTTTTTTTTTCCTTTCGAGAAGTACACACTAATATACATTCTTTAAATACACACTTACTGTATATGGAAGTTATTAGGACCAATTTAAAATAAACTACCTTGTCAATGAGTAAGGATGAGGTTTGGATCGGTTGCCATCAAGGGGTTCACAGCAAATTCTTACGTGTTCGAGGTTCGCGGACTCAGCAAAATAATGCTGGAGCTTACCACAATAATAAAAATGCACTGCCTGGCCTTTGAGCTTAGGTCAACTGGCTTAGAAGGGCCAATAAAAGGGCTTTTGGATAAGTCAGCCCCCCCACAATAAAAGGTGAGGTCACAGTAGCCAATGGGCTTTAGCCGTGATAGGCAAAGTATAGAGAGTAATGTTGATAAGTGGTTAGCACTTCTACCTGGCAGCACTAGGGACATCAGTTCAAATCCCAACCGTGGCACTACCTGCCTGGAGTTTGCATGTTCTCCCTGTGCTTGTACGGTTTTCCTCCTGTAGCAATAACTCTCGGTGGAGCTGCTGGTTTAAGCGGGCTTGTTGCCTTCACTCTCGATACCTCTGTTTCACCGGCACTGGGTCTAGGGTTCCGTTGAGTTTACCTCTGGACGATTCAAGCACCAACACTTGAGTACGTTTTCAATGCTTTATTGAACCAAGTAACGAAGGAAGTAGCAGGAAAGAGGCAGGAGGAAAACTGCAGGGAAGCTCAAATACCTTTCTTTAGGATTCTTGAGAACGTCCTTTAAAGTTGAATACTGTAATTGAATGCGATCCCCTTGTGGGACACACTCTTTGCTCGCCTGGAAGGGCCTCTCTCACTTGCCTAGCAGCCAGTACGTAGCATAAACAAAAGTCTCTGCCACAGACTTGCTTGGAATAAACCCGTACGATCCTCTGCCACAGGATGTACCAGTTTGTGGTGAATGTCAGACACAGTACTTGAACCTTTAAGCCAACCCGGCAGTACCATGCATTAAGATTGCTTCAGGATACGTCCTCCAACCGAGTCACCAGGCCCCTCTCCAGACCAGCACTCTGCGTGATCCTTCCATGACGGGTCCTCCCCTGGGATCTCCTCGGTTGTCCAGCTTCTTCACTCTGGATAGACAGCTCAGGACCATTCCTCGGCTGCTGTGGTAGGCCCCAGACAGGCTTCTGGGCCCACCCACACGCCGCAGCGACGCGGGCCTCCGGAACGGAGGACCACGAGGTGGTATTCTAACGCATACCTGTTGGCCAGGAGGGATAGCAGGTGGCTGTAAAACGAACCCCTAAACATGGCGTCTTTTTGGGTCTTTTATGGGTATTTTTATTTAAAAAGTATAATTTCAGCCGGAATACCACTTTAATTAGCCCTAATGTATGTATTAATATGAGTTAGGGACCTTAGACTGTAAGCTCCTTGAGAGCAGTGACTAATGTGAATATTGCTAATCAGCCAATCACATGAGAGCAACTCAATGCATTTAGGCATCTAGATGTGGTGAAGATGACTTGCTGAAGTTCCCCCCCGATGACAATGGCGCATGCTCCCTTTAGAAAGGGTACAACGTGCCGTTTCTAATAGGGGTCGTGCCGTGACTGGCGGCTCCCACGCGTATGCGCGGGAGTGACGCCATGCGACTCCGGCCAGTCGCAGAGCCGGAGTTCGTGGCCACCCGGAAGGAAGAGGGGCGAAGATGGACGCTCCCTGCTAGTGGGGACAACGGGGACATCGCGGGCTTCGGTTTCAGACAAGTGACACATAATGGGCTACTATGCGATGCACAGTAGCCCATTATGCTTTACCTTTGCAGGGAAATAAAGTGACTTTGAACGTGGCATGATTGTTGGTGCCAGACGGGCTGGTCTGAGTATTTTCAAAAACTGCTGATCTACTGGGATTTTCACACACAACCATCTCTTAGGTTTACAGAGAATGGTACAAAAAAGAGAAAATATCCAGTGAGTGGCAGTTATGTGGAGGAAAATGCCTTGTTGATGTCAGAGGAGAATGGACAGACTGGTTGGAGATGATAGAAAGGCAACAGTAACTCAAATAACCACTCATTACATCCAAGGTATGCAGAATACCATCTCTGAGTGCACAACACATAAACCTTGAAGCAGATGGGCTACAGCAGCAGAAGACCACACCGGGTGCCACTCCTATCAGCTAAGAACAGGAAACTGAGGATACAATTCGCACAGGATCACCAAAATTGGACAATAGAAGATTGGAAAAATGTTGCCTGGTCTGATGAGTCTCGATTTCAGCTGCGACATTTAGCTGGTAGGGTCAGAATTTGGCATAAACAACATGAAAGAATGGCTCCATCCTACCTTGGGTCAACAGTTCAGGCTGGTGGTGTAATGGTGGGGGGGACATTTTCTTGGCACACTTTGGGCCCCTTAGTACCAACTGAGCATTGTTTAAATGCCACGGCCTACCTGAGTATTGTTGCTGACCATGTCCATACCTTTATGACTACAGTGTACCCATGCTCTGATGGCTCCTTCCAGCAGGATAATGCACCATGTCACAAAGCTCCAATCATCTCACCACTGGTTTCTTGAACATGACAATGAGGTCAGTGTACTCCAATGGTCTCCACAGTCACCAGATCTCAAACCAATAGTACACCTTTGGGATGTGGTGGAACGGGAGATTTGCATCATGGATGTGCAGCCGACAAATCTGCAGCAACTTTGTGATGTCATCATGTCACTATGGACCAAAATCTCTGAGGAATGTTTCCAACACCTTGTCTATCCTGAATCTATGCCATGATGAATGAAGGCAAAAGGGGGTACCAACCCGGTACTAGCAAGGTGTACCTAATAAAGTGGCTGGTGAGTGTAAGTACCTGTAATAAATAAATAAAAATGTTAAAATGGGACATGCCCAGGTCACGAAATAAAGGAAGGGGACATTTTTTCTTCTGTTCAAGCAGCAGATAGTTCTGTGGACCAAAAACTGGGGATAGCAAGGCTGGGCCCAAATTTACTAGAGACAAAAAGCACAAGATGAGGTTTTACTACAAGAATTAAGATACTGCAGAGGACACAGAAAGGCACAGTTGGCCAGAAACAAGACAGTTTTCATTAGGAATAATAAGCCAAAATGCACTAATTAAGAGGTCACAGATAATACAGTAGTGTATAATTGGCCAGCAGCATGAGAGTTTTATTAGAGATAGTAGGCCTAACTGGTATATGCCTAACTTTTATTTTCTTTATGGGCATGGAGGTATGGTCAAAGCTCCCAACTGTTCTGATTTCGAGAGACTGTCTCTGATTTGGAAAAAAGTCCCCCTGTCCCTCTTTGTTCCTCATTTGTCCTTCATTTTGATCTGATCTATATATAGTTGTATAGTCAGGGCTTTTTTTCTCAGAGAATAGGTGCAGGAACTCCCCCTTTCTAAGTCACCCCTTTTCTCCACCTCTACCCACCTCTGAGCACCCTCTACTTACCTCCCATTACTGCCCTTTTAGAGAATACAGAACCAAGTATCATTTGTGGTGATAAGTAACTTGTATGGAATTTGTTAATGGTAACAAGAAAAGCAGTAAAATAGATCCCCTGTAGCCAGTAACAATAAAGCCCCCTCTAGCAACAATAGATCCCAACATTAACAATGGGCCACCCGAAACAAAATCCCCCGGCAGCAACAACAGAGCTCCTCACAGCCAGCATCAATAGACTCTCCAGCAGCCAGCAATAATAGTCCCCTCCCTCAACAGTAGATCTCTCCCAGCCATAACTGACCCCTCAGCGATATAAGACCCACCCCAGCAACAATAGGTCCCCCACCAGCAAGAATAGACCCCCCTGCAAAAATAGATCCCCTCCAGGTAGAATAGATCCCTCAGCAGCCAGCATCAATAGACCCTGCAGCACACCCCAGCCCCCCTTACCATTACATACAGTCAGTGCTGGAGGTGCCGGAACTGCATTCCCCCGCGTTCCCGCTGAAAAAAAGCTCTGTGTATAGTTGTATATAACATGTACTTTATATCTTTCATCCAATCTTTCACCAATTGCGTTTTTAAATTCCAAAAGCCAGTATAAAGGACTAGTAGTGGTAAAAGCATTTGTAGATTTAACTAATCTTTTTTTTGTATAATTCTCCTTTAAGAGGGGCATGGCAGGGGACTATCCTGTGAATACACACTTATGCTAATAGGTGTCCCTCGTTCCCATCTCAAAATTTGTTAGGTATGAGTGTGGTGAATGATATGCTTTGAGGTGGTTTAGGTGCACACTGTTCTTGGACTTTTTTTTCTTTTAACCAATGCAGTGGTGTTCTCCTTGTTAATGATAAGCTTTATCTTTCAGTGATAAACATCATATTGGTTATGGAAGATGGACCAAACATCTGGAGAACAAGTTGAAGGTTAGTCTCCATCTAGTCCTACATCATGATATTTCGCAAATGATTGCAAAGTTTTAAAGTTAAACTCCAGATATAAAATACACAAATTAGTGCAGCTCTGTATTCAGTACTACATCCCTATTTTTTAAATGCAAGCCTTGTAAGTACCTGAAATGGAGTACTGCTGGAGTAAAGTCACAAAACTTTAGGATTTTGGAGAGAGGTAAATATGAAGCCAGCCTAGAACTGCAGATAGCTGTCACTGCAGTGCTGAGCAAGAAGCCAGTGGACACATCTCTCTCTCTTTCTCCAGCTACCGGGCATCTCTGCCCAACCATTTCTATATACCATCCCTAAGGTCCCTTTATACTTCACATAGCAGGAACAATCATTCCTGCTCACATTTTCATTTTTTTTTCTTGTTTTTCGCACATAGGGTAACCCGTTCACTTGAATGGGCTGCCATACATGTGACAAACACATCATAGAGGCTTTAGAAACTTTTAAGGCATGCAGCTTTGCCACATGACAAAACGCATGTCTGCTCCTTGCATTTGGGGTGCCATTAACAAATATTGGGCACCACAAGTTCTAAGCGCATGTGCAATACATTTCCGAAATGCACTTCAAATTGCCCATTACTTGTGCACTTTGTCACACATTCAGGTAAACTCAAATGTGAATGTGGCCTAATGTCTCATATACACTTCTAGTTTTTTTTTGCTAAACCCCACAGGCTGAACGAAAAAAAACCTGAGGCCTCAGTTCAGAGCCTCTGTACTAACAATCCAATGTTAGTACAGTAATCTCCCCTGATATTCTATTGTGTTCTGACACCAGAACACTCCGGTCAGGGAGATGGTCAGCAGCCCCTTTTTTGGTCAAGCCCCTTGGACAGAAGCCAGCTGTCATACAGGGCTGTATACATGCCATGGCTGCGATGCTTTACTTCAGAGCATTTCTACTGCAGTCTGCAGAATTTGACAGGCAGCACCACCTGTCAGACTTCCCATTGAGTTCAATGGGGCTGCTCTGCACCTTGAAGCCAAATACAATGCGGTCTCACAATCAGTGGCGTAACTAGAAACCTCAGGGCCCCGGTGCAAGAAATCATGAAGGGCCCCCCCCCCGAAAAGCATGATTTTCATACTATATTTTTTTCCACTGGTACTGGAGGGGGGTGGTACTGGAAGGGGGGTGGTACTGGAGGGGGGTGGTGGTGGTATTGGAGGGGGAGTGGTACTGACTGGAGGGGGAGTGGTACTGACTGGAGGGGGAGTGGTGGTGGTACTGGAGGGGAGTGGTACTGGAGGGGGGATGGTACTGGAGGGGGGTGGTACTGGAGGGGGGTGGTGGTGGTATTGGAGGAGGAGTGGTACTGACTGGAGAAGGAGTGGTGGTGGTTCTGGAGGGGGGGTGGTTCTGGAGAGGGGGTGGTACTGGAGGGGGATGGTGGTCCTGGAGGGGGTGGTGGTGGTACTGGAGGCAGGCCCGGATTTACTCCCTTTGCTGCCCCAAGGATGGGTCTTTCAAGCATTCCCCTCGCAGCAGCCGGGAAGGAGAGGAGAGGGGGGAACCCGACAGTACTGAGGGGGGCCAAAGAGTACACAGGAGCTTGGGGCAGCAGGTGGTGGACAGCGAGGGGCGGCATATAGAGGAACCGTTCCCCTTCATTTTCCTCCTGCAGCCTTTCAGCTGCAGGCTGAAGGAGGAAAATGAAGGGGAACTGTTCCTCTATATGCCGCCCCTCCTATCCAGGGTGTACAGGGGGCTGCACGGGAACCCTGGAGCATGCAATTGTGACCCCGGCAACTCCTGTACATACATCCCTGCTGGTGGGATGGGATGAGTGACAGTGTTGGGGGGATGGGATGAGTGGAATTTCTGGATTTCTGGGGGGGGGGGGGGTCTGGGTGTGAGTGTCAGTGCTGGGGGAATGGGATGAGTGGCAGTGCTGGGGGGGATGGGGTGAGTGTCAGTGCTGGGGGGGATGGGGTGAGTGTCAGTGCTGGGGGGGATGGGATGACTGTGCTGGTGGGGGGGTGGAATGAGTGTCAGTGGTGGGGGGGTGAGTGTCAGTGCTGGGGGGATGAGTGGCTGTGCTGGGGGGATGAGTGGCTGTGCTGGGGGGGTGGGATCAGTGTCAGTGCTGTGGGGATGAGTGTCAGTGCAGGGGGGGTGGAATGAGTGTAAGTGCTGGTGGGGAAGTGGAATGAGTGGCAGTGCTGGGGGGATGAGTGGCTGTGCTGGTGGGGGGGGGGTGGAATGAGTGTCAGTGCTGGGGGGAATGGGATGAGTGGCAGTGGTGGGTGGGTGGGATGAGTGGCAGTGCTGGGGGGATGGGGTGAGTGCCAGTGCTGGGGGGGATGGGGTGTCAGTGCTGGGGGGATGGGGTGAGTGTCAGTGCTGGGGGGATGGGATGACTGTGCTGGTGGGGGGGTGGAATGAGTGTCAGTGGTGGGGGGATGAGTGTCAGTGCTGGGGGGATGAGTGTCAGTGCGGGGAGGGGGGTGGAATGAGTGTCAGTGCTGGGGGGATGAGTGGCTGTGCTGGGGGGTGGAATCAGTTTCAGTGGTGGGGGGGATGAGTGGCTGTGCTGGTGGGGGGGTATAAGTGTCAGTGCTGGGGGGGGGGTGGGATCAGTGTCAGTCAGTGCTGGAGGGATGAGTGGCTGTGCTGGTGGGGGGGTGGAATGAGTGCGGGTTGGGATCAGTGAGGGGTGGGATTAGTGTCAGTCAGTGCTGGGGGGATGAGTGGCTGTGCTGGTGGGGGGGTGGAATGAGTGCGGGTTGGGATCAGTGAGGGGTGGGATTAGTGTCAGTCAGTGCTGGGGGGATGAGTTGCTGTGCTGGTGGGGGGGCTAAATGAGTGGGGGTTGGGATCAGTGGGGGGTAGGATTAGTGTCAGTCAGTGCTCGGGGGATGAGTGGATGTGCTGGTGGGGGGGTGGAATGAGTGCGGGTTGAGGTCAGTGAGGGGTGGGATTAGTGTCAGTCAGTGCTGGGGGGATGAGTTGCTGTGCTGGTGGGGGGGTGGAATGAGTGGGGGTTGGGATCAGTGGGGGGTGGGATTAGTGTCAGTCAGTGCTGGGGGGATGAGTGGCTGTGCTGGTGGGGGGTATGAGTGTCAGTGCTGGGGGGGTGGAATCAGTGTCAGTCAGTGCTGGGGGGATGAGTGGCTGTGCTGATAGGGGGGTATGAGTGTCAGTGCTGGGGGGGGATCAGTGTCAGTCAGTGCTGGGGGTATGAGTGTCAGTGCTGGGGGGATGAGTGTCAGTGCGGGGAGGGGGGGTGGAATGAGTGTCAGTGCTGGTGGGGGGGTGGAATGAGTGTCAGTGCTAGGGGGATGAGTGTCAGTGTGGGGAGGGGGGTGGAATGAGTGTCAGTGCTGGTGGGGGGTGGAATGAGTGTCAGTGCTGGGGAGATGAGTGTCAGTGCTGGGGTGATAAATGTCAGTGCGGGGAGGGGGGTGGAATGAGTGTCAGTGCTGGTGGGGGGGGTGGAATGAGTGTCAGTGCTGGGGGGATGAGTGGCTGTGCTGGTTGGGGGGTATGAGTGTCAGTGCTAGGGGGGTGGGATCAGTGTCAGTCAGTGCTGGGGGGATGAGTGGCTGTGCTGGTGGGGGGGTGGAATGAGTGGGGGGGTGGGATCAGTGTCAGTGCTGGGGGGATGACTGACACTGATCCCATCCCCCCAGCACTGACACTCATGCTGGTGAGGGTATGGGTGTCAGTGCTGGGGGGGTGGGATCAGTGTCAGTCAGTGCTGGGGGGATGAGTGGCTGTGCTGGTGGGGGGTGGAATGAGTGGGGGGGGTGGGATCAGTGTCAGTGCTGGGGGGATGAATGACACTGATCCCATCCCCCCAGCACTGACACTCATGCTGGTGAGGGTATGGGTGTCAGTGCTGGGGGGGTGGGATCAGTGTCAGTCAGTGCTGGGGGGATGAGTGGCTGTGCTGGTTGGGGGGTATGAGTGTCAGTGCTGGGGGTGGGATCAGTTTCAGTGCTGGGATGGAATCAGCGGTGGTGGTGGAGACTGGGTTCATTGGCCGCGCTGGGTGCCGGTGTTCTTACATATACTGTCCTCCTATCGGATAGTGTCCGCTCCGTACTGCGCAGGCGCAGCGCTTGCGCAGTACGGAGCAGAAGGAGATGCCGAAAATGTCCGAAGTTGATCAGCTGACCATCAGCTGTACACGGCGCTTCGGCACTTCTTAGCGATGGCTGTGTAAGAGGGCCCCTCGCGGGCTCGCTTCGCTTGCCACGCTTCGGGCACGGCCTCGCTGCGCTCGGCAACTAATTATTCTCGCTCTATGTCCAATTGGATAGTAGGGAATGAACCTGGACATAGGGTGAGAATAAAAGCGCAGGCGCCGTGTACAGCTGTTAAACTTCGGAGACTTTCGGCGTCTCGTTTGTCCTCCGTACTGCGCCTGCGCAGTACAGGGCGGACACTATATGATAGGGGACTGTATTTGACAAGACACCGGGATCAGAGACACTTACTTGCTGTCATTGCTCTGTGTCTCTCTCGGCTCCCTGCGCTCCACGTGTCACTGTCTCTACTCCAGTCCTTACACAGCGGCGGCGACCTCCTGCAGCTCCTCCCCCTCCTTCTCTTACTTGATGTTAGCAGTGTCCGCCCCGCCTCCCTACATTCTCTCTGTCTCTGGATAGGCGGGGGCGGGGCGGTCCACAGTATCAGCGCTGCCTCTGCCTTCTCTCTCTCCGCTCAGCGAGCAAAAGCCCCCCTCCCCGCGGCGGAACAAACTGACACATACTGCCCTCACAACAGCAGCCAGAGTGGACGGGCGGGCCCCTCACACTAGCGAACGGACAGGCGGCGGGCTTCTCACACTGGCGGGCGGCGGGCCCCCCCTGAATTGGTGAAATTACAGGGCCCAGTCGCATCTGCGACTGCAGCGACCCTGATAATTCCGCCATTGCTCACAATGTAAAATTGCCGCTTAGCAATTAAAAAAAAACAAATGAAAACAGGTGTCATGAGGCAGCCGTAGCAAGGCTCTAATTTCTGCCATGGCTGCAAAGCACACCATTGCGACCATAGCATTTTAGCTATTTAATTTGGGGGGGCCCTGTCAGGTAGGTTGTAGGGGGCCCCATGATTTCTAACAGCGGCCCTGCTGGGCAGAGATGCCCGGCAGCTGGAGAGAGAGAGAGAGAGAGATGTGTCCACTGGCTTCTTGCTCAGCACTGCACTGACAGCTAGCTGCAGTTCTAGGTTGGCTTCATATTCACCTCTCTCCAAAATCCTAAAGTTTTGTGACTTTGTTCCAGCAGCAACCCCCCCCCCTCCAGCAGAAGCACTGCTCCATCCAAACCCTGGAGTTCAGTGAACACAGAGCAGTGAGAGTATGATCTGGAGGGAGGGGAATCAGAGGTCAGGACTCAGGGAGGAGGTGAAGCAAGCTTCCTGCTCACGCTGACCACAGATAACACTGATAAGGGGAAGTTTCAGGACCCGGTGTCTTATCGAATTCAGTCCCCTATCATATAGTGTCCTCCCTGTACTGCGCAGGCGCAGTACGGAGGACAAAAGAGACGCCGAAAGTCTCCGAAGTTCAACAGCTGATCGTCAGCTGTACACGGCGCCTGCACATTTATTCTTACCCTATGTCCAGGATCATTCCCTACTATCCAAGTGGACATAGAGTTAGAATAAATATTTGCCGAGCGTAGCGAGGCCGTGCCCGAAGTGTGGCGAGCCCGCGAGGGGCCCTCTTACACTGCCATCGCTAACAGGTGCCCGAGCGCCGTGTACAGCTGATGGTCAGCTGATCAACTTCGGGCATTTTCGGCATCTCCTGCTCCTCCGTACTGCGCAGGCGCTGCGCCTGCGCAGTACGAGGCGGACACTATCTGATACGAGGACACTATATGGCAGAACACCGGCAGAGACACAGGCAGACTGAGACTGCAGCTGTCTTCTGCTCCAGATTGGGACACTTTACCAATTGCCAGTATGTAGAACTGATCCCCCTGCAGAGCCGCCGGAGGGAGAAAGCTGGCAGCGCTGCAAGGAGATCCACAAGTTTCAGAAGGCAGTACAGCCGGTCTCTTGTCGAGAAAGTTCCCCCGGTGGATAAGGACCCCCCTGTACTGCACACGAATGACTAGGAGCCGCCGAAAATAGCCGAAGCTGAAAAACTTCAATCAGCTGTACACAGCGCCTGCGCCCTAGGTCCAGGTTCAAGCCCCACCATCCAAGTGGACCTAAAGGCAGAATAAAAAAGTGCCGAGCGCAGCGAGGCCGTGCCCGAAGCGTGGCGAGCGAAGCGAGCCCGCGAGGGGCCCTCTTACAGGCGCCGTGTACAGCTGATTTCTTCTCTATTTCGCTTCGGCTATTTCCGACGGCTCCTACTGCGCAGGCGCTGTGCCTGCGCAGTAGAGGGGGGTCCTTATCCGCCGAGAGGAACTTTCTCGGCAGAACACCGGCTCTCCTGCTCTGCAGGTGCCCAGGCCCCTCTTCTGAAGTGACAGAGCTCGGGCCCCCTACAGGAGGGCTGGTTGTACTGCCCTATCAGCGGCCCTGGGGAAACAGCCCACATCAATGTATTTCATCTGTGTACTTACAGTACCTATTTGCTTGATGTTCTGCTTTAAAGTAGACACACCCTTAGTAATTGCTTGAACTTTTCATTATTGTTACCCAGATGACCTTCAGAAGTTCCATCAGAAGCTGTCCAAATATGAAATGCATGAGCTGGGAAAGATGTATGAATATTTCAGAGATGATCTGGTCTACATTGCTCAGGTCTTAAGCACTCAGAGCTTCTTGGCCGAGCTGAAATCTCGAACTGAGCTAAATGCAGAGGTAATGTGACATTGTCCATAGTATCGGATAAATCATCAACTGCAGAACATGTATCATGTTTTTCAACGGCATATCTAGTTTATGTTGCACTGTATTGATTGTTTTGCTAACACTTATTTATATATTATACAGTGCCTTGAAAAAGTATTAATACCCCTTGAAATTTTCCACATTTTGTCATGTTACAACCAAAAACGTAAATGTATTTTATTGGGAAATTATGTGATAGACCAACACAAAGTGGCACATAATTGTGAAGTGGAAGGAAAATGATAAATGGTTTTTCAATTGTTTTTACAAATAAATATGTGGAAAGTGTGGGGTACATTTGTATGGCGCCCCCCCGGAGTCAATACTTTGTAGAACCTCCTTTCTCTGCAATTACAGCCTCAAGTCTTTTTAGGGATGTCTCTACCAGCTTTGCACATCTAGAGAGGGACATTTTTGCCCATTGTAAAATATCTCAAGCTCTGTCAGATTGGATGGAGAGCGTCTGCAGGGGTGGATCCAGGGGGGGGGGCAACGGGGCAATTGCCCCCCCCCCCAGAAAATAGTACTGACTCCAAGGCTTTCTCCCTCCGCCACCTCACCAGATTTGCGTTACGAGGCTTCTAAATGCAGCTGCAGGGACTTTATTTCTGCTTCCCCTGGCTCTCCCAAAGTCCCAGGTGGCCTAAAATATATTCCCTGGGCCCCATCAGTTCATTTAGAGGGGGCCAGTGGCATCACTATGGGGGTCTGGAAGTGATGTGACACCGGGGCCGCTGCTACACACTGGCAGATTTGCAGCACAGCGGTGCGAGTGTCACTTCACTTCCCTGTCAGGCGGAGTGATCTCCACCCGACAGGGGCTTCCTAGTCCCGGCTGGTGTGACGTCACGATTCAGAGGCGGCAGGATTGAAGACAAGATGGACCTGTAGCCAGAGCTCAGTGCACTGCAAGTGAGTTAGCACTTAGCTAAGGAATTGTTATGTTAATTAGCTACGGCAGGCATTGCTATGTTAATGAGCTACGGCGGGCATTCTTATGTTAATGAGCTAACACCTTGTGAAGAGGTTAATGCTTTGGGGGAGGGGGGTTAAATAATTTACAATGGTAATTGTAATATGGCACATGGAGGGGGTCAATGTACTCACTGATGTATTAGTGACCAGTGGCAATTAACCCCTCTGTGCAGCATTAATGACAGTGACACTATCAATGTTAATTAACCCCTTTTATGCTACAGCATGATGGGGTTTAGAAACACTGCCACTAGTGCCACTAATGCAGCACAAAGGGGTTAATTAATTGCCACTGGTCAGTAATACATCAGTGAGTACATTAACCCCCTCCATGTGTCATATTACAATTACCAATCATCATTATTATCATCATGATAATCACACAGTACAGGTGCGTTGAGCCACAGCCCCTGTATTGTGTGACTATCATGATAATAATGATGATATAGAATGACAGAAAAATTCATCTTTAGGCTTCATTTACACAGGGGGCGTGCAGCAGACATGCGTCTAACATGCAGGGCTGTCTTTTACTGGCTTGGGGATGCATAAAGTGTTACATGCATCCCAATGCCAGCATCCCATTTATTTCTACTGTGACACACAGCCGCTATATCCCAATATGTCATGCGTGTAGATCCCAGAATGCAGGCAGGGTTTATTCAAGGACCCGCACCAGCATGTCATATTGGGATATAGCGGCTGTGTGTCTCAGTAGAAATAAATGGGATAAAACCACCCCGCTAGCAGCCAAATAGCGGCGCTAAAACGGCGCTAAAAATTAGCCCTGCTTTACCGCCGACACCCGCCCCAGTGTGAAAGTAGCCTTATTTTCTGGCAGTGCCCCTCCTGAGACTAGACTCTGGATCCGCCCCTGAGCGTCTGTCAACAGCAATTTTCAAGTCTTGCCACAGATTCTCAATTGGATTTAGGTCTGAACTTTGACTGGGCCATTCTAATACATGAATATGCTTTGATGTAAACCATTCCATTGGAGCTCTGGCTGTATGTTTAGGGTCGTTGTTCTGCTGGAAGGTGAACCTCCGCCCCAGTCTCAAGTCTTTTGTAGACTCTAACAGGTCTTCTTCTAAGATTGCCCTGTATTTGGCTCCATCCATCTTCCCATCAACTCTGACCAGCTTCCCTGTCCCTGCTGAAGAAAAGCATCCCCACAACATGATGCTGCCACCACCATGTTTTACGGTGGGGATGGTGTGTTCAGGGTGATGTGCAGTGTTAGTTTTCCACCACACATAGTGTTTTGTTTTTAGGCCAAAATGTTCAATTTTGGTCTCATCTGACCAGAGCACTTTCTTCCACATGTTTGCTGTGTCCTCCACATGGCTTCTCACAAACTGCAAACAGGACTTCTTATGGCTTTCTTTCAACAATGGCTTTCTTCTTGTCACTCTTCCATAAAGGCCAGTTTTGTGGAGTGTATGACTAATGCCGCATACACACGGTCAGATTTTCTGATGGGAAATGTTGGATGTGAACTTGTTGGCTGAAAATCTGACCATGGGTATGCTCCATCGAACATTTGTTGGCGGACTTTCCGCCAACAAATGTTAGCTAGCAGGTTCTCAAATTTTCCACCAACAAAACTTTGTTGTTGGAATTTCCAATCGTGTGTACACAAGTCTGACGCACAAAAGTTCACGCATGCTCGGAATCAAGTACGAGGCGGAAGAGCTCGGTTTTGTAAAACTAGCGTTCATAATGGAGATATCACGTACGTCTTGTACATCACTACGTTCGTAATTGTTGGCCAACATTTGTGTGCCCGTGTGTATGCATGACAAGTTGGAGCCAACAACCTTCAAACAAAAATCCACGGTTTTGTTGTCGGAAAGTCCGATCGTGTGTACGTGGCATAATAGTTGTCCTGTGGACAGATTCTCCCACCTGAGCTGTGGATCTCTGCAGCTCCTCCAGAGTTACCATGGACCTCTTGGCTCTTCTCTGATGAATGCTCTCCTTGCCCGGCCGGTCAGTTTAGGTGGACGGCCATGTCTTGGTAGGTTTGCAGTTGTGCCATACTCTTTCCATTTTCGGATGATGGATTGAACAGAGCTCCATGAGATGTTCAAAGTTTGTTTTTTATAACCTAACCCTGCTTTAATCTTCTCAACAACTTTATCCCTGACCTGTCTGGTGTGTTCCTTGGCTCCTTGTGTTCCTTCATGATGCTGTTTGTTCACTAAGGTTCTCTAACAAACATTTGAGGGCTTCACAGAACAGCTGTATTTATACTGAGATTAAATGACACACAGGTGGACTCTATTTACTAATTAAGTGACTTCTGAAGGCAATTGGTTCCACTAGATTTTAGTTAGGGGTATCAGAGTAAAGGAGGCTGAATAGAAAGGCACGCCACATTTTTCACATATTTATTTGTAAAAAAAATGTGAAAACCATTTATAATTTTCCTTCCACTTCACAATTATGTTCCACTTTGTGTTGATCTATCACATAAAATCCCAATAAAATACTTTTATGTTTTTGGTTGTAACAAAATGTGGAAAATTTCAAGGGTTATGAATACTGTTTCATGGCACTGTATATATTTATCTAATTTTAACAATTGTTATTATATGTCTCTTGCTACCGCTCGCTACGAAAGGAGCGTTGCCTATGCATCATAAATGACACATCAAACTATTAACTATTTCTTCTTTTTTTTTTTAAACTTTACTGAAATGTTACAAAGTGACATTTCATCCATCTTTATTCACCTAAGTGGGTTTACTGCATCGCAACATGCTGTACTGAAAATAAAAATACTTAATGTCCTAATTTTTTTTTTTCGGCACACACCACAGCAGCACAATGTTGAACGAATAGAATGCAAGGCACAATGGCTCGTCTATGCGTTGGGACAGCATTGGGTCACTTTAACTGGGACCTCAGCTAGGCCCCATTCACACCTAGCAATTTGTAATCACAGGATCAAGGGCAAGCTTGTAAAAATGTGAAAATCATAGCAGAAATAACACTGAGATAATAACTCAGAATATTTTAATCAAATAAAAAAAAAAAAAAAACAAGTTCCCTTTTGTAATGTGAACGGCAGAAGCTCAGTGGTTAATTTTATATAACTGTATCTTTACTCTGTGATCGCTCTTCCTGTTGTGTAATAACAGAATGACTGTTTATATTTGTATCCTTGTTGTCCAAGCAAGTTTTTATCGTACAGTTATCTATATTTTGTCTAGAAATTAAAAATTTCCTGCCTTTATTAAATCTCAAATGCCTTTCTAGCACTACGAGTTGGTGAAAAGAGACCTTGGAGCTTCAGAATTTTCCAAGAGATTGGTACAGGATGTTCTTGAAAAAGGAAGAGAAGCCATGATAGCATTTTTGGAATGTCTCTATTCCTTACAGACCAATCACCCTAATCACAATTTACTAGCAGTTATTGGTGAAATCCAGCATGTTGAAGGTAACATCTTACTCCAGATTATTTTTTATTTTCATTTTTTTTATTTTAAACTCATACAAAGTTTAGGAAAGTCTCCATAATTGTCAATAAAGTGCCAATAATTTATGTTTTTGGCTATATGATGTTTGGATATATGAGGAAAACCAAGTAAATATATAGAAGGACCCCTTAATTTCCTCACATATTGCTTCAAATGTCACAAATAATTTTTTAATTCACTAGATCAGACATTCTCAACCAGGGTTCAGTAGAACCCAAGGGTTCCTCCAGAGGTTGCCAGGGGTTCCTTGAGTCTTGAAAAAATTACCTCCCATCTGATGATGATAGCCAGCAGCATGAGCCCAATGATGTTTAAGGCTTGATTCACACCTATGCATTTTTAGTGCTTTTTGCAGATTTGCACTACACAACGTGTTTCATAGGAAACCATGTTAAATGGACTGTAATGCAAATCTGCAAAATGCAAAAAGCACAGGTGCGAATCAAGCCTTATGCCCCGTAATCCTACGATTTTGATGTCGGACATTCTGACATCAAAATCGTAGGATTTTTTCCGACGGATGTTGGCTCAAACTTGTCTTGCATACACACGGTCACACAAAGTTGTCGGAAAATCCGATCGTTCTGAACGCGGTGACGTAAAACACGTAAGTCGGGACTATAAACGGGGCAGTGGCCAATAGCTTTCACCTCTTTATTTATTCTGAGCATGCGTGGCAATTTGTCCGTCGGATTTGTGTACACACGTTCGGAATTTCTGACAACGGATTTTGTTGTCGGAAAATTTTATATCCTGCTCTCAAACATTGTGTGTCGGAAAATCCGATTGAAAATGTGTGATGGAGCCTACACGCGGTCGGAATTTCCGACAACAAGGTCCTATCACACATTTTCCGTCGGAAAATCCGACCGTGTGTACGGGGCATTAAGGCGCGTACACACAAGCGGACTTGCCAACGGGCTAAACTCCGATGGCACTTCCGACGGAAAGATTTAAAACATGTTTGTAGCACTAACTCATGGTGGAGCTGCTGGTTTAGGTGGGTCTGTTACCTTCACCTTGCTTCCCTCTGTTTCAGCGGCACCGGGTCTAGGGGTTCCGTTGAGTTTACTTCTGGACGACACACGCACCAACTCTGGAGTACGTTTTCAATGCTTTATTGAACAGACAAACTTTAGGAAGTAGCAGGAAAGAGGCAGAAAAGGAAACTTGCAGGAGGAACTCAAATATTTTCTTATAGAATCATAGCGGCAAATGTCCTGGTAGAATTCAGATAATTAGGTGGAATGTGCTCCCCTTGTGGGACACACTCCTTACTTGTCTGGATAGGCCTCTCTCACCGGTCTAGCAGCCAGTACGCAGCACGAATCTAAAGTCTCTGCCACAGACTTGTTTGGGGGGGTAAATCCGTATGATCCTCTGCCACAGGATGTATCAGATTTTTCTGCAGTGAAAGTCAGTCACAGTGCCTGAACCTTTAAGCCGAACCGGCAACACTATGTTGTATAGTTACTTCTTTTGGATACGTCCTTCAACCAAGTCGCCAGGCCCCTCTATAGACCAGCACGCTGCGTGATCTCTCCAAGATGGGTCCTCCCCTGGGATCTCCTCGGCTGTCCAGCTTCGTCACACAGGACCGACAGCTCAGGGCCATTCCTCGGCTGCGGTGGTAGGCCCTAGACAAGCCTCTGGACCCACCCCTGCGCGCTGTATCGTGGGCCTCCCAATTGGAGGACCACAAGGTAGCTCCTTAACGCATACCTGTCAGCCAGGAGGGCCAGCTGGTGGCTGTAAAACGACCCTAGAACATGGCGACTGTCCCATAAATACCCTCTTTCCAGAATGCAACTTGGAGGACCACCTCCACCGAGCTTGTCTCCGAGACAGAGGAGCATCCATACACTTCGACATGTTGCCTTTCCAACACTGACCAGTAGCAACAGCGACACCCACCAGTCAGCACGGAAGTACACACAAGGTCAGCCAAGCTGGAACAGAGGCAAATTTTTAACCTTCCTAACACACAATTTACTAAATTTACCTAACCTGCGGTAGATTGTAAATCTACCAGCGCTACATGTTCTATATCTGAGTCTATCAGAAATGCCGACAGAAAAAGTCCGATGGGGCATACACACGGTCGGAATGTCCTACCAAAAGCTCCCATTGGACTTTTTCTGTTGGGATGTACGGCCGTGTGTACGCGGCATAAGGCTCCATTCACACAAATGTGTTTTTTGATGCTGTTTGCACTTTGCAGAAATGCAGGGAATTTTTTTAACATGGGTTCCTATGGAACACGTTCACATCAATGCATTTTTGTGCCTCTGCGTTTTTGGAAAGGGTCGAGGACTTTTTATAACGCAAAATGCAGCGTTTTTCATGTAATAGACTTCAATGGACCGTTTTTACTGTGATTTATCGCAATTTTGTCGTGATTTGCGGCTTTTATTTTTTACATTCACTGTATATATCTGGTTGCTAAGGAGTGGGTCGGGAAGCCGGCTGCTGCATCCTTAGCAACGGATGAGTCATCAGCTGTGATCGGGCTTCCACACTGACAGCTGAATGTAAATGTCACCAGAGATGCAGCTCTCACTTGTCACCAGATGCAGCTTGTTACTTGTCACCAGAGAGGCAGCGCTCACTTGTCACAAGATGCAGCTTGTTACTTGTCACTAGAGACACAGCACTCACTTATTAATAAAGTCAGCTGCACCAGATTTTGCAACCAATCAGCTTCCAGGTTTGTTTTTGTCAAAGCTTAATTAAACAACATGAAATTAGAAGCCCAATGGCCACCGTGCAGAGCTGCACCAGATTTTGCACTCTCAAGTTTTAGTAAATCAACCCCATAGAGCCATTTATAAATGATTCTTTGGCCAATTACATATCAATTCAATTTAGAATTTTAGTTTTTGCGGGAATTCGAGTCTACCCTAAAATGTTTCTAAATGTATGCCAAAATATTTAATTCTTCTGACAATGTCTTCTTTTATCAATGATCTTGTTTTCTGCAGCTCAGACTATGGAATACGAAATATTACTGGATAAATATGGATACTCATTGTCTCCAGAAATAAAAGGTAAACTATTCAACAGCAAAATTAGACTGGTTATATATCTGTACATTAACCTTTATAAGGATACCCTTTGTACTTGAGTAGCTGGTTAAATATCTGTGCCTCTATAACTACGGTTATTTTGGTAACTGGGAGAATGCTCTTGTGAAACAGCTAGGGTTGAGTGAACTTGAGATCATTCATTTCGCTGAACTTCCAGAAAACAATTGGGAAATTTTTCTGAGAAGAAAAAGCCACACTTTGCAGTACATTCAGTAAAAGATTTACAAGCAATGTATACTTGACTCTCCCTCTCTGAATTGTACACCTGAAAAAATCCCTCTCCCAACAACAAACAGTAGATTTAAAGAAAAAAAAACAGTAGGGAAAGTTATCAAACATATATCTGGCAGTTTAGGCATGGGTGATGTCATCATCCTTCAGGCGGGATCCCAGGTAATGCTGAGTATCCGTAATCTTGCGAGAAGATGCTTCTTTGTAACTTGGGGTATTTATTGTACTCGGCATTCTTTGGGATATCAGCTGAAGAATCGTGACTTCATTTCCTGCAGCATGGATGCCAGGGATGAGAATAGTATATTAACTTTTTTACCTACAGATAAATATATTGTGACAGTGCGAGTCTACTGTGAAAGCGGAACTAGAAAGTGACATGGGGTTCACATGTATATACAGAGTTTGGGGCTGCAGAATATGGATTTAGAGCGAAGAAAACTGATCTTTTGGTTTTCTCCAGGTTTTGGTATTTGGAGTTTGGAAACTTTGAAGAGCTTTGAGAGGGAGGAAGTCTCCAAACCAGTGTTCAGGTCTAATGCCCCATACACACGATCAGAAATTCCGTCAGAAAAAACTTGGATGGTTTTTCCGATGGAATTCCGCTCAAGCTTGCCTTGCATACACACGGTCACACAAAAGTTCTCTGAACTTTCGACCATCAAGAACGCGGTGACGTACAACACTACGACGAGCCGAGGAAATGAAGTTCAATGCTTCTGAGCATGCGTGACTTTTTGCGCGTCGGAATTTATACAGACAATCGCATTTTCAGATAGGAACTTTTTCCGACCAAAAAATAGAGAACCTGCTATTAATCTTTTGCTGACTGGAATTCCGCCAGCAAAACTCCGATGGAGCATACACACGGTCGACCAAAAGCTCTCATCGGAGTTTTGCTGGCGACATTTCCGATCGTGTGTACGCGGCATTACCGGAGACCAACAGGATGTGTGTGCAGGTGTGCATAGCCTTTATAATGACAGGCATAGGCAAGAGACAACAATCTATGCTGGAGACAGGTGATTCTTTTTCCAGAGGGCTGAGAGAGTGAAGATGACTAAGCAAGTTCTGAGAGAGGCAAGATGTCTAAGGGAGTTCTGAGAGAGCTGAGATGACTAGGCAAGTCCAGAGGACTGAGGGAATATACAGTTCTCAATGGACTGAAAGCCCAAGTGTCAGGAGGTGTCCTATTAAGAGAGCCAGGAGCACTGAGAGAGCCAGGATTGCTGAAAGAGCTACTGTGTGAGATGGTCTGAGAGACCAGTCAAATGGCGAAGGTTAAAAGCCCTAAGCAACGACACAGCTGAAGAGAGGAAGCCTGGTGGGTTGGTATTATTTTTTCTGTGCCTGTTTTGATGGTGAAAACCTCTGGCATGGGCAACTAATTTATGTTAGCCTTTGATTTTATTTAATAAAAGTGGGTTGACATGTACAAAAAACACAGTTTGGACCAGCATAGACTCACTAAAAATGCTTCTACCACTGATCTAACAACCCCACAATATATAGAGCCCTGAGATATTAAAGTGGTTGTAAACCTAAGTCATGAAATATATCTGAGTTTTACTTATCTCTCTCCAAAGCTCTAAGTGTCCTTTCTCTCTGGTGTTTCATTAATCTGTTATCAGCACGAGTCACTTCTGAGAAGTTTTACTGACACAAGAGATAACATTTGTGCAGGAAGGGAGATAAGCACAGAGCCTGTCTATTCAGAACACAGCTCTGCATGATCCTTTGTTCCTCTGCCTAAGTGGAGGGGGTGTGTGTCCCTTTCCTCCAATCAGCTCTCACACAGTGTATAAAAGCTCTAACTGCAGTTATCCACCCCCTCCTCTGTACTCCTCACAGATGCGTAAGGATTTTTATCACAAATCTGCACTTTTGAAGGTTTGTAGACAAGAGAAGACTGCAAATAAACAAGTAAAACTTATGTAGGAGGATTTGTATAATCTCTGTGTATCATCTGAGACTGTTCACTTCACTGGGTATATGTGAGGGTTTACATCCATTTTAAAGTGGGGTTCCACCCAAAAAAACAAAAATACCTCAAAAATTCTAAAAACAAAACAAAAAAACATTTGGATATTTTTTTTTTTCACTTACCTCTAAATGCCTGTTGCTAGGTGGTCCCTTGTAGTCTGCCCCGTTCTTTGCCTGGGCTGGTGACATCACTTCCCCCTCAGCACAGGAAGGGCTCCGCTCTGCTCCCTCCCTCCCGTCAATCATCTGGGACCCATTACAGGTCCCAGGTGATTGAGCGGCCAATCGCGGCGTGCGGCGCCGCTCGCGCATGCGCAGTGGGTGCCAGGCTGTGAAGCCACAGCCCGACGCCCACAGTTGAAATGCCGGCGCCGACGAGCGGAGGGGGGGGGATGAGCAGGGCTTCGATCCCCCGCATCGCTGGACCCAGGGACAGGTAAGTGACCAATTAAAAGTCAGCAGCTGCAGTATTTGTAGCTGCTGACTTTTAATTTTTTTTTTTTTTGACAGCCCCCCTGGGTGGAACTCCTCTTTAAGTGCACCTTAATTTTTAACTTTTAACTTTTCAAAAAGTGCAGAAACACTACGATTTGAGTTCAATTAGGTCCATGTCACCTCCAGGACTTATCTCTATTACCTATATGTGACAGGTTTATTGCACTCCCGGAGGATACACTCCAGCTGTCAGAGAAGAGAAGCACACACAGCAGCTTTGCCCACCCCTCTATGCTGCTGCCCATTCACAGAATCCTTTGTACTTTGTAAATGAGTTCACAAAATACAAAGTGGATTTGAATGTCCAGAAGGAGGGGTGGGCATAGCAGTTCCAATGACTCTGCTCTTGAAGGAGCTGAGGTCACAGCGAGCAGCTTCAGAGCTCCAGAAGTTATCTTTCTGGAGCACGATAAATATGTCAGATGTAAATAATAGAGATAAGTCTAGGTGGCAGACACCTCATTGGACTTAAGTCATGATATGCCTGCAGGTTTACAAAGTAGCTAAATTCCTGGAGTTTGGGTTTAAGTCTAGATCTAAATAAAAATATGTTTTTTTGATAAATTGGTGTGAACAGTTTAAAATCAGAACATGTTGTTTTTCATCTGTTATGATCTATTGAAAAGTGATAGACATTCCTATATTTCATTGCAAGAAATCCAAGGAAAGCACAAGCAATATCTGCTGGATACAACTCTAACCTTAATGGAATGCAAGCCACCGGGATCCACCCTGGAGAGTCAAAGTTTTCTTATTTCAGAACGTTATGTGAATCTGGTTGTTGTGTCCACAGAGAAATTTAGACGTCGTACTCAGCATGAGCTGATAGAGATTGGGGAAAAACATGAAAGCTACTTATGTAAGACTCAAAGAGGATTGGAGCGAGTTTCTCCCAAAAGGCTCTTCCGCTGGTGCCATCACATAAAGCGTGTGCCGAATGTCATAATGATAAGTGGTGTACCAGGAGTAGGGAAGACCACCCTAATGCAGAAGTTTGTCTGTGATTGGGTGAACGGAAAGCTCTATCAGAGATTTTCTTTTGTTTTCTTCTTCAAATTCCGGGAGCTCAACCCACTGGAAGAAGTCAGCTTGGAGGAGATGATCCTTCACCAGTATCCATATCTAAGTCCTCATCTTGGAAACATCTTAACAAATCCAGAACAGCTTTTATTTATCTTTGATGGTTTAGATGAATGTCGCCACCAAATGGATTTTGCATCAAGTCCTCCGTACACCAACACAAAACAGAAACAGGACCTTGGTGTGATCTTGGTTAACTTGTTGAGGCAATCTCTTCTCAAGGGTTGTTCTGTGTTAATGACCAGTAGACCAGCCAAACTGGCCTCCATTGGTGCTGACATTTTTCAATTTGTTTGTGAGGTCATGGGATTTTTTCACGAAGAAAGAAAGATGTACTTTGTCCAGTTTTTTGGAAACAGAGATCTGTCTGAAAAGGCTTTTAAACATGTGAGGGACAATGAAGCACTGTACACTTTCTGTTACATCCCTTCATATTGCTGGATCATCTGTACAGTGTTATCGAAGTGCTTCAAAGTCCAGCCAGAACAGAACCCAGCGGTATTCTTGCCCAACACTGTGACACAGCTCTTTGTAGCATTTATCTGCAATATTCTGTCCAATCACACCCAGGAGAGTGACTATGCCAGGAACCCACTGATGCCTCTCGGATGGTTGGCAGAATATGGGGTAATGAACCAGATCATTGTGTTTGATCAACGACATTTGGGATCATTCAACGTGAAGACTTCTTCACACCTCTTCACAAGTTTTATGGTGGAATCCACTCAGTCATCCTATGTTAATTTTTCATTTTTACATCTTACTGTTCAGGAGTTCATGGCTGCTTTAGTCCATTACATTAACTATGACCCTAAAAAATTACAGCTATCCCTTGATAATGCCAAATTGTTTGAAGATGGGCGTGCAGAAATATTTCTTCGTTTTCTCTTTGGTCTATCTGATGGTTCAACCAGAGCTCTTCTCAAGACCTTCTTGAAATGCTCCACTGAAGCTTCCAAAAATGCCATCACATGGCTCTATCAGCAATCTCCACTAGTCAAGAAGCTGGCAAAGGATGCTTGTGAGAGGAGGGAGACTTTAAATATTTTCAACTACCTCTTTGAATCTCGAAACAAAGCACTAGTGTTAGAGATTCTTGGTCAAAACATGACATTTGATTTTTCAAGGTTCAACCTGACCCCCCTTGACTGCACAGTGTTGGCTTTCATTTTGATATCATGCAAAGAGACTGAACGCCTTGATCTAGAGAAATGTTATCTTGAAATGGAATGCTGGGAGAGACTTTCACCGGGTCTTCATGCTGTCCAGACACTTCGGTGGGTAAATTTTAGTCTACTTCATCTTTGTAAGGGAAACACATAGTATTCACTTTATTACTGTAGTCCATTAATCACCATTTTTGACATAAAATTATGTAGGAATTTAACAAGGTAGCAACATATTACAACAGGATTATGATAAGGGGTGTCAGGTCACCTGAGACCAGGTGACAGATGCACTCCGTAGGAGTCGGAAGTGCACCGTTAAGATAGTGGACCCTAGGACTGACTGCTGCCAATAGTACCCAGGGAGGTTCAGGAAGCAGGTCTACTGGATCACTAACACAGATCCCAGTGGGAGCTAGAGCATAGATTCCCCAGGGCGCGGAGGCTAAGAGCCAGTAGGTGTTCACCAGAGCCTCTAGTGGTGAGGATGGACTGCGCTGCAATCTGGCTCCAGGTCGCGGCCCCTAGGGTCTCACAGCTCACGCTCACAGTAGACTACAGGAGAAGGAAGCAGCAGGCTGGAACAACAAGGATGGTAAAGGAATAAGGCAGAGGTCAGGGCGACTAGCAGACAGGAACAACAGAGTACACGCCAAAGGTTCAGGGTCACAGACAAATAGGGATAGTCAGGGACTTGCCAAAAGGTCAGGGTCACGAACAGACAGGAATATTCGGGAACAAGCCAAGGTCGGTAACAGAGACAAACAAAGAGCACACGGCAAGCAGGAAACAGGAAGCCAAACACACAATGAATACGCAATGGTTGATCAGCACCGCTGGCTTGCAGTGCACAGGTTATATTAGGGTTCCCTGATAGGGCCTGGGGTGGAGCCATGCTTAGAGGAGAGGTTATAAAAACAGCCAGGTGAGAGTGGCTGGCCTCTTAGTCTGAACTTAGTCTGAGGTAAGCTGACAGAGAAAGATTACTGCATAACCATGACAAGGGGCAGATAAAGAGACCCCACAACCAACTTATGAAATTGCAGATAGGAGCATTAAAAGATCAAGTATTTTAAATGCATACTTCCAGCATTTTCCTTTATTAAGGCAATTTGTATTCACTTACAATGTGCCTTTAAAAATTTGACTAATTCAGGAAGAGACAATTATTCAGCACAGCCCACACCCTCATTACATATCATTGCCCTCGCCTCCTTTGGGAGTACTCTTCTGGCAGTATCTTATTATTGTTGACACTGGCCTAGCTCCTCCGCCTTCCTGTCAGGGGAGGAGTGAAGAGGAATATTATATAGTGTCACATGGGTGACAGCTCTGAGTCTGCTGGGACTGCTGATATCACATCCAAGATGGCGTCCCCCAGCAACAGGCTCAGGGCTGTTGGTTAAAGCCAAGTTAGGCCTTTACACATAAATTAAATGTCTAAAATATGTTAAATTCACAAATAATTTATGGGAAGATTGTTGTTAAAATGAATGGTTTGGCAATGGGGTCTCTTTAACTGACAAAGCACATTTATTTTCGATAGGTGTGAGGTTGTGTTACTAAGATTTAAGAATTGTGTCCTATACATGAATTGGAACGGCCTTTCTTGACCTTTTTTTGCAGTCACCGCACACTTTAAAAGTATGCAAAATTTTAAGGCACCCTTGTCTAAAATATATAAAAAAAAAATGTTACTTATCACTGGGAAACCTGAGCCTGGGATGATGCACATAACAACCTTGATGAAATTGCCTTCATATCATAAGCCCTCCTTCACATGAGTGGTCTTCCCATCCCATCAACACATCAGAGGTCGCTCCTCCATTTCAGTTTCCCTTCACTTCAGAGGCCCTCCATCACATCAGAGGTCCCTCCCATTACATCAGAACCCCCTTCACATCACAGTGCCCCCATCACATTAGAGCCCCCATCACTTCAGAGGTTTCTCCATCACACCAGAGGTCCTCCCATCACATAAGAGGTCTCCCCATCACATCAGCAAATCAGAGGTCGCCCCTCCATATCAGAGTTTCCCTTCATGTCAGAGGCCCCCCATCACATCAGAGGTCCCTCCCATTACATCAGAACCCCCTTAACATCACAGTGTCCCCCATCACATTAGAGCCCCCATCACTTCAGAGGTTCCCCCATTACACCAGAGGTCCTCCCATCACATAAGAGGTCTCCCCATCACATCAGCATATCAGAAGTCGCCCCTCCATATCAGAGTTTCCCTTCATGTCAGAGGCCCCCCATCACATCAGAGGTCCCTCCCATTACATCAGAACCCCCTTCACATCACAGTGTCCCCCATCACATTAGAGCCCCCATCACTTCAGAGGTTCCCCCATTACACCAGAGGTCCTCCCATCACATAAGAGGTCTCCCCATCACATCAGCATATCAGAAGTCGCCCCTCCATATCAGAGTTTCCCTTCATGTCAGAGGCCCCCCATCACATCAGAGGTCCCTCCCATTACATCAGAACCCCCTTCACATCACAGTGCCCCCATCACGTTAGAGGCACCTATCACTTCAGAGGTTCCCCCATCACATAAGAGGTCTCCCCATCACATCAGCAAATCTGAGGTCGCTCCTCCATATCAGAGTTTCCCTTCATGTCAGAGGCCCCCCATTACATCAGAGGTAGGGGTGCAACGGATCAAAAAACTCACGGTTCAGATCGTTCCTCGGATCAGGAGTCACGGTTCGGATCATTTTCGAATCAACAAAAAAAAAATCTCCCCCACTGTAATATCCACAATCTCCCTATTGGCAGGGTGTGGCAGAGTATTGGCAGAGTATTGCAGGGTATTGGTAAGGTATTGGCGGGTATATTGGCAGGGTATTGGCGGGTATATTGGCAGAGTATTGGCAGGGTATTGGCAGACTATTGGCAGGGTATTGGCAGGGTATTGGCAGGGTATGGCAGAGTATTGCAGGGTATGGAAGAGTATTGTCAGGGCATTGCAGAGTATTGTCAGGGCATTGCAGAGTATTGTCAGGGCATTGCAGCAGGGTATTGCATAGTATTGGCAGAGTATATGCAGGGCATTGCAGAGTATTGGCAGGGCATTGCAGAGTATTGGCAGGGTATTGCAGCAGAGCATTGCAGAGTATTGGCAGAGCATTGCAGAGTATTGGAAGGGTATTGCAGCAGAGCATTGCAGAGTATTGCAGCAGAGCATTGCAGAGTATTGGCAGGGCATTGCAGAGTATTGGCAGGGCATTGCAGAGTATTGGCACTGCTGCCATCCGATCTCTCCCCTCCACCGTACAGATCAGTACACAGAGGGGAGAGAGGAACCTGCGTCATGACATGACGCCGGTTTGTTACAAGTGATCGCTCCATCATTTGACGGAGCAATTACGTGGTAAACGGCCGCGTAAAAAAAAGTTAACTTACGTGAATTAGTAACCATAATCATATCCAACTTTTGTATAAAAATTTAGCAAATACACATTTCCTGTCCTGACTAAAAATAGAGATGGAGTGGATTGCTAAGGGATAACTTGCATATTTAGAGACAACTTATCTGACATCAGGATTTTGATAATGAATCACCAATTTTACGTAATAAAACTGCTCACCACAAAAATCTTTTTGGCGAAAAACAGGTTGCATATATCGAATTATTGAACGTCCTATGAATCACACTAGCAAATGTTATATTTTTTTTAATTCACCCTACAGACTAATGTCCAATGAAATGAAGGATGAAGATATCCCTTCCATAGCTTCTGCATTAGATCAACCTGACTGCAAGATTCAAGATCTGAGGTAAGCTTTTGCTACAGCCTGAAATACTTCGAAGTTTAACTTCAACTAAAGTAATTTATTTCTCCTTTTGGCTTCAGGTGAAAAAATCCCAATACGCGTATATTGATTGGTTTGCACAAAAGTTATTTTGTCTACAAACTATGGGATAGATTTATGGAATTTTTATTATTTTTTTTCTACTTGTAAAAAAATCAGCAACTTATAGCAGGACTGCGATATTGCGGCGGACATTTGCACACCTCTTACAGAACGGCCGTCTGCCTGTCTCTCGAACTATCGGCGGGTCCCGGCAGATGACGCATCCAATCACAGCGGGAGTAGGTTGCCAGCAGCGTGCACACGTGCCCCAGACCGGAAAGTGCACAGAGCGGCCGCCCTACCGCAGTATATGTGCGTGGGGCTGTCCGCAAGCAGTTAACATGGAATACTCCAGGCCTTCTGTGAACTAAGGGCCATAGCCCCATAAAGATTGTTAAGGCAATGTAATTGCATGTTACACTTCCAATCTTGAAGTTATAATGTAAAGTGACACTAATACAGTGATCAGTGCTAGAAATAGTAATGACACTGGCAGGGAAGAGTTAACATTAGGGGCGATCAAAAGGGTTAACTGTGTGCCTAGCTGGTGGTTTAGTACTGCGGGGGAGGTGCTTTTACCAGTTGAAGACATAGATCTGTGTTCCTGCTTTACAGAAACACAGGATCCATGCCTTGCCTTCTGTACTGACAGAACAGCAATCTGCCTTGTTTACATAGACAGATTGCCATTTTGCCTATGTACAGAATGATCAGCGGGTGCTGGCAGACATTGGGTCTGTGGGACTCGTTTATTCAGCTCCTGCTTTGTAGAATTATAGCGGAAGCGAGCTGCCAGTGGTGCACACTCATGCCTGATACCTGTAAGTTCGGGATCACGTAAATATATGTGATCCTGCACAGCGCAGCGGTCGGGAAGTGGATAAAATAAAAATCAATGACTAATGCCGCGTACAGACGATCGGACATTCCGACAACATGTTGGCTCAAACTTGTCTTGCATACACACAGTCACACAAATGTTGTGGGAAATTCCGAACATCAAGAACGCGTTGACGTACAACACATACGATGAGCTGAGAAAAATGAAGTTCAATAGCCAATGCAGCTCTTCTGCTTGATTCCGAGCATGTGTGGAATTTTATGCGTCGGAATTGTGTACACACGATCGGAATTTCCGGCAAGTTTTGTTGTCGGAAAATTTGAGAACCAGCACTCAAACATTTGTTGTCGGAAATTCCGACAGCAAATGTCTGATGGAGCATACACACGGTCGGAATTTCCGACAACAAGCTCACATTGAACATTTGTTGTCGGAAATTCTGACCGTGTGTATGCGGCATAAGTCTAGATAGTGTGGTTCTTGGCCAATAATAAGACAATGGTGACTGTCTCATGATATCAGAAATATCGACTTAACAACATGTTTTTTCTATTCTCTACAGTTTGAGCATAAATTTGCTGACACACACTGCCTGTAAACACTTGGCATGTAAAATGACAAATAACCAGTCCTTGAAGACACTCAACTTGTCGTACAACAATCTGAAAGGCCCTCACTTCCAGGACTTGATGATGGCTTTGTCCAGGCCTACATGCAAAATACAAACACTTCTGTGAGTATTTGGGGCATTCTGGTTTAGAAAGCTACAGTACAGAAATGTTTTAGTCTGGAGATCCATAGCTTAAAAGGTGAACCTGTTACAGTGGCGTAACTAGAAACCTCAGGGCCCCGGTGCAAGAAATCATGAAGGGCCCCCCCCCCCGAAAAGCATGATTTTCATACTATATTTTTTTCCACTGGTACTGGAGGGGGGTGGTACTGGAAGGGGGGTGGTACTGGAGGGGGGTGGTGGTGGTATTGGAGGGGGAGTGGTACTGACTGGAGGGGGAGTGGTACTGACTGGAGGGGGAGTGGTGGTGGTACTGGAGGGGAGTGGTACTGGAGGGGGGATGGTACTGGAGGGGGGTGGTACTGGAGGGGGGTGGTGGTGGTATTGGAGGAGGAGTGGTACTGACTGGAGAAGGAGTGGTGGTGGTTCTGGAGGGGGGGTGGTTCTGGAGAGGGGGTGGTACTGGAGGGGGATGGTGGTCCTGGAGGGGGTGGTGGTGGTACTGGAGGCAGGCCCGGATTTACTCCCTTTGCTGCCCCAAGGATGGGTCTTTCAAGCATTCCCCTCGCAGCAGCCGGGAAGGAGAGGAGAGGGGGGAACCCGACAGTACTGAGGGGGGCCAAAGAGTACACAGGAGCTTGGGGCAGCAGGTGGTGGACAGCGAGGGGCGGCATATAGAGGAACCGTTCCCCTTCATTTTCCTCCTGCAGCCTTTCAGCTGCAGGCTGAAGGAGGAAAATGAAGGGGAACTGTTCCTCTATATGCCGCCCCTCCTATCCAGGGTGTACAGGGGGCTGCACGGGAACCCTGGAGCATGCAATTGTGACCCCGGCAACTCCTGTACATACATCCCTGCTGGTGGGATGGGATGAGTGACAGTGTTGGGGGGATGGGATGAGTGGAATTTCTGGATTTCTGGGGGGGGGGGTGTGAGTGTCAGTGCTGGGGGAATGGGATGAGTGGCAGTGCTGGGGGGGATGGGGTGAGTGTCAGTGCTGGGGGGGATGGGGTGAGTGTCAGTGCTGGGGGGAATGGGATGACTGTGCTGGTGGGGGGGTGGAATGAGTGTCAGTGGTGGGGGGGTGAGTGTCAGTGCTGGGGGGATGAGTGGCTGTGCTGGGGGGATGAGTGGCTGTGCTGGGGGGGTGGGATCAGTGTCAGTGCTGTGGGGATGAGTGTCAGTGCAGGGGGGGTGGAATGAGTGTAAGTGCTGGTGGGGAAGTGGAATGAGTGGCAGTGCTGGGGGGATGAGTGGCTGTGCTGGTGGGGGGGGGTGGAATGAGTGTCAGTGCTGGGGGGAATGGGATGAGTGGCAGTGGTGGGTGGGTGGGATGAGTGGCAGTGCTGGGGGGATGGGGTGAGTGCCAGTGCTGGGGGGGATGGGGTGTCAGTGCTGGGGGGATGGGGTGAGTGTCAGTGCTGGGGGGATGGGATGACTGTGCTGGTGGGGGGGTGGAATGAGTGTCAGTGGTGGGGGGATGAGTGTCAGTGCTGGGGGGATGAGTGTCAGTGCGGGGAGGGGGGTGGAATGAGTGTCAGTGCTGGGGGGATGAGTGGCTGTGCTGGGGGGTGGAATCAGTTTCAGTGGTGGGGGGGATGAGTGGCTGTGCTGGTGGGGGGGTATAAGTGTCAGTGCTGGGGGGGGGGTGGGATCAGTGTCAGTCAGTGCTGGAGGGATGAGTGGCTGTGCTGGTGGGGGGGTGGAATGAGTGCGGGTTGGGATCAGTGAGGGGTGGGATTAGTGTCAGTCAGTGCTGGGGGGATGAGTGGCTGTGCTGGTGGGGGGGTGGAATGAGTGCGGGTTGGGATCAGTGAGGGGTGGGATTAGTGTCAGTCAGTGCTGGGGGGATGAGTTGCTGTGCTGGTGGGGGGGCTAAATGAGTGGGGGTTGGGATCAGTGGGGGGTAGGATTAGTGTCAGTCAGTGCTGGGGGGATGAGTGGATGTGCTGGTGGGGGGGTGGAATGAGTGCGGGTTGAGGTCAGTGAGGGGTGGGATTAGTGTCAGTCAGTGCTGGGGGGATGAGTTGCTGTGCTGGTGGGGGGGTGGAATGAGTGGGGGTTGGGATCAGTGGGGGGTGGGATTAGTGTCAGTCAGTGCTGGGGGGATGAGTGGCTGTGCTGGTGGGGGGTATGAGTGTCAGTGCTGGGGGGGTGGAATCAGTGTCAGTCAGTGCTGGGGGGATGAGTGGCTGTGCTGATAGGGGGGTATGAGTGTCAGTGCTGGGGGGGAATCAGTGTCAGTCAGTGCTGGGGGTATGAGTGTCAGTGCTGGGGGGATGAGTGTCAGTGCGGGGAGGGGGGGTGGAATGAGTGTCAGTGCTGGTGGGGGGGTGGAATGAGTGTCAGTGCTAGGGGGATGAGTGTCAGTGTGGGGAGGGGGGTGGAATGAGTGTCAGTGCTGGTGGGGGGTGGAATGAGTGTCAGTGCTGGGGAGATGAGTGTCAGTGCTGGGGTGATAAATGTCAGTGCGGGGAGGGGGGTGGAATGAGTGTCAGTGCTGGTGGGGGGGGTGGAATGAGTGTCAGTGCTGGGGGGATGAGTGGCTGTGCTGGTTGGGGGGTATGAGTGTCAGTGCTAGGGGGGTGGGATCAGTGTCAGTCAGTGCTGGGGGGATGAGTGGCTGTGCTGGTGGGGGGGTGGAATGAGTGGGGGGGTGGGATCAGTGTCAGTGCTGGGGGGATGACTGACACTGATCCCATCCCCCCAGCACTGACACTCATGCTGGTGAGGGTATGGGTGTCAGTGCTGGGGGGGTGGGATCAGTGTCAGTCAGTGCTGGGGGGATGAGTGGCTGTGCTGGTGGGGGGTGGAATGAGTGGGGGGGGTGGGATCAGTGTCAGTGCTGGGGGGATGAATGACACTGATCCCATCCCCCCAGCACTGACACTCATGCTGGTGAGGGTATGGGTGTCAGTGCTGGGGGGGTGGGATCAGTGTCAGTCAGTGCTGGGGGGATGAGTGGCTGTGCTGGTTGGGGGGTATGAGTGTCAGTGCTGGGGGTGGGATCAGTTTCAGTGCTGGGATGGAATCAGCGGTGGTGGTGGAGACTGGGTTCATTGGCCGCGCTGGGTGCCGGTGTTCTTACATATACTGTCCTCCTATCGGATAGTGTCCGCTCCGTACTGCGCAGGCGCAGCGCTTGCGCAGTACGGAGCAGAAGGAGATGCCGAAAATGTCCGAAGTTGATCAGCTGACCATCAGCTGTACACGGCGCTTCGGCACTTCTTAGCGATGGCTGTGTAAGAGGGCCCCTCGCGGGCTCGCTTCGCTTGCCACGCTTCGGGCACGGCCTCGCTGCGCTCGGCAACTAATTATTCTCGCTCTATGTCCAATTGGATAGTAGGGAATGAACCTGGACATAGGGTGAGAATAAAAGCGCAGGCGCCGTGTACAGCTGTTAAACTTCGGAGACTTTTGGCGTCTCGTTTGTCCTCCGTACTGCGCCTGCGCAGTACAGGGCGGACACTATATGATAGGGGACTGTATTTGACAAGACACCGGGATCAGAGACACTTACTTGCTGTCATTGCTCTGTGTCTCTCTCGGCTCCCTGCGCTCCACGTGTCACTGTCTCTACTCCAGTCCTTACACAGCGGCCGCGACCTCCTGCAGCTCCTCCTCCTGTGCTGGTGGGGGGGTATGAGTGTCAGTGCTGGGCGGGTGGGATCGGTGTCAGTTAGTGCTGGGGGGATGAGTTGCTGTGCTGGTGGGGGGTGGAATGAGTGGGGGTTGGGATCAGTGGGGGGTGGGATTAGTGTCAGTCAGTGCTGGGGGGATGAGTGGCTGTGCTGATGGGGGGTATGAGTGTCAGTGCTGGGGGGTGGGATCAGTGTCAGTCAGTGCTGGGGGTATGAGTGTCAATGCTGGGGGGGATGAGTGTCAGTGCGGGGAGGGGGGGTGGAATGAATGTCAGTGCTGGTGGGGGGGTGGAATGAGTGTCAGTGCTGGGGGGATGAGTGTCAGTGCGGGGAGGGGGGGTGGAATGAATGTCAGTGCTGGTGGGGGGGTGGAATGAGTGTCAGTGCTGGGGGGATGAGTGTCAGTGCGGGGAGGGGGGGTGGAATGAGTGTCAGTGCTGGTGGGGGGCTGGAATGAGTGTCAGTGCTGGGGGGATGAGTGGCTGTGCTGGTTGGGGGGTATGAGTGTCAGTGCTAGGGGGGTGGGATCAGTGTCAGTCAGTGCTGGGGGGATGAGTGGCTGTGCTGGTGGGGGGGTGGAATCAGTGTCAGTGCTGGGGGGATGACTGACACTGATCCCATCCCCCCCAGCACTGACACTCATGCTGGTGGGGGGTATGGGTGTCAGTGCTGGGGGGGTGGAATCAGTGTCAGTCAGTGCTGGGGGGATGAGTGGCTGTGCTGATAGGGGGGTATGAGTGTCAGTGCTGGGGGTGGGATCAGTTTCAGTGGTGGGATGGAATCAGCGGTGGTGGTGGGGACTGGGTTCATTGGCCGCGCTGGGTGCCAGGATCAGAGACACTTACTTGCTGTCATTGCTCTGTGTCTCTCTCGGCTCCCTGCGCTCCACGTGTCACTGTCTCTACTCCAGTCCTTACACAGCGGCGGCGACCTCCTGCAGCTCCTCCCCCTCCTTCTCTTACTTGATGTTAGCAGTGTCCGCCCCGCCTCCCTACATTCTCTCTGTCTCTGGATAGGCGGGGGCGGGGCGGTCCACAGTATCAGCGCTGCCTCTGCCTTCTCTCTCTCCGCTCAGCGAGCAAAAGCCCCCCTCCCCGCGGCGGAACAAACTGACACATACTGCCCTCACAACAGCAGCCAGAGTGGACGGGCGGGCCCCTCACACTAGCGAACGGACAGGCGGCGGGCTTCTCACACTGGCGGGCGGCGGGCCCCCCCTGAATTGGTGAAATTACAGGGCCCAGTCGCATCTGCGACTGCAGCGACCCTGATAATTCCGCCATTGACCTGTTACCAAGGTATGCCCTCACTAATCTCTGTAGCTGCAGGTACAGTGAAGCAATTCATCCTCAAAGGTCATGGCAGAAGCAATAAAGTCATTCTTTCTGCAGCTCAGCCTACCCCACCTCCCCCATGTCAGAGATTGTGCTCTGAGTTTTACAATACAGGTTAGAGCAGTGGTTCTCAACCCTTCTGGTTCTCAACCCCTCTCCTCAAGTACCCCCAACAGGCCATGTTTGCAAGTTTTCCTATACCTTGCACAGGTGCTCTAAATCAGAGTCAATGGCTTGGTATTTTGAACAGCTATTTTATCTAAGAGAAATTCCCAAAACATGGCCCGTTGGGGATACTTGAGGATAGGGTTGAGAACCACTGGGTTAGAAGACTGGAAGGCTGTTAAGTCACAGCTTCGAAGGGGGAACAGAGAAACCTGAGCTTCTAAGTCACTGCTGTGAGGAAGAGCTAGGTGAGCTGAGCAGCTGAGTCACTGCTGGAAGTAGAAGGGTGAGCTGAGCTGCTCAGTCAATGTTGGGAGGGAAAAGCAGGGATGAAACAGGTTTGCAAATATTTCTTCTCCATTTCTGTCGTTAAGGCTTTCTTCCATATGCCAAGGACCTTTCAGTACCCTTGATATTTAGTCTATTTGGTTTTTTGGCTGTGCATTTGCGCTCCTTGTGGTAAGTCTCCAGGAGCAATTGAAAACAATTAGAAAGCATTAGACATGCATTCAGGTATTTTCGTTATCGTTTTAAAGCGGGATTCCGGCCACTAAAATTTTTTTTTAAAAGTCAGCAGCCACAAACACTGTAGCTGCTGACTTTAAATAAGTACACTTACCTGTCCTGGGTGCCCGCGATGTCGGCCGCCCCGTCCCTCGGCTCTCAGGTCCCGGCACCGCCATCCTAACTAAGGGAAACAGGCAGTGGAGCCTTGCGGCTTCACTGCCAGTTTCCTACTGCGCACGCGCAAGCGGCGCGGCGCTCTGTGACTGGCCCCGTGGTTTTCTGGGAACACACACAGTTCCCAGAAGGCAACGGGGCTGGTCACTGAGGAGCAGGACACGCCGCGGAATAGCAAGAGGCAGATTAGGAAGACTGCCTAGCAACAAGGGTTTAGGTAAGTTTAGAACATTTTTTTTTTTCAAACTTTTTTTAAAATTTTTTTTATGATTTTTCAGGCTATTTTTTATTTTAGGGTGGCCCTCCACTTTAACAAACGATAACGAAAGTGCAGAATATACGAAAACCGAAAGATCCGACATAAACAAATTCTTTATTTTTATTTTTGTTGCGACAACATTTCCTTGTCAAAAGAAGTTTATTGAGTATACAATGTTATAAAGATACATAAAGTAAGTTTACAAGGATCTATAAAGTAAGCTCATTGTTTTACAGTAGGGTTTATATAGGTAAATATCATGAAATTTCAAATATTAAACATTGGGTTCACGTAAACCTAAATTAAAGATATATATCATTTCCTTAGTTACTTTTGTAGGTATTTAAATGATTTATACCTACTATACATATTTTTTACAAGTAGAGTGTATATAGGTCAAATAAATTCTGATAATGAGCTTTAATCGTAAGGTGGAGAAAAGGAAAGAGAAAGAAGAAAAAGGGTTGAAAGGTAGAGGTATGGTCCACAAGGTTGTCCCGCTCGTCAGTTTATTATTCTTTTTAGTTCTCTTTGAAGCCTTAGAATGGGTGTCTCTGTAAGTCATTTAATCTGTTACCATGGCAACAGGACAGAGTCATTGAAGTTTGACAGGAACTGTTGTTTTATCCAAGGATGCCAAAGTTTTTCAAATTTTGGAATTTGATTTTGATCGATGGCTACCATCTTTGCATGGGACATTGTATTATTCATTCTGTGAATTGTTTCTGCTAGTACCAATGTAGGAGATTTCCATGCCTTGGCCACTGTTTGTTTTGCAGCCCTTATTAGTTGGATCATAAGTTTGAATTGAGAGAGTGTTATCCATTCCGGTTTTAGATTAAGTAAAGTTAAATATGAATCTGGTTGTATTATTTTTTAAAATTTTTTAGATGCAATCACGAAGACTTCCTTCCAGAAGGTTCGGATTACTGGGCACGTCCACCATATGTGTAAATACGTGCCTATTTCTGGGCATCCTCGAAAACAAAGAGCTGAGGTATTAGGTGAATATTTTGCCACTCTAGAGGGTACAAGGTACCAGCGAGTTAGGACTTTATAATTTGTCTCCAGTGCTAAGATGTTGGGTGAAGATGACTTAGATGTGAGCCATATGTTAGACCAGTCCGTGTCTTCTAAAGTTCGTCCCAGGTCCTCCTCCCACCTCTGAACGTAAGAGGGTCTATTAAGATTTGCTACTCCATATAATTGATTATAAAGTGATGAAATTGTACCTTTAGCAAATGGATCTTTTGTACAGATTGATTCAAAAATGGATAATTGGGATAATGGTGTATCCCCCTTTAGGAATAGTGTATAGAAATTTTTGATTTGGAGATATCTAAATATCTCAGAGTTTGGTAGATCATATTTTTCTCTAATCGATGGGAATGAAAGGAATGATTTAGATGCTATGAAGTCATTTAGTGTCTGAATGCCTGATGTTGTCCAAGCTTTAAAAGAATTTGGGTAGATCCATGCCGGATAAAAGGCCGGATTTCTGATAAAAGAAAGGAGAGGATTGTGTGGAGATTGTAACTGATATTTGGTTTTTAGTTTATCCCAGAGAGCTAAGAAGTGTTTAGTTATGGGATTATGAATTTTAAAGCGGTCTTTAGGATCAAGCCATAATAAATTTGATATTAATAGAGGGTCATTTTCTGAAGCCTCTATAAATACCCATAATGGGATTTCCTGTTTTGCATGGTATTTGGACAGACTGGCCAAATGTGCTGCTCTGTAGTAGTTAGTAAAATTAGGGTATCCCAGGCCTCCTTTATTTTTGGGAAGATGTAGTGTGTGTATAGGTATACGTGGTTTAGAAGAGCCCCATATAAACGAAGTTGCTCTTTTTTGTACTATTCTCAAAAAATAGGAAGGAATTGGAATAGGAAGGACTCTGAATAGTTAAAGCAATTTGGGTAGAATAGTCATTTTGATTGCATTAATCTTCCCTATCCAGGATAAAGGAAGTTGCGACCATTGTTTTATTAGATTTGTGATATGTCTTAATACAGGAGGATAATTGGTTGAGAATAAGTCAGAATGAGATGCTGTTAAATGAATTCCAAGATATGGGATTGATTTTTCTGCCCATGTGAATGGGAGTGCAGCCCTAGCCGCGATCAATTCCATGTTTGTGAGTGAAATATTAAGCACTAGGCATTTCTTAGGATTAATCATAAGGCCGGATAGGGCTGCAAATCCATCAAGAGCTGGTATTAAGTTAGGACCAGAGACCTGTGGTGATGATAGAAAAAGTAATATATCGTCTGCAAATATACATAATTTGTGTGTAATACCTCCTACTTCAATGCCAGTTATAGTTTGGTTTGTTCTGATGTATTGGGCCATGGGTTCGAGTATAAGGGCAAATAATAAGGGAGATAATGGGCAACCCTGTCGGGTACCTCTTTCGATATTAAATGCTTCAGATTTGTATCCAGCATATTTTATATAGGCTTTAGGTTTTTTATATAATGCTTTGATCCATGTTAAAAAGTGGGGTCCAAAACCCCATTTTTGTAATGAATATTGCATATATTGCCAGGATACTGTGTCAAATGCCCTCTTAATATCGAGAGATAGAAAACATAAAGGGATTTTCCGTTTTTTAGCAATATGTGCCAATAACACTGCCCTGCGTATATTATCGCCTGCCTGTCTATTTGGCATGAAGCCTACTTGATCTCTATGTATTAATTTTCCTATAATGCTATTGAGGCGTTTTGCTATTATTTTTGCTAATAATTTAATATCGAGGTTTAACAGAGAGATAGGCCGATAATTCACACAGGAAGTATCATCAGAAAGGGGTTTTGGGATCATACAAACAATTGCCATTAGTGTTTCTTGCCAAAAAGAATGTCCATCTAGAAGTTTGTTAAAAGTTTCAGTGAGAATGGGAGAGAGTATTTCTGAGAATGTTTTATAGTATAAAGCCGAGTAGCCGTCTGGGCCTGGTCTTTTGTTAAGTTTTAGGTCTTTTATGGCGTTAGCAACTTCATCTATAGTTATAGGCTCATCCAAACTGCTTTTTTGATTCTGAGATAATTCAGGTAAGGTTATTTTTGAGAAGAAGGATTCAGCCTCTGTAGGATTAAATTCATTGTTTGTCTTGTATAAAGTTGCGAGATGTGAGTGAAATTTATGGACTATTTTAACTGGATTACAAGTGTAAACATTTTTTGATAATTTCAAACGTATTGGTTTGAAAGATTTGTTAGTTGAATTTAATGCCCGAGCCAAATATGTACCTGGTTTGTTTGTATTCATGTAGAAATTGTGTTTGGAGCGTTTGAGGGATTTATCAACTGACTCAGTGAGAAATAGATCGTATTCCAATCTAGATTTTTCCAGATGAGATTTTGTACTCTGAAGATTATCTTGAAATGATATGTAGGCTGCATTAAAATTGAGTTCTAGTTTTTTTGCTAGATTTTTGCGTTCCCGTTTAAATAGTGCCATTTGTCTTTGTATTGTACCACGCAAGACAGGCTTATGAGCTTCCCACAGTGTTATTGGGGAGATGTCTGTTGTATTATTAATTGATATGTATTCCTTTAAAGCTTGTTCAATGGCCATCTGATGTAGTGGGTGTTTGAGCATTATGTCCGGTAAGTACCACGTTGGGTCATGCGCTTTTGGTATGGCTGAGGCTATAGTAGTGTATACTGCATTATGGTCAGACCACGGAATCGGAATTATATCTGATGCAATAATTTCTGGTATCATTCCTATTGTTAGAAAAATATGATCTATTCTGGTGAAGGTTTGATGAAGGTGCGAGAAATAAGTGAATTTCTTTTTCATTGGGTTACTTTCTCTCCACGAATCTACCAGATTGTATTTGGAAAGAAGTTGAGAAAAAGGTAATCTAGAGGTTATTTTGGATGGTGTAAAAGGTGATTTATCTAGAAATGGGAGGAGGACCTGGTTCGAATCCCCACACATTATCACTGTTCCTATTTTGTGTGTATTAATCACTTGTAATATATGTGAGAGGAATGGTGTAGGTTGTTTGTTAGGAGCGTAGTAGGATATCACCGTGATTGCTGTATCCATTATATAACCCATGAGTATCAGGTATCTACCTTCTGGGTCTTTAATTTCTGATGAAAAGGTGAATGGTGTGGATCAGTGAAATGCAATTAGAGTTCCCCTTTGCTTGGTACAGGCAGAAGCCGTGTAAATTTGTTGATAAAAAGGAGAAATATATTTTGGAGTAGAATCTTTGGTGAAGTGTGTTTCTTGGAGGCATACTATGTGAGCCTTCTTGTTATGGAAAGTACGGAAGGCTTTGGTCCTTTTTTGAGGGACATTTATTCCCTGAACATTCAGGGAAAGTATATTCAGTGGTGCCATGGCAACAGATAAAATAGTTTTGACTTACTTTTGTTATGCAGAGCTGACTGCGCAGATCAACCTGTGTGGACTGAAGAGATGAATAGATAGAAAAGAAACCAGTGAATTCTGGAGTAAAGAGTAAACAAAAAACATATGAGATTAGATGATACATTGTATAAATTATTTTTTGCAAGTAATCACAATTTACCCGTGAAAGAGAATAAATATCTCTCTCAGGGGAATAAGTGCCTTTGTCACACTCCCACATAATATGGTTGGGAGAATGAGGAGGGCTAATGGGGGTACACGGATCTTCCGCTTACAGGAGAGAAGTGCTATGTCAAAAGACATCAAAATGATGTTTCATTAATTGGAGTGCAGAATATAGTTTTTGTTGAAATTATTTATTCCAGGGTGGTTGTATATGGTTAGTCTTGCCCTAGGCTAAATAATTCAGTTAGAAAGGTACTGTTAATAACTTTGGTATTGATGAAGATAGTTTGAATTATTTTGGGATTTTAACCCTTTTAGAGTAAACAATTACATATTTTATTCATATGTAACTGTTTAGATATGTTAACTCATAAAATTGAGGTTGTATTGCTTCAGATTAGAATAAACAAAAACATAATTCTAGGAACTAGTTAGGTAATAATATATTTGTTTTAAGAAAAGAAAGAAAAAGCTTCCATTACTTCTGGATTATTGAATATATTTGTCCTAAAAAGTAATAAATCTATTGTTATTACCTGATAATATATAACTGAACAAGAATTTCCTTATTTCACTTATATATTCTAAGGCTATATGAATCAGAAGTAATAAGAAATATAACTGGAATGTAACATGATCCCACACAGTGTGTGACTATCAGAATGCAGTTACATTCAGTTATAAATACAGGTTTTTTATAGAGAACCATCTCTTAGTATAATAAATGAAGAGATATCAGGAATTAGGATGTCAGTCCATTGAATCTTCTTGGTCCATGGATGATGTGGCATAACGGCCTCTTTTGTGAGAATGGTGATTACCATTTTGTTCTGAAATTTTCTGAGTGCTGCCTGAAGGTGAAGATGATGTCATTCTTCTGCGTGTGGGAGAGTTGCTGCTTGTGGGTTCTGTCAGATTTAATTTTAAAAGGGTTTGTTGTAGTTCATCTGCTGATCTGCTTCCGTAAATTGTACCTTGGTAGTTAAATCTGACTGAAAAGGGGAAGCCCCATTGATACATAATGTTGTGGCGTTGCAGTTCCATTAGTTGGGGTTTCATGGATCGTCTTTTAGTAATAGTAAGTTGGGATAGGTCAGCAAAAATTTGATAATTGTGTCCTTGAAAATTAAGTTCCTTTTTTTCTCTTGCAGCAATTAGTATTTGTTCTTTCGTTCTGTAATAATGAAATTTTGTGATTATATCACGTGGGGGTCCATCTTTCTTTTTGGCTGTGAGGGCTCTGTGTACTCTGTCCAGTTCTAAACGTTCAATAGGGATTTCTGGCTTTAGTTCTTGTAATAGAGCAGTAATAGTAGATTGCAGGTCTGTCACAGTTTCAGGTATTCCCCTTATGCGCAAGTTTGAACGTCTGGCTCTATTTTCGTAATCTTCGAGCTTAGTTTGAAGTATTAAATTCTCTTCTTTTAATTGTTCCAATTCTGTTATATTTTCTTGGGTTGTAATTTCAATTTCATCCATTTTTATTTCTAGGGCTGCGGTGCGGTTTCCCAGCTCTCTTATTTCTTTGGTTAGGGTTTTTGTTATTTGGTCTGAGGTTTGTTTTAAAGCCTTATGAAGCATCTTTTCAAATTGTAATAATATTACTGGGGATGCTGAGGAGGCTTGTGGAGAAGTTTGTGAGAGGATTTGTTCTGTATCTGACTCAAATGGAGAGTCTTGCTGTGACATTTTCTGTCTGTGAGAGCGCCCTGATGCTGTATATTGTGAGGTGACTGGAGCTGCTTTAGTTGCAGTGAGTGCCTGTGAGCTCTTTGTGAGGTGATTTTTATTTCTGCCACGGTTTCCTCCCAGTACCATATTTCCTGCCCAAACTTTCACAGTTTGTTCCCTGGGGCAAAAAGGTTCAAATGGATACCTTTTGAGCCTGCAGGCTCCGCTTTGTCCTTCTCTTCTCTCCTCAGCGGTGTGGAGCTCTAACAATGCATGTCTGCTCCGCTAGGCTCCGCCCATCTCCCTCGTTGCGACAACATTTCAATATAGATAGGACATTCGACATGACACTGACAATAACAATCGGGGTCTATCGAACCTGTGGTCACATGTGCCTAACCTTAACTCTATTAGTCCAAGATTATTCTACATAGAGAGAAAAGATTCAACATAGAGAGAACAGATTCGACAGAGAGAACAGATCACTGCTGGAATTGGGTGGGGGAAGTATAATAAAAATAATGATGATGATGAATGTTATTGGCCGATTGTAACCAAAGAGGAGGGGCAGTAAAATAGCTAGAACTAAGTACACACGTACAGCCAACTTACTTTCACTTACGATTTGCTAGCAGAGAGAGACACACACACTGAATCATTTCATCAGACAGTCAATCTTAACTGGTCCGTTTGTCAGAGAACCTGAATTATTTAGCAATTAAGCATAAGCACAGCAGCAGAACAATAGTGAAGCAAGTTATGCCGCGTACACACGAGCGGACTTTACGGCGGACTTTGCCCGGCGGACTGGATTTCGTCGGACAATTCGATGTGTGTGGGCTCCAGCGGACTTTGTTTTCTCAAAAGTTGGACGGACTTAGATTTGAAACTTGTTTAAAATGTATCCGTTGAAATTGAGTCCGGTCGAAAAGTCCGCCGTCTGTATGCTAGTTCGACGGACAAAAAGCCACGCTAGGGCAGCTATTGGCTACTGGCTATGTACTTCCTTGTTTTAGTCGGGTCGTACGTCATCACGTACGAATTCGACGGACTTTGGTGGATTGTGTGTAGGCAAGTCCGTTCATTCACAAAGTCCGTCGGAAAGTACGTCGAAAAGTCCGCCGGGCAAAGTCCGCCGTAAAGTCCGCTCGTGTGTACGCGGCATTACAGTTCAACTTAACTTTTTCATAATAATCTGTTGCTATTGTGTTTGTGTTGTGAACTTGATAGTGATACTAGTGTTGCTAGTGTTGTGATAGCCTCAGAGGCTGCCCGAGTTGTGGGGGGGATTTATTATTATAGATTCTATATTATAATGCCATATCAATATCTGACACAACGTCGGATGCCGCGCCCGCCATTGCACTTGGAGATTGAGAAACGAATGTGAAAGTTGGCTGACTGTTGGGGTAGAGTAGACCATTCAACATGAACAACGAAGATTCGACAAAGCAACGAAAAACATACAAACATCGAATCTTTGGCTTATGGTGTCTGTCGAAAGTTCTAAGAAGATTCGACGGAGCAGCTAAATTGTACGACGCTGCAATCGTACATTTCCGGTCAAATGCATCCACCCATAGGCTATAGAAAAATTCTAATGTTGGTTGACTAGTAAAATAATTAATAAATATAATTATTACTAGTCATACAACATTAGAATTCTACTGCAGCTAGCTAAAAAATTTGACTGGAAATGTACATGTACAGTTTAGCTGCTCCGTCGAATTTTCTTTGAACATTCGACAGACACCATAAGCCTTCAATGACAGATTCGACCTTAATTAATTTGGATTTTCGGACGAATGCAATTTTTAACGAAAAACGAAATAGATAAAAACGAATTTCGGGAGTAACTAAATAAATTTATTTTTCGGACGAAAACGAAATTCCGAAACTAAATATTTCAGTGTGCACATGTCTAGAAAGCATAGCCCGAACAGGTAGCAGTATGCAACACCAAAGTCAACAAACATGGAAATATGTGCTGAACTTTAAGGCCAATGGTTGGGAGCCATTGGGTAGTGTTGGGTGGTGTGTCATGGAGTAAGGGCCCAACCAGTTTATATATTCTTTTGTTTACCTTCAACTGTCTTTCAAGCATAAGGGTGATCAATACTGTTGCACAAAGTTGCAGGTATAATAAAAATGGTATTTCGGCAAGCTTTTGGATGGGCGTGATTCTAACAGCTTACTTCCAATTGGCTGGCTAAGGTCACATGGAATGATACTTTAGTCAGTGAACATGTGTCTTCTTGCTTTGTGTTTCTCTCTTATAATTCTCCCATTGATTTTGCAACACTTCAAGAAAGAATTTTTGCAAACTTGGCAATTCCTTTTCTATATCTAATGCCGCGTACACACGACCAGACTTTTCGACGGACTGAACTCCGAAGGACTTTGACGGAGTTCCGTCGAAACGGACTTGTCTACACACGATCACACCAAAGTCCGACTGATTCGAACGTGATGACGTACGACCGGACTAGAATAAGGAAGTTCATAGCTAGTAGCCAATAGCTGCCCTTGCGTCGTTTTTCGCCCGTTGGACTAGCATACAGACGAACCGAATTTTGGACAGGACTCGGGTCCGTCGGAAAGATTTGAAACATGTTCTATTTCTAAAGTCTGTCAGAATTTTCGACAGCAAAGGTCCGATGAAGCCCACACACGATCGAATTGTCAGACGGATTCATTCCGTTGGACCTTTGCTGTCGAAAAGTCCGGTCGTGTGTACGCGGCATAAGGCTAGATGTTCTGATCTTTTAGAAACAAATACACTACCTTTCAGACTGCACTTTTTTGTTGTCAATAATTGTAGGATGTAAAATGTAGCACTTCTTTGCAGGCTCTATCACACTCATCTAACACACGAAGATGCCAAGTTCTTGGAGCTACTGAGCAGCAATCCAAGCCTCACCTTCCTAAGCATAAGCTACAACAACATATCTGATGCTGGTTCAAAACACATCATCACTCTTATAGAGAATTCCTCCAGTCTAACAAATGTCAGGTATGTAGAAAAGAGACATTGGATGAAATACCGGTATATAGGGTATTAGTGAGGCCAGCTCATCGAGAAATATGAGCAAACGTCAAGTTAATCTATTAAGGCTACCAATAACCTTGAGCAGTATGCAATGAGAGTTTTGCCCATCCTTGTGGTAAACACGGACAAGCTTCTTTAAGAGAAGAGAATGAGCTTAACCAGTCTCAGGCAGCTTTCTGGTAGAGCATCCAAAAGATGAGGCTCTCATTTTGGGGAGAAGGGTATGAGATGCTGCTCAACCAACCCGATCCATGTTAGGTGTAAATGATGGTCTCAGCCTGCCCTGCTCCACGGACCATGTCCTCTGACGCATTTCACCCCGCCCACCAGGGCTTAGTCATAGACCTCTGTAACTAAGCTTTGGTGGGTGGGGTGAAACTCATCAGAGGAGCAGCGCAGGTTGAGGCTGTCATTTACACCTAACATAGATCGGGTGGGTTGAGCGGCGTCTCATACCTTTCTTACTGACATCTCTGGATGTGTGAAACCGGATGCCAGCGCATCCGGTAAAAGGGTACTGTATATCACATTATGAAAACATGTTCTTCTAGTTCCTGGTCCAAGAAAATGGAGACAGTGGGGCCCCACTAACCTTCCTTTATAGCTAACATGCCCCTTAGGCTGCATTCACACCTATGCGTTTTTTAATCGCGAGCAGACTTCCTGCGATTCTGCCCATCAATTCAAAACACCCAGGTCTGAATGACAAATCGCAGAACACACATTTGAGATGCCATTCATTGCGACAAACCACCGTGAAGCTCAAAATAATCTCCTGAAATTTTTTCGGGCAGCGAGCCTCACGCGAATCGGTTTGCCACAATTGCAGCGCGATTTATCGCACAAAAATGGCAAAAACTGTGGCAGAGCTGCACCGCGATTTTAAGTGCCATTCAAATGAACGGCATTTCAAATGTGCGTTCTGTGATTTGTCATTCACACCTGGACCTTTTAAAATTGCAGGTGATTCAAAACGCCAGGTGTGAATGCAGCCTTAAAATGGTTCTAAAGGCAGGAGGTTTTTTACCTTAATGCACTCTATGCATTAAGAGAAAAAACCCTCTGTGTCCAGCAGCCCCCCCAGCCCCCCTAGTACTTACCTGAGCCCCATTGCCCATGTGCACAAGAGCCTCGGCTCTCCAGGGTCTCTCCCTCTTCATTGGCTGAGACAGCAGCGGGCGCCATTGGCTCCTGCTGCTGTAAATCACAGCCAGTAAGCCAATGAGGAGAGAGAAGGGCGGGGCCTGCTTGGGTGTCCCCATAGCAGCAGGGAGGGGCCAGGAGTGTCGGCAGGGGACCTAAATAGAGAAGAGGAGGATCGGGGCTCCTCTGTGCAAAACCACTGCAGAGAGCAGGTAAGTATAACATGTTTGTTATTTAAAATAAAAAAAGTGAACCTTTAATATCACTTTAACCTCTCCATGTCCAACAGAACTCACAGACATGGCCAGGCACTTGAGACCACATTGAAGGCAACCTGTACATATAGAAATAAAACATTTGAAACTGGAGTGTGCAAAATCTGGTGCAGCTTCCAGGTTTTTTTTGTCAAACTTTAATTGAACAAGCTGAAGTTAGAAGCTGATTGGCTCCCATGCACAGCTGCACCAGATTTGCACTCTCCAGTTTTAGTAAATCAACCCCACAGAGTCTACTGTTGCTGGCATCCTTCTAAAAACGCTAGTTCCCAGGCTGTTGCTGGCTTTAAAAAAGCCAGTGACCCAGTGGCAGCTGGTGTTTTTTTTGGGGGGGGAGGCAAACAACCCCCCCCCGGGCGGCTGGTGGCAGCGGCACTACCCCCCCACCCACTGTCTGCCGGTCGGTCCTGCACACTTACCCCATATAGGTGGCAGTTAGGGGGGTTGTGGGCAGCGGCTTCGGTGTCCTCTCCTCCAGCACAGCAGCTTCCTCAGGCTTACGTGCATCTCCTCACTCCTCCTCCTAGGCGCGGGGCGTATAGGATCACCTGGCGTTTTGGCCAATCGGGAAACTCACGACCTGCTTCCTGATTGGTGGGGAGGAGATTTAATATGAAAATATCATTTACACAACTGCTCTGCACCCCGACCCCACCCTTCTTTGAAGCCTATTAGAGCCTCTGGCTCTAATCACATGCTTCAAAAAACACCCACCCGCATTGGAATGTAGATAAGGGGGCCGGACACATGGATAGGGGGGCGGCGCCCATGCGCCCCTAATGGACAGGCCGCCACTGCAGTGACCTATATTCTTCTGAACATACTAATTCTTTGGTTGCCTTTTTTACATAGTTACATGGTTAGTAAGGTTGAATAAAGACACCAGTCCATACAGTTCAACCTGAGTGAGTGTGGGTGTGTGTCTACAATTGTCCCTATCCCTGTACATTGTGTCTCATTAAGATGCTCCTCTATTATATTATTATTTATTCAAGGTACCCATATAGCACCGTCAATTTACACAGCGCTCCACACATACATCGCACACTCACATTGGTCCCTACCCTCAAGGAGCCCAAGGTCCCCAACTCACATTCATATACTAGGGCCAATTTTGGACAGAAGCCAATTAACCCAACCAGCCTTTGGCTTTATTATGTTTTCAGTCACTGACCCAAAACAATTATGCAGATTAGCAAGTCAGAGTAAAGTCAGAACTCTTAATGTATACTTCTTCTGGGTATTGACTCCAAAATAACTGAAGCCATTGCCAGACAGTATTTTTAATGGAACATTTTCAGTGGTGGCTTCCATACTTCTGTTAGGATACATGTACTTTGATCTTGTGGATGAGCAACAGCTGGTCTCTGCAAAAGTCATAGACAAGACATCGCCACCCAGCTTACCTAAACAAATCAGATCAGAATCCTGTCATTTATTTCCTATGGACAGATTTAGAAAAGGCTTTTAATTTCTTATAAGTGCTGTCTCAGACAATTTGTATTTCCATGAAGATTTTTCTGTCTTTATGTTGCAGACTTTCTGTAAATGGCTTTTCCCAAGAAGTGAAGAAAAGCTTTCAAGGCCTAAAGAACAAAGCAGATCTGAATGTTAAAGTAAGCGTTTAAAAAGGACACATTTAAAGCACACATGGACCTCAAAGGACAGCGGTTTTGAAGAAAAATGTACTAATGATGAGTCCTGTATTGGTAGTCTGACAAATATTTTCAAGAAGAGTTTTCTCACCATGGTGCCAGCATATGTTTCTCTTTACTATACTGGTATACTAGCAGTAAATAACCATTGGTGATATCACATAGTTTGGGAGAAACTCTCTGTTGCCAACAACGGGTGGGACAAAAGACAGAGTGGTGCAAGCCCCAAAGAGATGGTCAGGACAACCTGCTAAACACAAACTGTGGCGCCGTTTAAGCCAATGGGTGATCGCTTCTCCGGACCCACTGATAATTGGGGTACCGGTGTGTTCAAATGATGCTCCAGAAGGCTAATTGTAGTGGTTAAAAAGGAACCCCACTCTCCTGATCAGCCTTGTGAGCAAGAGTGAAAAGTGGCCTCAGCCTGCGTGTCTCTGCCAAATCCACACCCGATGCATTTTGCCCTGCCCACTAGGGTTGCCACCTCATCCCTTTAAACCCGAACACATATGAATTACAGACTAATTTAATGCAGATAAGGCACCAAGTGACTTCAATTACCACCTTAGCTGCTTGCCGTCCGCCCACCGTCAAATGACGGAGGGACAGTGCGGCTCTTGTTCTGGGACGACATCATATGACGTTGCTCCAGAACGGCCATGCTGCGTGCCCGATCGCTGCCGTGCTGCATTGCCAAGACATGGCGTGACCCTGATCTCTGAAAAAGAGCTGATCACGCACCACTTTAACCGTGTGATCAGCTGTGTCCAATCACAGCCGGTCACATGTAAACATGGAAGTGCTGGTGATCGGCTCTTATCGACTCACACTGGCAGAGTGTGTGGCGAGGAGAGCCGATTAGCGGCATTTCAAAGGGAACACCCGGACATGTAATCAGGGCACTGATCATCGGTGCCCTGATTACTGTAAAGCAGAATCAGTGCCCATCAGTGCCACCAATCAGTACCCATCAGTGCCCATTAGTGATGCCAGTCACTGCTGCCTTTCAGTGTTCCTCAGTGCCTATTCATCAGTGGTGCCCACCAGTGCTGTCCACCAGTGCTGCCTATCTGTGCCCATCAGTGCAGCCAATCTGTGCCACCTATCGGTGCCCACCAGTGCTGCCTATCAGTGCCCACCGCTGCTGCCCATCAGTGTCACCTATCAGTGCTCATCAGTGCCGCATATCAGTGCCATCTATCAGTGCCCATCAGTGCGGCATATTTGTGTCTCCTCATCAGTGCCACCTAATCAGTGCTCATAAGTGCCACCCCATTAGTGCCCATCAGTGCCCATCAGTGGAGAAAAATGACTTACCGGTATTTACTAAATTTACTGTCAAAAACTACAAAAAACGTATTTTTTAAAATTTTCGGTCTTTTTTCTTTTTTTTTGTAAAAAATAAAAAACCCAGAAGTGATTAAATACCACCAAAAGAAAGCTCTATTTGTGTGAAGAAAATGATAAAAAATTAATTTGGGTACAATGTTGCATGATCATGCAATTGTCATTCAAATTGTGACAGCGTAAAATTGGCCTGGGCAGAAAGGGGGTGAAAATGTCCGGTAGGCAAGTGGTTAATCACCCACAGAAACTGTACAATTAATATGTGTTCAGCTTTAAAGGGATGAGGTGGTAACCCTACTGCCCACTGAAGCTTAGTCATAGGACCATACTATTGTCAATAGCAGACTCTGCATGACCAGGGCAGGGCAGACAAACAGAGTTCGGGCTCCACAAAAGTAAATGGAGCATTGATGGACAATAACAGAAGCAACAGCCTGATGACTGGGATTTGCCACATGCCAACACTGTCCAAACAATATACAGGAATAATCCAAGGCGTAAACAGGAGTCAGAGATGGACAGACAGACTTCTATCCAGGACATGAGCAAACACACCTTTTGATTAAATGCAGCATTCAGGTTCTGATACAAGTCTACCAATGAAGTCAGGTGTGCGCAACAGACATAAGCTGCAGTACTGAGTAAGGACCAGCAGATGGCGAAGGTTCAAAGCTGGATAAAAACCTATCTGTGCTTTATATATTCTGTAAATATTGAGTATTGTTAAACAGTGTCTTTTGAGTATTTTTTTTGGCTGTTTCTACATTTTAAACTGATGTTTTATTTATTTTCTTACTATTTAAATAAAATATTTGTTTTGCAAATAAACATTAAATTACTGGAGAGATTGCAGCAGAAGTTGTTCACTTTCAGCAAAGACCCTCTTTAAACTTTGTAGACAACAGGGAGTTTTTTTTTTGTATGTACGAAGTCACTATGCTGTACAATCCCTTTAACGTGCCACTCTTTGGGGAGCCCTAAACTCTATGCAGCTTCCCCAAATAGCAGCAGGTAATGTGACTTTGGTCATACGGTGTTGTCACATACATATTAGTAGAGCTCCAGACAAGGGTGGCCTCTTGCACAGTTCCTGACCAAGCACCCCTGGTGGTGAAGATGGGAACTGCTGAAGTGGAAGGGTGTAGCTGCCCCGAGAAGTTGGTAGAGTGAACTTGGACTTGGAGATCTAAAGTGAGATGAGCAGAGCGAGGAATCAGGTCACAAGCCGAGGCAGATAGGTACAGAATCATGATCAGAGTCCGGGTCAGAGACAGGCAGGGGTCCACAAGGTGCTGGAAGGGAGGTACAAAATCAGCAGGCAAAATCTTAGTCAAAAGTGTCCGGGATCAGTAACATGTATACATAGGATTCGCCCTGGGACTTTGAGTGAGGTGAGTATTTTTAGCCAAAAACATATCATGATTGTATAAAATGTAGATTTATTACAATTTGTTGCGGATATAAAAAAACAACAGCAATGAATGCAGGCCGATAAAATATGCATACAATGTGAAAAAAAATCCACATACGTGTGTAACCAATATACAAACATCAGAAAAATGTGCAAGCATCAGTAGTACCCGAGGACGTTTCACGAGACCGCGCTCGCTCTTCAGGGGTAAATGTTTAACTATATCTGTAATACAAGTAGCAAAACAAATGAATGTATGTTGCATAAGATTGGCAGGGAGGTGAGTAATCATCGTGGTCAGAGTATAGGACCCCATACTCACCAACAGTCACTGATTCCACAGGCAGCGGCAGCAACAAAGACCCAGAACGGGAGCTGAGGAGGCGAAGCAAAGGGTAACCCCAATGGGGGAACAACTGGAGTACCGACATGGCTTGTGCGGTGCTCCAGTGCGAGTGCAAGTGTCCCTAGAGGTTTCACCTTGTCCATGATAATTAACTGCAAAAAATAGTAAAAGAGTATATATGTATATCAGAAGGACCCTGCAAATACAGGTGAACTTCCTGCAGTATTTAATATGCAAGTAAATATACAAGGATCAGCATGAAGTAAGTGCTGGTATGGGCTGGGGGACTGGAAGGAAAATAAAAATGGATTCATTACAGAGTGTGAAAAAATATTGGCAAGTAGTATGTGAAGTGCACTGTAGGTGAAATAAAGTGAAGGTTGAAGGAAAAAACTAACAAATGTGTTGAAGTATCAACTACGCTAAAAAGCAACATATTACCTGAGTGTAATGTGAGACCTTCCCCTCGTGGAGGTGCAGCTAGTGTGTGCATAGTCATGATGTGAATGAGAAAAGCTGCCATGTCAGGCTCCAATTATACCCCCGGGGGGGGGACCAAATGCTCCGCCCCCAACGTCATGTACGAGCAAAGAGGCGTGCGAGCGCTGGAGACACTCGTCACCGCCGGGTCCACGAATGTGCAGTATCCCCCATTGTTCAGCAACTTGAATCTGCAGCAGACATAAGCAGGCAAGGGGAATCCAAAGAAGAGTCAGATGGAGCTGGGTCAGTAACAGGATCAGGCAGGCTTTCAGGAACACAAGTCAGAAGGGAAAAGCTGAAGACCATCCAGAAAAGATACTGGGCAGGCTTCTGGTTTAAATAGGCAGCCAGTGCCAGAATCTGTGGTCGTGCCCGTGTATGCACGTGTGCGCTGTGGCACGTGCGTTCTCCTTCTTGCAAGTCCAGTTGTGCACGAAAATGAGCACAGACAGCTTTAGGTTCCTGACAGGCGTTGTTGGCATCATGAAAGACCAGGATTGTGTGAAATGGGGGAGTAGTTAACTTAACATAAAAAAGGGGTGCTCTTTAAGAGAGGATTCTTAAAATTTGAGCTTACAAGCCAGCTCAGTGCAAGTAGAGTTCCAAATGAAAAGAAAGAAAAAAAGAGCGCACCAGCCTAGTGCATTATCCTTGACAGATTTATTGATTAAAAACAAGATAAAATCTACTCACAAAGGTTGAAGAAACAAATCGCATTTGTAGAATGCCACAGCGGCGATAAATGCAGTGGTAGCAGTTTTCCAGGTCCCAGGAAGGAGGCGTACGGACTACTGCTGGCTAACGCATTTCGAAGGTTACCCTTCTTCATCAGAGCCTTAGTAGTGTAAGTCTCCTGCTGGTCTTTATACATGCATCCATCCAACCAAGGCTGGTCAGATTGGTTCTGAAGCTCCCCCTCTAATTGGTGGGCGGTTCTTTGGGGGGGTGGGGTTTAGGTCTAGGCTATGTTGTTATTATTATAGGGCCATGGTGAAAGAACTATTTACATTTAGTATAATTTTGGTCTGATTTAATAGTTCTAGTTCTGGTATTTTAGTTTTATTTAAAATTTTAGATTTTAGTTTTTACGTTTTTTATTTTTAATTTTGGATTAATATTTAATGTTTAAATCAGCGGCCATGTATATATTCGGGAGTGCAAACATCCAGTAACAAATAGACTAAAACAGTCCTATCAATACTGTTGTATAAGTGAGCCAAGGCATATCGAGTGTTCCTTGGAGCTCATCTCCCTTTCTATCTATAAATTACAGACCTCAAGAAAAACTGACCAGAGGTTACGAATCAGAGATTGGAGATAGAGTGGCATACCTTATGATGTGTATGTCTGATGACAGCTCAATAGCTCGGGTAAAATGTCTCTGCAAGGACCGTAACTGTACCGGCTTCTATTGCTGGCCGGTAGCACGTTCCTGTGTACAGTAGAGCCTGGTGGAACGCACGCCGCTCCTCCACGCACCGGATATGACGTCACGACCGCATTTCCGCCCTGTGGACCGCAACCCGGAAGCGGAGGAGCGGCGTGCGTTCCACCAGGCTCTACTGTACACAGGAACGTGCTACCGGCCAGCAATAGAAGCCGGTACAGTTACGGTCCTTGCAGAGACATTTTACCCGAGCTAATGAGCTGTCATCAGACATACACATCATAAGGTATGCCACTCTATCTCCAATCTCTGATTCGTAACCTCTGGTCAGTTTTTCCTGAGGTCTGTAATTTATAGATAGAAAGGGAGATGAGCTCCAAGGAACACTCGATATGCCTTGGCTCACTTATACAACAGTATTGATAGGACTGTTTTAGTCTATTTGTTACTGGATGTTTGCACTCCCGAATATATACATGGCTGCTGATTTAAACATTAAATATTAATCAAAAAATAAAAATAAAAAACGTAAAAACTAAAATCTAAAATTTTAAATAAAACTAAAATACCAGAACTAGAACTATTAAATCAGACCAAAATTATACTAAATGTAAATAGTTCTTTCACCATGGCCCTATATTAATAACAACATAGCCTAGACCTAAACCCCACCCCCCCAAAGAACCGCCCACCAATTAAGGGAGGAGCTTCAGAACCAATCTGACCAGCCTTGGTTGGATGGACGCATGTATAAAGACCAGCAGGAGACTAACACTACTAAGGCTCTGATGAAGAAGGGTAACCTTCGAAACGCGTTAGCCAGCAGTAGTCCGTACGCCTCCTTCCTGGGACCTGGAAAACTGCTACCACTGCATTTATCGCCGCTGTGGCATTCTACAAATGCGATTTGTTTCTTCAACCTTTGTGAGTAGATTTTATCTTGTTTTTAATCAATAAATCTGTCAAGGATAATGCACTAGGCTGGTGCGCTCTTTTTTTCTTTCTTTTCATTTGGCATTGGGACATCCCATCCTTAAGAGCAGCAAGGCCGAAATCCATAGTCCTTCCTGAACCCTTGGAATCTTTTAGCTAATACACCCGTGCGCAAGAGTATTTTGCTTTTTTGTCTATACAAGTAGAGTTCCAACTTCAGCATGCTGGCATCTTCTGGAAGCTCAGGAAAGAGTAATTTGTGGGTCGCCAACTACCTACTATGGGTATATACAGTAGGTCACAGTCTCTTATTAGACAGTCCAGCATGCAATACTCACACTGACAAATAAGACCACCCTGTACTGAATGTAATTTGTGAAATAAGGATTTTTTTACAAATAAATCAGATTTATTAAATACCAATTTTTAAACATTTTTACTTTAAAAAAAAATAGATTAAATTGTTTAAGCACAGCCACTTTACCATCATTGAAATGCAGTAGCAACTGGAAAAAATCAAATTTTTGATTAGTCCGGCACTTTTCTTAAATGCGCTTTCATAAGAAGGGGTATGGTTTTTGCTTAAAGTGGTTGAAACCCCCCACATATACCCAGTGAAGTGATTGACCTCAGGAGATACACAGAGATGAAACAAATCCTCCTACATAAGTTGTGGATGATGGCACTATAATTATTGTAATTACCTTTTTCCAAATCAATATACAGCTGCCACATGACCCAGCTCTTTCCCAGCCTGTCTGCAGGGAAACAGTGGCAGGAGGAGCTTCTAGTCACATGTTCAAAATAAGAAAAAAAATAGCCTTTGGAATACAGAGTAAAAATAAATAATTAATATCAATAAACTGTTTTATTTCTGCCAGTCACAGGCTGTGTCAAGCCCCTCCACCATGTCTTAAAATAACATGGAGGTGAAGCCTCCGTCTATCTACATGTAATATGTGTTTAGATGCTTAGTGGGCATGGAGGAGGAGGAAAGGAGTGGGCTGTCATTTATAGTACACCATTTATTGATATTTTTTCTATGATATGGGTTTAGTGACACTTTAACTCATTCATGCTTGAGGTATATCCTCCTGTGCTGTTTGTATAAGTTCATTTACAATGATCCATTCTCCTCTTGGGTGGATTTTGCTCACTTTTATATCTCATTCTCCTCATCATCCAGAGCAATGTTCAGGCTCCATTCATAGTCGCGGATCTTCTTTCTTGGACTTATCTGAATTGAATATGAATTGGGAGCCTATCCTAGAAGAGAGGATATAAATCAGATCTACTACAGTTTATACATCAGCCATCAGATCCCAGTAGAACAATCCACACTCACAATCACAATTCATAGCCCAAGGGCAGTGGTGGCTGGTGGGGTTTTTCTTTTTTGGGGGGGGGGGGCGGCGCCCGTGTAGATCAGGGAGCAGGATGCATAGATGGGGGGGCGCCCGTGCGCCCTCTATGTATGGGCTGCCACTGCCCACAGGACTTTTAACGAGTCACACCCCAAAAGGTATAAAATATACAAAAAAATTGAATTGATTGTTCCAAAACAGAAATGTTACATACATTTAAAAACAAACTGTCATATACATTTACCACCAGTAAAAGTACATAAGTGAACACATTAGAACAGTCAGAGTAGGAAACTTCTGCCTGCCACCAGATGCGGATTGTCACTTGTCACGTTATCTGCCTTTGGATACAGCTTGTCACTTGTCAAGTCGCCTGCCACCAAATGCAGCTTGTCACTTGCCATGTCTCTTACCACATCGCCTGCCACCAGATGCGGATTGTCACTTGCCACGTCGCCTGCCACCAGATGCAGATTGTCACTTGCCACGTCGCCTGCCACCAGATGCGAATTGTCACTTACCACCAAATGCAGCTTGTCACGTCACCTGCCACCAGGCAACAGTGACAGTAGAGATAGAAGCTTCTCTCCCCAGCTTTTTAGCAAAGATGTGCATTAGCTGTCTCCCAGAGTGAGGGCGGGCAGTGAGAGATGATGTAATCTCTCTGCTCTCTCACCCGCCCGGCTCTCTCATCTGCCCGCCTACCCGGCTCTCTCATCTGCCCGCCCGCTCGGCTCTCTCACCTGCCCACCCGGCTCTCTCACCTGTCCGCCCGACTGACTCTCTTACGTGCCTGCCTAACTCTTCTCTCATGCCGCTCTCTCACCCACAGCCTGGCTGCAGAGAGGCCACGGCCTGGTACTGGGCTGCGGCCCGGTGGTTAGGGACCCCTGGTGCATTAAATTGAGCACTAACCTTTTCCCAAAATAACTTTAGGCTAGTTGTCAGTTCAATTCTTAAAGCTTCATAATTCTCCATTACTTTCTAAGTTGGTTTGACTGAGCATTTGGGTAACTCAGCTGGCTCAGGGTCTTGTGCTTCTGTGTGTGGGGAGCCTTTGTAACTTGGACTTAGATTATGAGGACTACACATGCCGCTGTCTTGTTCTTTCTTGTAATGAGGGCAGTAAATCTTGTCTGTATCAGTACTGTCATGCAGAAATCTTGTAATTAGGCTGTGAAACTCAGTTTTTTCTACTGTTCTGACTCAACTACAAGGCCATAAGCTTTATCTCCAGCTTCATATAGGGCTTACATGACCTGGCTATCTATTTATCCCTTGCATCAATTCAAACAGTATAACTCGATGAATAAACTCAAGTTGAGGAGACAGACAATTAAGCCTTTTTCAAATGATCCTTTTAATGAAGGATACTCATAGATAGAAAAACATTGATGTTGTAAGCCACATGGAAAGATGTACACACCATGAAAGGAAACAGTAGAATGATTCCAGAGAGAAGGAGGGGGAGGAGTATACAGAAGTATGGTGAAAGCACTCAGCTGAACACAGAGAAATGATAATAAATCACATAGTGTAACAGAACACAATTGTTTTACATTTTTTTTGGCCAAATAACATCCTGTGCTCTGCATTAATTATAAGGTTATGGTGTTTTAGCGCCACTAACATCACAAATCCATTTTTTCCATGGCTGTTTCACAGCCGTAAAGAATTAACATTTTTTGGCCAGATGGACACTGATAAGGCTGCATTGATGGGCATTTAAATGTACGTTTTTTTCCTTAAAAAGTTTTTTTCCTTAAAATTCCCTCCTAAACTTGGGGTGCGTGTTATACGACGATAAATACGTAATACGGTAATTACGGTGCATCATCATTAAAAGTGGACAACAATGCTTCCACATTGGTCTCTTCGGTTTGGAAATTGTTTTCATGCAAGCTATATCATTCCGTTTGTAATGATTTTTGACCCTATCTGCATACACTGCAATGATTCAGAATTATTTTGGACAAACGCTCTTTAACGTAGTGTGACCTCACAGTGATTCTTTAAATAGAAACCACCTGTTCTCATTCCCTAACTCTGAATTTTGTGGGCAAAGAAATACTTTACATTTTGGCAGATCATTTATATACCTTTCCTCCCCCTTTGCCAATACAATTTTCATTTTTTAAATAAAGTTGGAGTCTGCCTGCTTTCTTCCCCTTCAATTGCCTCCTATAGAAAATAATTAGATTGTGTGCAGGTGATCTGTAAATTTTTATAAATTATATATAAAAAAATACCAGTAAAGCAAGATCACCTTCCATTATGTATGAGATCCCTTTTAGCTAATCTAAACAATTTCCATATAGTGCAGGGGTGTCAAACTCAATTTCATTGCAGGCCGCATGAGCATTATGGTTGCCCTCAAAGGGCCTGTTGTATCTGTAAGACTATATAAATGTACAGTATCTACTCTTTGTCAAATTAAATACTGTATTTGCCTCTGCATTCAATTATTACTGGTTTTAGTAATAACTTTTGATACCAATGGTGTGTGACCCTCCTTTTCAACTGGCATAGAATTGTATTCTTCTCACAATAATTTTAAGCAGGTGTCCAAAGCACTCCCCCTTGCATTATATTCAAAGAGCCCCCCACCATCAGAAGTTAGGAGCCTCCCTTAGATCACATTGTGCCCGCCTTATCTAGTGCTGTTGCTTGGAAGAAACTGGGGCGGAGCTAGAAAACAGAAAAGCGCTGGAGTCAACTGCTGGAGTCTGCAGAATGCTGAGATGAGGGGGTGCTGCAGCTGCACAAAGAGGTGCAGGATCTGTAGGAGTTCTCTCCTCCTCTCTGCTGCTGACTGCTGAGATGGGGGGCAGAGATGAGCCACACCGGAGCTGCACAGAGAAGCACAGGGTCTGGCGGAGGAGTTCTGTCCTCTTCTCTGCTGCCAATTGCTGAGACGAGGTGAGAGCAGAGACTAGAGGGGTTCCGCAGCAGCAGGGAAGGTGTGAGGGCCATATAAAATGGCCTGGTGGCCCACATTCGGCCCATGGGTCATGTGATTGACACATGATATAGGGTGTTTCTAGAGAATACATTTGTTAATGATATTTTTGGCTGAGAGAAGCCTACTTTTTACCTGTGCCTCCTATTAAGAAGGATGCAATTCTATGCTGCAGATATCTGCAATTTTTAAAATGTATCTGAAACAATGCAGTTTAAAGTAACATTTCAGGCTCAAATTAGCCTAATCTCAGCCTCAAAATGACTCACCCATTAATAAAGATGAGATTCTAAGCAGCAAATCTGTAAATCTGTTTCATCATATTTTATATTTATTAATGGAATCTGCCTGCTATATCACAGTTATAGTGGTATATCCAAAAAGGCCTAAAATATATACTTAAAATCACTTACATGTTTACAGTTTTAGTAAAATTTGTTTTCCCAAATGCAATCTGCCTGCTCTCTACCATCTCTCTACCTCTACTATCCAAAAGGGTAGAAAATCTGTTTTGCATTTCTTTATATTGCTTCTCTATTTTGTCTGGGAAAAAGTAACCCAATTTATTGTGAAAATGCAATTGTTTGTTGTATGGCTAACATACAGTATAACAGCCTGTCCAATCAGGCTTAAGCTATGATGTTAATCTATTACCAAGTACCACCATAATTCATTCTTGGAAAACCAAATTGATTATTTACAGCTGCAATCTACCTGCTTTCTCCCTCAGAAAAAGTGTCCTGTCCAAAAAGAATTGCAAGCTTGGATTGTGAGATTTTTCTTTATTCTCTATGTGAAAAAGGAAGCCAAAGGCATGATGCATTTCTGCTCAATATTTATGTTTTCAATTGTAGACAAAGATAACTTACTTTGTTTTGTTCCAGATGCAATATGCACATTTAGGCATCTTTTACACAAATATTCCAATCGGGTCCACCTGTCTGTTTTTCAAGTGGATCAGACCGGAACCTCCATTCTCCTCTATGGAGCGGTGGATGTAATCGACATGTGTCTGTTTGCACCTGCCAATATCCAATCTGATCTAAATCCTCTAAAAACAGATGAATGGGGATCCATTCCTTCTGTCCAGCAGATCAGATGGCAGCTGGGTGTAAACAAACAAGCGTCCCTGCTGCCTATAGAGTGCAGAGTTCAGGTGTGCGCTGCTTATAGAATGCAGAATTCAGGTGTGTGCTGCCTGTAGAGTCCAGAATTCAGGTGTGTGCTGCCTGTAGAGTCCAGAGTTCAGGTGTGCGCTGCCTGTAGAGTGCAGAGTTCAGGTGTGCGCTGCCTGTAGAGTGCAGAGTTCAGGTGTGAGCTGCCTTTAGACTGCAGGTGTGCGCTGCCTGTAGAGTGCAGAGTTCAGGTGTGCGCTGCCTGTAGAGTGCAGAATTCTGGTGTGTGCTGCCTATAGAGTGCAGAATTCTGATGTGTGCTGCCTATAGAATGCAGAATTCTGGTGTGCGCCGCCTATAGAATGCAGAATTCTGGTGTGCGCCATCTATAGAATGCAGAATTCTGGTGTGCGCTGCCTATAGAGTGCAGAGTTCAGGTGTGCGCTGCCTACAGAGTGCAGAGTTCAGGTGTGCGCTGCCTATAGAGTGCAGAGTTCAGGTGTGTGCTGCCTATAGAGAGCAGAGTTCAGGTAAGAGGGGGAGGAGGGGGCAGATAGATGGGGGAGAAAGGGGGGCATGTGGGGGAGAAGGGGGGATGATGGGGAGAAAGTGGAGAGAGAGATGGGGGAGGAGGGTGGAAACAGATGGTGGAGGATAGAGGGGGGACAGATAGGGGAGGAGGGGGGAGACAGATGGGGGGGAGACAGATGGGGGAGAAGGGAGACAGATAGGGGGGGAGACAGATGGGGAGAAGAGAGACAGATGGGGAGGGGGGATACGGAGGGGGGAGACAGATGGGGGGAGTGGGGGAGACAGATGGGGGGAGGGGGAGACAGATGGGGACGGGAGGGAGACAGATGGGGGGAGAAGGGAGACAGATGGGGGAGGAGGGAGACAGATGGGGGGGGGGGGCAGATGGGGGGAGAAGGGAGACAGATGGGGAGGAGGGAGACAGATGGGGGAGAAGGGAGACAGATGGGGGGGAGGGGAGACAGATGGGGGAGGAGGGACACAGATGGGGGAGGAGGGAGACAGATGGGGGAGGGGGGAGACGGGAGAAAAGGGGGCGATGTGGAGAGTTCAGTGAAATACTCACTCATCATAAGCTGGTCTCTGCAGGCTCTGGCATCATTCATGCAGCCACGATCTAGCTGAAGCTGCTGTAGTTCCAATCTCCCGCCCACACATCCCTTTCTCAGGCACACAGCACTGGCTGCACACACGGGGATTGCGATGTGGGTGGGCAGACAAAGAGATAGGAGCAGGAGGAGCAGACTGTACCCTCTCTTCTCTTTCGTTCATGGAGCGGAGGCGGCAGGGGGAGTGTGCTGGCTGAAAGCTGATATTGACGATGTGCAACCCTGCCTGGGCAGCATCCACGAGAGAGGGGAATTACCTGGGGGGCACAACTGAAATCTGGGGGTGCCTAGCCCACTCCAGCACCCCCTAAATCCGGCCATGTTCCAAAGGAGAGCTCAGGCTGCAGGGAGGACACAGGCTTCACAAGGTGCTGCTACCGGCAGTGTGCTAGCCACAGCTAGCGTGGCTGTGCACAACCCCAGCCCAATCTTCTGCTATCGCTGGCATGGGACAGGGAACATAGGGGGGTTCAGTACAGGCAGCCACCAGGAGAGGAGCACTGTCATTTGTTGACACAGAAACCTCGCTTCTGTGTTTACAGATGACAGAAGAATGTGGCAGTACCTGAGGCAGTTCCGGCTGAAAAAAAGCCTGACGCTACCACACAGAGCAATATGCATGCGTGGCGATTAGGGTGTGCCTGGGCACACCCAGCACACCCCGTGCGCACGCCTATGACTCAGCTACATGTTTTTGTAAAAAAAGAAACCCAATAAGCCTATATTGGTTTGCACAAAAGTTATAGCATCCAAAAACTATGGGATATATGTATGGAATTTTTATTTATTTATTTTTTTACTAGTAATAGCGGGGATCAGCGACTTATAGCGGGACTGCAATATTATGGCGGACAAGTCAGATACTAAATGACACTTTTGACACTTTTCGGAAACCAGTGAGACCAATACAGGGATCAGTGCAAAAAATATGCACTGTCACTGTACTAATGACACTGGCTGGGAAGGGGTTAACATCTAGGGCGACAAGGGGTTAAATGTGTGGCCAACATGTGTTACTGTGTACTGTGTAAGGTGTTTTTACTAAGCAATGTGCTTTGCAGGAAGAAAAAAAAACAGCAGATTGCTGCTGTCAGAAGAGAGCCCTGTGTTTGTTTGCCTACACAGGGCTCTCTTCGGTAATGTCCGGAGCCAATTGCCCGGTTCCGGCAATCAATTAGCAGCACTAATATGCCTTACTGATGGGCACTGATAGGTGGCATTGATGAGCACTGACAGGTGGAACTGATAGGCGGCATTGATGGGCACTGAAAGGCAGAACTGATTGGCACTGATAGGCAGCACTGATGAGCACAGAAAGGCAGCACTGATGGGCACAAATTTGCTTCACTGATAGGCACAGATTGGTGTCACTAATGGGCACAGATTGGTGTCACTGATGGTCATTGATTGATATCACTGCTGGGCACTGTTTGGGCTGTACTGATGATCAGTGCCCTGATTACCTGTATAGGTCTCCCCTGTGAGGAGATGTCGCTGATTGGCTCTCCTCTCACTGTCAGTGTGAGGCAAGGAGAGCCGATAAACGACACTCCTGTGTTTACATGTGATCAGCTGTGATTGGACACAGCCGATCACATGGGTAAGGAGCCGCGTCATCGGCTCTTTACCGAGATCCGTGGGACACAGCACGCCCGCAATTGCCTAGCTGTATGCCACCGTGGGCACGTGAAAGTGGTGACATTGGGGTGACAGCATACAACGTCTTCCCAGAACGAGAGGGGATTCTGCCCGCTGTCATTTTACTATATGGAGGAGGTTAGCCATAATGTTAATTATTATGCTGCTACTCTATAGTCGCTCTTTTTATTGCACTAATTTTTCTTTTTTTCTGTGAATGTACAATATATAAAGTGCTGCATAAATTTATGATGCTATGTAAATATCTGTAATGAATAAATAATCACGGATGCCAAGTGTTTGTCAACTTCAGCTCTCCTGATGAAAACTGTCTGCAGTGATTGTCTCTGCTCCAACCAGGCTAGGCATAGGGGTCTCGGGAATGGGTAAGTCACTATTACAATTGAAGTCAGAATATTTACAAGTTGGATGCAACTTGTCCCAGAATATTATTATCTCAGTCAGTCCTGGTATACTTACTGTAATTCCTCTAACCGGCTTGTTGTCAGAGCTTCCATCAGATCACTGCAAATAGGAACCTCCAGATTGTTCCTAGACAGGTCCAGTCTCCTTAGTGTTTGGTTATTTCTTATTCCAAATGCCAGGTGGGGGTGGGACCTGTCTGTCAGGTGATTATTATGCAATCTGTAGAAGAAGAGAAGAATGTTATTAGAAGGAAATTAATTTCTCCCTCAGGAATGAATGTAACTATTCTCTACATGAATGGAACTCATTTCTCTAGCAAGCATGCTCCCCCATAGGGATGAGCTTCGAGTTCGAGTCGAATGTAAGTTTGACTCGAACATCGGCTGTTCGATCGCTTGTCGAAGATCGAACATGATGGGCCGTTCGTGCCAAATTTGAGCGGCGCGACATGGCCCATAATGCACTGCGTCATCACAGTGGTTTGCTGGCTGATGATTGGCCAAGCATGCACTATGACCCGCATGCTTTGGCCAATCACAGCGCCGTAAGCAAACAGAGCCATAATTGGCCAAAGGCAGGGTGCTTTTGGCCAATAATGGCTCAGGGGGTTAAGTACACGCCCCACACTATATAAGGCCGCCTGCACGTCGGCCCTGTGTAGTGTGTTGCTGGTGTTATAGAGAGATAGAGAGAGAGAGAGTGTAATTTCATTTACTTTGAGCAGGCAGTTTATTCAGTTAGGTAGATCTCACTGCAGACTGTTCCTGCTGTACTATTTCTAATCTACTTCAGGCAGGCATTTGATCCAGTTTAGCTAGATCTCACTACAGACCGTTCATGCTGTACTGTTTCTAATCTACTTCAGGCAGGCAGATGATCCAGTTTAGCTAGATCTCACTGCAGACTGTTCCGCTGTACTATTTGTAATCTACTTCAGGCAGGCAGTTGATCCAGTTTAGCTAGATCTCACTGTAGACCATTCCTGTTGTTCTGTTCCTAATATACTATATGCCCCTGGAAGACGTCAGTTGTGACGAAACGGCGTAGGGAGGAGCGGCGTGCTGACGTCACCATTATCCTCGCTGATCCCGGAAGCTACGGGCAGCAGTTTTTGAAGCCGGCCGGCGTTTGATTTATATGCGCATCTTTTACTACTACATTGTGAGTGTACTTCCATTTTTATTCTTTTAATAAATTGTCATACGTGTTACGCTATGGGAGCTTTTTTTAATTGTGTTTCCATGGGAAACGAGTGCCTATCCAGCAGTTAGAAGATTTCTGTCAAGGAGGCTTGCAGGGGATCCGTTTACTATCTATACCCGAGGCTGGGGTAGACAGCCACATGCCTACATGATCTCCTGACAAGAGATCAAAGGAGTCGGTAAGGGGCAGTTTATTCATAGGAGGAGGAACCTTTCTGTAACCACTTTTCCCCAGGTGATAAGGACGCATGTCATACACTGTTTGGTTGTCTGTTACTCTCTCCTTGGTCAAGATCATCTCATCTCAATGAACTTTTTCACTTTATGCAATATTTTTTGGACTTTGTTTTATTGGTTTAGTTTCCTTTTTCCCAAAAGGACTATTCAACAGTCATTTCACTGTGAATTCACTTTGTATGGATGTTTCCATTCTTATCTTTATTTTTTGTGTGTAATTAAGGTGATCACATTATTTTATTGTTTGATACTATTTTCAGCGCAGCTATTTTTTTTGATCTTTGCATATACAGTGGATGTGTCTCACATTTATGGTTGCAGCTATATATTATGATATTAACATTTTCTTTCACTTAATTTTTTTCACAATTATTTCACTTATTGCTCTTTGGGGATAGCGCAGTAATTTTTTTTAGTTTGAAGTTCATTCAGTTAGCTGCAGTATATTCAGTATAATGTATCGAGTTTAGCTAGATCTCGCTGCAGACTGCAGATTCAGTTAGCTGCAGTATACATAGTACAGTACTGTATCCTGTACAGCTAGATCTCACTGCAGACCGTTCCTGTTGTTCTCTTCCTAATATACTAGAGGCAGGTAGTTGATTCAGTTAGCTGCAGTATATATTGAGTACTGTATCCTGTGCAGCTAGATCTCACTGCAGACCGTAACTGTTGTTCTGTTCCTAACATACTACAGGCAGGCAGTTCATTCAGTTAGCTGCAGTATATTCAGTACTGTATCCTGTGCAGCTAGATGTCGCTGCAGACCGTTCCTGTTGTTCTGTTCCTAATATACTACAGGCAGGCAATTCATTCAGTTAGCTGCAGTATATTCAGTATACTATATCCAGTTTAGCTAGATCTCACTGCAGACCGTTCCTGTTGTTCTGTTCCTAATATACTACAGGCAGGCAGTTCATTCAGTTACCTGCAGTATATTCAGTACTGTATCCCGTGCAGCTAGATCTCACTGCACACCGTTCCTGTTGTTCTGTTCCTAATATACTATAGGCAGGCAGTTCATTCAATTAGCTGCAGTATATTCAGTACTGTATCCTGTGCAGCTAGATCTCGCTGCAGACCGTTCCTGTTGTTCTGTTCCAAATATACTACAGGCAGGCAGTTCATTCAGTTAGCTGCAGTATATTCAGTATACTGTATCCAGTTTAGTTAGATCTCGCTGTAGACTGTTCCTGTTGTTCTGTTCCTAATATACTACAGGCAGGCAGTTCATTCAGTTAGCTGCAGTATATTCAATACTGTATCCAGTTTAGCTAGATCTCACTGCAGACCGTTCCTGTTGTTCTATTCCTAATATACTACAGGCAGGCAGTTCATTCAGTTAGCTGCAGTATATTCAGTATACTATATCCAGTTTAGCTAGATCTCACTGCAGACCGTTCCTGTTGTTCTGTTCCTAACATACTACAGGCAGGCAGTTCATTCAGTTACCTGCAGTATATTCAGAACTGTATCCCGTGCAGCTAGATCTCACTGCACACCGTTCCTGTTGTTCTGTTCCTAATATACTACAGGCAGGCGGTTCATTCAGTTAGCTGCAGTATATTCAGTACTGTATCCTGTGCAGCTAGATCTCGCTGCAGACCGTTCCTGTTGTTCTGTTGCTAATATACTACAGGCAGGCAGTTCATTCAGTTAGCTGCAGTATATTCAGTATACTGTATCCAGTTTAGCTAGATCTCGCTGTAGACCATTCCTGTTGTTCTGTTCCTAATATACTACAGGCAGGCAGTTCATTCAGTTAGCTGCAGTATATTCAGTACTGTATCCTGTTCAGCTAGATGTCGCTGCAGACCGTTCCTGTTGTTCTGTTCCTAATATACTACAGGCAGGCAGTTCATTCAGTTAGCTGCAGTATATTCAGTACTGTATCCTGTGCAGCTAGATGTTGCTGCAGACCGTTCCTGTTGTTCTGTTCCTAATATACTACAGGCAGGCAGTTGATTCAGTTAGCTGCAGTATATCAGTACTGTATCCTATGCAGCTAGATCTCACTGCAAACCATTCCTGTTGTTTTCTTCCTCTTATACTACAGGCAGGCAGTTGATTTAGTTAGCTGCAGTATATATTGAGTAATGTATCCTGTGCAGCTAGATCTCACTGCAGACTGTTCCTGTTGTTCTGTTCCTAATATACTACAGGCAGGCAGTTCATTCAGTTAGCTGCAGTATATTCAGTATAATGTATCCAGTTTAGCTGGATCTCGCTGCAGACCGTTCCTGTTGTTCTGTTCCTCATATACCACAGGCAGGCAGTTGATTCAGTTAGCTGCAGTATATTCAGTACTGTATCCTGTACAGCTAGATCTCACTGCAGACCATTCCTGTTGTTCTCTTTCTAATATACTACATGCAGGCAGTTCATTCAGTTAGCTGCAGTATATTCAGTACTGTATCCTGTGCAGCTAGATCTCACTGCAGACTGTTCCTGTTGTTCTCTTCCTAATATACTACAGGCAGGCAGTTGATTTAGTTAGCTGCAGTATATATTGATTACTGTATCCTGTGCAGCTAGATCTCACTGCAGACCGTTCCTGTTGTTCTGTTCCTAATATACTACAGGCAGGCAGTTCATTCAGTTAGCTGCAGTATATTCAGTACTGTATCCTGTGCAGCTAGATGTCACTGCAGACTGTTCCTTTTGTTCCGTTCCTAATACACTACAGGCATACAGTTGATTCAGTTAGCTGCAGTATTTATTGAGCACTGTATCCTGTGCAGCTAGATCTTACTGCAGACCGTTCCTGTTGTTCTGTTCCTAATATACTACAGGCAGGCAGTTCATTCACTTAGCTGCAGTGTATTCAGTACTGTATCCTGTGCAGCTAGATCTCGCTGCAGACCATTCCTGTTGTTCTGTTCCTAATATACTACAGGCAGGCAGTTCATTCAGTTAGCTGCAGTATATTCAGTACTGTATCCTGTGCAGCTAGATCTCACTGCAGACCGTTCCTGTTGTTCTCTTCCTAATATACTACAAGCAGACAGTTGATTAAGTTAGCTGCAGTATATTCAGTACTGCATCCTATGCAGCTAGATCTCACTGCAGACCGTTCCTGTTGTTCTCTTCCTAATATACTACAGGCAGGCAGTTCATTCAGTTAGCTACAGTATATATTGAGTACTGTATCCTGTGTAGCTAGATCTCACTGCAGACCATTTTTTGTTTTTCGTTTTCAGTTTGTTTTGTCACTTGCTACACATTTATGCATTCCCACAGATTCACACATCACCCCCTCACACACAGGCCTTTAGATATTTCATATACAATATTCACTGTTCACTCTTATGACATATGCACTCACTCACTTCACTCACATTGTTTTTTGATTTATTAATTGTATATATCCCATTATGCTACTTGATAATATTATGTCATTCATCTCACTTATTATATTCTTTTTGGCATGAGATCACCACATTAACACTAAGATATAGCAACAATAATATAATACATCTTACCATACTGTATTTCTTTTAATACACATTCAAAATCAACATACATGTACATAATGTGGGGATGAGCTCATTGGGGGTAAAGACCATTATTAAAATATTAAATAATACTTATACTTAACCACTCATTGAAATATATCCCAGGTGTCGTCCATCCCTTCCCCCTCTGTTGTTCCATTAACGTGTGACTCCTTGCAAGCTTCTTGGTGTTGGCACCCGTCTGAAGGGGTGAGGATTGACATATGAGGATCCCTCGATTAGTGCTTTTATCTCTGGATATGTTTTTTGGAATTCATCCTTTGAGTGGTAAATATACTAAGATAACATTACATATACATAGATGCTAGTACACTATAAAGCAGGGGTCGGGAACCTATGGCTCGCGAGCCAGATGTGGCTCTTTTGATGCCTGCATCAGGCTCTCGCCTCTCAATCCGCGGATCGCGTGGTGTGCCGATCCGCGGATTGAGCCCATAGGAAAGGCCGTGGCTTCGGCCTAGCTCCGGAGCGGCGGCCATCTTGGTACACCCGGCGGCGGCCTAGGTGAGCGGCGCTCTGCTGTCATCATCACCCGCCTCAAATGCTTGTGGATCTGCTTGTGTAGTGGTAAGCAAGCAGACAATCATAGGAGAGATGTGCATATTACAGTGGGGGAGATGTGGATATTACAGTGGGGGAGATGTGAATATTACAGTGGGGGGAGATGTGGATATTACAGTGGGGGGAGATTGTGGCTATTACAGTGGGGGGAGATTGTGGATATTACAGTGGGGGAGATGTGGATATTACAGTGGGGGGAAATTGTGGATATTACAGTGGGGGAGATTGTGGATATTACAGTGGGGGAGATGTGGATATTACAGTGGGGGAGATGTGTATATTACAGTGGGGGAGATGTGGATATTACAGTGGGGAGATGTGGGGGAGATGTGGATATTACAGTGGGGGGAGATGTGAATATTACAGTGGGGGAGATGTGGATATTACAGTGGGGGGAGATGTGGGGAGATGTGGATATTACAGTGGGGGGAGATGTGGATATTACAGTGGGGAGATGTCCTCACCACGTATCAACCAGACTACAAAGCCATCAGCAAAACCATGCAGCACCAGAAGTCGCATTAATGGTAAGAAGTACTTTATTCATCATTGGTTAGCAACAGCATAACAACGTTATTAAAAAGAATTCAGAGACTTATTGTACTTTAAAAGTGTTGGTCCTACATAAACTGCACACATTTACATGTATTTAGTTTTAAACATATTGTATGGCTCTCACGGAATTACATTTTAAAATATGTGGCGTTCATGACTCTCTCAGCCAAAAAGGTTCCTGACCCCTGCTATAAAGTGTTAGAATAATGAACTTTTTTGATGTATTTCACCAGAATACAAATTCCCTGAAGAAGACCGCATCATTGGTCGAAACGCGCCGGGGTATTCATGTGGATGTCAATCAAATTTTTAATATTGTAAATGTATTGTGTTGCCATATATTGATGAAATATTCTTTGAGACATGCCCGTAACCAGAGTATATATTCTTTTGTATAATTGATGAATAATCTGTACGTTACCATTTGTATCAATAAATAATTTTAATATACTTTTATTATATGATCCTTACATTATTATGCCGCTAAAAAACCCCCCAGGGGAATTTCCCAATCCTTTTTTGATAATCTTTTGGGGTGTGCGGCTGACTCAAATTCATGTGTTTTTTTTCTGTTTAATATACTACAGCCAGGCAGTTGATTCAGTTAGATGCAGTATATTCAGTATCAGTATATATATATATATATATATATATATATATATATATATACATCCCAGCTTTGTGCAGCTACATCTCACTGCAGGCCATTTCTGGGGTACCTATTCAAATACATTACAAATAAATCAAATACAGTATGTCTGGAAGGCCAACAAGGAGAGGCAGACGCTCACAGGCCACTAACAGATGGCAAGCAGGCTCTGTGTCTACAGCCAACATTGCTGGTCATGGACACGGTGCATCCTCAGCACGTGACTGTGAGGCACGCTTGTCCTTTTTTTGGCAGCTGGCTGTGTTGAGCCACAACATGCAGAAGAGTTGGTACAGTGGATGACCAATCCGTCCTCATCCTCCTCATCCTCTGTCACCCAGGCTCAGAGTACTTTGGCTGCCAATGCAGATGCCAAAGCGGCCTCTTCCATCGGCTCAATGTCATCAGTCACTCCTTCCCTAGCCCCACCATCATGCCCTGAGGAGTCCCCCGAACTGTTTGACCACAGTGTTGGGTACATGCTGCAGGAGGATGTGCAGCGTTTTGAAGGAGGATTGAGGAAGGCAGCAACGTGAGCCCAGAGAGAGGGGTTGCCCAAGAAGGATAACAAGCTGGCAGTCATGTTCCCCCAGCTGCAGCACACTGCCAGGTTTGCTCCAGTGATGAGGAGGGAGGGGATTATGAGGTCACTGACTCTACGAGGGTGCCTGATAGGAGAGAGGAGGAGGATGAGGAGGAGGCACATTTCCAACGAGGCAGGATGACCTCCAGGGGCCAGCTTAAGGGCAGCCAACTGACTGCATCACACCGCAGAGCTCGGCATGTGCAGGGCGCTGCTGACTCCCCGTGTATTTTGAAAAGTTCTTTGGTGTGGGAATTTTTGATACGTGTGCAGCAGATCGCATCATTGCTGTTTGCAATGTCTGAAGCGCATCAAGCGTGGTCAAAACAGCAGCCGCTTGGGCACCACATGCTTGACCAGACATATGTTGAACTCCCATGCAGTCTGTTGGCAAGTGTACTTAAAAGACCCACACCAAAGAACAAGGCGGACCTCGCCTTGTTCCTCATCAGCTGGGATCTCCAACCCCACTATACCTTGACTGAGAGGAATGCAGGTGAAGAATTAGGTGTGCCAAGTACTTGTGGGCAATCTGCTATAGCTACACCTACGTCCGATTGTAGCAGGCAAATTTCCTAAATTTGCTAAACCGGCAAAAGGAATTTGGTCTCAACCATCCACATACCCAGCGGCTAAATGCTAGCTTGGCTAAATTGCTAGCAGTCCAACTGCTGCCTTTTTAGCTGGTAGACTCTGCCCCCTTTCGTGAATTTGTGGAATGTGCGGTACCTCAGTGGCAGGTTCCCAAATGCCACTTTTTTTCACGGAAGGCGATTCCAGCTCTCTACCGGCATGTGGAAGGCAAAGTCTTGGCCTCGTTGGACAGGGCGGTCAGCGGTAAGGTGCATATTACCGCTGACTCATGGTCCAGCAGGCATGGACAGGGACGTTACCTATCTTTCACGACGCACTGGGTGACCCTGCTGGCAGCTGGGAAGGATGCAGGACAGGGTGCAGTATTGTTGGAGCTTGTTCCGCCACCACGCCTCCAAAATGCTACTAGTGGTGATTCTGACACATCTCTCTCCTCCACCCCCTCCTCTTCTTCTTCCTCCATGGCCTCTTCCTCTATAGACTTGTCCTCGTAACCAGCAGTGCTCCATAGGCGTTCAAGGGGCTATGCAAGCACTCAGGCAAAAAGATGCCATGTGGTGCTTGAGCTGGTGTGCTTAGGGGACAGGAGCCACACTATGGGCAAAGATTCTGTCAGCTTTGAAGGGGCAGGCTCAGAGGTGGTTGACGCCACGCCATCCTCAGGCAGGAATGATGGTTTGCGACAATGGCACCAACCTCCTCTCCGCCCTCTGACAGGGACACTTCACCCATGGGAGGAAGAGGAGGACTTCCTTACCTCTCAAGACCATCTTTATCCAGACAGTGTTCCTGCGGGCCCGCCGATCACACAGGAAGAGGAGGAGAAGGATTGTGTCAGCATGGAGGTGGAGCCTAGCACTCAGCATCAGCAGCAGTCCTCAAGGGATCATTTACAGTCCCCAGAAACTCATGGACTTGTACATGGCTGCGGATCAGGTTGTCCTTAGTGACCCAGAGGACTCTGGACCAAATGCCTCAGCAAACCAACGCTGCATGGCCCCCCTGATCCTGCAAAGCCTGCGAAAGGCCCTCAGATTTGTTGTATCAAGGAGAGGGATCAGTAATGGCTGGCAACCCTCCTTGATCCACGTTACAAGGGTAAGGTTGCGGAACTTATCCAGCTATCGCAGAGGGAGCAGAGGATGGAACATCTTCGGGAGGCCTTGCAGAAAGGTTTGTGCAACGCATTTCCAGAGCCTGGGAGGTTACAAATTCCTGGTCCTGGACAACGTGTTGCTGAGGCTTCGGTCAGTTACAGAAGGAGCGGTGGAGAAGGTGGCCATCTGACAGATGCGTTCAGACAATTTTTTAGTCCGCAGCCCCAAGGTCTGATCGGTTCCAGCAACCATCGCCAGCGTCTGATTTACATGGTGCAGGAATACCCAGGGGCAAGATTAGACTTGGAGACCTTTCCAACCGAAAATCCTCTGGGTTACTGGGTTTTGAGGATGGATCACTGGCCAGAGCTTGCACGGTATGCAATTAAGCTACTGGCCTGTTCTGCATCCAGCGTTCTTTCGGAACGCACATTCAGTGCTGCTGGAGGCATTGTAACCGATCACAGAGTGCGCCTGTCCACTGACTCGGTTGATCGGCTCACCTTCATAAAAATGAATCAGTCTTGGATCACCAGCTACCAAGCACCAGATGCTGATGTAACCGAATAATTTTTTATGAATATGTGAACCCTTCAAGTGGCTAAGGCCCAATTTTTCTGCCCCTGTTTAACAGGGGTGTGTAATTACAATTACTACTAAAAGAGGAAAAATGACACGTAATCTAATTGACTATGAAAATGACAATGTCTATACCTGGAAAAGACCCCAATTTTTCTCAGGCCGTTCCAACAGACACAGAAGGAAACGGGTAAGCTTATCTGACAGAGAAAGCGACACAGCCAATGATACATTGGCCACCACTGTCTCTGATTCATCACCTGAACGCCCAACTACAGCAACAGGAACATCTTGGTCCAGTGAGAACCAGAAACCAGCACACCCTCACGGGTCCAACAAAAAGACAAGGAAGAAATCGGCTACAAGAAGACAAGGAGAGGAGGAAGGAAACATAAAAGCCACAAAAAACACCCACTATTCACTGCGAGGCAAGACAAAACGCTGACCTCCAATGTCCATAACATTTCCGATAGGATTTTAAAGGAAGATGAAATAAACTTACTTTCAAAGGGGCTCAACTTTTGTCCCACTAGACATTTTGACCTTTTTGGGACACTTTTGGATATTAACAAGTTTTGCTGTAGCCTCACACTTAAAAAACATTATTTTGATGGTGCATCTGAAGGTGAAGATGGTCCTTTGGTCACCCTGGATGTAGGTGAGTCACCCTCTTCTCCTCTTTCTTTTGAAGAAGTCTGTGCTTTACAAGATCTGACAGATCTAGCTTCAGAATCTAGTCCATGTCCAGTGAACCCTATTGATGCCCATAGCAAAATATCATTAAAATTGAAATCAGATTTTTATCCGGTAGCTTCAAGGGGCAAGGACATGGACATGTTCCAAAAGATGGTTAAGAAGGATCTGACTCACCTAGCTCGGGATTGCCATAGAAGTGTTCCATCTGATAATCTGTCTGCTAATGAAAGAATATCACCTAAAGCCTTAGAAACTGACAACAGTATTGTAATCAGGAATGCAGACAAGGGAGGTACTGTAGTAGTGCTCAATTCTGATATGTATAAAAATGAAGCGATACGCCCAGGGCTTTTTTCTCAAACAATAGGTGCTGGAACTTAACCATGGCCCCACAAAACCCCTCCCCCTACACACACCCTTCAGATCACATCAAATAGTGGGTGTGTTCAGTCAAATTTCACGAAAACAGTAGGAGGGTCTTGAAGGGGCATTAAATACCAGGATTGCATTACATACAGAGTGCAGAGCTGTCACTTGTAAACACAGAAACCAGACTTCTGTGTTTACAAGTGATTGTGGTGAGCAGGCACCAAAGGGTCTGAGCCAGAGGTGGTGGAACTGAGTTCCACCAAGTTCCCCCTGAAAAAAAGCCCTGGTTACACCAATTATCTGACACCAACACTTACCAGAAACTTAGAGCAGATCCCACTCCTCCCTTTAAAGCTGAACTGTCCCTCCTCATAAATAGAGCTGTATATGCTGGCATTTTTATGGTTAAAGAGGCAAGTATGTTCATTCCTGACTGTCCGATCATGCCGGTGTTTCATCACCTTCCAAAGGTCCACAAGGTGTTAAATCCTTTGGTAGGTAGGCCGATCGTTGCAGGAATCGGTTCTTTGAATGAACATCTTGGTGAGTGGGTAGATAGTCAGCTTCAACCTATGGTTTTCAATCTCCCAGGATATTTGAGGGATAAAAAACAGCTACTTATTAAACTACAGAAGTTTGAATGGAAATCCAATTACAAATGGATCAGCTGTGATGTATCCAGCCTATACTCATGCATACCGCATCATTTAGGTATGCAGGCAGTTGGCTTTTTTCTCAAAGAGTCCGGCAGATTCTCTTTACTACTTCAAGAATTTATTTTACAATCTTTGGACTATCTATTAACACACAATTTTTTCATGTTCGATGGTGACTATTACCTGCAAAGATGCGGGGCCTCTATGGGAGTGAAGTTTTCGCCCTCACTCGCCAACCTTTACATGGGTTGGTGGGAGAGGTCCCGCATCTTTGGATGTGATCGCCCTTGTCCTTCAGACACTATCTTTTTCTGTCGGTACATAGAATCTCCTGTTTGTCACATCGGATGATCGGGTTGATCTAGATCAGTGGCTTCTATACCTAAATGACAATTCCCTTAATTTGAAATTCACCGGGGAACTCGGTGAGACTTCAATCACATTTTTGGATGTAAAGTTGACAGGGCTGAAAGATACAGTGATCACAAGCCTATACAGAAAACCCACAGCAGGCAATGCCCTGCTGAGAGCAGATTCTGCCCATCCAAGGCACACCATCAAAGGTGTGCCCTATGGACAGTTCCTGAGATTAAAACGTCTATGCAGCACGTCTGATTGCTTTGAAGAAGAAGCCATCAATATGACCCATCGGTTTACAGACAGGGGATACCCCAATAAACTTGTGAGTAAGGCTTTGCATGCAGGGGAAAACATTCCTAGAGAAACCTTGTTGATAGATAATTCTAAAAGCAAAACTAGAAAACATTCACGCCTTTTCAACAACATTCCTGTTTTTTTCTACACCTTTCAGCCTAGAATATAGTTGAATTAAAAATGTGGTTACCAAATATCTCCCCATTTTACTATATAATCCTGTCTATAATGACATCCTCTCAAGGGGGATCAAGTCTGTTTCCGAAGAGCACCCACTTTGGGGAGCACCCTTCACCTAGTCTATTCCTCAGTTACTCTTCAGGGTCTAATTGGCTGCGGTTTAAAGGCAATTTCAAATGTGGCATGAAAGGATGCGACTATTGCTGCTTTATTAAAAAGGGCAATAGCGTATGTTCCAGCAATAATGGCAAAAGTTTTGACATCTCAACTTTTATCAATTGTAACACTAAATTTTTAGTATATGTCATTACATGTGAAACATGCCACATTCAATACGTAGGCTGCACTACACGGAGGCTAAAAGATAGATTGTATGATCATCTATACGACATCGAGAAGAATAAATCCACCAATGTGGCTAAACATTGGAACGATATTCATCACAGAGATGTCAGCAGTCTTGCAATCCAAGGAATAGAAAAGATAGTGATCTCAAAGAGAGGGGGAGATTTATTCAGAATGCTTTGCAGACGCCAAGTGTTCTGGATATTCTCCTTAAACACTAGGATTCCATTGGGGTTAAACTTTGAGTGGGATGTGTCCCATTATTATGACTAACCCCTTACATTTTTTCACCATCCCGTTCATACTCTTTTTGTAGCTTCTTTTTGACTATGTGTTTCACCCATATGTGAGAAAGGCCGGTTTACAGTTTGGTAACGTTATTATTCACATACGCCCTTGTCTATGATAGTTGACTTCATATCATATACACATATCTTTACCTATGGGTCTTTACCCTATAATGCACGCACATACGTATATAATTGGATGATGTGGGTATTTACAGATATGTGAATATATGGTTTGCTACACATATAGTCTACAGTTCTTTAGTTTCTGTCTAACTTTTATCTATCTTAGACCATATATATATATATATATATATATATATATATATATATATATATATATATATATACACCTGGTCTTTAGATGAGATTTTACATTGTCGTTCTATGCAGTGAGGGTTCTATTTTCTAATTCAACATGTTCATCTCTATTCCCCATTTATTCCCTGGTCTATTCCCTGTTCTTTTTGACATATAATAGATTTACCCATACGCTTTCGTTTTTCATTGTCCATATATTTAGGATTGGGATATGGGGAATAATACATGCACATGAGTGCACTTTAAAAATTTTGATGGTCTTTTAAAATTATTTCATAGAGTTGTTTAGGTTGAATACATTTAACTAGATATGTTATCATAAATAACATACTTTTAACACATTTTTGGGATATTAATATTAGCTAACAATACGGGATAACCTTTGGCCATTTATGTTTCAGTCAGATTTTAGTAAGATCAGTCTTTACCGTTCTACATAGCAGAGCTGGATGAAACTGGAGACAGCATGGACAGCTCCAATCACTTCATTATATGCTATTTTTGTTGTGTTGAATGCTTGATTTTTAGCCATTCAGTTAGATACAGCAACATTTGTTGTTTTTACCATCTTATATATATAGCGGAGCTGGACGATATTGGACAGAGCATGAACAATTTCAACTACTTTCGTTCATTTACTGTTCTACATATCAGAGCTGGATGAAACTGGAGACAGCATGGACAGCTCCAACCACTTCATTATATGCTATTTTTGTTGTGTTGAATGCTTGATTTTTAGCCATTCAGTTAGATACAGCAACATTTGTTGTTTTTACCGTCTTATATATAGCGGAGCTGGATGATATTGGACACAGCATGAACAATTTCAACTACTTTTTTACATGCCATTCCTGTTGTGTTGAATGTCTTATTTCTAGCCATTGGTCATGCCCTTAACGTAATATATATCAGCTTGCAATATGGGATAACCTTTGGCTATTTATGTTTTAGTCAGATTTAATAACATTAGTTTTTACCGTCTTATATAGCAGAGTTGGATGAAACTGGAACAAATAACTTAAACCACTTCATTATATGCCATCTTTTGTTGATGTTGATTGAATGCTTGATTTCTGGCCATTCAGTCAGATAAAACAATATTAGTTACAGCGGAGCTGGATGAAACTGGAGAGAACATGAACAATTCTAACTACTTCATTATATGTCATTTTTTTGTACTAAATGCTTGATTTCTAGCCATTGGCCATGTCCTTGTTGTAATATATATTATATTATTAGCATTTTATCTGTATCTGTTTATGTTATTGTGTCTATAGCGTTGTATATGTGTCCACAAAGAAAGATTTTTTTAATATATTTATTTATATATTTTTTATATTTTGGATCTAAGCACATGGAGAGATCATGTATTTTTACATTTATATACACCATTTACGTGCGTTTAGGTTATTATCCAACATTTATTCTTTGTTTTACATATACACATACACGTTATCTGTACATCTTTTTTGTATATCCTCTTCTTTTCTAACCTCTCCACTTTTTGGAGTTTGGTCAGTATGACATAATTATATTATATGTTTGATATCTATTAAGGATATTTATTTATTTGGATATACACACACACACATTTTTGAGCGTTACCTTTTTTTTTCACTTTTTTTCTTTTTTCATCACTCATTCTTTGCATAATTTTTTGAGTCGATATTATTCCACATCAAATAATTTTTTACACTTCCTTTTTGCATTTTTTGCATCTTTTGCACATTTACCTTTTTTATTTATTATTTGCATTCACTTATATTATTCAAAGGAATTTTCCTGCTTTGTGATGCTGTGGCATGTATTTTTATGATCATATTTAATTAAAGATCGAAGATTACTTTTGAGTGCAGCTGTCCAGGATTTCTCGTTTACCTCTTAATTACAATTTTTGCTGTAATGTTTTGCAACAGGCCTTGTTCCTGCGCTCAACTAGAGTATCTGTGAGGGGTTGCAGTGTTGTGGCACCAGCACCAGTGCCTAAAGCCCAATTTTTCTGCCCCTGTTCAACAGGGGCGTGTAATTACAATTTTTGATCTAATATTTCACAGCAGGGCCCGTTCCAGCACCCACCAAGAGTAACTGTGAGGGCTTACAATGTTGTGGCAACACCACCACCAAAGGCCCAATTTTTCTGCCCCTGTTCAGCAGGGATGTCTAATTAAAATTCTTGATATAATATTTCACAGCAGGGCCTGTTCCAGCGCCTACCAAGAGTAACTGTGAGGACTTACAGTGTTCTGGTACCACCAACACCTAAGGCCCAAATTTCTGCTGAGTATATAGGGCAGGCCCCTACTTTCAAACATCCGACTTACAAACGACTCCTACTTGCAAACGGAAGGAGACAACAGGAAGTGAGATGAAATCTACCCCTAGGAAGGGAAATTCTCTCCTGTAAGAGTTAATATGGGAAAAACGTGTCTCCTTTCCACTGATGCTTTATCACCAATCCTTGTTTCACTAAAAACCCCAAATTTTCAAAATCCAATTGTCATTGGGACAGAAAGTGAGGTGAAATCTTCTGAATAGGGGCACAGACAGCAAAACAAATGTTACAGGGGTGATAACCCTTCCCTATGTTTTCCAAAAAGCTTAAAAATAAAAAAAAATTTTTTGCTGGAGCTACACTAACAAGATGTACCTGTTCCAAATTACAAACAGATTCAATTTAACAACAATCCTACAGTCCCTGTCTTTCTTGGGACCGCCTGTATACTGCTGTTCAGAGTATATAGGGCCCAGGGGCCCCACGCCTTTTCTTTTTTTAATTTGGGTGCGGGGTTCCCCTTAATATCCATACAAGACCCAAAGGGCTCGGTAATGGGCTGGGGGTTACCCATGCTGTTTTTCTCATTTTTTCATCCATATTGCCGGAACCCGACATTACATTACAGCCGCAAGCAGTTTTAAATGACTTTCATTCCTTTAGAAATGTCATTTTGCTGTCAGACTGTTCTAAACACGGGAAACACGCGCCAGTTTACAGGCATACTATAGACACCCCCCAGGTACGATATTTAAAGGAATATTTCACTGTTATTTTTTCACTTAGGGCATCATTAAAATCACTGCTCCTGTAAAAACAGCCGTTTTTAAAACTTTTTTTTGCACTGATACATGTCCCCTGGGGCAGGACCCAGGTCCCCAAACCCTTTTTAGGACAATAACTTGCATATTAGCCATTAAAATTCGCACTTTTGATTTCTCACGTTCGAGTCCCATAGACTCTAACGGTGTTTGAGAATTTGCGCAAACTTTTGGTCTGTTCGCATGTTCTGGATGCGAACCGAACCGGGGGGTGTTCGGCTCATCCCTACTCCCCCAACCTCCTGAACCATACATGGCCACATGTCCTCAAAATGGGGGGTTGGCTTGCTCATGTTGATGGGGACAAGGGCCTCATCCCCATAACCCTGTTATCAGCAATATAAGGGAAGGGGCAGGGGTAGTGGTGACATCATTGCCCGAATTAGCCTTGGTCAATATCATTGCCTAGATATGGCCAATGGCCATATTTGGGCAGTGATGTCACTGCTATCCCTGCCTCTTTGGTTAAAAGGGGTGGAGATTCCCCATGATGTCAGTTGTTCCTGTTCCTAGGGATACGGCAGGTGCAAACAGACGTGGCTTCCTTAGGAACCAGTGATAGTGGGAACTTGTCATACAAAGCAGCAGTAGAAATAAGGCTTCTATATATTATAAAAAAAAAACAAATATAAAAATCCAGCGCTTTTATCCTTACATCAACAAAAAATTGATTTAACCAATCTAAAAAATCAAATAATTGAAAACCAAAAGTAGTACAACAAACATACCAAGTCTAAATACCAGACTTTCAAAATGCAAAATACTAAACACCAGTGCGCTACTTATAATAAAAAGTGTAATAATAATAATATTTCAGTCCACAAACAATCAATTAATATACAAAACTCTTATACACCTTGAATATATACATCTCAATGTGCAAATAGGCTGAATTGATAGTGACAGTCCTAGAGTAAATGAATCATAAGCAGAGGATCCAATGGATCAGTGAGTCCCCAGTGATAAAACAGTACTGAACTTCCAACAAACGCGATGTGAAAAAATGTGCTCAGGAGGCTGCCATCCCCATATAGATTCAACGTTCTGACGTCATCGCCTCACATTAGGACGGGCGCTCGCCAGCCGGCCGGCGATTTCTGCTCTCTTTTCACTGCAAAATTGTAAGTGTTTTACCTAATTTTTTAAATAAATTTCATCTACGGTGTCACACTATGGATACCTCTCTTTTATTCCTATGGTTGTAATTCGGGGATTGGTACTTCCCTAAAATCCGCTTGCGGCCACACTGCCAGAGGGATGCTTTGATGCTGGTTGGATATCCAGGTCTTCATTCCACCCAGTCCACCAGCTGCCTGTTACAATACACAGAGTGACACTGCAGATCCATGTCCATCCTGCCTCCGGCTTATTTGATCAAGCTCATTCAGCTTGCTATTTGGTAAGCGTGCACTTCAGGTAGTGGAGGATCACTATGATGGGTGTTTCCCTATTTTCCCTCTTTGCACACCGATCCCTATGAACAGCGATCAAGGGCTTCTTCCCACTGCCTAGTGGACTATCTGTCTATTTGATCTATGGACTTGGTGTTTTAATTTGGTTTCACTATATACTTTGTGGTATTGATTATATGCATCTGGTAATAGTTAGATACCAGTTAGGTTTTTCACAATTTCACCCAGTTAAAGATTTCATATTATTTGTCACATGTATTCACATATATATTTTTAGGGTATAGCGCAGTTCCTTTTTTCCTTTCCTTATATTAATGTGGATATCGCACATTTGAACTGCAGCTTAGTAGTATTAACACTCTTTGGAGCGCGGTGTTCTTTCCATTCCCATATAGATTCATTCCTCTTACCAGATAGATAGGATATCAAATTATAGAGATCTAACTCGCCATGATAAACATCCACACAGCTTCAGCTGGTAAAGCAAAATGATCAGATCCCACAGCGATATCCGGATAATTGGCTGTTACACCTTAGGAGGCTCATTTAAACCTTGTAGCCACTCTCATATGTAAATAGACAAAGGAGGAGACTTCATGGTACAGTACATAAAATCATGCATTTATTAGAAATACAGATTGCACTTACATTTAGCAGATAAAACAACAGCGGTTTGGGTACAGATACAAACATGATTGTGGACCTCGCCCGCCAGTCCATGTGCGATGACGTCACAGATGTGGCTCCATACGATTTCCTTATTTATAGTAGGAATGTTGGTAATCCTATACTAACCCCTGAGACATTGTGATTGTTAGACTTTCTAGAATACACATATTGCTATTGTGGTGTAGGATCTGGGCCTGCTGTCCCTCCATCCCTCTTTGTTTCCTTCCTTCTCTCTCCTTCCCTCCCTATTTCTTTCTTTCTCTCTTTCTCTCCCTCTATACCTTGTTCATCTCAGACTCTAAGCACACCCCTTTGAGCCACACCCCTTTAAGCCACACCTGCTTAGTTTAACCACTTGCCGTCCGCGCCAAGCCAAATGACGGCCACAGCGCGGACCTGAATTTCCGGGAGGCCATCACATGATGTCCTCCCCTTTGCATGCTCCCCGCACGCCCCCTGCAGGGTGCGCGCGGCGTTCGCTGTGATCACGAGACTCGGGTGATCACAGATCCGAGTAAGGGGCCGATCCTGGCCCCTTACCATGTGATCCGCTGTCAGCCAATGACAGCGGATCACGTGATGTAAACGAAAGTTCAGTAGGAGGAGAAAAAAAAGCCGATCACCGGCTTATGTACAAGGGACATCAGTCCCGAAGAGGAAGGAGGCACATCTGCCTCATCTGTGCCCACAATTACCACCTGCCAGTGCCACCTGCCAGTGCCCACAGTGCCCACCAGTGCCACCTATCAATGTTCATGAGTGCCACCTATCAATGCCCACAAATGCCACCTATCAATGCCCACCAGTGGTGCCAATCAGTGCCTCATCAGTGCCACCTAGCAGTGCTGCCTATTACTGTAACCTACCAGTGCCGATCAGTGCCCATTATTGCCACCCATCAGTGCCCATAACTGCCACCTATCAGTGCTCATCACTGCCAGCTATCAGTGCCACTTCTCAGTGCCCACCAGTGCCACCTATCAATGCCCATCAGTGCCACCTCTCAGTGCACCCCAGTGCCGCCTCTCAGTGCTCACCAGTGCCGCCTATCAGTGCCCACCAGTGCCGCCTTATCAGTGCCCATCAGTGCAGCCCATCAGTGCAGCCCACTGGTGCCCATCAGTGCAGCCTCATCAGCGTACATCAATGAAGGAGAAAAATTACCTGTTTGCAAAATTTTATAGCAAAATATAAAAAAATATAATTTTTTTTTATAAATTCGGTCTTTTTTTTTTTTTAACAAAAAATAAAAACCGCAGAGGTGATCAAATACCACCAAAAGAAAGCTCTATTTGTGGTAGATGCAGAACACTGCACCTATCACACGAGCTGGTCTAGGAGGAGGGCGGGACCTTTGTCACAGCACGACTTCACACTGAGCTCCGTGACACAGCGGCACTCTGCTTTGAGCTACGCTGCAGCCACAGCATAGCTCAAAGCGGCCCCCCTACTGGGAAATGTCCCGGTAGGCCAGTCCGGCCCTGAGCAGAGCCGATCTGCCCTTGGGGGCCCCCCCCACAGCGGCGGGGCCATACGCAGCTTGCGTAGTGAGCGTATAGGGCGGATCAGCTCTGCCCATGATTTCTAACAGTACCCTTGCCTGGTTATTATTATCAACATAGTCAGGCAGCAGAGTAATGCCCCGTACACACGGTCGGACATTGATCGGACATTCCAACAACAAAATCCTAGGATTTTTTCCGACGGATGTTGGCTCAAACTTGTCTTGCATACACACGGTCACACAAAGTTGTTGGAAAATCCGATCGTTCTGAACGCGGTGACGTAAAACACGTACGTCGGGACTATAAACGGGGCAGTAGCCAATAGCTTTCATCTCTTTATTTATTCTGAGCATGCGTGGCACTTTGTGCGTCGGATTGGAAATTCCGACAACGGATTTTGTTGTCGGAAAATTTTATAGCCTGCTCTCAAACTTTATGTGTCCGAAAATCTGATGGAAAATGTGTGATGAAGCCTACACATGGTCGAAATTTCCGACAACAAGGTCCTATCACACATTTTCCGTCAGAAAATCAGACCGTGTGTACGGGGCATTAGGCTTGTATAAACCTTCAGCAGTAGACTTTAAACTGCTAAAAGGCATCAGAGGAGAATCAATAGCAGCAAAGCATTTAGAGAGGGATCCTTGTTATACTCACTGTAATTCCTCTATCCGGCTTGTTTTCAGAGCTTCCATCAGATCCCTGAGATGAGGACCCTCCAGATAGTTCCCAGACAGGTTCAGTGTCCTCAGTGTCTGGTTATTTCTTATTCCAGATGCCAGGTGGGGGCAGGAACTGTGTGTCAGGCCAATATACTTTAAACTGTAGAATAAAAAAAGAATGTTAGCAGAAAAAAAAATCTCATACATTAATATTACTTTAACTTACTTTTAAATGGAATATCAGAGTTTTTTTTCATAAACTTACGGAAACTTACGGAAACCCCATTTATTGGATGTGGTAAAATTGAAAAATCCTTCCTTTCTTGTATATATATATATATATATATATATATATATATATATATATATATATATATATATATATATATATAAATTGTGTTTAATAAAAAAATAAAATAGCATAAGATTACAAGATACATAATATAATACAGAATCTAAAAAATATAGTTATGTTCGTGAGATAAAAATTGTGTGCATTTGTATTTATGTGTTTGTGTGTCAGATTGCTTCCCATGTGTCTGTGAGTGTCATAAACTGGGATGGGCCAAACACCCCCCCCTTTGGTTTGCAGCAGAATTCCTGAATAGGGGAAATGTTCTAACCTGAACACCGAACCCCATTGAAGTCTATGGGAGCCGAACAGAAAAAATTTAAAAGTGCCCATTTTGAAGGCTTAAATGCAAGTAATTGGCCATAAAAGGGGTACTTCCCTGGGGGACATGTATCAATAAAAAAAATAAATTAAAAAAAACAATCCTTTATTGAGGAGCAGTGATTTTAAAGCGGTTGTATACTTCGCTTGCACATTTTTCATACTTGTCCCGATTTTCCCAGGACAATCCCGATTTTGGGACCCTCGTCCTGATCGGAGCTCATCCTGATTAAAAACCCGGGATTTTGCTTTTGTCCTGGGAAAATCGGGAATATTTTTGCGAAAAATAGCAGCGGACTACAGGAATGGACCGACATCTGCTGGGGACACTGAGGAATGGACCGGGCTCTGCTGGGGACACTGAAGAATGGGCTCTGCTGGGGACACTGAGGAATGAAACAGGCTCTGCTGGGGACACTGAAGAATGGACCGGCCTCTGCTGGGGACACTGAGGTATGGACCGGGGTCTGCTGGGGACACTGAGGTAAGGATCGGGCTCTGCTGGGAACAGAATGGACCGGGCTCTGCTGGGGACACTAAGGACCGGGCTCTGCTGGGGACACTGAGGACCAGGCTCTCCTGGGGACACTGATGTATGGACCGGGCTCTGCTGGGGACAATGATATAAGGACCGGGCTCCACTGGGGACACTGATGTAAAGACCGAGCTCTGCTGGGGACACTGATGTAAGAACCGAGCTCTTTTGGGGGCACCTGATATAAGGACCGAGCTCTGCTGGGGGCACCTGATGTAAGGAGGGACTCTGCTGGGGGCACCTGATGGCATTAGGTGGCAGGCGACGTGGCGAGTGACACACTCAGGGGTCCCACTGATTCTGCATTATGGTGAGTTGAATGATTTCATTTTATATTACAATGTAATAATAGAAATAATGCGCTTCAATCATCCTGACACCATAACAACCATGGTGCGGGATGATTGAAGTGCTAACACCAGATGTTTGGAGTATCTTTATCTGCTAATTCTTAAACTTTCTGGAATACACAAATTGCTATTGTGGTGTAGTATCTGGGCCTGCTGTCCCTCCTTTCTTCTCTCTTTTTCCCTCCCTATCTCTTTCTTTCTCTCTCTCTCTCTCTCCCTTTCTTTGTCTCTCCATCCCTCATTCATCTCAGACTCTAACCACACCCCCATTTGAGCCATGCCCCTTTAAGTCATGCCCACTATTTCACTTAAACCACACCCATTTTTCATTGCGGTGCGCTTAGCTTTCTTTCGCTGCTGTGTCATGCTTACAAACGAATGCCCCACCCCCTAATTATAAAAAGACTCCGTCTACAGGCAAAAAAGTGTCCCTATAATAAGGCTTACCTGTAGGTAAAATTAATATCTCCTAAACCTGTACAGTTTAGGAGATATTCACCTTGCATGCAGCCGCTGACATCAGCGGAGCATGCGCTCTGAAGGTCCGGTGGATGGTGCCGGACCTTGCCGGAATGAAGGAATCACGGTGCCAGAGCTGCAAACCCAGAAGAAATGTCGAGGGAACATGTCAGCTCCCTCAGCTGTGTGGGCCCCTAGATCCTGGCCTATCCCATGTGAATGGGTATTGGGTACATCATACCCATTCACCAATAAAGTGTCAAAAAGTAAGAAAAACAAAAGACTTGACCAACAGGAGGTTTTTGACAAATCCTTTATTAAAAACCGTCAATCACGACGCCCGCCGACCCAAAAAATATAAAAGTATAAAAAATGTTTAGAGGCTATCCGCTGTATGCACTGCCCCCCATTTGACATCACATCTTCATGTATATCATGTACATATGGGGTATGTATGTACATCATCATACCTGATACCCATTCACATAGCGGGAGGCTGAGATCTGGGGACTCCCATGTTAAAGGAGGCTTCCAGATTCCGATAAGCCCCCCACCCACAGACCCTGACAACCACAGCCCAGGGTTGTTGGGAAGAGGCCCTTGTCCCCATCAACATGAGGACAAAGTGCTTTGGGGTGGGGGGCGCAGAACCCCCCCTGCCCCAAAGTACCCACCTCCTCATATTGAGGGCATATGGCCTGGTATGGTTTAGGAGGGGGGGGGGCGCTCGCTCATCCCCCACCCCCTTTTTCTGACCTGTCAGGCTGCATCCTTGGATAAGGGTCTGGTACTTTATTTTTTAATAGCCGTGTGCCGGCAATTGTAAATGTAAGTCATTTTAAATGGGATTTTTTCTTTAGAAATGTCAGTTTTGCTGTAGCATGTTCTCTATATGCTACAAATACGCCACTTTACAGGCACATTAAGGGGACCCCCAGGCATGATATTTAAAGGAATTTTTCATTTTTTTAAATGAAACATGTCCCCCAGGGCAGTACCCATACCACCATACCCCTTTTATGGCCAATTTCTGGCATATAATGCTGTTTTTTTCTTTATTTTTTTTACCGCCACTTTTTTTAACCCATTGACAGCTGATGATTCATCGGTTGTTAAGGACGCGGGGGCCGGCTTCCCGGCACTGTTCCTTAAATACCAGCTTACACTGCGCCTTGATTGGCTAAAGCTTTGTGTCGGACTTTCCGATGGAAAATGTGCGATCGGAGCTTGTTGTCGGAAATTCCAATCGTGTGTGGGCTCCATCTGACTTTTTCCATCGGAATTTCTGACACACAAAGTTTGAGAGCATGCTATAAAATTTTCTGACAACAAAATCCGATCCTTTAAATTCCGATCGTGTGTAGACAAATCCGACGGACAAAGTGCCACGCATGCTCAGAATAAATTAAGAGATGAAAGCTATTGGCTATTGTCCCGTTTATAGTCCCGACGTACGTGTTTTACGTCACCGAGTTCAGAACGATCGGATTTTCCAACAACTTTGTGCGACCATGTGTATGCAAGACAAGTTTAAGCCAACATCCGTTGGAAAAAAACGATGGATTTTGTTGTCAGAATGTCCGATCAATGTCCAACCGTGTGTACAGGGCATAATGGGTTTAGTTGTATTGCATTATTTAAGCATTTCTCTAGAATTTCCAAACTTATTATATACTCCTGGAGTAAAACATTCTAATTTGTTATTATTTATGGTATTAAGGTTTGAACAAACTCACAGATACAGACTTAGCCACTCTGGATGGTCTGAGGAGGCCTGTAATGCTGCACAGTGTTGGAAGGTGATCTCAGGTCTGAGGGATGGCCTATAATGCACAGTGCCCTGGATGCCAGTGGTCAGAGGAGGCCTGCAATGCACACACAGTGCTCTGGACGGACCGTGGTCTGAGGGGAGGTCTCAGGCCTGTAATTGTAATGTACACATTCACAGTGAGTGCTCTCTGCTCTGGACATGGGCGATCATTGTCGTGAGTTGGAAGTGGGACTCTCGTCGGGACTCGGGAGGCCATTAATGCACAGTGCTGTTCTGGTGTCTGGCAGTCATCACGGTCTGAGGACTCAGAGGCCTGTAATGCTGGCTGCACACAGTCGCTTGCTTGCTCCGTGGACACTGGAAGTTAGTTTACAATGGTAAACATTCCAGCTTCACATTTTTGTTTAGTTTTCGCTTGTTAATGAAAACAGAATTGATTATTCACCAGTGGCTGAAAATGTGCTGTACTTTTTGTTTCGTTTCTGTCACTGTAAAAATGCCGCTGACGAAGATTTTGACGAAAATGTTTCCGTTGATTAAATTAAGACTGCATGAAGGCTGGCTTTGTGCAGTAGCATACCTCCCAACTTTTTGAGACGGGAATGAGGGACGCCTATTAGCAAAACTATGTAGGTATAATACACCCCCCCTGCCACACCCCATTAAACTGGGTTTTGAATTTTACAAATGCAACAATTTAGAAATTAGATGAAAGGTTTAGCACTGGGAAACACTTTTTGAAAGATAAAAAGTGCATTTTGTATACATCTATATAGATCAGACCAAAATAAGGCACAAATGAGGAGGAAAAAGGGACAGAGGGACATTCCTCCAAATCATGGACAGTCCCCCAAAATCAGGTACAGTTGGGAGCTATGTAGTAGTCCTCCACCACATACAGTAAAGCATGAAATTCAACTTTCAGGGCCTCTTCAGAGCCACGCTGGCATATTAGAAGAGTTAGGGGGATGGGAATGTAATGCGTGTGTGTAACTCTACATGTAGCATCATATACTGTAACTTTATCTATCGTCTGAATCAAACCCTTTCATGCCTAAGCCTATTTCTGACATTTGTTGCTTACAAGTTAAAATCCGTATTTTTTGCTAGAAAATTACTTAGAACTCCCTAACATTATATATATTTTTTAGCAGAGACCCTAGAGAATAAAATGGCGATTGTTGCAATATTTTATGTCACACAGTATTTGCGCAGAGGTTATTTGAGAAAAAAAGACACTTTCATGGAATAAAAAAAACTAAACAGTAAAGTTAACTAAATTTTTTTGTATAATGTGAAAGATAATGTTACGCCAAGTAAATAGATACCTAACATGTCATGCTTTGAAATTGCGCACACTTGTGGAATGGCGACAAACTACGGTACCTAAAAGTCTCCATAGGTGACACTTTAAAAAAAATTAACGGTTACCAGGTTAGAGTTACAGAGGGGGTCTGGTGCTAGGAATATTGCTCTCACTCTGGCGCTCGTGGCAATACATCACATGTGTGATTTGAACACTATTTACATTTGCGGGCGCGACTCAAGCATGCGTTTTTCTTTGCCACGCGAGCATGCGGGGACCGGGGAGCTTTAAAATTATATTTTTTCCCCTTATTTAATTTTTTTTTTACTTTGTCCCTTTAAAAAAAAAAAATCTGATCACTTTTATTGCTGTCACAAGGAATGTAAACATCCCTTGTGACATTAATAGGTAGTGACAGGTACTCTTTATGGAGGGATCGGGGGGTCTAAAAGACCCCAAATCCCTTCTTTGCACTTAAAAATATTCGGTTAGCCAAAATTGTCGATTCTGAATGCTGTCATTTTTTTTAAATCGGTGCAATTGGGATTTTACATCGGAGACCCGATCGGAGCAGAATATGGCTTAGTACGGGTCTCAGCCTAGGCGACAGACGCGCCGGATGGTGGGACGGGTCTCCCGTTGGGACAGAAGGCCCAGGAAGAGCAGCGGGAAGGGGAATGTCCCCTCCCGCTCCTTTAGGATAACAGCCGAGTGGCTTTTAGCTGCATCGCTTGTTATCACATAAAAGCCAACCGCCCGCTCTAAAAAACGGTACTGGGGTGATGCCTGCAGCTGCATATCACCCCGGTATAACTCCTTCAATCAATGAAGGCAAATTTGCGTACGGTCGGCGCTAAGGGGTTAAATATACCAATATACACTATATTAACAAAAGTATTGGGACACCTGCCTTTATATGCACATGAACTTCAATATTGAGTTGGCCCACCCTTTGCAGCTATAACAGCTTCAAGTCTTCTGGGAAGGCCGTCCACAAGGTTTAGGAGTGTGTCTATGGGAATGTTTGACCATTATTCCAGAAGAGCATTTGTGAGGTCAGGCACTGATGGTGGATGAGAAGGCCTGGCTCGCAGTCTCTGCTTGAATTCATCCCAGCTGTTCTATCAGGTTGAGGTCAGGCCAGTCAAGTTCCTCCACCACAAACTCGCTCATCCATGTCTTTATGGATAGTTCCAAGGCTTACTGCAGGGGTGCCCAACCAGTGGCCCGGGGGCCAAATGTGGCCCGCAGAGCCTTCTGATGTGGCCCGCAAAAATCCTGCTCTGGGATAGAAGGTTGGCAAGCAGATCCTATAGCATCAGTGTTCTGAATGAAGGCGGTGGTGGAGGAAGCAAGCGGCTGTGGAGGGAGCAGAGCCACATATGCCGATGCTTCCTGTATAGTGCCAGCTCCTGTACCAAATATACTCTGCCTGGGATAGCAATAGCCGGCGGTACCTGAATGAAAGTCTGTTATTAAAGGTAAGTTTTGATTACTAAATTCAATGTACATATGGGCATATCTGTTCAGCAGTGGTTACTGGGCTGCTTCCAAACTGATCCACAGGTGCAGCGCAGTGCACCTTCGGGTTACCTCATAAACTTGTTACATAAACTGTTCTTACCTGTAGGTTTGGTGTGCTTTCAGAAAGTGCACCACACCTGAAGGATATAATAGAAGTCTATGGAAAAATGCAGCTAACCCGCAGGAAAGCCACAGGTGCACTGCGCTGCACATCAGTATGAAAGCAGCCTTTGGCCCCTTTCACGCGATCGGTCCAACCCAATCGGACCCTCCATTCATCTCTATGGACTGGCAGATGTAAACGGACTTGTGTCAATTTGCACCCACCTACCTCCAATCTGATCCTCTAAAAAAAAACAAAAACAAAAAAAAAACAGAAGGGGATCCATCCCCTTCTATTTGGTTGGATCGGATTGAAGGGCCCATAGAGCTGTGTCTCTAATCCGTCTGCTCCGCTTATTGTGGCCCATGACCAGTTACCAAGTCGCTAAAGTGGCCCTCGCTCTTCAAAAGGTTGTCTTACTGACTCAGTGTTTTGCCTGTGTGCTGTCTACCTGGTTTTTGATGCGCTGCACTGATCCTGATTCCTGCTGTGATACTGTTCCAGTACCTGCATTCTGTGCCCTGCTACTTTATATATGCTACCTTTGTTCCTGATTATAGTCTGTCCTCCTTCCCTTTCTTTTTGCATCTCCTGTCTTACCCCGTCTATCTCCATTCCTTGTTTTTTATATATTGTATTATAGTTAGGTTAAATACACAATAATTCTGCGCTCCCACACAAAAGGAGAAGGACACAGCAGCTAACACAACCAGCAAGTGTAAATGTTGTCAAAATAACAAGAAAAGTGTAGCGCTAGAGAAGGTCCCAAAAATACAGTCTATGGCTTGGCAATTCAATGGTCATAAATTGGCAAAGACCATCACTATAGATAAATATAAAAGTCCTCTGGAGCAAATCTACACATGAGGATGGATCATCCGTCACAAACGGTCCATACACCACCCAATAGAAGTGAAGAGGCTTACCAGAATTGGTGGACCCAACAAGGCATACGCCAGGTGGAGTCAATCAAGCTTAGGTGGTGCTGGGTTGAAGTGGGCCCGGACGGGCAGAGTTGGTGGAATGGCTACCACATGGCTGTGTTCTTCAAGCGTGATCGGGTCAGAAGATGTGAAATCCAGCGTCCATGAAACGTATCTCTCGGATCCGCGTGTGAACCAGCAATATCTCCTCTGCTGCCACTTCCAGCGACGTCTCCTTTCTACTTCTACTTGGTTAGGTATGTTGTCACTTGGTTTATTGTTCATATATACAGTATCTCACAAAAGTTAGTACACCCCTCACATTTTAATAAATATTTTATTATATCTTTCCATGTGACAACACAAAAGAAATGACACTTTGCTACAATGTAAAGTAGTGAGTGTACAGCTTGTATAACAGTGTAAATTTGCTGTCCCCTCAAAATAACTCAACACACAGCCATTCATTTCTAAACCACTGGCACCGTAAGTGAAAATGTCCAAATTGGGCCCAATTAGCTATTTTCCTGGTGTCATGTAACTCGTTAATGTTACAAGGTCTCAGGTGTGAATGGGGAGAATGGGTGTTAAATTTGGTGTTATCACTCTTACTTTTTCATTCTGGACACTGGAGGTTCAACATGGCACCTCATGGCAAAGAACTCTCTGAGGATCTGAAAAAAAGAATTGTTGCTCCACATAAAGATGGCTAATGCCGCGTACACACGTTCAGACTTTTCCGCTTCAAAAGTCCGACAGCCCGTCCGACGGACTTTTGGCGGACTTGCGGCAGACTTTCTAACGAACGGACTTGCCTACATACGATCACACAAAAGTCCGACGAATTCGTACGTGATGACGTACACTGGACTAAAATAAGGAAGTTGATAGCCAGTAGCCAATAGCTGCCCTAGCGTGGGTTTTTGTCCGTCGGACTACCATACAGACGAGCAGATTTCTGGGTCCGGCGTAATTACGACGTAAAGATTTGAAGCATGTTTCAAATCTAAAGTCCATCAGATTTGCGGCTGAAAAAGTCCGCTGAAAGTCTGGGGAAGCCCACATACGATCAGATTGTCAGCCGTATTTTGTCCGTCGGCGTCCGTCGGACTTTTGTAGACGGAAAGTCCGACCGTGTGTAGGCGGCATCAGGCTATAAGAAGATTGCCAAGACCCTAAAACTGAGCTGCAGCAAGGTGGCCAAAGACTATACAACGGTTTAACAGGACAGGTTCCACTCAGAAGAGGCCCCGCCATGATCGACCAAAGAAGTTGAGTGCACATGCTCAGCGTCATATCCAGAGGTTGTCTTTGGGAAATAGATGTATGAGTGCTGCCAGCATTGCTACAGAGGTTGAAGGGGTGGGGGGTCAGCCTGTCAGTGCTCTGACCATATGCCACACACTGCATCAAATTGGTCTGCATGGCTGTCATCCCAGAAGGAAGCCTCTTCTAAAGATGATGCACAAGTGTCAGGAAAGGTCCCCTCCACTGGTAATATTGATTATTTGGCGTGCAGTACTGAGGTCCACCAGCAGGTGTCTCCTGGCAGTTTGGAGCTGTCAGAAGAGCTTTTTCCTGCTGTTATTTTGCCACCTTTGGGCCGCAGTACTGGCACCCACCAGCGGAGGGATCTGGCAGTATGGAGCAGGTATTACCCTTTGCAGACAGGTGTCACCTGACTTTAATTAGAAGCTGCAGTATAAATACCCGGCAAGTGCACACACATCTTGCCTTGGTATTGTCCTTGAGCCCTGACCTGCAGCCTGCATCCTGTTACCCTGATCCTCAAAAACCTGATTCCTGTACATGAAAACTGATTCCTGGAACCTGTTTATCCTGTTCCCTGTCTGTTTCCTGAACCCTGGACCCTGAGCCTTGTATGTGACCCGTCCTTCCTGTTATCCATACATCCTCTCTTCGTCCTGCTTGGTTCCCTTCCCCAGCTGCTGACCTCCCGTTGACGACCCTGGCCTGGCTCTGTTTATGATCTCGGTATTTACCTTACTTGTATATATTTGTTCTGTTATTGTTATTATTTGTGGGGTTCTGTTTTGTATTTGTTGTTGTGCACTGAGTGATATTGGAGGTGGTTGTGTTATATTTATTCTCTTATCTTTAATAAATCATTTATATTTTCATTTATACACGTCTGGGTTTCCTCTGTTGCAGTCCACACAGTTCTGGTCTTATCTGGTACATGACAAAATACCAAGGCCCTCCCTGACCAGAAGTGGCTGCATAGAGGAACCATCTTGGTTCTGCTGGCTTTGCTGGAATGAATCCCAATGTGATCCCATATTATGCTCTGCTGGCGTCAGAAAGTGGCGAGTATCTCCGCCAGTCACTAAAAGAGTGGACCAATGACCAGCTGCTTGAGATCATCCATTTGGCCCACTCCCTGGTTGACCAGGGCTGTATGTTGTTTGGGGATGTGCAGCCTTTGATCCAAATATGTGCTGAGCTAGCCCTCCCCTGTGTTCCTAAGACAAGTGATGATTTTTCTCCCCCTTTCAGTGCTGATCAGGTGGAGTCTCTGGTGTGGCTGTTAGAGGATGATTCCGCATGCTTTTTTGAGCACTATTCCATCTGTTCTCAGCAGCATGTGATCCGTCCTTTGTCCAACCCATACTCTCAGCATGGTCTAATATGTTCCAACCAGCCCCAACCAATCCACAACAAACCACCTCTGCCATCAGACACCTACCTGCCCACAAGTCTGTTTCCCCATCACCCATGCCAAACTCAGTTGCAGCTCAGTATACATTGCTCCCTACCAGATACTCATATCCGGTCTCTGCTCCCTGTACCTATCCTGCATTCAACCCACCTGCCTCTTCTCAGCTGCCTACTAATCCACAAAAACTTCCCCCAGCTACTGTTACCTCTTCTCTGCCATATCCCAATCCTCCTTTCCAGTCTGCTGCACCCCCCACCTACAGGGCCTCAGTGACTAAACCCAAGAAAAAACTAAAGTTTTTTCCAACTAAGACGATCCTGCCATTAACCCAATCTGTCCCAGCCTGAAGTTGCCAGAGTCCCAGCCTGAAGTTGCCAGAGTCCCAGCCTGAGGTTGCCAGAGTCCCAGCCCAATATGCCGGCTTTCCAGTCTGACGTGCCCACTTTCCAGTCTGACGTGCCCGCTTTCCAGCCTGACGTGCCCGCTTTCCATTCTGACGTGCCCGCTTTCCATTCTGACGTGCCCGCTTTCCAGCCTGACGTGCCCACTTTCCAGCCTGATGTGCCCCTGTCCGCTGCCCAGCCTGATGTGTTCCTGTCCGCTGCCCAGCTTGGTGTGTTCCTGTCCGCTGCCCAGCCTGATGTGTTCCTGTCCGCTGCCCAGCCTGGTGTGTTCCTGTCCGCTGCCCAGCCTGACATGTTCTTGTCCACTGCCCAGCCTGACGTGTTCCTGTCTGCTGCCCAGCCTGACGTGTTCCTGTCTGCTGCCCAGCCTGACGTGTTCCTGTCTGCTGCCCAGCCTGACGTGTTCTTGTCTGCTGCCCAGCCTGACGTGTTCTTTTCTGCTGCCCAGTTTGATGTGTTCCTGTCCGCTGCCCAGCTTGGTGTGTTCCTGTCCGCTGCCCAGCTTGGTGTGTTCCTGTCCGCTGCCCAGCCTGATGTGTTCCTGTCCGCTGCCCAGCCTGATGTGTTCCTGTCCGCTGCCCAGCCTGACGTGTTCCTGTCCGCTGCCCAGCCTGACGTGTTCCTGTCCGCTGCCCAGCCTGACGTGTTCTTGTCCGCTGCCCAGCCTGACGTGTTCTTGTCTGCTGCCCAGCCTGACGTGTTCTTTTCTGCTGCCCAGTCTGATGTGTTCCTGTCCGCTGCCCAGCTTGGTGTGTTCCTGTCCGCTGCCCAGCCTGATGTGTTCCTGTCCGCTGCCCAGCCTGACATGTTCTTCTCCGCTGCCCAGCCTGACGTGTTCTTTTCCGCTGCCCAGCCTGACGTGTTCTTTTCCGCTGCCCAGCCTGACGTGTTCCTGTCTGCTGCCCAGCCTGATGTGTTCCTGGCCACTGCCCAGCCTGATGTGTTCCTGTCCGCTGCCCAGCCTGATGTGTTCCTGTCCGCTGCCCAGCCTGGTGTGTTCCTGTCCGCTGCCCAGCCTGGTGTGTTCCTGTCCGCTGCCCAGCCTGATGTGTTCCTGTCCGCTGCCCAGCCTGACGTGTTCTTGTCTGCTGCCCAGCCTGACGTGTTCCTGTCTGCTGCTCAGCCTGACGTGTTCCTGTCTGCTGCCCAGCCTGACGTGTTCCTGTCTGCTGCCCAGCCTGACGTGTTCCTGTCTGCTGCCCAGCCTGACGTGTTCTTGTCTGCTGCCCAGCCTGACGTGTTCTTTTCTGCTGCCCAGTCTGATGTGTTCCTGTCCACTGCCCAGCTTGGTGTGTTCCTGTCCGCTGCCCAGCCTGATGTGTTCCTGTTCGCTGCCCAGCCTGACGTGTTCTTGTCCGCTGCCCAGCCTGACGTGTTCTTTTCTGCTGCCCAGCCTGACGTGTTCCTGTCCTCTGCCCAGCCTGATGTGTTCCTGTCCGCTGCCCAGCCTGATGTGTTCCTGTCCGCTGCCCAGCCTGGTGTGTTCCTGTCCGCTGCCCAGCCTGGTGTGTTCCTGTCCGCTGCCCAGCCTGATGTGTTCCTGTCCACTGCCCAGCCTGATGTGTTCCTGTCCGCTGCCCAGCCTGGTGTGTTCCTGTCCGCTGCCCAGCCTGGTGTGTTCCTGTCCGCTGCCCAGCCTGGTGTGTTCCTGTCCGCTGCCCAGCCTGATGTGTTCCTGTCCGCTGCCCAGCCTGATGTGTTCCTGTCCGCTGCCCAGCCTGGTGTGTTCCTGTCCGCTACTCAGCCTGATGTGCCACTGTCTGCTGCCCAGCTTGAAGTGCCCACTGCCCAGCTGAACGCCATGGACTTTCCCCAGCAGCGGCTAGTTGGAGCCTCCAGAGGTCGCTCCTTCGAGGGGGGGCACTGTCAGGAAAGGTCCTCTCCACTGGTAGTATCGATCATTTGGCGTGCAGTCCTAAGGTCCACCAGCAGGTGTCTCCTGGCAGTTTGGAGCTGTCAGATGAGCTTTTTCCTGCTGGTATTTTGTCACCTTTGGGCCGCAGTACTGGTGTGCACCAGCGGAGGGATCCTGGGGCAGTATAGAGCAGGTATTACCCTTTGCAGACAGGCGTCGCCTTACTTTAATTAGCAACTGCAGTATAAATACCCAAGTGCACACACATCTTGCCTTGGTATTGTCCTTGAGCCCTGACCTGCAGTCTGCATCCTGTTACCCTGATCCTGAAAACCTGATTCCTGTACCTGAAACCTGATTCCTGGAACCTGTTTATCCTGTTCCCTGTCTGTTTCCTGAACCCTGGACCCTGAGCCTTGTATCTGACCCGTCCTTCCTATGATTCATCCATCCTCTCTTTGTCCTGTTTGTTTCCCTTCCCCAGCTGGTGACCTCCCGTTGACGACCCTGGCCTGGCTCTGTTTATGATCTTGGTATTTCCCTTACTTGTATATATTTGTTCTGTTATTATTAATATTTGTGGGGTTCTGTTTTGTATTGGTTGTTGTGCACTGAGTGATATTGGAGGTGGTTGTGTTATATTTATTCACTTATCTTTAATAAATCATTTATATTTTCACTTATACACGTCTGGGTTTCCTCTGTTGCAATCCACACAGTTCTGGTCTTATCTAGTACATAACAACAAGAAAGCACACAAACAGTTTGCTGAAGACAAGCAGACTAAGGACATGGATTACTGGAACCATGTCCTGTGGTCTGATGAGACCAAATCTGGTGTCAAGTGTGTGTGGCGGCAACCAGGTAAGGAGTACAAAGACAAGTGTGTCTTGCTAACAGTCAAGCATGGTCTTGGGAGTGTCATGGTCTAGGACTGCATGAGTGCTGCCAGCACTGGTGAGCTACAGTTCATTGAGGGAACCACGAATGCCAACATGTACTGTGACATACTGAAGCAGAGCTTGATCCCCTCCCTTCGGAGACTGGGCCTCAGGGCAGTATTCCAACATGATAACGACCCCAAACACACCTCCAAGATGACCACTGCCTTGCTAAAGAAGCTGAGGGTAAAGCTGATGGACTGGCCAAGAATGTCTCCAGACCTAAACCCTATTGAGCATCTGTGGGGCATCCTCAAATGGAAGGTGGAGGAACGCAGGGTCTCCAACATCCACCAGCTTCATGATATCATCATGGAGGAGTGAAAGAGAAATCCAGTGGCAACCTGTGAAGCTCTGGTGAACTCCATGCCCAAGAGGGTTATATATACATATGTCAGCGCACAGGACATGAGATAACAAATTACTGGGGACAATGGCGGTAGTAATATATAATAAATAAATAAGTACAGCTGTAAAAGCAAAAAACTGGGAATAATGATAATGGTGATAAGATTAGAAAAAGTCCATGACAAGTTTGTTTGTATAACTTGGAGGAGATAGCGTCTCTGAAGTATAACCAGCGCTGAGGGCAAAGCTTTTCAAGTAGACAAAGTCAACTCTATTGTAGAAGCCAGAGAAAAACACAAGAGAAAAGCGCCTCTGAGTGCAAGTATTTAATAACAACACATAACAAGCAATCCACACTTACATAGAAGTAGCAGATGACAAGCCTCGGGGAGGGGAAGCTCCTGGGTCAGTACATAGTAGCCATAGTGTGGGTCGGCAATCCAGGGGTCGGATCGAGGCAGCGGTGGTCGCTCGTGTAGGAACCAGCCGGCTGAACTCGCTGAAGGACACAACAGCTGAGAAGCCGCTCGCTGGCCTGTGATGTCACCGGAGTGTAGGAGATCCACAACGCGTTTCAGAGCATGCGTGAGGCTCACATTGGACATGCGCGCTCTTTTGTCAAGTGTGAGGAGGACAGGGAAACAGAGAAAATAACGGATGGGATGGAACCACAGCGGCTGGGGAATTAACCATTTAGACAAGACCAGCGAACTGGCCTAATGGGAAAAACATGCTTTTAAGTCAGTATGGCAGTAATAAACTACTGAAAACAATAGACGTAGGCTATACTATATTAAAATATATTGCATTATATTGCAACTGATAATATCATGGAAAAGATCTATGGTGAAAAATGAAAACAATAAAAAGATGAAAAAATGAAAACAATAAAAAATAATAAGTAATAATGAAAACTAATAAATGATAAAAAATGATAAATAAAAATAAAAATAAAGAATAATTTATTATTTTTTATTATTTATTATTTTGTATTATTTATAATAAAAAATAATAAAAAATAAAAAAAATAAAAAATATATAAGAACGAAAGAAAATAACCAAAATTAACTGATTAAATATAAGATTCCATAATGATGTACACTGATACCCTCTAACAAAAAGAATATATGGGTAAACATTGGTTATGATATATGAAAAATATATACATACAGTATGTAAAATTAGGAGAAAAGAGATTATGTATATAACAGACCACTTATGTGTTGTGATATATGCAGGTGTGTATGTGTGCACAAGCACACACACCCACGCACATAGATGCATAAACATGCGCCACACACAACAGCGAATTAATTAATTTAGCATATATATATATATATATATATATATATATATATATATATATATATATATATATATATATATACGGTATATATATATATATATATATATATATATATATATATATATATATATATATTTATATATTTGTACACAATATATCAAATTCTATTTATAAATAAGGGTGCATACAGAAACCCATACAATATATACTGTATACCAAAGAAAAAAGCTAAAAACAATTAAAGGTTATAAAAAGGCAGGGGAAAGAATTTGTGAGACGATCTAAAAAGGACACTGAAAAATATGTTATAAAAACAATCATTATAATATAGTATTCACTTCCAGTTCTTCATTCAACCCGTTGGGCACAAGAGCGTTATGGCAGTGCTGGAAAATAATGGTGGCCACACAAAATATTGACACTTTGGGCCCAATTTGGACATTTTCACTTAGGGGTGTACTCACTTTTGTTGCCAGCGGTTTAGACATTACTGGCTGTGTGTTGAGTTATTTTGAGGGGACAGCAAATTTACACTGTTATACAAGCTGTACACTCACTACTTTTCATTGTAGCAAAGTGTCATTTCTTTAGTGTTGTCACATGAAAAGATATAATAAAATATTTACAAAAATGCGAGGGGTGTACTTACTTTTGTGAGATACTGTACCTTCCATTTTGCTGTGTGTTCTGTTTGCTGGTGTTGGATGGGTTTTGTTTTATTATTAAAAAAATGACATAGTCACCCTGCTGTTGCTGGATACCTGCACTCGGCATTCCTTACATATACTCACTCTAATCTCTCTATCCGGCTTGTTGTCAGAGCTGCCAACAGATTTCTGAAATGAGGACCCTCCAGATTGTTCTCAGACAGGCTCAGTGTCCTCAGTGTCTGGGTATTTCTTATTCCAGATGCCAGGTGGGGGCAGGAACTGTCTCTCAGATGATTTCTCTCCAATCTGTAGAAGAGAAGAATGTTACCAGAAGAAAATTAATTTCTCCCCCAGGAATGAATGTAACTATTCTCTACATCACATGAGACAAACACAAGGCCTGTGGCTGAATCCGTCCAGGCAGTTTGTTTCATGTGGCCCTTGGACCTTTCCTGCAGCTGTATTAAAAATATACTATATTACCAAAAAGTATTGGGACGCCTGCCTTAACACACACATGAACTTTAATGGCATTCCAGTCTTAGTCCATAGGGTTCAATATTGAGCTATAACAGTGTAGCGCTGACAACTTTTGTTTTTAGCCATATGTGTGTTATACAGGACATAAGTTGTTATAGTGCCATCTTGTGGACAATTGAAAAGGTACAATACTTTTATGTTTCATGATTAAGAAAAGTGACATGGAAGTGATTGATTGTTTACTTCTGAACTTTAGCTATGACCTACCCACAATGCTCCTGGACAAGAGGAGAACTGAACTGCATTGTGGGAGGATATAAAAGGGCTTGGAGCGGCCATCTTAAGTCTCTTGTTCCTGGGACGCGTGGGGTGCCTGCAGGGCTCTGTGGGTGTGTGTGTCCCACAGGGTTGCGGCCTGCCTTGCCAAGGAGCAGCAGCAGGGATCCTGTCATCGTATCACAGTGTGCTGGAGCAGCAGAAGTGATCGTTCCGGAGACCCGTGGAGGAGGTAACCGAGGACTCCTGGTCGTTAGTGAACGGAGCAGTGTGACGGCGTGGCGGTGGTTCAATACGGACTGAGAACTGTTGAAACAGAGGCATCCATCCGCCCGAATCCCGTGTGGTGAGAGGGTTAACACCCAGAAGTTTGTTTGAATACTACACACACATTTAGAACTGTTACAGAGTGTTGCTGGGACTGATAGTCCCACGGAACAAGTTAAGTTGGAGAACCTTACATCTGAATAGACTTCAGTATTCAAGAACGGATGTTAGATGTTTGTCTTCTTCATATAAGAACACTTAGTCAATCTGCTGGATTATAATTGCCTTAGTGTATTATATTACACTGCGCAACACCCAGGAGGAACCCTTTGTGGATTACAATTACAAAAGCTAGCGAAGACTGAAGACATCAGGACTATCTCTTTTATTGCAGGGCCCTGCATTTAGTTACCAAGGATAGCGACTTTACAGTTTAGAGCAGGGGGGGCTCCCTTGTATAGATATATACAATTAGGTATATTTGTGTATGTTACCAATTGTCATAACTATTTACTATACTATTGCACTACGTTGGTGTGATAGTGTAGTCATTGTAATAACCCTTTACATAAATATATTATTTACACAAAGAAAGAAGTTATTTTTGGCTATTACTGAAGTTTGTGTGCAGTGTTGTTATTTCTCCTGCAGGTGGAGTTACCAGCACCCAGGTAGAGGTAAATATAAATATAAGTGTATATAGTGAGTTAAAGTTGATACTCATATCATTACAACACTGCACTACAGCTGTACCAAGGGGATTGAACTATTCAAGAGGGGTGAAGAGCAAAGAGGACAGGCCCGCTTTAAACCAGCAGCTCCACCGAGAGTTATTGCTACATGTGGGGGCTCGTCCGGGCTCACTGTCACTCTGAAATCAAGCACCCCTTAATAACCAAAGAATGAATTCCCCCACTGTGGCACAGTGGTGTGAGGCGGAAGGCAGCCGCTCAGAAGCGAGCGTGGCCATGGAACTCTGGGGAGATATCTGGGAGAAGGAACATGTCAACCAAGTGGTAAAAACACTATACCCAGGACAAAAAGCCAAGATGGTCGCAGTAAGACCCAATCATGAGACATTCCGCACTTATGCATTATTGGAGTGGAGGAAGGGAGTTCCGGAAAATTTCAAGGGTGCAAGTGTTGAACTCGCTGACAAGACCAAATTTTATCTGACCCACCCAAGGGAAGAAGGGAAGAATCTTGCCACCTTCTCCCAGATGAGTTCAGCAGAAATCAAGGTTCCATCACAGTCAGCACCGGCTGCAATTGAGCCAGAACTCATCACAGCCCTGGGAAATTTGGTGTCCCAATGTCAAAAAGGGAACCCAACATATTCAGGGACTGGGTACCGAAAACTGGGCATTTTCGCGGGCCAACGGCCTGTACCCAAAGGAGAAGACACCTTTAAAGAGTGGTTGGAACAGGCCACGCAAGTGCTGGATGAGTGGGACATCCCTGAAACGCAAAAGAAACAGCGGATTACTGAGAGTCTGAAAGGACCTGCTTCCGAGGCCATTCGAAATTTAAAGCTCAGTAAACAGAACTGTGTAACCCAAGACTACTTAGATATCCTGCAAGATGTGTTCGGACGTACCGAAAAGGTCTCTGACCTAATTTATCAATTAGAACACACCTACCAAGAAATAGGAAAGAAGTTGTCAGAATATATGAGATGGCTGGACAAGGTCATTCACCAGATACTGCTAAAGAAGGGATTAGATCCTAGTAAGGTGGATGAAATTCGAGCCAAGCAAGTCTTAAGGGGTGCCCAACCTTTGGACCCCATCACCCTCCAGTTAAGAACTTGCCAAGATGGAGGCATCTTGAAGTACCCAGATCTAATTCAGATTGTACGAGAGGAAAAAGCTATTCTAGAAAGCAAGAAGGAGAACATAAAAGAACCAAAGCACACTGTTGGAGTCCGAACAGTTAGTGTGATGGAGGATGATCCCCAGATTTAGCTTCTTAAGACTCAGGTGGCTCAGTTAATGGAAATGATGGCTTTGCTGACCAGGAGACCCCCAAATCCGCCCAATGGAGGAACAAAAAAATTGAAGAGAGTATCAGACTCCACCTTCAGAAGCCAATCTGGACTTTGTTTCAACTGTGGAGGGGTTGGACATTTCAGGAACATGTGCCCAAGTCCAAGGGCAGCAGTACAACGTCAAAAGCCGGCAGAAAACTTCAAAGGGCCCCAGTGAAGGAGTCAACTGGGTGCCCTGTAACTGTCGTCAACTCCAACAAAACCCAAGTTCCCAAAGTTTTGAGAGTAGGAGGAGGAATGAAGTTGAGTGAGCGTCCATGAAAACGAGGAGTCAAGATGCGCACTAATAAGTAAAGTAAGCCAAACACTCATGGTGGTTTTCCCCTCAACCTAGTGGGACCCTCCGATAATCCAAATCCAGGTAGAAGGAATCTAGGCCAAGGCACTGCTGGATACTGGGGCCCAAGTGACCTTATTGTATGAAGATTTCTACATGAAGCACCTCAGGCATCTGCCCCTGCAAAAGTTGGAAGTATTGAAGATATGGGGCCTAGGTACCCAGAACTTTCCTTATGAGGGATATATCCTTATCAAACTCACCTTTGACCCAAGTGTGGCTGGAAAGGCGGAGACTTTCGACACCCTGGCAGTTGTATGTCCCCGACCCACTGGGGCCCATAGAAGTTCCCTTATCATCGGAAAAAATACTGATCTGGTCAGAAGACTCCTGACACCACTTGTACAGAAGGAAAGTACCCTGGCTACGAAAGTGCACCCCATGCTAACCCAAGTGTACGAGGACATAGTACATGAGCAGAAGGCCCCACCAGAAGGGGTGGGAAAGGTTTGGCGTTTAGACCGAGGTGAAGAACTGCTACAACCGGGTGAAGTGATATGCATGAGAGCCTCTGTCAAGTTGAGTTGGAGACAACCTTGTCCTTTCATTGTCTTGGAGACGGACACTCAGGAGGAAGATGTGGGTCTGGAGATACTCCCAAAAGTGTTATCTACTAAGGCACTTAAGAGAAGCAGGGGGAGAGTCTCAGTCAGTGTTCGGAACAGGACAGCCTTGCCTATGAAGATACCAGCAAGAATGCTGCTTGGGCAGGCGAATCAAGCGACCCCGGTTTCGCCAAAAGATGTGAAAAGGGGACCAGAAGAGGAGATTCCCATAGAGAATTTTTACCCGAAAAACACCTCCCTTACGCCTGCGTGCATGGAGAGGGCCAAAGCCCAGCTCATGAGATGGGAAGAAGTTTTCTCAAAGAGTGAGTTTGATGTGGGGTATGCCAAAAGTGTGGAGCACAAGATCCGGCTGGAAGAAGACAAGCCTTTTCGGGAAAGGGTCAGGAGGATCCCATTGGGAGATCTTGAAGACCTCCGAGAACAGCTGGCTGAGCTGAAAAGGAATGGGATTATCAAGGAGTCCAGGAGTCCATACGCCTCTCCGATAGTGGTAGTGAGGAAGAAAAATGGGTCACTCCGGCTGTGTATCGACTACAGGACTCTGAACCGACGGACCATTCCTGATCAATACACTACCCCTCGTATAGAAGATGCCCTACAGAGCCTGTCAGGGGCGAAGTGGTTCAGTGTATTAGATTTGAAGAGTGGTTATTATCAGACCCCCATGAGTCCTGAGGATAAGGAGAAAACTGCTTTCATCACCCCCGTGGGGTTCTATGAATTTAACCCGGATGCCACAAGGTCTGTCTGGGGCCCCAGCAACTTTCCAGCGGCTCATGGAGAAGACAGTAGGCGACGTGAACTTGATTGAGATCTTAGTATTCTTAGACAATATCATTGTATTTGGCCGAACTGTTGAAGAGCATGAAGAGCGTCTGGAAAAGGTTCTAAAGAGATTACATGAAGAGGGTTTGAAACTTTCAATGGAGAAATGTCAGTTCTATTAATCTTCAGTGAACTATCTGGGGCACATTGTGTCTGAAGAAGGGATAGCAACTGACCCTGAGAAATTGGAAGCTGTTACCTCTTGGCCAAGGCCCACGAATGTGAATGAGCTCAGGTCATTCCTAGGATTCTGCTCCTACTACCGGAGGTTTGTGGAGGGGTTTGCAAAGATAGCCCACCCACTCACAGAACTACTGAAGAATCAGGAAGAGGCTGATGTGGATTCAGAGAAACCTGGGAGGCAAAAAGAAGGGCCCCGGAAGAGAAAGGAATCTTTCCTGGATCAGTGGACTCAGGAATGTGAAGAGACATTCAGTCAATTGAAGAAGAGTCTTACAACTGCTCCAGTGTTAGCTTATGCGGATCCTACCAAGCCCTATGAACTGCATGTGGATGCCAGCCGAGATGGGCTGGGCAGAGTGCTCTATCAGGATCATAATGGACATTTAAGGCCTGTTGCTTATGTGAGCCGGAGCCTGTCTCCTGCTGAGAAGAGCTACCCAACTCATAAACTTGAGTTTCTGGCCTTGAAGTGGGTCGTGGTAGACAAGTTGAGAGATTATCTGTATGGTGCCGAATTTGTAGTTAAAACAGATAACAACCCCCTCACATACTTACTCACCACTGCAAAATTGGATGCCACAGGCCATAGGTGGTTGGCTGCTCTTTCAACATTCTCCTTCAGCCTGAAATACAGACCGGGAGTGGGCAACAGAGATGCAGATGCGCTGTCAAGAAGACCCCACAGTCCCCTGAGCTCCCAAGAGGATTGGACTCAACTTGCCCCAGAAGGGGTAAGAGCCCTTTGTGAAGGAGCAGAAAAACAGGAGAAAGGTGGAGCCAGAGCTGAAGAGATTGGAGTGACTACAGCAGGAGTACCCAGGTATTACTGTAATGTCTCCCAGATTGCTGCAGAGGGTTTACCTAAGTTATCCAAGAAAGATCTTAGGAAAGATCAACAAGAAGATCCACTCTGCAGCTTGGTATTGGAAGCTCTGGAGGGTAAACACCCTGATTTACTTGTAAGAAGTGCCCGAAAAGAAGCTCTGTTGTTACATAAAGAGTGGGATCGGTTGCAGTTGTTGCAAGGGGTGATCTACCAAAGGGGCCCCTCTGAAGATTTGGAGGAGAAGTGGCAACTGCTTCTGCCAGAGAAGCATAGAGAGACAGTGTTAACCGCTCTACATGATTGTCATGGACATCTGGGGTCAGAAAGAACTCTTCAATTATTACGAGATAGATTCTACTGGCCTTATATGAGGAAAGAAGTGGAGAATTATTGTCACTCTTGCTATAGGTGCATCCAGAGAAAGACCCTGCCACAACAGGCAGCCCCGATGGGTCATTTGTCAAGCCAAGGTCCCATGGATTTAGTTTGCATTGATTTCCTGTGTCTAGAATCTGACTTGAGTGGGCAAGAAAATATCTTGGTAGTCACAGACCATTTTACCAGATAAACTCAAGCTTTCTCCACCAAAGATCAGAAGGCAGTCACAGTGGCGAAGACGTTGGTGGAGAAGTTTTTCGTCCATTGTGGCTTACCACAGAGGATCCACTCAGATCAGGGAAGGGACTTTGAGAGTACACTCATCAGGAGATTGCTGGATCTATTGGGAATTCAAAAGTCCAGAACTACACCCTATCACCCGCAAGGAGATCCCCAGCCGGAGAGGTTTAATAGGACTCTTCTTAATATGTTAGGGACACTGACCTCTGAGCAAAAGCCCAATTGGAGTAAGCATATCACTGCTTTAGTGCATGCATATAACAGCACCAAGAGTGACGTCACAGGATATTCAACTTATCGATTGATGTTTGGGCGAGAGGCTAGATTACCAGTGGACCTGGCTTTTGGAACTTCTCTGGACCACACCTCAGAGGCTTCTCATCGAGGATATACAAATAGGCTGAGGAAGAGTCTGAAGATTGCTTATGAGAAGGCTCGGACTATGTCAGACAGCAGAGGGAGTAGAAATAAAAGAAACTTTGACCTCAAAGTGAGGGTTCAAGATCTTCAACCTGGTGACTGAGTCCTATTAAGGAATTTGGGTATTCCTGGCAAACACAAGTTGGCGAATCGCTGGAGATCACAGCCATACATTGTATGTAAACAGCTCCCAGGACTTCCAGTATTTGAAATTAGGCCAGAAGGAAATGCTGGACCGACTAAGACTTGGCATCGGAATCACCTTTTGCCCCTTACCGATGCAGTCAGGATAATCCCTGAGGAGGAGTTATCATCTACATCAGAGGTTGCACAAGGGCCTGTAACTAGGTCCCAGTCTGGGGCTTTGACAACTGAAGACAGTGAGGAGAGAGAGATGGACATTAGCTGGTTGTGGTCTTATAATATCCCCGAAGCTAAAGCGAGTGTTTCATCACCAACAACCAAAGAGGGTAGTGAGGCCCTTAGGCCAGAAGCTTCAGAGTTTGTACCATTATCCGAAAGAGCTGAGAAGTGTTTATCTCCCCCTGAAGTAGAAGAGAATAGTGTCCATCCAGAAATAGAGGACACACCAAAAGAACAAAGGGGAAAGAGGAACATTCGCCCACCTAAAAGACTAACCTATGATACTTTGGGCGAGTGTTCTGAGACAACAAAGGTTACCAGCAAAAGGAATGTTGATGAGCCTAGTTCCTCCTCAGTCAATCTGGACAATGAGAGCCCTGTTTCACCCCTTGGAATATCTGTATCTGATACTAAGGTGACAGTTGTGGGTACACAGAATAGCTTTCCAACACCTGAGAATTGGTGGGAGGCTCCTCTGTCTGTCCTGTGCACTCGTTTAGAGGCTAAGATGTGTAACAGGAACAAGGTCTTACATATCTTTGGGGACCAAAGATTTAAAGCAGGGGGAGTATGTAGCGCTGACAACTTTTGTTTTTAGCCATATGTGTGTTATACAGGACATAAGTTGTTATAGTGCCATCTTGTGGACAATTGAAAAGGTACAATACTTTTATGTTTCATGATTAAGAGAAGTGACATGGAAGTGATTGATTGTTTACTTCTGAACTTTAGCTATGACCTACCCACAATGCTCCTGGACAAGAGAAGAACTGAACTGCATTGTGGGAGAATATAAAAGGGCTGGGAGCGGCCATCTTAAGTCTCTTGTTCCTGGGACGCGTGGGCTGCCTGCAGGGCTCTGTGGGTGTGTGTGTCCCACAGGGTTGCGGCCTGCCTTGCCGAGGAGCAGCAGCAGGGATCCTGTCATCGTATCACAGTGTGCTGGAGCAGCAGAAGTGATCGTTCCGGAGACACGTGGAGGAGGCAACCGAGGACTCCTGGTCATTGCACGGAGCAGTGTGACGGCATGGCGGTGGTTCCATACGAACTGAGAACTGTTGAAACAGAGGCATCCATCCTCCCGGATCCCGTGTGGTCTGAGGGTTAACACCCAGAAGTTTGTTTAAATACTACACACACATTTAGAACTGTTACAGAGTGTTGCTGGGACTGATAGTCCCACGGAACAAGTTAAGTTGGAGAACCTTACATCTGAATAGACTTCAGTATTCAAGAACGGATGCTAGATGTTTGTCTTCTTCATAATAGAAAGCTTAGTCAATCTGCTGGATTATAATTGCCTTAGTGTATTACATTACACTGCGCAATACCCAGGAGGAACCCTTTGTGGATTACAATTACAAAAGCTAGCGAAGACTGAAGACATCAGGACTATCTCTTTTATTGCAGGGCCCTGCATTTAGTTACCAAGGATAGTGACTTTACAGTTTAGAGCAGGGGGAGCTCCCTGGTATAGATATATACAATTAGGTATATTTGTGTATGTTACCAATTGTCATAACTATTTACTATACAATTGCACTACGTTGGTGTGATAGTGTAGTCATTGTAATACCCTTTACATAAATATATTATTTACACAAAGAAAGAAATTATTTTTGGTTATTACTGAAGTTTGTGTGCAGTGTTGTTATTTCTCCTGCAGGTGGAGTTACCAGCACCCAGGTAGAGGTAAATATAAATATAAGTGTATATGTTGGGTTAAAGTTGATACTCATATCATTACAACACTGCACTACAGCTGTGCCAAGGGGATTGAACTATTCAAGAGGGGTGAAGAGCAAAGAGGACAGGCCCGCTTTAAACCAGCAGCTCCACCGAGAGTTATTGCTACAACAGCTTCAACTCTTGTGGTAAGGCTGTCCACAAGGTTTAGGAGTGTGTCCATGAGAATGTTTGACCATTCTTCCAGAAGCATAGTACATAGTTATATAGTTACAAAGTATGTGAGGTTGAAAAAAAGACCATCAAGTCCAACCTATGTGTGTGATTATATGTCAGTATTACATTGTATATCCCTGTATGTTTTGCAGTCGTTCAGGTGCTTATCTAATAGTTTTTTGAAACTATCGATGCCCCCTGCTGAAGGGAATTCCACATCCTTACCGCTCTTACAGTAAAGAACCCTCTACGTAGTTTAAGATTAAACCTATGTTCTTCTAATTTTAATGAGTAGCCACGTGTCTTGTTAAACTCCCTTCCACGAAAAAGTTGTATCCCTATTGTGGGGTCACCAGTACTGTATTTGTAAATTTAAATTATATCCCCTCTCAAGCGTCTCTTCTCCAGAGAGAATAAGTTCAGTGCTCGCAACCTTTCTTCGTCTTTCCTCTTTCTGATGAGGACAGGGATAAAGCATGCTCCTCCCATTTGTATGCTTCCCCTGCATAACAGACTGACTCAGCCATACATAATCCATCAGTCCTACTTGACACCAGTCAGATTACATGCAATGCATCGTATGCCTTTCTCAATCTGTATAAGATGTAATTGTCCTAATGCGGACTTTATCCATGTTATCTGGATATGCCCTGTGATCGCCCATTACTGGTGGAAGGTTACAGATATCTTGTCCACCACTTGACCACTGGGCACTTAAACCCCCTTCCTCACCAGACCAATTTTCAGCTTTCAGTGCTCTCACATTTTGAATGACAATTACTCAGTCAGGCAACATGCTACCCATATGAATTTTTTGTCCTTTATTTCACACAAATAGAGCTTTCTTTTGGTGGTATTTGATCACCACTGGGTTTTTTATTTTTTGCACTATAAATGAAAAAAGACTGAAAATTTTGTAAAACAAAAAGTATTTTCTTTGTTTTGGTTATAAAATTTTGCAAATTAGTCATTTTTCTTCATAAATTTTGGACAAAATTTATACTGCTACTTATCTTTGGTAAAAATAACCTAAATCAGTGTATAATTTTTTGGTCTGTGTGAAAGTTATAGAGTCTACAAGCTATAGTGCCAATCACTGAAATTGATCTCACCTGATGTACTGACGGCCTAGCTCATTTCTTGAGACACTAACACGCCAGGAAAGTACAAATACCCCCCAAATGACCCCTTTTTGGAAAGTAGACAATCCAAGGTATTTAGTAAGAGGCATTGTAAGTCTTTTGAAGTTGTAATTTTCCCACAATTCTTTGCAAAATGAAGATTTTTTTTCCCCACAGAATTGTCATATTAACAGGTTATTTCTCTCACACAGCATATGCATACCACAAATTACACCCCAAAACACATTCTACTACTCCTCCTGAGTATGGTGATACCACATGTGTGAGACTTTTACACAGCCTGGCCACATACAGAGGCCCAACATGCAGGGAGCACCATCAGGCATTCTAGGGACATAAACTTTTGAAGTCCCTGGAGCACCAAGACAATGGAAACGTCCATAAAATAGCCCATTTTGGAAAGTAAACACCCCAACGTATATTCTATAAGGCATAATGAGTCTTTTGAACATGTAATTTTTTTCCACAAGTTTTTGGAAAACGTGGAAAGAAAATGAAAACACAATTTTTTTACAGAAAGTTGTCCATTTATAAGATATTTCTAAAACATAGCATGTACATAGCAAAAATGACCCCCCAAAAAATATTCTGCTACTCCTCCTGAGTATGGCGATACCACATGTGGGAGACTTTTCCACAGTCTATCCACATACAGAGACCCAACATGCAGGGAGCATTATCAGGGACATACATTTCAAATCCAACTTGACTACCTATTACACTTTTGTGAGACACTGATGGGCACTGTAGTGGCAAGGATGCGGCACGGATGAGAACTGATGTGGCATGGATGAGCACTGATGTGGCACGGATGAGAACTGATGAGGCACGGATGAGCACAGATGAGGCACGGATGAGCACAGATGAGGCATGGATGAGCACAGATGAGGCATGGATGAGGCGTGTATGGGCATGGATGAGCACGGATGGAGTATGGATGAGCATGGATTTTAAACTGATTAAGCATGTATGAGCCAGGGATGGATAGAGCATAGATGGGCACATATGAGGCATGGATGGGCAGATATGCAGCAATGGATGAGCCAGGGATGGATGAATGGATGTAGCATGGATGGGCACAGATCAGCACTGTGGGCACTCACGGACAGCCCACAGCGCTGCTGCACCCAGCTCCCTCCTCTCACACTGTACCGATCGGTGCGAGGAGAGGGGAGGAGCTGCACCGGACAAGCTCCGATTTGTTGACAAGTGATCGCTCCGTCATTGGACAGAGCGGTCACGTGGTAAAGGGCCGCTGTCATTGGCGCTTTACCCCGTTCCGTGACCCGCCGGGTCCAGAGGAGCGCGTCCGAGGCGCACGGGAGCGTGATTCTGTGAGGACGTCCATGGACGCCCTCCCAGAATAAGCCGACCGTGCTGTAGCCATCTTTTGGTTATGGCCCAGTCAGCATGTGGTTAAATGGGAAAGTAATACTTTATTTTGGTTCCATATCTGATATCACGTGGTAAAGGGCCGCTGTCATTGGCCCTTTACCCCGTTCCGTGACCCGACGGCCATGGACATTCCTGGGTGCGCGCCCCAGGAGGCGCACGGGAGCGCGATTTTGTGAGGACGTCCATGGACGCCCTCCCAGAATAAGCCAACCGTGCTTTAGCCATCTTTCGGCTATGGCCCAGTCGGCATGTGGTTAAATGGGAAAGTAATACTTTATTTTGGTTCCATATCTGATATTGATTTAAATATAATCACCACATGACTATATATGCATCTCCTGTCTTAAGAAGATCACATGCCTGACCCAATTATTGTTTGTCCCAAGGGCCCAACACTAACCTCTGGGGGACGCCACAAGTAATGTCCAAGCATGATGAACAATAATCACCCAATCTTATTGGTTGAACTAGATGGATGTGTGTCTTTTTTAAACCAGACTTACTATGTGACAATATAACTATCATATACTACAGGAGTTTGAATGGGCTCCATGCCCATCTGCACCTGCCCTTCACAAACACTTAGTGACTTTAGATGTATCCCCTCCGGGTATCCAGCCATTAACAATAGTATATTTGTTTTTTTTTTAATAAAAAGGCTAAATACCTTTTCTCACATCACAGCTGTGCGGCCACGTGATCCCCCTGTGCTGGCTGGCCTCAATCTATGGAGAGAAGCGGGAGTGTCAAAGATTCCACTGTGATGTCAGGCAGCCAGCACAGGGGGATCTTGGCCAATCCAACTTACCTCCATAGTATGAGGCCAGCCAGCACAGGGGGATCACGTCACTGCACAGTGGCAGTGTGGGAAAAGGTATTTAGCCTTTTCATTTAAAAAAACAAACAAATACACTATTGTGAATGGCAGGATAATCAGTAGGGCATACATTGATATTTGCTGCATTATGCAGCTGAATAGCCATGGGAGGGGTGGAGAGGAAAGCTGCTTTCATGCTGACAGGGAGAGAGGGGGAGAGGGGAGAGACTGTCAGAGCACAGTAGCTGATGAAGGAGGCACATAAACTGACCATGGTAATAATGGATCAACAGCCATGATTACCGTGGTCAGCATGGACAGGGGGACACAGGAACTGGCAGGATCAACCAGGTATATTACAAGATAAAAGAGAAGGAATGCACTGCACAAGCACTGTGCTATACAACATGCCTTAAAGGAACAGGATCTTAGGTTTTTTTTAGGGTTACAACCACTTTAAGTCTGAAGTTATTATTAGTTAACATGTAATAATCGAAAGCAGAGGTAAATAATTTAATATGATAATGAGTAGATACGTTTAAATAGTCTTACAGATACAACCCTTTGAGGGCAACCATAATGCTGATGTAGCTTTGCGATGAAATTAAGTTTGACATTCCTGCACTACATAAATAGAACTAATTTCTCTTTATTTAATTAATTTATATTAGATCACTCTAAAAAAATCCAGTATATAGAATTTTATAAGAAAAATGTTATAATGGAGTAGACCCCCCAATATTGTCATCCATGTGTAGAGACGGTGATATCCCAATACAGAGGAGGAGCACAGAATACCACTGACATGACTCGTATTGTGCTATAATCTCCTTATGTATGAAACATGAATGGTATCAGCAGACAGTGTGAGGAAGCAGCATTACTAGAGATTAGACGGGATGATTTTTATGTGGTTTTCTATTTTTCTCTATAAAGCCGAAGAGATATGTACTCGTTGAACGTAATATGAAGATTCCCTGATACTGATAGAGGATAACCATGCCAGGTAAAAGAATGTGAGTATGAGGCTCTAATTGCTCACTGCAGAAAGAATTATGTGTATGAATGGTTTTACAAACCATTGTCAGGTTCTTATTTGAGTAATACCCAATAGTAATAAACAAATAAGAGACAAACAGTGTTAGCTAGGCAAAATGAGAGTGTAACAAGCTATGCTGTAATCCTAGGGACAGGCCCTGTGCCCTTGTGGTGCCGGCTACACCATAAGTAAAAAAGGCAAGATAATATTGGGTTTCACCTATCAGCACCCTCCTGGATCTAAACATTCTCTCTAGAAGTCAGCTCTTCTGAGCCCACTAGTTGGCAATCTTGAAAATATATGAAGATTATAATGGAGCCAATTGCCACTAAGAAGATGATAATTGGTAAGAAGGAGTATAGAAAGAGAAGATAACCTATAATCTCATCTATTTTACTAGTTTTCCGAATAAATGGAATATCAGATTTTAACAAGACATTAGGAAAATACTATTTCATGGTGTTATTAGCTTCTAAGAACAAGTGAAACTTCACTGATTGGCTATTTATTGAGTCCAAAGATCCCTTTTAATGACATTATCATATTTTATATGTCATATTTTCATAGTTTATTTTTTAAACATAGGTTTTGGATCTAAATTGTCCCAGAATATTACAGTGGAACCTTGGATTGCAAGTAACACAGTTAACGAGCGTTTTGCAATACGAGCACTGTATTTTTAAAAATTGTGTAACTCGGTTTGTGAGTGTAGTCTCACAAAATGAGCACGATTCAGGCCAAAAGCGGTGTGCAGTACCGCTTTTGGCCTGAGGTGGGGGGCGCCGGAGCCGAGCAGAGCCAAAGGTCGCCGATCGGCGGCGTTCGGAATTGCACGGAAAGGCCCCAGTACAGCACGGCTGACCTTGGCAAATCTCAGGTAGGAAGTCTTTCCGAGGTTTGCTGAGGTCAGCCGGAGTGTCCTCAGGCCTTTTCGGCCATTTCCGGGGCTCTCCGGCGCCCCCCACCTCTGGCTGCATGCTGTATTGCATCCCATTGAAGTCAATGCGGAACTAATTATTTTCGTTTCTATTGACTTCAATAGGAAAACTCGCTTTGATATGCGAATACATTGGATTACGAGCATACTCCTGTAACGGAATATGCTCGTAATCCAAGGTTCCACTGTATTGTCTCAGTCAGTCCTGTTATACTCACTGTAATTCCTCTATCCGACTTGTTGTCAGTGCTTCCATCAAATCCCTGAAATGTGGACCCTCCAGATTGTTATTAGACAGGTTCAGTGTCCTCAGTGTCTGGTTATTACTTATTAAAGATGCCAGATGGGGGCAGGAACTGTCTGTCAGGTGATTATTCTCCAATCTGTAGAAGAAGAGAAGAATGTTACCAGAAGATAATGAATTTCTCCCCCAGGAATGAATGTAACTATTTGCTACATGAATGGAACTCATTTCTCTGTATTTGAACCATTTATATTAGATCATTTTATAAAACTCCAGGGAATATAAGTTTATAATAAAAAATTTATAATGGAGTAGACCCCCCAATATTGTCATCCATGTGTAGAGATGGTGATATCTCCATACACAGAATGAGCACAGAATACCACGTATTGTACTATAATCTCCTTGTCAGTGGCGGATGGTGATCCATTTTTTTTTTTGGGGGGGCAAACAAAGCCCCAACCAACTCCACCTGTCCCCCGTCACTCACCCGCGATAGGGCCTACAGACAGGTAGATAGACAGAGACCGACAGATAAATAGACAGGTAGATAGACAGACAGAGACCGACAGATAATAGATAGATAGACAGACAGACAGACATACAGACAGACAGACAGACAGACAGACAGACAGGTAAAAAGATAGATACAGTAGACAGACAGAAAGACAGACAGAGACAGAGATAGACAGGTAGATAGACAGATATATAGATACAGTAGACAGATAGACAGACAAGCATATAAACAGACAGATAAAGTAGACAGACAGATAGATAAATAGACAGTCAGATAGACAGACAGATAGACACATAGATAGATAGAGAGACAGACAGACAGACAGACAGACAGAGAGACAGACAGACAGACAGACAGGTAGAGATAGAGACAGATAATAGATAGATAGATAGATAGATAGATAGATAGATAGATAGATAGATAGATAGATAGATAGATAGATAGATAGATAGATAGATAGATAGATAAGAGAACAGAGACCCGGTGAAGGTAAAGGATATATTGTAAACCATGGCTCTGGGACATAGTGCTGGGACCCCTCATGATATATACAGTATACAGGAGATATGTAATGAAATGATTCCCCTTGGTGTATATGAGATGGATGGCAGTTGGGAGTCGAGTGTCTATTATCACTGTCCTCCCCCCAGGGACTTAGTGGTGAATGGGAGAAGCATTTGGTCAAAGCCAGTCCCCCATGGTCACCCCTCCCTCTCCTGCCAGGCACATATCTCTGATCCTGCAGATTGCCGGGTGAATGGCTGGAAGTTGATTCCCGGGGCAGAGGTGAAGCAGCATGTCCTCCCTCCACCTTCAGTCAGATTACAGGATGAGAAGACTACAAGCCTGTGCTGCTGCATATGGATGGACAGACAGGGTGTCAGATCACATACCTGGCTTCTCCATCCATAGAGCGTCACCTCCGATTCCCCATTGGCACAGAGAAACCGGAAGTGACGCTTTTGGCTTTCGGGGAAAGCACCACCCATGTCCTACGGCGGTGCCAATAGAAAACCCCATAACAGAAGAATGCCTGATATGGGAGTTTTGCGGCGCATTGCTTTGCGCTACAACAACTCCCAAAAGCAGCCAAATCAGGCGTCTCGTCTGCAATCACGTGATTGCATAGACGTCACGTTGACGATAGTGCACTGTGTCCGGCGCCCATACACAGTGCATTAGTGCACTTAAAGGACCCTTTTTTCCCCCTTTTTTGTTTTTGGTGACCAGCTTTGAGAGGGCGGCGCCCGTGCACTCCCTATGCATGGGCCGCCACGGCTCCTTGTGTATGGAGCATGAATGGTATCAGCAGACAGTGTGAGGCCAGAATTAGCATTGCTAGTGACCGGACAAGATGCTTTTTATTTGATATCCTTTTTATCTCTGCTGACAACCCAATGGAGTCAGGTGATCTATGTTCTGTAGAAAAACTGTAGCAGCACTAAAAATAACTGATGAAACTAATAAATGAATTGAAGTGAAAAGGGAAGTCCAAAAAGTCCAAAATTAAAAAGTGTCAAAGTCTGTAATAAAACATAGATTCTTCTATTGAGACTCCAAAGAATAGATGTGAACCAGCATTCAGGGCAGCGCAGGGTTGGGATTGCAGCTTGCAATCCAACCAGAAGTGACGGTTCTGCCGGCCGGAGAACTTGTTGTGGTCGGCGGTAGAAGGGAAGCTGTCGCCACTAAGGGACCAATCACCTTTTTACCAGGGACCACAGTGAGTAACTGAAGCAAGTACCAGAGCAGTATTCTCACCGAATGGGAACTGTGGATGTTCTGTTCTCGCTACACGTTTGCCCCTGGCGTGTATATAGCTCAACATACAGTTTAAACCTTGAATCCTACAATAACCAGACTGTCTGTAACTTTGGATCTTTATTACGATGAACAGGTGGTGGTCATATAAGATAGGATATGATATGTAGCACTAACTCACGGTGGAGCTGCTGGTTTAAGCGGGTCTGTTACCTTCACTTTGCTTCCCTCTGTTTCACGGCACCGGGTCTAGGGGTTCCATTGAGTTTACTGCTGGACGACACACGCACCAACACTGGAGTACGTTTTCAATGCTTTATTAAACAGTCAACTTTAGGAAGTAGCAGGAAAGAGACGGAAAAGGAAACCTTCAGGAGAAACTCAAATATCTTCCTACAAAATCTCAGCGACAAATGTCCCGGTAGAATTCAGATAATTATGTGGAATACGTTCCCCTCATGGGACGCACTCTTTTGCTCGTCTGGATAGGCCTCTCTCACCGGTCTAGCAGCCAGTACGCAGCACGAATCTAAAGTCTCTGCCACAGACTTACTTGGGGGGTAAATCTGCACGATCCTCTGCCACAGGATGTGAACCGGCGACACTATGCTGTATAATTACTTCTTTTGGATACGTCCTGCAACCGAGTCACCAGGCCCCTCTATAGACCAGCACGCTGCGTGATTTCTCCAAGACGGGTCCTCCCCTGGGATCTCCTCGGCTGTCTAGCTTCGTCACACAGGACCGACAGCTCAGGACCATTCCTCGGCCGTGGTGGTAGGCAGCATCGCGGGCCTCCCGATCCGAGGACCACGAGGTAGCTCCTTAAAGCATACCTGTCAGCCAGGAGGTGGCTGTAAAAAAAAACCCCTAGAACATGGCGTCTGTCCCATAAATACCCCCTTCCCAGAATGCAACTCGGAGGACCACCTCCACCGAGCTTGTCTCCGAGACAGAGGAGCATCTATACACTTCGACACGTTGCCCTTCCAACACCGACTAATGGTAACAGCGACACCCACCGGTCAGCACGGAAGCACACACAACGTCAGCCAAGCTGGAACAGAGGCGAACTTTTAACCTTCCTAACACACAATTTACTAAATTTACCTAATCTGTGGTAGATTGTAAATCTACCAGCGCTACAATATGCGGTGAAACTAGAAATAAACAGATAAATGAACATATATAAGAATTACATGAACATAACAAATGTCTACTAGGTATACAAATAAACAGTCTTTAGCATACCAGCGATGCTGCCTTAGAAGGATTAGGATTTCCTCAGAACATGTAATACAGGCTTAGCTGGCTCCATGCAGTCTGTCCTCCTCATGTAAAAGATGAAAGAGTTGTAATAGGAAGTGGGCTGGTATCTAGTGATATGACAGGAAATATCTATTAACCATAGAACACTACCCATCAATAGTCTTGTGTTGAGAGTGGCATCTAGTGGGCAATGTTGATATTGCAAGTCCAGAAGATATTATTTTTTCTTCATAGGCTGAAGGTGTCACGAATTCCACACGCCCACGGCTACAAACTAACCGCAACGTGCGTTCCGTGACTGGGGTATATGAGGAACTAAGGAAATAAGGGGGAACTTATACTGTGCATGTAAGACTGGCTGTGATACTTTCACAGCCTGTACTACCTTTGGCCACCACTAGAGGGAGACTCCACTCCAATCCAGCTAGCTGACCACACACAGGCAGATACAAATCTTACATACAATCTTGTGCACTCTAAGGGTTGGGGAGCAATCTAGCAATTACTACACACTTCTAGGGTTCCTCCAGCTATCCTGCAAGCTTGAACCCCTGTGTTAATCACTCTTCCCACTGTCCCCACACCCACACACCAGACACACAATAAACGATAGCCTGCCACCACCCAACAGTTGGTCCGCAGACTGGTCTGCTGAACCACCACACACACAGATCTCCGTCTGGCAGATCTGTTAGCTTACAATCTGCATGCAATCTGCCAACACACAGTGCAATTGCATACCGATTGGCACGTAACTAAGACCGAGTACTTAGGCACTAAAATACAACAACCTCTCCAGAGATATGAGTCCTAGCTTAGTACACAGAAGTCACTTATTAATTTTATCATTTAATATCCCAAAAGTGGGCAGTGCATCAAAGGTATACAAAGAAAAAAGAGTTACTAAAAAAAGATAAAAAAATGCAGAAAGACACACAAGTTGGCAATTTGCTATGAAAATAAAAAGGGATAAAAACAGAAATAAACTTTACCAAAGTCTATCGTCTTGTAGAAGCATATTGGAACATGTGGGAACTCTCCAGTTTCGAACTGGCTTCGTGGGAGAACAATGTCCATATCTCAGGCTACCCAATTTATTGAAATATGGATGCGGGCTGGACTTTAGCCCTTGGCCAATCAACCCTGGGGGGGGTGTTCCGAGGTTCCTGTCTCAGCCCACAAAAGGTTTTGTTTTCTGAATTTACCAGAGTGGAATTGGCTCAGAACGGCGCTGATTGCTGGGTCATGGATAGGATTTCCGATACCAGCGCATCATGCTGATCACAACAGTACCAATCACTGCCTGCCTGCTGCAATCAGGCGCCATATAACGGTTTTGTGTGGTTCTCTAGGATTCCGCACCTGCTAAACATACAGAGTTACATGTACACGTAACCCATCAGGTGTACGATCAAAAGGAATTATTTTCATCTCTCTGATGCTAATATTTTAGCTTTTATGAGATAAACTAGGTTCCTTAGATCGGTTGGTATTAATCAAAGTTTACAGACTAAGTAAATAATAAACAAAGGGCAATCAGCGCAAACTATACGTAATATCGGATGCAAGCTGAACACTAAAGGATTCACCAACCTCAATAACAATCAATAAACAAATGCAAGTGCAGCGCAAAGAAAATATAAAAAAATTAAAGTCCATATAATAAAACATGTATTCAATTCCTCTTGTCATGGGCAGGCAGATCCTTTTTCCATAAGGTATCAGATGTCATATGCTTAGTCATGAGAGTGCGCTTACCGGAAAAGGTGGACCCCTTAATTACAGGGGGTCAGACAAGCCTGGATAAAACAATGATAGACAGCTACGCTGGATCTCATCTGCAAGAGTCGGTCTTTAGTTATCCTGGGTTATGTCTGTAACCAAGCCACCTGGCTCTCTCTTTTTCTTCACACAGCAGCAGCAAACTGCTCACACTCCACCATCGGGAGGATGGTGGAGTGTGAGCAGTTTGCTGCTGCTGTGTGAAGACAAACCTGTGTTTGGAGAGTGGTCTGCCCAGTGGGAGACTGTAGCCCGTGTCAGGAGGATTCTTTGCCCAGGGACTGGGAAAGACTGGCCAGCCTTGAGAGTCGGGAAGACTACTGAGGCCAGTGAGTCCAGGGGGCTGGAAAGAATCAACTCTGTTGAGAGCAAGCAGAGGAACTGCTGACAAGAGAGAGCCAGGTGGCTTGGTTACAGACATAACCCAGGATAACTGAAGACTGACTCTTGCAGATGAGATCCAGCGTAGCTGTCTATCATTGTTTTATCCAGGCTTGTCTGACCCCCTGTAATTAAGGGGTCCACCTTTTCCGGTAAGCGCACTCTCATGACTAAGCATATGACATCTGATACGTTATGGAAAAGGGATCTGCCTGCCCGTGACAAGAGGAATTGAATACATGTTTTATTATATGGACTTTAATTTTTTTATATTTTCTTTGCGCTGCACTTGCATTTGTTTATTGAAAGTTTACAGACTGTCCGGAGCCTTGCGAATGCCCCCTGCGGATCAATGTAGCCAAAATGACTAGCAGTTTTCTTTGAAGCCTCAGGATGGTGGCAATCTGTTTACTCTAATGGAAACTTTCATTGGCATCTAGGTGTCACTTCGATCCTAGAAAAAACTATCTCTGTCCTTTTCAAATGCTAATAAAAGAACATATGTGCATGACTGACATTGAATACTATATTTTTAATAACCCATAATTAAACTACATCTACAATTACACTACTTCTACAGATCACACCACATCTTGTTAAGGCAAAACTATCCTACGCTTACATTTTTGTCACATCTCCCCCTTCCAGATGACGCACAGCTGAGCCTAAACGGGTCAGCTAACGCGTCCGCATGGAAGGTTCCCTAGGTTGGGGGTGAAGGTTCCCCCAACTGAAGCTTGACACCACTGACATTTCAGCCTGTCCCTTTGCAGATAGGAGAGGGAGACCGCACCCCTCTCTGACTGATCCTAAAGGGTCTGGATTTAGGATTGGCCAGCAAATTGCCCTGCGCATCCACTTCATCCACTGACTACCTACTGAAAGGGTACAGGCAAATTTGTCATTGTGTGCTGTCAGCATTCTCAGCCATTGGCCCTGGCCATCTGGTGTTACTCTATTAGCTACCACACCCAGATGTTTGAGCTTGGCATAAGGCCATACCTGGGTGATCTGGGCCTGGTTCCATGGCCTGGGTACCAGGACCTCCACCCTTTGGCCTATCTCCCACACTTTTTCTCGTTCTGCCTCAACAGAAGGCCTGCCAGTACAAACCTTGAATTCCTCTACGCTCACACCAAGCATGTCAGCCTGTAGGAACGCAGTGCCTTCAGCTGCAGCCTCTGAGAGGGCAGATTTAGATGGGGTCAGTTTTCCCCCATATTCCTGTGGTTCTTCCCCTGTTATGCACAGCAAGGGATCCTCAATCATGATACTCATAGCTGTGGGAACAGAGGATAAAGCCACAAAAGACTTTATTCTGCCAGGGGTCATCCTCTGACCCGTGTCATACTCTCCTACTCTGTCCCCCTCAGCAGAACACCTGCCAGCACAACACCTCAGTTCCTTTGGGCCAACATCAGACTTATCAGCCAGAAAGTACTCGGTGCTGTCAGCTGCAGCTGCTGAGGTGGTAGGCCCTGATGGGGCCAGATTTGCCCTGTCACCCTGTAGTATTCCCTTCGTGACACACAGCAATGAATCCACAGTGGCAGTACTCACAACTGTGGTGACAGAGGAGAAGGTCACAGAAGACTGAATTCCACCGGGGGTTGTCCTCTGACCCACATCACATACTCCTACTCCATCCTCAGCAGAGCACCTGTTGGCACAACACCTGAGTTCCTCTGGGCTGGCAACAAATGTATCAGCCCCTAAGAACTCTGTCAGCCGCAACTGCCAAGGAAGTAGAGTCAGATTGGATCAGATTTGTCCCCTCACCCTGTGGTCCTTCCTCTGTGATGCACAGACCAGAATTCACAATGGAAGTATTGGTAGCTGTGATGGCCGAGGAGCAGACTACAGAATACTTTGCCTCACATAAGGTTACAAGCACACCTTGCTTGTCCTTACTAGGATCTACTGAAACACAGTTTTCCTTTTCAGCAGGTACTTCAAAACATTCCTTTTCTTTACAAGTGGTTACAGAGTCACAGTCCTGTTCCCCATACACCTTCATCCCGCCATCCCCAACTGGCAGTCCATCAGCCAGACCTCTGTACTCCTCCAGGCTGATGTCAATTTTAACAGCCTCAGGGGACTCAGAGCGATCTGCCACAGATGCCAGGCAGACAACAGGGTGAGGGGACCGCAGGCCTGCTTGACCAAGTTCACAAGAGTCCGACCCAGTTGGATTGGGCCCTTTCACAGACAGTCCCTCTATAGCAGTGGGCAATGACCAGTTTGGGGCAGTCCGGTGGGCCCCCGGAGTCACCACTGCAGCAGAGGGAATGTCTGCACAGCACAGATCATGACTTTTTACATCACACAAAACATTATCAATTTCAGAGTTGATTCTGACTTTAGTTTCCTCTCTGGGCCTTGGCTCCAGAAACCCATTAGGGCCAGGACCTGGCACACAGTTACTAGTCCCCTGACCCTCCCCAGAGTTCCCAACGTGCACTGAGTCACCCAACAGTAGTTTACGTGAATCCGGGGCTTCAGGTGGAGATGCAGGTTCCAGGGGGGCTGAATTTGGCTCATAGCGAGCTACCAACTGCACCCGGTCAGTACCCGATAGTACATTACTGGCATCTGCAATGCCTACTTCTCTCACTTTGCTTTTTGATCCTCTGAGCAAAGCAACACAAGCTGTTGGTAACACAGGGATGACTCCTCCAACCCCTATGATAACTGTGGCTTTCTTTGGGACCACATCCTCATGGCTCCTCGATCCTGAAAGAGCTAGGACATCCATGGATCCTGTATCTCACAGTCCGACTGAAACATTATTACCTGCGGTAACCAGCTGCGGGGTATCCGCACGGCCTCCAACATTTGTGGGATCTGCTCTGCCCACTTCTTTCACTTGGCTTTCAGATTCCTGGTTCAACCAAACACAAGCCATAGGCACGGCAGGGATGGCCCCTCCACCTCCTGTGAAAACCATGGCTTCCCTTGGGATCACATCCTCACAGCTCCTCAATCCTGGAAGAGCTAGGACATCCTCTGATCCCACACCTCGGAGTCCGACTGTAACGATGTTACTTGCGGTAACTGGCTGCAGGCTATCCGCTCGGTCTCCTACATTTTCCCCAACAAGCAACACAGTAGGGGGTGCACTTTTCACACTTGCTGGTGGGTTAGGCCTCCTCCTCTTTGGACAAAGGCTTGAGTAATGTCCACCTTGGTTATAGACAAAACACTTCAAGGTTTCCACAGATGAAGGTCTGACTCTTGTAGTTCTTGATGCAGATGGAGGTGATGTTGCATTTCCATGCTGGATTTGGGTACTGTTCAGTTTGTGCTCTCTCTCTCTTTGCTTCATCCTCTGATGGTGCTTTATTTCACTCTGGTGGTCATCTCTTTCTATTTGCTTCATCTGCTGTAGTGATTTCTTCCGCTGAGAGGGTTTGAGAACAGAGTCATGCTGTCTCGCACAGTCATCTGGAGTGGCACAGTCTCTGGGTTTAGATGCCAGGGTGAGCTGTTCTCGGTCATCCTCTATCAACGCACATAAAAGCTGGGTCCTCGTCTTGCTGACTGTACTGATGCCTCTTAGCTCACAGAGGTCAATCGCGGTCTCTTTGGATTGCCTCTTGTACTAGCATATCATCTCGTGCGTTACCATCTCCAAGTTTTTTGCCCAAATAAAAGATAGAAAAGAAAAACAAGAGGGGGTGGGGAGCAAATAGCTAAGTATGTCTTCTACAAAACAAAAATTATGCACTGAGTGAGCTTCTGTAGGTCAGTTGCTTTTAACAAGCTTCCAACCTTTAGTACACAGGTTAAATGAATAAACCATGTACTAATGTACTAAGCAAATCCCACCGCTGCCACCAATCTGTCACGAATTCCACACGCCCACGGCTACTAACTAACCGCGACGTGTGTTCCGTGACTGGGGTATATGATGAACTAAGGAAATAAGGGGGAACTTATACTGTGCATGTAAGACTGGCTGTGATACTTTCACAGCCTGCACTACCTTTGGCCACCACTAGAGGGAGACTCAACTCCAATCCAGCTAGCTGACCACACACAGGCAGATACAAATCTTACATACAATCTGGTGCACTCTAAGGGTTGGGGAGCAATCTAGCAATTACTACACACTTCTAGGGTTCCTCCAGCTATCCTGCAAGCTTGAACCCCTGTGTTAATCACTCTTCCCACTGTCCCCACACCCACACACCAGACACACAATAAACGATAGCCTGCCACCACCCAACAGTTTGTCTGCAGACTGGTCTGAACCACCACATAGGGTTGTCCCGATACCACTTTTTTAGGACCGAGTACAAGTACCGATACTTTTTTTCAAGCACTCGCCGATACCGATTACCGATACTTTTTTTTAATGTCACGTGACAGTGGTTTTTGTTTTTTTTTTTTTTTTTAGCGGGGGGGGGGGGAGTGAACGGTGTCTGTGTTTTTTTTTTTTTTTTTTTCATTTACATTTATTATTTTTTACAATTTAATTTTTTTTTATTCTTTATTGCACTATGTGTGTTTTTTTTTTTAATCAGCCCTGTTGGGGGGCTTTGGTGAGATATCAGGGGTCTTAACAGACCTCTGATATCTCCCCTTTGAGAAAGAGACAGAGAAAGAGACAGAGGATAGAGATTCCCCAGTCCCTTTCTCTGCAGCCTCAGCTGCACTGAGAATGAATGGAGAGAAGACAGCGTCTTCTCTCCATTCATAAACTGACACATCGTAAGTAATCACAGGAGATTACAATGTTTCAGTTATGTGAATGAACAGAGTCAGCTGACTCTGTCCATTCACACAGCGGAGAGAGACAGCAGAACGGAGGGACAGAGGAAGAGAGAGGGGGACAGCGGAAAGCCGGAACGGATGGGGACAGTGGAGGGGGACAGAGCAACGGAGCAGGACAGCGGAGGGGGACAGAGCAAAGAAGGAGGACAGCGGAGGGGGACAGAGCAAAGAAGGAGGACAGCGGAGGGGGACAGAGAAACGGAGGGGGACTAAGGGGGATGAGGTGACAGTCAGCGGGGATCGTGTGTGGGGGAGTTACAAGCACCGATCACCGCTGTATGTCACTAAAGCAGCTGAAAGCCGCGGGGGGAGAAGCTTGTAACTCCCCCACGCGCCGATCACCACTGACAGTCAAGGTATCGGGGGAAGAATCTGGAGCATTTGCCCGAGTACAAGTACTTGGGCAAATGCTCGGTATTGGTGCCGATACCGATACTAGTATCGGGACAACCCTACCACCACACACACAGATCTCCGTCTGGCAGATCTGTTAGCTTACAATCTGCATGCAATCTGCCAACACACAGTGCAATTGCATACCGATTGGCACGTAACTTAGACCGAGTACTAAAATACAACAACCTCTCCAGAGATATGAGTTCTAGCTTAGTACACAGAAGTCACTTATTAATTTTATCATTTAGTATCCCGAAAGTGGGCAGTGCATGAAAGATATACAAAGAAAAATAGAGTTACTAAAAAAAGATACAAAAAATGCAGAAAGACACACAAGTTGGCAATTTGCTATGAAAATAAAAAGGGATAAAAACAGAAATAAACTTTACCAAAGTCTATCGTCTTGTAGAAGCATACTGGAACATGTGGGAACTCCCCAGTTTCGAACTGGCTTCGTGGGAGAACAATGTCCATATCTCAGGCTACCCAATTTATTGAAATATGGATGCGGGCTGGACTTTAGCCCTTGGCCAATCAACCCTGGGGGGGTGTTCCTGTCTCAGCCCACAAAAGGTTTTGTGTTCTAAATTTACCAGAGTGGAATTGGCCCAGAACGGCGCTGATTGCTGGGTCATGGATAGGATTTCCGATACCAGCGCATCATGCCGATCGCAACAGTACCAATCACTGCCTGCCTGCTGCAATCAGGCGCCATATAACGGTTTTGTGTGGTTCTCTAGGATTCCGCACCTGCTAAACATACAGGGTTACATGTACACGTAACCCATCAGGTGTACGATCAAAAGGAATTATTTTCATCTCTCTGACGCTAATATTTTAGCTTTTATGAGAGATAAACTAGGTTCCTTAGATCGGTTGGTATTAATCAAAGTTTACAGACTGTCCGGAGCCTTGCGAATGCCCCCTGTGGATCAATGTAGCCAAAATGACTAGCAGTTTTCTTTGAAGCCTCAGGATGGTGGCAATCTGTTGGCAATATGTGCATGACTGACATTGAATACTATATTTTTAATAACCCAGAATTAAACTACATCTACAATTACACTACTTCTACAGATCACACCACATCTTGTTAAGGCAAAACTATCCTATGCTTACATTTTCGTCACAGAAGGCATGACACTCCTGTTTGGTATCATCAGATGCCACTATTTATTCCTCAGATGACAACAAAATTAGTTCAGAAACTGGTCCGAGGAACAACTTTGTCTCCTTGTTTCTATGAATCTTGACTTCCACTTTTCTGACCTTTCCATCCTCACTTGGAAAGGTGTTGGTGATGAGACCCAAAGGCCACTCATTTCTTTGGGACTGACAGTCCTTAACAAGAACAAGGTCTCCTCCTTTTAGGTTGGGCTTGTTGTCTTGCCATTTAGTACGTAGCTGTAAAGTGGAGAGGTATTGCTTCCTCTACCTGTCCCAGAAGGTAGTTGCCAGACTTTGTACTTGTCTTCACTGGCGTAAGTATAAGTCTTTAGTGGTGAAATTCCCATGGGGAGCACTGATTACTCCAGTTTTCTGTGTAAGGAGTGCTGCTGGTGTGAGTAAAACAGGCCCGTCTGGGTCATTTGAGACTGGAGTTAGAGGTCTGGCATTAATGATGGCTGAGACCTCTACCATAAAGGTTACCAGACTCTCGTGGGTAAGTCTTGTGGTCCCTATCTGCAGAAAAATAGAGTCCAGAATTCTGCGGGCTATGCCTATCATTCTTTCCCATGCTCCACCCATGTGAGAGGAGTGAGGTGGGTTGAAAGTCCATGAACAGCCCTGGTCTCTGAGGTATCTCTCTACCCCTTTGGTGTCCATGTTTGAAAGAATATGCAGTTCCCTGGCTGCTCCAACAAAGTTATTAGAGGGTTTCTCTCCTCTGATTCTAAGTTGGCTTGTCTTAGACGACCACCTACCCTCAATAGTCTATTTTGATCAAGAAATGGGTTGAGTTTTCTCAGGGCACTGTCACTAGGGATAGGTTTTCTGTTCAAGATACAGTCGATCTCCTTAGCATAGGCTTCATGCTGTACAGTGTGGATGATAAGATCCTGAGACTGTTGGAGCTCTAATGCTGAACTGATCCTTTGACAATGATGCCATCCTTTGCGGTCACAGCTGTTTGAGTCACCTTTGAAAGAGTGAGCTATATGGATAAGACAAGAAATAACTCGAACAAGCATCTTCCACTTTGAGAATCTGGTAAATCTGTTAGATTTAAGCTGGCAGTCTGAAGTTGTAGTCTGAAATGTGGAGATCTCAGGACGGATGTCAGTATCTGAATCTGGATCTACTAGTTCTAGTTCAATAGTGTCACTCTTAGGAACAGTCTGTTCTGCATTGTACAAGAATGCAGGTCCTGTAAACCATGTTGTGTTTTTAAGGTTACATGCAGCAACAGCTCTTGTAGCATGGTCTGCAGGCTTATGGTCAGTAGGTACATAGCGCCATTGTGTTGGACGAGTGGATCTCCTAATCCTCTGTTGTTGATGTAGACATAGAAACGCCTGGTCTCATTGTAGATGTAGCCTAGAACTACTTTGCTGTCAGTGTAGAGCTGGATATCCTTGAGGTCAATGTCTATCTCTGAGGTTATTTGTTCTGCTAGTTCAACAGCTAGTACAAAGTTCTAGCCTAGGTACAGTGTGCTCAGGGTGTGGAGCTAGCTTTGCCTTGCCCATGACAAATCCTACGTGGCACCGTGCTGTAGTGTCAACAGTTCTTAAGCAGGCCACAGCAGCTATTGCCTTGATAGAAGCATCACAGAATATGCAAAGTTTTGACTCTGTGTCTTTGTAGAGGGTATGGGAGCATTCCACTCTACCCAAGAGTTCCTCTTATCAGGGGGTAGTGGGGCATCCCAGTCGGATGTTTCACGAATCAAGTCTCTAAGTAGGGCTTTACCTTGAATTGTAACAGGTGTCGCAAATCCTAATGGGTCGTAAAGGCTATTGATTGTGGACAAGACACCTCTGCGAGTGAAGGGCTTTTCTTCTCCATTTATTTGGAAGGTAAAGGAATTAGATTTCAAGTCCCAAAGTAGACCTAGACTGCGCTGTACAGGTAAAGAGTCTGTACCTAGATCTAAGTCTTGAGCAGGGAAAGCTTCCATTACCTCTTTGCTGTTGGAAGCAATCTTGTAAAGCCTGAGATTAGAACAAGTGAGCATTTCCTGTGCTCTCTTAAGAAGACAGATTGCAGACTCACTGGAAGGTAAGGATTTCAAACAGTCATCCACATAAAAGTCTTTCTCTACGAATTGTTTCGTATCTGAGCCATACTCAAGTTCACCTTCTTGGGCGGAATGTCTGAGTCCATAGATAGCGACTGCAGGTGAAGGGCTATTGCCAAAGATGTGTACCCTCATGCGATACTCTGAGATGTCTTTGGAAGAGTCATTGTCTCTGAACCAAAGGAATCTTAGGAAGTTTCTGTCTTCCTCTCTGACCAGGAAGCAATGGAACATCTGTTGGATGTCAGCTATGAAGGCAATAGAATCTTTGCGGAAATGTAAGAGCACTCCCAGCAGTTTGTTGTTGAGGTCTGGGCCTGTCAAGAGAACATCCTTCAAGGAGACACCCTTGAATTTGGCACTAGAGTCAAACACTACTCTGATTTGACCTGGCTTTTTAGGATGGTACACTCCGAATATAGGGAGGTACCAACACTCTTCAGAGTCTTTAAGGGTGGGAGCTATCTCAGCGCGACTGTTCTCAAAGATCTTCCCCATGAAAGAAAAGAAATGTTCTCTCATCTCTGGCTTTCTTTGTAAATTACGTCTAAGGGAAGTGAAACGTTGTAGCACTCGTTCTCTGTTATTGGGTAAGCGTTGTCTCTGTGGTCTGAAGGGAAGAGGTGCGACCCAGCTGTTTGTGCTATCTTTGATTAGTCCTTGCTCCATTACTTCTAAGAAGAGTTTGTCCTCAATAGACATTGCCACACAATTGTCATCTGTAGTTCTTTGAAAGACTGTGCACCCTAAATGGTCTCGGTCACTGTCACAGGCTAGTGGGGCTTGTGAAGGGACAAGACAAGTGGGTGGTGTAGGCCGATTCCTTAACAAGGAAATTGTTGTGGCATGGCTGGAAAAAAGAGGGACGCCCATTCTCTAGGGTATTTGTGAGCATGCTGTTAGGTTTGTGCACGCTTCCTAGACAGACATCTCTGATGATGACCCATCCGAGATCTAACCTCTGAGCATAAGGAGCGTTGTTGGGACCATTAATTTGAGCTCTTGATTTGTGGACTCCTAATATATCTCTCCCAAGGAGTATGATAATCTGAGCCTCAGGATCAAGTTCTGGTATCAGATGCACTGTGCGTTTCAAGTGTGGGTAATTAGCAGCCACATCTGGTGTAGGAATTTCAGATCTATGGTCAGGGATCTGGTTGCATTCGATAAGAGTTGGCAAAGACAAGCATGATTGTCCGTCAATAAACTCAACTTGGTAGCCGGATGCTCTCCTCCCCGCCGTCTCCACTATTCCTGCACAAGTTTTTAAGGAGTAGGGGATGCTGGGGCCTTTAATGCCAAAGATGTCAAAGAAGGTTGAGCTGGCTAATGACTTGTTACTTTGGTCATCCAGAATTGCGTAAAGCTTAATAGCTTTGTCTTTTTGGCCTGCTAGGTAGACTCTGACTCGGCAGATTTTAGAGTAGGACCTGCCACTTATGACTCCTTTGCAGACCTCTGTACATTGTGAAGTGATCTCTGGTGTAGTTTTAATGGTGTGCTCTTCCTCCCCGCCATGCTCACTAGTGCTGAAAGTGTGTTGTAATGTCCATGGAGCTGGCCCAGGATGTAAACCTGTGTTGTGATCTGAGCTGTCACATTCAGTGCATTTTAAACTGACCTTACAGTCCTTGGCGAGGTGAGATGTGGAAGAGCAGCACCTGTAGCAGACGTGGTTTTCCTTGAGGAAGGCCTTTTGGTCCTGCAGGGTTTCCTCTCTGAAGGCTCTGCATTTTAGGAGAGGATGTGGCTTCCGATGCAAGGGACACTGCTTACCAGGATCTTTGACCTTTGTCTCTGAATTTGAGAAGCTTGCAGACCTGTGAAAAGAATCTGGAGGAGTCACATTCGTTTTGTGTACTGCTACTGGAGGTTTACGAGGGTTAAGTCCTGAAGGAGCAGCACATGACAATGTAAAATCAAAACTTGGATCATTTCTTGTTTTAGCTTGCTGACACACAAAGTCCACAAGACAGAAAAAGGAGGGAATGGAACATCATGCTGTCTTTTAAAAAGGGATCCATGTGTAATCCACTGCTCTTGCAAGTTATAGGGTAGCTTTTGTACAATTGGGTTGACACCTCTGGCTGTGTCAAGGAATGCAAGTCCTTGTAAGTCCCCCTTGGATTTAGCTACTTGAAGTTCCATTAGCAAGTCACTTAGCTCCCTAAGTTTCTGGTAGGCTTTGTTATGTATTTTGGGGAATTTATCAAGTCTTTTGAATAGTGCGCTTTCTACTGCTTCTGCTGAACCATAATACTCATCAAGTCTATCCCATATTGTTTTAAGACCAGTGCCTGGGTGGTTTAGATTTATTGTTATGATTCGCCTGGCATGCTCGGCAGACTCATTTCTAAGCCATTTGATCAGGAGGTCTATCTCTTCACTGCAAGACAGATCTAAGTCTCTGATGGCATTTTGAAAGGAAGACCGCCAGGCTCTGTAGCTTTCAGGGCAGTCATTAAACTTTTCAAGTCCTTTGGTGACTAACTCACGTCGTGCAAAGAACCTTGCAAAGTCTATGGTGGCTTGGTTAGCCTGCCGTGTGTTGCCATGGTGAGATGGCTGTGTGTAGTCATACCTTTTGAGGGTGTCAAGTCGACCTCTGTCGTACTGTTTTGACTTGGATGTTGGTTCTGGAGGACAATTAGAAGGCTCTGTCATCTCATGTTTAGGGAGTCTTTCATAGAAGGTGTCGCTTTGCATGGATTTCTCCTGTTTGCAGGCTTGAGACTTGTCGCTGACTTGCGGCGGTACCGTGTAGTGTCTTTGGCTTGTCTCTTTGACGTCATCTTTGTCACTGCTTGGCTTAAAATGTTGGTTGATGTAATCTGAAGTTTGTTGTAGAAAATCTTGAGTTTCAGCTTCTGGGTCGAGAATATTGCTGCGTCTGCTGCATTCACTTCTCGGGTATACAGCTAATTTTAAGGCCTCTGCTTCGGCTATGGTGGCTGCTGCTTCCTTCTCTACAGTGATTTTCTCTAGGGTTACTTCTAGGAGGGCTTCCTCGGCTTCTAACTGTGCCTCTTGCTGCACTTTCTCTGTCTTCAGCCTCACTTTCTCCTTTTTAATCTGCATTTCTTGCTCAGCAAAGGCTGCTCGAGCCTTGGCGGTTTCAGCTTTTGCACGTGCGATAGTGAGCGGCTGGATAGCTGCTGTTTCACTGTTCTGTTCTCGCTACACATTTGTCCCTGGCGTGTATGTAGCTCAACATACAGTTTAAACCTTGAATCCTACAATAACCAGACTGTCTGTAACTTTGGATCTTTATTACGATTAACAGGTGGTGGTCATATAAGATAGGATATGATATGCGGTGAAACTAGAAATAAACAGATAAATGAACATATAAAAGAATTACATGAACATAACAAATGTCTACTAGGTATACAAATAAACAGTCCTTAGCATACCAGCGAAGCTGCCTTAGAAGGATTGGCATTTCCTCAGAACATGTAGTACAGGCTTAGCTGGCTCCATGCAGTCTGTCCTCCTCATGTAAAAGATGAAAGAGTTGTAACAGGAAGTGGGCTAGTATCTAGTGATATGACAGGAAATGTCTATTAACCATAGAACACTACCCATCTTTTGTTGAGAGTGGCATCTAGTGGGCAATGTTGATATTGCAAGTCCAGAAGATATTATTTTTTCTTCATAGGCTGAAGGCATGACAATGGAGAATCTGGAAACTTCAGACGGTGATCAAGTCAGGGACCCAGCCAGCGGAGGTGACGCTTGCAGATCAGCCTTGTGTGTCAAGCCAGGGACCGAGCAGGCCAGCGGGGGTGAATGCTTTCAACACCTGCCAAATGGAATGTCTCAATGATATTATGCTATGGTGAGTCTTTTCTTCTGGGTACATACAACCATCTCTTCAGAACTGCTTTGATCGGGAGACCCATCGTGCCTGATCCAGTTCAGCCCTGAGATTGTTTGAGGCTCTGGATTGTTACAGGATAAGAATCCGGACAATTTTGGTTATCAGAAGTTTTCTGTTCGTCCTGGGCCAAGTTTCTGACTGGTGGTACCATCGTTCATATCTTGGTAAAGGCCCCGACTGGGTAATTGGTCACAAGCCTATCTGGCTTGCCACACGGAAAGCGCACAATCTATGTGGTGTTCCTGTGTGTATTTTACATGATATTCCATATGAATGCTGGTTCACATCTATTCTTTGGAGTCTCAATAGAAGAATCTATGTTTTATTACAGACTTTGACACTTTTTAATTTTGGACTTTTTGGACTTCCTATTTCACTTCAATTAATTTATTAGTTTCATCAGTTATTTTTAGCGCTGCTAAATTTTTTCTACTTTATTTGTTTTGTATCTCACTTTTAGTGGCTGCTTGTTCTTTTTAGGGTCGGTTCACACTGGGGCGACTTGGGATCCGACTTGTACGCCCTCAAGTCACCCCAAGTCGCTTTGCATTTAGATTATCATGGTAGGCAATGGGAGCGTCTTAATTGACACTACTGAAGTCGCTCCGACTTCAGAAAAGGTTCCTGTACTACTTCTATCCGACTTGTAGGCGACTTGTACCCATTCAACTCAATGTAAGTTGCCTGCAAGTCGGATCTCTCTGTAAAGTCAAGCGACTTTGCAGAGAAAACCCCTCCCTCCCCCCCTCCCTCCCAGAGAGGTGATTGGCCACAGGCGAAGTCACCTGTCATGGAGGCGACTTCAAGTCGCCTCGTAATTTGCCAAAGTCGCGCTGAAGTCGCGCTAAAGTCGCGCTGAAGCCGCGTTGAAGTCGCGGTACAAAGTCGCGCTAAAGTCGTGTTGCCCATGTGTGAACCGACCCTTATTGTATATTGATCAGTTGGTACAGCGCGGTATTTTTTTTGATACATTGTATGATCTATGTTCTGTGCCACCTGGACAGCTGTCTGGGTGGACATGTGTGCTATACCAGGGTGGCTTGAGCATGGTACATCACTTCCGCCATTTGAAACACAGCTGGAACACCAACGGCGTCTCCATACACATGGTTGTGTTTACTGCACAGCTGCTATGAAGATTCTACTTGTTTTTACTTGTTTTTTTTATAACATTTTTGATATACTTCACCATGGGAGGCTTTTTCTTCTTTTAACCCACGACACTGATGGTTTGTTATGACCAATTCCACATCGAATTCCCCCCAACACATCCACTAGTACCTGCATAGGTCCACAGAAATCCTGATCAAACATCGTTTGGATTGAAGCCGTGGTCGTGAGACTCTTCATTGGCATCTTCCGTTAAGCGTTTATGACTACCTGTAATGGGGGTCATTGGATTTTGGTGAGTAGGATGTGTGGCTGGTGATGGTGGTGGAAGACATATTCCTTTGCTGTTTGCCGTATATTGGAAGACCTTATCCACAAATATTTTGTTTGGACACTTTATTTTTGATGGTGTGATCCTTGATTTTTTTACTTTTTGTGTTTTGTTTTTTGATTCCTCATCTCGGACTCTTAAACTAAGAAGCATACCCATGATATATAATTTATATATAATTTATAATTTGTTGTGTTTGCGGTCACTGGTTTATGCAATTTTAGCACTTTTTTGCACTTGCATTTTTACTATATTTACTATATTTATAGAGAGCGCGGTTCCAATTAATTTATTTCAATTAGTTTTTTCACATTTACATTTTTTACAATGTGCTGTTCCTATTGTTGTTAATTCACATTTAATTACACACAATTTCTTTGCCATTTGCGCAGGTTGGTGGTTGTTCCACTCATTATCATTATTTCTATCCCAGTGTTTGGCTGCTAGGCTGTGTAAGGACCAGAAGCAAGAGAGCAACACAGGGTTGGGATTGCGGCTTGCAATCCAACCAGAAGTGACGGTTCTGCCGACCTGAGAACCTGTCATGGTCGGCGGTAGAAGGGAAGCTGTCACCACTAAGGGACCAATCGCCTTTTTACCAGGGACCACAGTGAGTAACTGAAGCAAGTACCAGAGCAGTATTCTCACCGAACGGGAACTGTGGAGAATCTGGAAACTTCAGACAGTGATCTAGTCAGGGAACCAGCCAGCGGAGGTGACGCTTGCAGATCAGCCTTGTGTGTCAAGCCAGGGACCGAGCAGGCCAGCGGGGGTGAAGCTTGAGAAGTATCGGGAGTGCCAAGCTAGGGACCCAGCAGGGAAGCGGGGGGTGATGCTTGAGGTAGATACCACCGTAAAGATTGGAGGAGCTCAAGGGATTCAGAGTTAGTGAATAAGAGGGTCTAGTGAGAGACGGGAACTCAGTGTGCTGAAGAACTACAAGGAGAAGTTGTAGTGAAGGTAAAAGAACTGTAATACTTTGTGTTAGGAACTGTTAAAGACTGTTGCCATAGGAGAAAGCACTCCTGCACGTGCAGATGTGGGGCCTTGCTGGGGCCTTTCACTGCATAGCTGTCCCCCTATGAAGTCTCGTAGTCTGCCAATTGAACTTGCAACTACTCAAGGGTGTCCTGGCCCTAACCCTCTTTCTCCCATAAAAGTTTGTAAGAGAAATAAACATCTCTTTTGCATTCAAGAAGTGTCTGGCGCCCAATAACTTACACCTTGCACCCACTATGCCTCACAACCCACCACATGCAGAAGGATGACAGCTATTATTGGCCCTGAAGGTTCTTATTAGACTGAAGGAGGCCTGAGACCTTGCTACACATATACTTACTGTAATTTTCCTTTCCTGCTGCCAATTCATGGCAGCATATGTGTGGTAGTAGCACTGCCTACATCTGCCCACAGGACCAGTGCATAACTATAAATAGTTGACTACCACACAACAGCCCTTTCCCTTACATCACTAGGAACTAACTGGATGGGTTTAGTGTGCTGCCATGAATTGGCTCCAGGGTGGGAAGCTCAAAAAAATCTGATTTTGTAAGAAAGTGAGGAAACTTCCACCTTCCTGCCAAAATCAGCTGTAGTGGGGACCGCTGAGCGCATTAGTAGTGCTAAAGGAATGCACCGTAAGAAACCTGGTTTGGTTATCCTGCATACCATCTTGGTCAACACCCTTGCATAAGGTTCCCATGATGTTGAGATGTGCAGCAATTATGCTCAGCTGTATAGTGGGCTCTGTGAATTAACTTTAGAAACCATGAGACGATTGTACACAGATGCCTTCTACCCTTGTTGGATTCTAAGGAGCTAGGTATAGCTGTTCTGACTACCTAAATACTTTGTTATTTGGAAGTGTGCTATCCTTGATCTGGATGTATTGATAAGAGCATGTACTGTAAGCTAAGGGTGTCCAAAATCAATCCCACTATGGTTTAGGCAAATGCAAACAGGCCCAAGAAACAACAACAGCAAGCCTGTGAATTGCCTACATCTCAAAGAGCCTGCCCAAGGGGTCTTACACCTGTCGATGGTCTCAAATGAGGCCACCAGGTAGAACATAGAGAAAGTGAGGATAGAAGCCCTGTGACAGCCTTGCAGATCTGAAAATCGGGTGTCTAAAGTCAAAAGATCAGGAAGCACTCGTAGATTTAGTAGAGTGTGTCTTGTCGGGAAGGGGTGGCACCTGAACCATGGGGTTGGATGATGGGCTGCTGAGTTACCTTGAGATGGTGGAATTAGAAAAAGGAGCATTAGTACAGGGTCCATCTTGGGAAAACAAGAGGAAATAGATTGTCTAAAAGAACTAGAGGCTGAGAGATAGACTCTCCAGCCCAAAGAACATCCAGTCAAAAGAAGGAAACCTCCTTTGAGTGAACTGGTGGTGGACTGAAGGGCTGGATAAGGATGTCCTGGCTGGGGAGAAAGATAGAAACTACTCTAGGCAAGAGGAAGAACTGGGCCTTAATTCCACCTTATCTTATGCAAAAACCGTAAAGGGTTTCTTGCTGAATAAGGCGGCCAGTCCAGACAGTTGCCTAACAAGTGATTAAGTAATTAAGTTCTCACCCCCTCCTCGGTAGTACGCCGGCAGATCGAAACACCACTATCTCAAAAGGTACCAGCGTCATGCGTCACAGCCAAGCCCCCGACATGTTTCGTCACAGATTCAACTTATTCATGAATCCCATGAATAAGTCGAATCTGTGACGAAACATGTCGGGGGCGTGGCTGTGACGCATGAGATAGTGGTGTTTCGATCTGCCAGCATACTACCGAGGAGGGGGTGAGAACTTAATATCTGACGCCTGCACACCTCGGGTCCGCCGTGACCGCATTCCTATGCTGTATGATCCATTTGCTGAGTTGCTGTGTTGTGATACTGCACTGAGTTTTGCTTATTTGGATTTTGTAAAATGTGAGTGGTGATTTTGAAGATTGGTAGTGTTTTTAATAAATTGATCATACAATTTTACACTATTGGAGCAGCTTATTATTTTACATGTGGAGTGTCCCATACACATTGGTGGATATCGGGTTGCAGATCATACCCCTTTGTGTGGTATAAAAGCGCTGTAGCCTCGCACGCAAGTGCAGGCATTTGGAGTCGGTAAGAGCATTTCTTAAGGGAGTGGGTTCACTGAACACTCTGGTGTGGTGGAAGAAATTAAGAAGACACTTGCAATTAACCATTGATTACATGGACACTTTTCTATGGACATTGTGTTTGCATCAATCACTTTAAAAAGTCACTTGGTGTTTTGAATTTTCATCACATTGTTTTGCATTTAGTATTTTACAGTGGACATTTTTTTATCATCTTTTTGATCACACAATTTTCATTGTATTATGTAGTAATAGCGCCACGAGTTTTTCTTCTTTATATGCAATTTGTTCACCTTTTAGATATTTTGAAGGATCTTTATTCAGCAATAGATTTTACAAGATGTAGACCTCCCAGCTTAGTATCAAAGGATTCCTAGACTCCATGATGCCCTGTCTCTGTGAACTTGAGCTTCAACCACCATTCTGTTAAAGGCAAACAAATCCTTGGGAAAATAAGAGCCTGATCCAATAGAGCCCTCTGTGCAACAGTCTGGCATCCTTTCAGGTTGTTGTAACACATTTGTCGGGCCAGCCTAAAACATTGAAGAACACCAGATTGCCCTCCATCCTAAACCTGTGAGACAGATGAGAACAGGCATAGACTGAGGTAATTCCACAACAGCTGGAGGCGATGAAGGAAACTGCGGCACTCACCGACCGAACCTCTCTGGTCCCAACGGCTCCTGGTATCCAAGATGTGAGTAAGAAACTATACCGGGAGCCGTTGGGACCAGAGAGGTTCGGTCGGTGAGTGCCGCAGTTTCCTTCATCGCCTCCAGCTGTTGTGGAATTACCTCCCCTGCTCCATTACAAGCTTGTCTGACTCCCAAGCCGCTGGCTGGGGAGTGCACCACTGCTGGTAAGGGTATTTTTGCCTATCCCTTTCACATATAAGTTGGATACCTTATCCTGTGGATGCCATTCCCGGATTCAAGGACCCCATACTACCGTTTCCGGTTGTTGTTGATCGTCCTAGCCACATCCCCAGAGGCCTACTCATTTATTCATGTTGGACTTCTAGTCATGTCAGTTACTTATTAGTTATGTTGAACTTTTAGTTTTGACAGCAGTTCATGTTGTTTAATGTGTTGTACTAGCTTCATTTTTACCTTTTCACTTTATATTTACATCATGTATTTGCGTCACTGCATCTCCCAAGATGTCCTCCTTAATTAGTTCACTATGTGTTCACGTTTTTTTAAACTACTCATCCCCATAATTTGGGATCTGTAGTGAGTTATTTAGGATTCACATTTATTCTCTCAAATTTTTTCAAATTTTTCTATCACTATTTTATAGGGACGTACTTCTGCTAGTGTCAGCTATCAGTTTATACACGGTCCTTCTTTCAGTGTTTTATTAATTACACAGATTGTCCTTATTTCCACTTCGCATTACTTATCTTTGCTAGTGCCTAGCTAATAGTTTACACACGATCAATTTTGTGTTTCATTAATACACTTTATTTCGCATATCGTCTTTCAGATGTCCATTCTGTTAGGCTTTGCCCAATAACGCACATATAGATTATTTGTTTTCAGCGCCACACTTATCCTCACTATATCTTCGCTACAATTTGTCTGATTGTTGTGTTGGCTGCTTTTCTCACTTTTTGGTTGGCGCATTATTAATATAGATTTTTGGTTGTAATGTCCCCTGAATGCCTAGCAGTCCACTTTCTCTGCCTGAGGGAATGTTGTAGCAAGTTGTGGTAAGATTAACTGCCATAAAGAAAATGACCTAGCAGGGGAAAAAGCTACAGGCTGAATATATCATACCAGTTTATACTTTCTGCTCTTCCTTTCCAATGGAAGCTCATCCTCTTCCTGCTGTGGGAGACATTGGTATACAGTGTTCTAATGCAACCTGAGTTATTCACAAATACAGGTTTAAAAAAGTTGGAGTGGCTGGATAGTCCTTGGTACGATACAGCACCTCATCCCAATAATTTATCAAAATTGTTGTGTGAGCCAAAGGTACAGGGATTATTGCGGTGCCAAAAGAAAACTGAAGTATATAGAATAAAACATATAATATTTTATTGACAAAGTTTAACCACTTCAGCCCCGGAAGGATTTACCCCCTTCCTGACCAGAGCACTTTTTACAATTTGGCACTGCATCGCTTTAACTGCTAATTGCGCGGTCATGCAATGCTGTACCCAAACAAAATTTGCGTCCTTTTCTTCCCACAAAAAGAGCTTTCTTTTGATGGTATTTGATCACCTCTGCCGTTTTTATTTTTTGCGCTATACACGGAAAAAGACCGAAAATTTTGAAAAAAAATGATATTTTCTACTTTTTGTTCTAAAAAAAATCCAATAAACTCAATTTTAGTCATACATTTAGGCCAAAATGTATTCGGCCACATGTCTTTGGTAAAAAAAATGTCAATAAGTATATATTTATTGGTTTGCGCAAAAGTTATAGCGCCTACAAACTAGGGTACATTTTCTGCAATTTACACAGCCTTTAATTTATGACTGCCTATGTCGTTTCTTGAGGTGCTAAAATGGCAGGGCAGTACAAAACCCCCACAAATGACCCCATTTTGGAAAGTAGACACCCCAAGGAAATTGCTGAGAGGCATGTTGAGCCCATTGAATATTCATTTTTTTTGTGCCAAGTGATTGAATAATGACAAAAAAAAAAAAAATTACAAAAAGTTGTCACTAAATGATATATTGCTCACACAGGCCATGGGCATATGTGGAATTGCACCCCAAAATACATTTAGCTGCTTCTCCTGAGTATGGGGATACCACATGTGTGGGACTTTTTGGGAGCCTAGCTGCGTACGGGGCCCCGAAAACCAATCACTGCCTTCAGGATTTCTAAGGGCGTACATTTTTGATTTTACTCCTCACTACCTATCACAGATTTGAGGGCCATAAAATGCCCAGATGGCATAAAACCCCCCCAAATGACCCCATTTTGGAAAGTAGACACCCCAAGCTATTTGCTGAGAGGCATGTTGAGTCCATGGAATATTTTATATTTTGACACAAGTTGCGGGAAAGTGACAATTTTTTTTTTTTTTTTGCATAAAGTTGTCACTAAATGATATATTGCTCACACAGGCCATGGGCATATGTGGAATTACACCCCAAAATACATTTAGCTGCTTCTCCTGAGTATGGGGATACCACATGTGTGGGACTTTTTAGGAGCCTAGCCGCGTACGGGGCCCTGAAAACCAATCACCGCCTTCAGGATTTCTAAGGGTGTAAATTTTTGATTTCACTCTTCACTGCTCATCACAGTTTCGGAGGCCATGGAATGCCCAGGTGGCACAACCCCCCCCCCCCAAATGACCCCATTTTGGAAAGTAGACACCCCAAGCTATTTGCCGAGAGGCATGGTGAGTATTTTGCAGCTCTCATTTGTATTTGAAAATGAAGAATGACAAGAAAAAAAATTTTTTTTTTCTTTTTTTAATTTTCAAAACTTTGTGACAAAAAGTGAGGTCTGCAAAATACTCACTATACTGCTCAGCAAATAGCTTGGGGTGTCTACTTTCCAAAATGGGGTCATTTGGGGGGGTTTGTGCCACCTGGACATTCCATGGCCTCCGAAACTGTGATAGGCAGTGAAGAGTGAAATCAAAAATTTACGCCCTTAGAAAGCCTAAAGGCGGTGCTTGGTTTTCGGGGTCCCGTGCACGGCTAGGCTCCCAAAAAGTCCCACACATGTGGTATCCCCGTACTCAGGAGAAGCAACAGAATGTATTTTGGGGTGTAATTTCACATATTCCCATGGCATGTTTGAGCAATGTATCATTTAGTGACAACTTTGTGCAAAAAAAAAAAAAAAATTTGTCTCTTTCCTGCAACTTGTGTCACAATATAAAATATTCCATGGACTCGACATGACTCACAGCAAATAGCTTGGGGTGTCTACTTTCCAAAATGGGGTCATTTGGGGGGGGTTTGAACTGTCCTGGCATTTTATGCACAACATTTAGAAGCTTATGTCACACATCACCCACTCTTCTAACCACTTGAAGACAAAGCCCTTTCTGACACTTTTTGATTACATGAAAAAATTATTTTTTTTTGCAAGAAAATTACTTTGAACCCCCAAACATTATATAATTTTTAAAGCAAATGCCCTACAGATTAAAATGGTAGGTGTTTATTTTTTTTTTTTCCACACAGTATTTGCGCAGCGATTTTCCAAACGCATTTTTTGGGGAGAAAACACACTTTTTTAAATTTTAATGCACTAAAACACACTATATTGCCCAAAATGTTTGATGAAATAAAAAAGATGATCTTAGGCCGAGTACATGGATACCAAACATGACATGCTTTAAAATTGCGCACAAACGTGCAGTGGCAACAAAATAAATACATTTTTAAAAGCCTTTAAAAGCCTTTACAGGTTCCCACTTTAGATTTACAGAGGAGGTCTACTGCTAAAATTACTGCCCTCGATCTGACCTTCGCGGTGATACCTCACATGCATGGTGCAATTGCTGTTTACATTTGACGCCAGACCGACGCTTGTGTTCGCCTTAGCGCGAGAGCAGGGGGGACAGGGGTGCTTTTTTTTTTTTTTTCTTTATTATTTTTTTTGCTATTTATCTTATTTTTAAACTGTTCCTTTCATTTTTTTTTTAAATCATTTTTATTGTTATCTCAGGGAATGTAAATATCCCCTATGATAGCAATAGGTAGTGACAGGTACTCTTTTTTGAAAAAATTGGGGTCTATTCGACCCTAGATTTCTCCTCTGCCCTCAAAGCATCTGACCACACCAAGATCGGTGTGATAAAATGCTTCCCCAATTTCCCAGTGGCGCTATTTACATCCGGCGAAATCTAAGTCATAAAATGCTCGTAGCTTCCAGTTTCTTAGGCCGTAGAGATGTTTGGAGCCACTCTGGTCTCTGATCAGCTCTATGGTCAGCTGGCTGAATCACCGGCTGCATTCTCAGGTTCCCTGTTGAGACAGGAGAGCCAGAGAAAAACACGGAAGACGGTGGGGGGGGGCATTCTCTCCCACTGCTTGTAAAAGCAGTCTAGAGGCTAATTAGCCGCTAGGATTGCTTTTACATGAAAGCCGACCGCTGGCTGAAAAGAATGATACCAAGATGATACCTAAACCTGCAGGCATCATTCTGGTATAACCACTCAAAGTCGTGAATGGCGTACCTGAAGACAAAAAAATGGTTAACAATAAAGCACAGTAAACAGTAAAGTATAAAAAATTGCATACCTGAAAAGCAAACATGATAAAACATAATAACAATAAAACATTGCAGAATAGAATACAGTAAAAAAGAGCAGAACAATAGAGAGAGAGAATAGAGAGAGAGAGAGAGAACAATAAAACGACAACTATTTTTTTTTATTTTATATTTTTGTTTGTGTTTTTATTTATTTTTTTTTTACACTTTTTTTGTAACTGTATAACTGTAACTTTTATAACTGTAACCGGTTCCAGGTTCGGGTCTCTCAAAATGCGATGGCATCTTGGGAGACCCTGTGAAAGTGCGCCTAGTCTGTGCAATGCTGTACCCTACACTAATACTCAACTAGTGAATGGTAGCGTTCAAAACATTCACCAATGCAAAGACCAGGATTGTCAGGACAAGAGGGACAATAATAGCGGGTGTCACGCCTATATCTGCACTTGCTGCAGACACATCTTTTTTGGGGGGTTCGCTGGGTAGGGGTACTCGGGAGGACATAAAGAAAATGCCTCTCATGCAGCCGACTGCATTTGGTTGGGGATGTGAATGGGGGAAGTACGGGCGCTGCAGAAGTGGTGGGTTCCCAATTAGGATTGGCGAATGCAGCAGGAAGGGCATTATGGGCATGATGGGCCTGTATTTGTCTTTTTGGTGGCAGCGGGACAATACTTGTGCTTGCCACCTCACCAGCTTGAACTGCACTTATGGGATTCGCCACGTCACCAAATGTTACTGCAGTGCTGGTTTGACTACGACCGGGGTGTACTAGGCCGCTGGTGCTTGCCAGTTCAATAAAAAGCTACCAAAAAAACTGTTAGCGATCGCAGGGATCAGGCCTGACTCTGCAAACACTGCAGTTATATGTTTAGTGTTTTGTAAGTGACAGTGATCGATCGATCGATACTGCACTTGGGTGGGCTGGGCTGGGCCGGGCGAAGGGGCAAAACGCAGGTGCTAGCAGGTATCTGGGCTGATCCCGCTAACACTGCGTTTTTGGGAACCCTAAACTTCTGGGGACACCAGTATAGATCTGATCGGATCAGATGTTGATCCGTACAGATACTATACCACTAAGGGAGGCGTACGGTGCGTGCGTGGGTGTTAGCGGTACTGGCGCTAACCTGACGCTGCTTGGGGCTGGTGCTTGCCAGTTCACCAAAATGCTACCAAAAAAACTGTTAGCGATTGCAGGGATCAGGCCTGACTCTGCGAACGCTGCAGTTATGCATTTAGTGTTTTGTAAGTGACAGTGATCGATCGATACTGCACTTGGGTGGGCTGGGCTGGGCCAGGCGGAGGGGCAAAACGCAGGTGCTAGCAGGTATCTGGGCTGATCCCGCTAACACTGCGTTTTTGGGAACCCTAAACTGCTGGGGACGCTAGTATAGATCTGATCGGATCAGATATTGATCCGTTCAGATACTATACCACTAAGGGAGGCATATGCCGCGTGCGTGGGTGTTAGCGGTACTGGCGCTAATCTGACGCTGCCTGGGACGACGCATATCACCGCCGGGCGATCAGGGGGCTAAACCTTTACTCGGTAATAAACGGCGGGTTCCCTGACACTATAAAAAATAAACTAACTAACCAGCGTCACCGTAACGGTTATACTGTGATCAGTGGTGAAAGGGTTAACTAGGGGGCAATCAAGGGGTTAAAACATTTATTAGATAGTATATGGGGGTCCCTGTCGCTATAAAATGCTGACGGCGAACCTAAATATTTACCTCCCTAACTAGCGTCACCAGCAATACTAATACAGCGATCAGAAAAATGATCGCTTAGTGACACTGGTGACGGGGGGTGATCAAGGGGTTAAAACTTTATTAGGGGGGGTTAGGGGGGTATCCTAGACCTAAAGGGGGCTAACCCTAACTGACCTAACACAGTAACTGTCACAAACTGACACCATGCAGTAATCAGAAAAAAAAACCCCAAAAAAACCTGCTTGGTGTCAGTGTGACAAGGGGGGGGGAGGGGTGATTGGGGGGGGGGATCGGGTGTAATCGGGGGGGGGGATCGGGGGTGTAATGTGTGCCTGGCATGTTCTACTGTGTGTGTGTGTGTTGTGCATTACACATTACTTCTCTCCTCGGCGCCGGAACGGAAAATACCAAGCCGAGGAGAGATGACATCATTTCCTCTGCCTCTGTGTACAATACAGAGGCAGGGAAATGATCCCATTGGCTGGGAGCGATCGCGAGGCGGGGGCCACGAATGGATCGCCGGGGAGGATTTGCCGACTGCCGCAGGCACCGGGGGGGTCCGATCGGACCCCCCACCCGCAGGCAGGCAAGGACGTACCTGTAAGTCCTTTTGCCTGCCCGTGCCGCTCTGAGGACGTATATGTTCGTGCGGTGGTCGGCAACTGGTTAAAAGAGATTTGTATAATATTACATATACAGGGTGTGCATCAAAGTACAGAGAATAAAAACCATTTGTAGCGGTGTTTACAAGATTAAGCCTGGGGGTGTGGTGGCCAATCCCATAAGTAGGTAGTAAAAGATGCTACATGTTTCGCCAAAAGTGGCTTCCTCAGGGACAGTTGGTTGTACCTGTATCGCTACTGTAAATTCTATAATGAGAAAGTCACAATCAAACAAAAATACTAATATACAATAGATATAACAAAGCTGGATTTTTGTGAACGGTCAGACATGAACATGCATCAAACAGCCCAGGGCATAACCATGGAGCGCCAGGTGCCTACCACCCACACAGACAGTCCTCCCCAAAACCGGCAGGCCACCCAGAGTGCCTAAAAGATGGAAAAATTACTACCTGCTGGTTACCGGAGGCAGATGTAAGCAACTCCCGAGGAAGCACCCAGGTGTCGGGTACAATAAGCGGCTGCAGGGGGTAAATAAGAGGACCTTGTAAATAAGTATATATGTGGTAAACTGAATAAAACAGCTTACGTGGGTACCAAAGTGACTCTGGATCCACAAGCCAAAAAAACACGGGGTCGGACTAACATAGTCTCAAGGGTTATACTTACAATATATATATGGTGTTAAAAACACAAGGTTCAGGACACCAAAAACGCTAAAGTAATGTCATCGAGGATGCCAGATGCGGGGTAACAGGAAATACACAAGGTCATCTATAAATGATTAATACAGTGCTGTTATAGGGGATAGGCATGTAATCCATGTAACCGTATTATATAAATGCAAACAATAGACAGCAAAGTGTCATGTATGAATACTAATAAGGATTGTAAAAGAATCGGGATAAGTGACACACTTACCCAGGGATAAGATCCCAGAGTAGCTTCAGAGTATACTGTGTTGGTGATTGTGTCTGACGTCACTGCACGTGTGAGCAGACGGGAGATGCCACTACGCATGCGTGCCACAACAAAGCGCCCGGGCCTACAAGGTCCAGGAGGCTTTGCGGGAGGGTCGGACACTGTGAGTGTTGACACGCAGCGGATGAGGCGCTAGACTGTGAGGCCGATAGAACAGCGGCATCACAGTCTACTGGAAAAGATGGACCGATCAAAAGATCACCCAGATGGCTGTGGCAAGGAGCGGGCTAATGCTAGAGCTGCAATGCCCGTGGGTGTCCATACAGCCAAGGTACCACTAAAAACCTGGATGAGCAACACAGCAGTGCAAACATCCCGCCCACAGAGATCCAGCAGGGATAGTCACTGGAGGCCACCCCAAGGAGCCATATGGGGAAGGGGAGCCATACAGGGGGGGGGAGAAGAAGGGGAGAAAGGAGGAAGGGGGAGGGGGAAGAAGGGAAAGGGAGGGAGATGAGAGGGAGGGAATGACACCGAGGTGTAAAAGGGAGCTCAATGGGAGGTCCAAAGGCAGAATGAGGCATCGGGGACACGAGGGGAACCATCAGCTCCAATCACCCGCACACCATTGGGCGAAGAAGACTGGTTCCCCAACATGTTACCCAGGTATCACAGGTCCGACAGCACACAAATTACAGAGTACAGGCAAGTGAAGAAAATGATTAATTGGACATAGAACATAATTACATAGCAAGCACAAGAAACAAAAATCCACGTCTATACATATATAACTGAAATGAATAATGAAAAGGAAAAGTAATAATAAAATGTAATAATTTGATACCTAGTTGGTGTAGTGTTTGAGGTGTCAAAACCAGGGGCTGTATCCGGGACATACAAGGTCAACTAAGGCATGGGGAAGAAAAGTTATGGGAGAAGATAGTGCATATTAACTGAAGCAGTTAAATCGTAAAGAAGGGATTTTTAAAGAAATTATTTGAAACTAATGTACTCATTTAGCCCTGGAAATTTAGTGGCATCCAGGGTGTGTATCCATTTAGTCTCGAGTTGGAGTAATTTTTGATCAATGTCACCGCCCCTGGCATGTACAGGAACGTGCTCAAGGGCCGTGAAACCAATAACATGGGTATTAATAACATGTTGATTAATAGAGGTAGATGTCTTCCGCTTATAAAGTGGTTTTATATGGTCCCTAATCCGTACACAAAATGGACGTTTGGTCTTCCCGACGTAATAGCAGCCACACGTGCAGGTGGCCAGGTATACTATACCTACTGATTGACACGTGATAGTGTGTTTAATTCTATGAATATGACCGTTAGGGAGCGGAATTTCACGTGAGTCGTAGATAAAATCGCATAGATCGCACTTTCCACAAGGAAATGTACCAAAAATCCTTAATGTAGATTCTGATTTGGGTGAGTGATGACTGACTATTAGTCTATCTCTCAGTGATGGGGAACGTCGGTAAGTGATATCTGGGTATGGTTTAATATACTTATTTATAGTATTGTCAGCTGTGAGTAGCGGCCAGAATTTATTAAGGATATCTCTTACTTCATTGTGATGTTGTGAAAACTGTGTAATGAGACGGACAGGTTGAGGAGTATCCCGATTTCGACTGGAAAAAATGAGTTTTTTCCTATCTAATTTTTTTACCTTATTGAAGGCACCTTATTGAACAGCCCTGGGCTGTTTGATGCATGTTCATGTCTGACAGTTCACAAAAATCCAGCTTTGTTATATCTATTGTATATTAGTATTTTTGTTTGATTGTGACTTTCTCATTATAGAATTTACAGTAGCGATACAGGTACAACCAACTGTCCCTGAGGAAGCCACTTTTGGCGAAACATGTAGGATCTTTTACTACCTGCTTACGGGATTGGCCACCACACCCTCAGGCTTAATCTTGTAAACACCGCTACAAATGGTTTTTATTCTCTGTACTTTGATGCACACCCTGTATATGTAATATTACAAAAAACAAACAAAGGCGCCTCTAAGTGCAGAAGATTAACAGTTTTAATGCCCCAACTGGGTTAAAAAACACTTACAAAATAGAAGTAATAATCAGGCACATCGTGGGTGAAGCTGCATTGGAAGGGGTCACGGTCAGAGGAAGCCTTCAGAGGGAATGGATGTAGTCACTGACAGCAGCGGTGTGGGACACAGGGAGCCGCTGTGAAGACGGCGTCGTCAGCATGGAAAGACGGCGAACCCGGAAGTGATGTCATCCACTGAGCGGCTCTGTAACCAGCCTGAACCGCAAGCAAACAGCCAGAGAGGGGATGTGATGTCATCAATAAGGGACACGTTTCTCAGATAGGTTGAAAAAGGAACAAATGACGGTTCCGAAACGCGTCCCTTATTGATGACATCACATCCCCTCTCTGGCTGTTTGCTTGCGGTTCAGGCTGGTTACAGAGCCGCTCAGTGGATGACATCACTTCCGGGTTCGCCGTCTTTCCATGCTGACAACGCCGGCTTCACAGCGGCTCCCTGTGTCCCACACCGCTGCTGTCAGTGACTACATCCATTCCCTCTGAAGGCTTCCTCTGACCGTGACCCCTTCCAATGCAGCTTTACCCACGATGTGCCTGATTATTACTTCTATTTTGTAAGTGTTTTTTAACCCAGTTGGGGCATTAAAACTGTTAATCTTCTGCACTTAGAGGCGCCTTTGTTTGTTTTTTGTGTCATTGTAGATTCTGCTTCAGTCTTTTAAAGTTGCAGCCCTTTTTGCTGAAGATCATCCCACCATCCTCATCATCCTTACCAACACTCTCCCTTTTATTTTGGACTGCCTATCTCTAATAGAGACATTATCTGGACTACGTTAGTCCTGTGCGCCCTATACACTTTTCCATTTCCATATGTAATATTATACAAATCTCTTTTAAACTTTGTCAATAAAATATTATATGTTTTATTCTATATACTTCAGTTTTCTTTTGGCACCGCAATAATCCCTGTACCTTTGGCTCACACAACAATTTTGACAGGTTTAAAAAAGCAATACTGAAAAGCTTGTCTTCAACAGGGCCCCTGCCATTGATATGACCTGAACTTGCCCCCTTCTGAATTGGACACAGATTTTATACTGCTGAGCCATGAGATCCCTTTGTGTGAGGGGCCCACAAAGAAAATTCTGCCTGATATTCTCCCACCACCCAGCAGTCCAAGATAGCTCCCATGCAGTTTTTTTGCCCAACTCCAAGACTGCCAACCAGGCAGTGCCTGGCCAAACCCAAGATGTCCACCATGTAAAATCTATCCACTGCACATGCTCAGAATGATACAACATGCCCTTGAATAGAGTTGATTTAGTTTTTCATTCACAATGGCCACTAGAATGCACACTGGAATACGGTACAGCTGTGGACCATCAGAGTTTAGATGTAACATGCAACTTCTAAGGACATTAACAGACAAACGAAAAAAATACTTGTTTTGGAAATGCGGTGTCACAGCTTCATGGATCCACTCACTTCTTGGGAGGCAGGCTGGAAAATCTCCAAAGAGTTATTCAAAGGAAGATAGCCCTGGTTGCACTGCTGTATGTGAGACTATGTAGATTCCAACTTTTCACCCTAAAAGATCCACAGAAGGGGTTTCCTGTCTGATTGGAGCTTTCAGCATTCAAGGTCGGGGACTGCGATACAGAAGAGACTGAGGCAGGCTCTGTGAATTCTGTGACTCAACAGTGCCTACTTGTGCATAGTGAATACATGTCCCAGAATTCAAAGAAGTCAATGTGTAGGATTCTTTACAAAGTTTTACAGACTTCAAGATCATTCATATTAATAGGAGTAGGCTAGAAATAATTGAAATACATCGTACAATGTGGAAATGAATATCTGATTTTAAAGTCTGACCATAAATACGCTTTAACCTAACCAATCAGTCTGTATCTAATCAAGCAGGCCTTTGTACTACATGGTTTTTGGTGTATCTAAAGGTATTTATGCAATCAGATTGTAAGATTCAAGATTCAAGATTTAAAAAAAAATTAAAAAATTGTCTACTTAGGGTGTCCAAAAATTAGATCAATTTTATTAACATTATGATAATTTTTTTCATGACTGGAATTAGGGGCGGGCTGGATGTTCAAATCGAACGTAAGTTTGACTCGAATATCAGCTGTTCGTTTTTTCTTAGAACAAACAAACATATGGGGCGTTTGCGGCAAATTCGAGCGCGCCATAATGCACTGCGAGATTGCAGTGCATTGACGGCTGCTGATTGGCCAAATTGTGCACCTGACCTGCATGCTTTGGCCAATCACAGCACGATGTACTATCAGAGCCATGATTGGCCAAAGGCACGGTGCCTTTGGCCAATCATGGGCTAAGTCCATGCCCCACACTAAATAAGACTGCTGCTCACATGACGGCCGTTTATAGTGAATGAAGATTAGGCAGGTAGTTAGTGTAGTGTGCAGTCCGTATAATATATATAATACAGTTCAGAGTATATAGTGCAGTCTGTACAGTATATATAATACAGTTCAGTGTATATAGTGCAGTCTGTATAGTATATATAATACAGTTCAGAGTATATAGTGCAGTCCGTGTAGTATATATAATATAGTTCAGAGTATATAGTGCAATCTGTGTAGTATATATAATACAGTTCAGAGTATATAGTGCAGTCCATGTAGTATATATAATACAGTTCAGAGTATATATTCCCTGCCTGCAAAGGGCAATTGCTAAGGCCTGGCGGAGCCAGTGTCAGGTTTATCCACTTTGTGCTAGCTGTGCCCGGACATTAAAGAGAAAGTGTGCAGGAGGAGAGAGGAATGAACATTAGAGAGGAAGTGATGTGCAGGAGGAGAGAGGAATGAAAATTAGAGAGGAAGGGATGTGCAGGAGGAGAGAGGAGTGAACATTAGAAAGGAAGCAATGTGCGGGAAGAGAGAGGAGTAAACATTAGAGAGGAATCGATGTGCAGGAGGAGAGAGGAGTGAACATTAGAGAGGAAGTGAAGTGCAGGAGGAGAATGGAGTGTATATACCTGACTGTATATAGTTGTCCCAGCAAGTTCTACAAGCACATGGACTGTTTTTCTGTCTTGGAGTGTCTGAGAGGTGAACGCCGGGCCAGGCAGGGTGACAAAGGTCAGTTCAGAGTATATAGTGAGGTTCGTGTAGTATATATAATACAGTTCAGAGTATATAGTGCAGTCCATATAGTATATATAATACAGCTCAGAGTATATATTGCAGTCCGTATAGAATATACTGTATAATACAGTTCAGAGTATAGTGCAGTCAGTGCAGTATATATAATACACTGGAGAATATATAGAGCAGTCGGTGTAGTATATATAATACAGTGCTAAGTATATAGTGTAGTGCAGAGTATTTCCACTTAAGGACCAGGCCTATTTTTCTAATTTGTTGTTTACAAGTTAAAATCATTTTTTTTTTGCTAGAAAATTACTTAGAACCCCCAAACATTATATATATTTTTTTCAGACACCCTAGAGAATAAAAATGGCAGTTGTTTCAATACGTTATGTCACACCGTATTTGCGCAGCGATCGTACAAACACATTTTTTAGGGAAAAAATACACTTTATTGAATTGAAAAATAAGAAAACAGTAAAGTTAGTCCAATTTTTTTATAATGTGACAGATAATGTTATGCCGAGTAAATTGATACCCAACATATCATGCTTCAAAATTGCGCCCGCTTGTGGAATGGCAACAAACTTTCACCCTTAAAAATCTCCATAGGCGACGTTTAAAAATTTCTACAGGTTACCAGTTTTGAGCTATGGAGGAGGTATTTTGCTAGAATTATTGCTCTCACTCTAACGATCACGGCCATACCTCACGTGTGGTTTGAACACAGTTTACATATGCAAGCCCAACTTACATATGCGTTCGCTTCTGCGCGCGAGCACAGAGGGACAGGGCGCTTTAAACTTTTTTTTTTCGTATTTATTTTACTTTTTATTTTTTTATTTTTACACCGCCCCTTTAAAAAAAAAAAATTGGCTCACTTTTATTCCTATTACAAGGAAGGTAAACATCCCTTGTAATAGAAAAAAAACATGACAGGACCTCTAATGTGAGATTTGGCGTCAAAAAGACCTCAGATCTCACATTTACACTTAAATGCAATTAAAAAATAAAAAATAAAAAGCCTTTTTTTTCAATAAAAAAAGTCCCTTTAAGGCCCTTGGGCGAAAGTGACGTCGCTTCCGTCATCCAGCGACATTGAGTCGAGTGGGGGCCATCATTCCCTCACTCAACACAGTGCCTCTGAGGGGAAAGGATCGGATCGTCTCCGCCGCTACCGATGGCTCCGGTAAGCGGCGCAGGCATCCAGAACACGGCGGGAGGGGGGTGGGCACCTCTCCCGGCACCAATAAAAGTGATCTCGTGGCAAATCCACCATGGAGACCACTTTTATCTCAAAGCGGACCGCCTGCCCTTTCAGAAAATACCGGGGTTATGACAGCTATCTGTTGCCATAACAACAGTATTCTACGTCAAAGTACCTAAGTATAACGACGGCGGGCGGTCCGGAAGTGGTTAAAATACAGTGTATTGAAGTGGTTAAGGGGAACCATATGACAGGATTAAGAAAAAAACAGGGTGGTGTCCCCCCCAAAATCCATACCAGGCCCTTTGGATCTGGCATAGATTTTAAGGGGAACTCCACCCCGCCTGCCCTTAACATGGGGAGGGTGCTTTGGCATGCTCCCCAAAGCACCTTGTCCCCATGTTGATGGGGACAAGGGCCTCTTCCGGACAATGATGGCCGGTGGTTGTTAGGGTCTGCGGGCGGGGAGCTTATCGGAATCTGGAAGCCCCCTTTAACAAGGGGACCCCCAGATCCTGCCACCCCCCTATGTGAATGGGTATCGGGTGTATTGTACCCCTTCTTATGCACCAAAAAAGTGTCAAAAAGTAAAAACCAAAACAGACAGTTTTTTTTAAAAGCTCCTCGATGGGAGGCCTCCCGGCGAATGCTGTCTCTTGGCTTTGACAGCTGTTATATAGGCAAGGGCGGGGCCACCCGGTGGCGTAATCGAGTGACCCCCACCCCCTTCAGACGCCATGTGATGTCAGAGGGGGCGGGGTCATGTCAGCGAGTGGCCCCGCCCTTGCCTATATAAGAGCTGTCAAAGCGAAAAGACAGCAGTTGCTGGGAGGCCTCCCATGGGGGTGGAGTTTTTTCATTTTTTTCTACTTTTCGGGACCATCAGGCAGGGTGATTGACGATGGATGTACATCGCAGGACACTTTTTAAAAAAAAAAGGAATTGTCAAAAACTGTCTGTTATGGTTTTTACTTTTTGACACTTTTTTTGGTGAATGGGTAGGGGTACAATATCCATTCACATAGGGGGGCCAGGATCTGGGGGCCCACTTGTTAAAGGGGACTTCCAGATTCCAATAAGCCCCCGCCTGCATAACCCAACAACCACAGCCCAGGGTTGTCAGGAAGAGGCTCTTGTCCCCATCAACATGGGGACAAGGTGCTTTGGGGGGCACCCCAAAGCACCCTCCCCATATTGAGGGCATCTGGCCAGGTTCAGGAGGGGGGGTGATCACTCGCCCCCCCTATCCTGATCTCCAGGCTGCATGCTCAGATAAATAAGGGTCTGGTATGGATTTTCGGGGGACCCAACGGCAATTTTTATTTAAATTTTGGCGTACAGTTCCCCTTAATATCCATACCAGACCAGAAGGGCCTAGTTTGGACTGGGGGGGACCCTACATGCTTTTCCCCTTGATTTTTCATCTATATTGCCGTGAGCCGGCAATACATTACAGCCGCGAGCAAGTTTTAATGAAATTTTTTCCTTTAGAAATGTTATTATTGCTGCGGCATGTTCTACACAATGCACAGACACGCCACTTTACAAGCAGACTAAGGGGACCCCCCAGGCACGATATTTAAAGGAATTTTTCATTTTTATTGTTTCACTTTAAGCATTATTAAAATCACTGCTTCTGAAAAAAAGATTGATTGTTTTAAAAACTTTTGTTTTGCATTGATACATGTCCCCTGGGGCTGTACCTGGTCCCCATACACTTTTTAACGCAATAACTTATATATAAGCCTTTAAAATTAGCACTTTTGATTCTTTATGTTCGTAACCACTTCAGCCCTGGAAGATTTTACCCCCTTCCTGACAAGAGCACTTTTTACAATTTGGCATTGCGTCGCTTTAACTGACAATTGCGCGGTCATGCAATGCTGTACCCAAATGAAATTTGCATTCTTTTTTCCCACAAATAGACCTTTTTTTGGTAGTATTTGATCACCTCTGCGGTTTTTATTTTTTGCACTATAAACAAAAAAAGAGCGACATTTTAAAAAAAAAAACAATGTTTTACTTTTTGCTATAATACATATCCCAAAAATGTTTTTAAAAAACAGATTTCTTCATCAGATTAGGCCAATATATATTCTACATATTTTTTATTAAAAAAAAATCACAATAAGCGTATATTGATTGGTTTGCGCAAAAGTTATAGCATCTACAAACTATGGGAAAGATTTATGGCATTTTTATTATTTTTTTACTAGTAATGGCGGTGATCTGCAATTTTTAGCGATACTGCGACATTGCAACGGACAGATCAGACACTTTTGACACATTTGTGGGACCATTGACATTTATACAGCGATAAATATGCACTGATAACTGTGTAAATGTCAATGGCAGGGAAGGGGTTAACACTAGGGGGTGATCAAGGGGTTAAATGTGTGTTCCCTCAGTGTGTTCTAACTGTATGGGGATAGGACTGACTGGGGGAGGAGACATATCATTGTTCCTACTTACTAGGAACAAATGATAGGTCTACTCTCCCCTGACAGAACAGGGATTTGTGTGTTTATACACACAAATCACCAGGCTGGCTCCCGGCCATGCGCATCAGGTCCCCCGCTGTGCAGCGGGCGTGGCGTGCCTCTGGCACCGCGCATGTGCCCTCTGGCATCTCTTAAAGGGGACCCAGTACCCGTACAGTATAAGTACGTGAGCCGGTCGGGAACCGGTTAATAGGATTTGCATGTTCACTAGAATTTTTTGCCTGTTCACGGTGTTCTGGTGCGAACCGAACCAGAGGGTGTTCGGCCCATCCCTAGATGGAATGTTAAACTGTCCCAGAATTATATTGTCTTAGTCAGTCATGTTATACTCACAGTAATTTCTCTATTCGGCTTGTTATCAGAGCTTCCATCAGATCCCTGAAATGAGGACCCTCCAGATTGTTCTCAGACAGATTCAGTGTCCTCAGTGTCTGGTTATTTCTTATTCCAGATGCCAGGTGGGGGCAGGAACTAAGGAGATTACCATTCAAACTGTAGAAGAGAAGAATGTTACCAGAAGAAAACAAATTTCTCCCCAGGAATGAATGTAACTATTCTCTACACCAGGGGTCTCCAAACTATGGCTTGGGGGCCGGATTCGGCCCTTTGCTTACCTTTATCCAGCCCTTGGGACACTATTCCCCCCACTGACACCAACCATGGGGCAGTATTCCCCCCCTAATACTAAAGATGGGGCATTTTTTTCCCTCACTGATGCCAGGACATTTTCTACTCCCTGTGGCCACACTAAGTGCCCCCCCTAAGACTGTAGAACACTAAACTGAACCTTTGTTTAGAAAGTTTGGAGACCCCTGACCTACGTAAATGGAACTCATTTCTGTTTATTGGAATCATTTATATTAGATCACTTTATAAAACTCCAGTACATAGAATTTTATAGGAAAAAATTTATGATGGAGTTGACACCCCAGTATTGTATTGTTATACATGAAGGCATAGAGACAGTGATACCCCTATACACATGATTACCACAGAACACCATTGACATGACGTGACTTTAAAGTTGAACTCTAGTTTGCAATTTTTGTAATCCTTCAAATCCCCCAAATCCTGTTCAGATTGCACCACCATGCATACTCCTATTTTTATCCTCTAAAAACCTATAGTGTATGTAACTCTAGCAATAATGATTGCCTATATGCGTTGGTTTAGTTATAAAGTTCTCAATAAAAGTACCCTGCATATTTTTTATTTTATCTGTTCTTGGTAAATACCTGGTGAACCTGCCAGTTCCCTGGGGTCTTTATTCAAACTGACCAGGCATGATCAGTATGCATGCCTGGGATCACTGTTAGGAGATGCAGGGCATTATGTATCTCTGGAGTCAGTTTTGAAGCCATGCAACTTCCACCTGGCTCTGCTACCCACCCTACCCAGTACTGCTGTGTTGCAAGTGCAGCAAGTAGAGGGGTGGACTAGCCTGTTGGAGCACACAGATGTAGCACCAACCCCATAGGGGTTGCAGATGACAGGGTTCCCCACTGCTGGAAAGCCAGGCACACAACAACTTCAGCTTTTATCCAGACACAGTGAACAGTCATTGAGCTTTTGTGTTTTTTTTATGAGGGGGTAATAATTTGAATAGGGATAGGAATTATTGGATGCCCAACTGGACAGGAACAAAACCAGGGATATCGTCCACCCTATTTACAGCTCCAGTTACTTCTTCTACTTTGTCCTGTACAACTCCAATCGATTCCTCCCTCTTGGTCTGTACATCTCTGATTGATCCCTCTTTAATAGCTAAGAGTCTCTGTTAGATCAGCAACAGCCCATTACAGGCTAGAAACTCTCAGTTCCTTGGAAAGCGGCATAATGTGGTCTCTGTTAAATTGGCACTAGCCACTTTCAGGCTAGGAAGCCTCAGTCCCTTGGAAATGTGTTGTGAACTGCATCCTGGAGTAACACCAACTCCCTTGTAGACACTGGTCCCAGCTCTACCACTGCAGAAAATGCTAGCCCACCTGGCTGCGTCTCCACCAGACCACCTGGCTGCTAACTTGAATGGGGATAGGAATTATGGGATGCCCAACTGGACAGGAACAAAACCAGGGACATCGTCCTCCTTATAGACACTGGTCCCAGCTCTACCACTGCAGAAAATGCTAGCCCACCTGGCTGCTTCTCCACCAGACCACCTGGCTGCTTCTTCACCAGTCTACCTGACTAACTCTCTGGAGATCTCCCAAGGCAAGGTAGGGAAGATTTAAGCACACTGCTATCTTCCAGGGAGACCTGCTACATGTGGCAGTCTCCTTCCTTGTAGGTCCCTGCACCAGCCTTCCTAGCCTCTGCCCTCCAGCTTCCAGAATGTTTTCCAACTTTACAAAATTGGGGGGTGGCACCATAGAGCTGCCTGTAGTCACCCAGCCCTGAACTATTAACCCTGACACAGATTAATACTCACAGGGTTTAAACTGGAGTCAAACTATGTTTTACCTATTCTGACACTAGTAGCATAGTAGAGGGTGCTACACAGACAAGGAAAAATATTCCAAGACATGCAGAGTCAAATGTTTGAGGTCACCACATCCCGAGATTATAGAGAAAACACGAAACCCCCTTGGGTGGGTGGGACTTTTAAAGTGACCAAAAACAATACTTATATCATGTAAAACAGTTTTTTATTACATAAGAGTATATTCAATAAAAAGAATACATTAACATTTGTATGGATTGCGATACATATACAGACACATGCAGGCTTTATTGATGAACCCGACATTTCCGGTTTGATGCCCTTCTTCAGGGCTTTTTTTTAACATACAGGGCCAGGTGTCTATTAGAAAAGCATATATATCATTAAATAGGCATTAATACAAACAATATATATATATATATCTCAAAGGTAGAATAGAATAAAATGACATACAAAACACACAAGATGAACAGCATAGGTCATGTACCAAAGATTATCAGTAACTCATACATTATGGGTTATTGATTGACCTATGGGACCTTCCCAGTTCCCATATTGTATGGGTTACTGATAATCTTTGGTACGTGACCTATGCTGTTCATCTTGTGTTTATGTAATTGCATTCTATTCTACCTTTGAGATATATATATATATATTGTTTGTATTAATGCCTATTTAATGATATATATGCTTTTCTAATAGACACCTGGCTCTGTATGTTAAAAAAACCTGAAGAAGGGCATCAAGCCGGAAATGTCGGGTTCATCCATATAGCCTGCATGTGTCTGTATATGTATCACAATCCATACAAATGTTAATGTATTCTTTTTATTTAATATACTATTTTGTAATACAATTCTGTTTTATACAATATAAGTATTGTTTTTGGTCACTTTAAAAGTCCCACCCACCCAAGGGGGTTTTGTGTTTTCTCTACACAGACAAGGGACATACATGTGTGCTCTGTGCTATGTCACACAATACCCACCCACTGGCTGCACAGGGATAACCACTGCTATGTGAAAGGAGAAGACGAAGGAGGCAGAGCTGTCACGTGACAGTGGAATAACTCTCCAATAAAAAATACATAGCAATTATTTTCTGTAAACATACAGATGATTTCAGTCAGCAATTGAGGTTTGCAGTTTTGTTACTGACTTTGAAGCTACTGTGTTGACAAATACTTAAACTCACAGTAATTTCTCTATCCGGCTTGTTATCAGAGCTTCCATCAGATCCCTGAAATGAGGACCCCCCAGATTGTTTTTAGACAGGTCCAGTGTCCTCAGTGTCTGGTTATTTCTTATTCCAGATGCCAGGTGGGGACAGGAACTGTCTGTCAGCTGATTTCTATCCAATCTGTAGAAGAGAGAAAAATGTTATTAGAAGAAAATTAATTTCTCACCCAAGAATGAACATAACGATTTTCTACTACTCAATTCTATTTATTAATCATTTATATTAGATCACTTTATAAAACTTCAGGAAATAGAATTTAATAAGAAAATGTTATAATGGAGTAGTCCCCCCAATATTGTTATCCATGTGTAGAGACGGTGATATCTCCATACACAGGATGAGCACAGAACACCACTGACATGACTCGTATCATATCCTCATGTATCAGCAGGCATTGTGAGGCCGGAATCAGCATTGCTAGTTATTATTAATGAGATAATATGCTCGGGTTTAATTCAAAACCAGTTTCGCAAAGCGTCCTCATTCAGAAAATCCAAACTTTTCTCTGTACCCCATTGAAGTCTACAGGGAAGTGCAAATGATGATATTCAATTGGTATCTGTTTATTCAATTCACCAGGCTATTTCTAAATCATTATTAGCTTTTTTCAAAAATATATTGATGAAGACGAAAATCAAAGAAGTTCTTATTCACTATGACAGGACCCTTCTAGGTGCAGATCTTTGTTGTTATAAGTCAAAGAAGTTTGGTAGACCTGAAGCCTGCTCTTGCTACCAAAAGTCCTACAGTTAAATATATCATATGCATTTTTCTGCAATAAAGTATGAACAAAAAAGATATTAAATGTATTTCTTTTGTGGGGCTAATATACAAACTTTGTAAAAAAAGAAAAAAGCAGCTTCAAGGACTAAGATATGGATACAGGTAGAGATAAAGCGGTGACATAATCACAACCGTGCATATCTGACTACATGCTATGTTTTTACCTGCCAAATGTGTATTTGTTAAGTCCTGTGTATTGCCCTTTTAAGAAAATGTTATGGCATTTCTGAAATAGTAGGAGGAGTTGCAGCAGGAAATTTGTGTGATTAACAAAGACCTGTTAACAGTCTGCACTGTTGAGTCACAACAATGGCAGCAAGGACACTTGAACCGTGTGTGCAGCCTTCAGAGAAATTTCTGCAGCACACTGGAAAGCCTGCAGTGCCTTTTGATTTCTGGTATGACCAAATTTCGATCTACTTACTAGCATCTGGCCTGAATGGAGCCTCACCTGAGACACAGAAGGGTTTCCAGCTTAAAGTGGTTGTAAAGGCAGAAGGTTTTTTTTTTTTTTTTACCTTACTGCATTCTATGCAGTAAAGTAAAAAACCTTCTGCATGCAGCTTCCCCTGCAGCCCCCCCTTTATACATATATAACCCCGATCTTGATCCAGCAATGTGCATGACAGCCAAGGTATTTATTTAGGAAAAGCTAAAAAAAAATCAAACTTTTCTCCATTGGCTACCTACACACAGATCAATTTTTTTATGTGTGTTTAGCCCTGCCTGTTAGTAGCCGACCAATGGATTGGCTTCAGTCGAACAAGACCGCTGGGAAGCCTTCTTTGATCAGCAGCTTGCAGTCAATCAGCTGCAGCACTAATCAGTGTATTCTCACAGTGTCCTCATTGTCAGAATACAATGTACCAGCGGGGGGGATTCCTGCAGCTACCTCACTTGTGTGGATGTGGATACTGTTCAGCTCGTAGCTGAAGGTTAAAAGAAAATATATATTGCATGTGTATCCAGTAGCTCTGTAAGGTTAAATCAATGATCTCTAAACTAAGGCCCTCCTGCTGTTTCGGAACTACACATGAGGCATTATAAAACTCTGACATTTACAGACATGACTAGGCATAATGGGAATTGTAGTTCCTGAACAACTGGAGGGCCATAGTTTGGAGACCCCTGAAGCATAGACCCTACAGACATTGGGACAATGCTTTCACTGTCACAAGTTAGCCTGCAGTTTCCTGCTTGTGTATTCTTACCTCCTTGCTGCAGTGCTTCTCTACCCTGATTCCTTTCTCATGTGTGGTTTGGCTGTGCTCACCTATGGGCATTGCCTGCTATCCTGTGGGCTTTTATTTCCTTCCCTTCCATCACTTCCTGGCCTGCCTCCTAGTTTGCTTGCCTATATAAGACATGCTCAGTGTAACCCACATTGCCTGAGCACCTTCCCAGTTCTCTGAGCTCCTGTTCACTTGTCTCTTGTGTATCCTGTATCAGATTACCCATGTACTGACATGTATGGTTGTTTGCTACCCGCCCTGACCTCAGCTTGTCTCCTGGATTTTGCTGTTGTCTCCTGTTGCTTGTACTCTGCACCTGCGTGTGGTCTCCGCATCCTCAGCTGGGCGAACCTGGGGGCCGCGACCTGGTTCCAGCTTGCTGCAAGTCTATCCCCACCATCAGAGGCTCTGGCAAAGAAGTAGGTTAGGGCTTAGACTCCACACTCTGGGGAACCCCAAGTTGGCGATCTACAAGGGCTCGCTACCACAGATGCTTGACACTCATTGCTGTGTTTTATATAGACATCCCATACTATCTGCTGCTTCTACAAATCTGTTCATTTTGTGCAGCTATCCAGTGTGTACATATAAATGCATATAAAGTTCACATATAATAGAAAACAAGTAACTCCAATAATCAGCCATTTATCTGGGGAGAATGCTGTTCATTCAATTTAACACAGAAATTTGATAACTCATAGCTAATCTTTACCTCAACCTCCTGATGTTGTGTAGAGCCTGTATAAACTTCCTCAGCCCTTCACTTGGAATACTACACAAGTGTAGATTTACTACTTCTGTCTCTCTGCAGGATTGAAGAATAAAAGACAGCACAGAGCAGTCCAGGGGGCTAAGGGGGACACCAGAAAAGTCAACTTTGTTTGATCCAATACATTGTGACGCCAGAGCCTTATTCCTGCTCTCATGGAGATAGTAGAATACATCAAGAAGTTCTCTCTTGTCTCCTGTAGATTTGTCAGGTCTTTGTTGTTTTGGGATTTTCTTCTGGATCCAGGTGATGACATGTCTGGCAGCCTGAGTAGACAATTCTCCCATATGAGACTTTAACATGGATCTAGTAGAAGAGTCTGAGAGTCCGCAGAGGAAACGGAGGAGTATTGCAGCACGGCTGTCTTTGTAAGATTCAGCCTTATCAAGTGTTTCCTGTAATCTGTCAGGATTATAGTTAATAAAATGGACTAAAGCAGCAAAAAACTCCTGAAGAGTGAGATGTAAGAAGGTGTAATCCACGTCAGGAGGCTGACCAGATTCCATCATGAAAGATGAAAAGAGATGTTTATCATTTCTTACACTGAATGACTCTAGATAACGCTCATCAAATACAATTATGTGATTCATGACTCCATGTTCTGCCATCCACCCAATAGATGTCAGCAGTTCCCGGGCAGTGTGACCGCCATCTTTATTCTGGCTGTGATTGGCCAGAATGTTGGAGACAAAACTCACAAAGAGTTGTGTCACTGTTTTGGGTAATGATGTCATCAGCTGATCAGTGATTGTTGGTTGGGATCTGAAGCACATTGATAACACCATACAGACGATCCAGCAGTATGATGGGATATAACAGAATGTGTACAGCGTGTCATTCTCCTGCACATAATGAAAAGCCTTTTCTGACAATTCCTCATTTCCAAAAAAATTATTAAAGAAAGTTAGTCTGTCTTCATGGAGAAATCCCATGATCTCAGCTATTCTCTGGAAAACACCGGTATCCACTGATGCCAGTTTGGCTGGGCGGCTGGTAATCAGTACAGAGCAACCCTTAAGAAGACTCTGCCTCACCAAACTGTCCACAATCTCACACCAATGGGTTCTCTGTTTTGGATTGGACAGTTTACTTGATGGGAAATCTATTTGGTGAACACTTTCATCTAATCCATCAAATATAAACATAAGCCTCTCTGGATCTTGTAAAATATCTCCAATCTGACCCTCCAGATATGGATATTGTTGAAGAATCATCTCCTCCAAGCTTACCTCTTCCAGTCTATTAAGGTCCCGGATTCTGAAGAAAAAGACAAAGGCAAATCTCTGGTAGTGTTTTACGGTCACCCAGTCATAGACAAACTTCTGCAATAGTGTGGTCTTCCCTATACCTGGCACTCCGCTCACCATTACTACATGTGGTAAACATTGTGACTGGTGGTTCCATCGGAACAGCTTGTTGGGGGAAATGTGTTCCAGTCCAGTTTGTGTTTCTGTCAAGCATTCCTCATGTTTTACCCCAGTCTGTATTAGCTCATTCTGGGGACGTTGCCTGAACTGATCAGTGGAGACTACAACCAGGTTCACATAACGCTCATTAATGAGGAATCTTTGTGGTTCTAGGGTAGTTCCTGGGGGTCTGTGTTCCACTAGAGTCTCAGTCTTTTCCATTAGATGTTGTTTGTGCTTTTCCTGAATATCTGGGAAATATAGAAAAGGAAAATGGAAATATTTTATGACATTGTAATGTTTAGTCTAAACTAAGGTGACCAGATTTTTTAAATGAAATCCAGGGACAAATTTATTTTTTATTGGCAAATGGTAAACTATTTTATAAGCATGAAAAAGAGTAGGGGAGCTGAGGGGATGTTTGCGGTGCCAATAAGAATACAAAAGAGTTTTAATTGATTGAAATAAAAAAAATTATTTATTTATACATAGTTAAAAGAATGTGCAAAATATATATTTGTTAGAGTAACAAACGTTTGGTGGTCTTATTGAACAAGCAATTCAAGATCAATAGAGAATACGTTGCACACTAGCCCGACATGTTTCACTATTAGCTTCTTCAGGGGATGTGCAAGGTCAATCCGAAACACTAAACAAATGAGAGCACAAAGATATTATAACAAAACATACAGATTATATAGTTAGATTATATTAGATAACGGTATGAAATAATATGTGGGCTTGGTTTCCAAAGATAAACGCGGATAAAGCCACTTACCCAAACAACTGCTGCCACCAGCAAACAAACCAGGCCGGAACACAGCCTCTGCCCGAGTCTCTCTCTCACATCAGCTGATCAGTGGTGCAGAGAGAGAGACTCGTCTAGTGTTATTACGGCTACGCCGCACTGACCAGGAGCCGGAGGAGGTGGGTGGAGCCTCTTCCCTGCACTTGTTGCTAGCGCCTGGGCCGCCTGGCATCTAGCAACGAGTGATGTCAGAGTCACGTCGGACTCGAGTCTCAGACGAGTGACATCAGTGAGTCACATCGGACTCGAGTCTCAGATGAGTGACGTCAGTGAGTCATGTCGGACTCGAGTCTCAGAGCCGAAGAGCCGACGTGACAGGAGCTGGAGCCTCAAATAGGGGAACAGTTGTTGCTGCAGTTTAGAGTTTAGACAGGCTAGTTAAAATGTCCAGCGTCCACTGTCAATGGCAGAGCACCAGCATTCTTCCTTCTCCGCCCCCAACTTGTGGCAAGTGACAATCTGCAACATGTGGCAAGTGGACAATCCACAACGTGTGGCAGGTGTCGTGGCAAGTGGACAATCCGCAATGTATGGCAAGTGGACAATGCGCAACTTGTGGCAGGTGATGTGGCAAGTGACAATCCGCAACGTGTGGCAGGTGATGTGACAGGTGGACAATCCGCGACATGTGGCAGGTGACGTGGCAAGTGACAATCCGCAACGTGTTGCAGGTGACGTGGCTAGTGGACAATCCGCAACGTGTGTCAGGTGACATGGCAAGTAACAATCCGCACCGTGTGGCAGGTGACGTGGCAAGTGGAAAATCCACAATGTGTGGCAGGTGACGTGGCAAGTGACAATCTGCAACGTGTGGCAGGTGATGTGGCGAGTGGACAATCCGCAACGTGTGGCAGGTGATCTGGCAAGTGGACAATCCGCAACATGTAGCAGGTGACGTGGCAAGTGACACACTCAGGGCTCCCATTGATTCTGCATTATCGTGAGTTGAACCATTTAATTTTATATTGCAATGTAATAATATAAATAATGCTCTTCAATCATCCTGACACCATAACAACCATGGTGTCGTGATGATTGAAGCGCCAACACCAGCCATTTCCCCGATAAATTGCCCGCAAAAAAACGTATTTTCTGGCAGTGCCCCTCCCGAGACTAGACTCTGGATCCGGATCTGGAGCCTCTGTGCAGGAGAGGAAGAAAAATTGCTGTGCTGCTAAACTACAGATAAAAAAACAATAAACCCTCCCCAACCTATCCAACACACTAGAAAAAGTGCCTGAATACCAAATGGATAATAAATGAACCTCAATGAGGGTAAATGAGAATTAGTTGAAAAGGATTGTAATGTCAGAAGGTTTTTTTATCTTAATGCATTCTATGCATTAGGATAAAAAGCCTTCGGTGCCAGCATTCACTCCCGGCATCCCTGATCGCCCTGTGTCTGGCTCCTCTCCTGTTTGGCAACCTGCACCTACATACCCCATAGCCGCCACCGCCTGTTGCACATGACAGCGCTCCTCCACTACAGCCTGCAGGAAGAGTGTCAAATCCGGCCTTGTGGAGGGGCTTGACGATGGCGGCGTGAAGTCGTTCCTTCTGGAGCTCTGCATGAGGGAGACCTGAGAACCAGCCGCTGAACTGTTGGAGAAAGCCGCAATTACATGCCAGGGGACCGTAAGCATTCGCTGGTCATGGGGGAGCAGAGGGGTCCTGAAATTACCCACTATTTTTTTTGGCAACATACCATCTCCTCCCCTGCTGCTCTGGCCAAGATGGCGCCACCACGAGTTCACCCGGCGGGGGCCGCCGCTAACAGCAAGATGAGCAAACAGATGGGGGCTGCTGCAGCCAGTGATCTGCCTCCACAGTCTGACAGACTGCTGTCTCCCATACTGATCCCGCACTCAGACCCGCAGCCTGGCTCTGGTCATGCCGGGGGGATGGGTGACACTGTGGAGGGCTCCCTCCAGGAAGTAGTGGCGGACCTGCAAGAAATGGCAGCCTCCATTGTGAACACTCCCTCAAGGGATCTGCACGATCTACGCCAGCAGGTGGATATGTTAGAGGAGAGGGTCACAGTTCTGGAATCCTCCACCTCCTCTACTGATGCATGCATAACCTCCTTGGAGACGGAGCAAAGGGCCTTCCGTCGCCATCTTGTTGAACAACCTGCGCCTGCGCGGCATCCCAGAAGCCACCATGGGGCCAGATCTCTGCGCCATTGTGGTGGCCATCCTGAACCAGATCCTGGGTAAGCTGCTGACCTCTGAGTTAGAGCTGGATAGGGTCCACTGAATACCAGGGCCCCGGGCCCCATCCTTACCATCTCAGGGCCCTGCCGCCATGGACCTTCTACCGGATTATCATTTGCAGGGTGCACTTCTTCACCATAAAGGAGAAGATCCTTCGCTTGGCCTGGGCGAAAGGCCCGATTGACTTTGATGGAGCCCTTATCCGGATCTACCCTGACATCTCCAGGCAAACACGAGCCATGGGAGGGCTTTTGCGACCCCTCCTCGAGGTAATACGTGAAGCCAAAGCCACATACAGCTGGGGTCACTCTTTCCACCTGATTGTGCGGAAGCACCGGACCGAGTTCCATCTCCGCTCACCAGACCAACTCCAAGACCTGTTCAGCTGCATCAATAAGCCTGCTGTAAGTGTCCCCAATTGGTTTGATTACCTACTATCCCTGGAGGTGCTTGGTCCACCTTTGCCCAGGCCGCAACGGGTCCGATGACCCCGCTCTCGCACCCCTAGTCGCGAGTCTGCCAGATCCCACCCTTTGTCCTCTGAGGCCTGACCCATCTACCCTTTTGACCGGTAAGACTTTACGGCAGCTATTCCTGTGGACCTTCCCTGGGCTGTTCCACCAGTTTTCTGGGCTCCCGAAGTACCTGGATCCCGACTACTTTGACCCTTTGGGGCTGCCTTGATAGACACTCCCATCGGCCCCTGATGACCCCAGTGCATAATACATCATTTAGACTATTGTACATGGGGGGGATTCCTTTACTACATTAGGGGGACTTTGTTCATCTGTTATTTAACTGACTAGGCCATGGATGGCGTTGTGCTGCACTGTTTGGTGCGTCGCTCTCTCCTGCTCGTCTACCCTTTGGGTGGGCAGTAGGGGAGAGCGGTGCGAATGTTGGAGACCTACGGGCGGGCACCAAGTCCCAATTGTCCGGGCCCCTCCCAACTATCACTGGCCGTGGTTACACTGTCCCCCTGGTATGGCCCCTAGGGGACTCTGTCCCCTTTGTGATTTCCACAGCCGCTGGATTCCCCCCCTTTCTCCCCCAGCATGCCTCTGCTGCTGCTGCTCTCTGATTGGGGAGCACTTACTGGGGCCTGCCCGCCGGCTCTCCATAGGTTATAGTAAATATAGGTGATGTCAAAGCTGCTAACACTGCCTCTGTCTCCCCTACTGTGTATTTTGTTATTTTTTAATGCAGCTTCATTACAGGTATCCTTGTGGATCCTCGGTTCTGGTGCTCTGGGATATGGTGCTTTATCCCTATATGCGTTCTATTCTTTCATATTTGTCCCCCACTCAGAGCTCCTCTGATTTACTCACTCCACCCAGCGCACCATTACTGTACGGTCCCAGTTGCTGGTACACAGCCCTTCAGCTCCGATCACTGTTTACTGTTCGTAATGTTGTTATATTGTTTTGTTGGCTCTTACACTGCTTATAATATGGTTCTCAATGTTCTCTCCCATGCATCTCCAGTTATAATTGTTTGCTTTCTTTGTTGATTTAGTGCTGCTCGACTTAAGCAGGCTCTACCGCTCCAACCACCCCCCATTAGGGCGGACCCCTATGCGGGCACCTTAGTGCTTAGCAGGGGACCACAACATACCTACGTTAGAAACCGATTATTTCCTCCTCTCCCTTCCCACCCTCCCTATTCTTTCCTCCCTCCTCTTCCCTCCCTCCCTTGCTCCCTCTCCTCTCTCTCTCTCTACTTTTTCTATCACCTTGAATACTGCCCCTGGGAGACTTCTCGCGAATCCCACTATTGTCACCCCTGCGCCAGGCGCAAGTATATGTCTCCTCAAGGTCACCTCCCTTAACGTGCGTGGCCTAAATGTAGCATAAAAGCGCTCTCAGCTCCTAGCTAATTTGCGCAAAGGCAAAACTCAAGTAGCTTTTTTGCAGGAAAGGCACTTTCGAGGTGATAGTATCCCTAAACTAACCAATGGGGCCTTCCCGACAGCATATCACAGTGTCTCTCCGATCTCCAAATCTAAGGGGGTCAGCATCCTGTTGGCTAAATCAGTGCTGTGGACGTTTGAGGCTCTACGAGCAGACGCACAGGGCCGTTTTCTTCTTCTGAAGAAGAAGGTGTTTGATGTGCGGGTCACCTTCGCCAACGTTTACTTCCCCAATGTGGACCACCCAGAATTCCTGGGGAGACTTCTCCCTGAGCTCCTGTAATTTTCTGAGGGAATGCTTGTTTTTCGGGGGGACCTAAATTTCGGTATGGATCCATCCCTTGATTTCTCTCGTGGCCCCTCCCATCTCTCCTATTTGCGTCTCAAGCGCATGAAGGCAGATCTGCACACTCTACGTCTGGTTGGCCCCTGGCGGCTGCTTAATCCACAGGACCGAGACTATACCTTTTTTTCGCAGGTTCACCACACGTACTCACGTTTAGACTATCTCTTGCTGTCACATAAAGACTTATCCAGGGTAGGGTCCACCTCTATAGACGCCGTGGCCTTTTCGGATCATGCGCCGATTCACCTGACACTCCAATTGGGACCGATGACCCGGACCCCCCCATCTTGGAGACTAAAGGAAGCTTTGCTTCAATCAGAGGAAATCTGTTCCGAGTTACTGTCCACCATTCGGGAGTACTTCGCCATCAATGGGGAGTCAGTATCCAACCCTTTGGTGGTCTGGGAGGCTCATAAGACAGTTGTCAGGGGGACTCTGATCAGGATAGGAGCCCGCCTTAAGCGGGAAAGGACCCATCGCACAGAAGAACTCCTAGCTTTGATCCGTAGCCTGGAGTGCACACACAAGGCTAGTCTCGCGCGCTCAACCTTTCAGGACCTTCTTAAAGCACGTGAAGAACTTCGCTTGCTGTTATTCCACAAGACAAAACAAAAATTGGCATGGGCCAATTACCATGTACGAATTCTCAAACAAACCTGGTGCACTGCTGGCGAGAGCACTGAGAGGCCCACGTACGACGACATACATCTCTCATATCCTGGCCTCCTCTGGTCGGAAGCTGACCACGTCATCTGACATGGCGACTGCGTTTAGGTCCTTCTATGAAGGACTTTACAATCTGGACAGACCCTCCGCTGATGAACCCTCCACTACGGGTGGTTTCACCCCTTGGTCGTATCTAGCTGCGTCTGGTATGCCATCATTTCCTATTGCTGTCCAGGAAGAGCTGGAAGAGCCCATCACGGCAGCAGAGCTGGGAGTGGCCCTGGCCAATTTCAAACCGAAGAAGGCCCCCGGCCCTGATGGCCTTACACCGACATACTATAAGGTCTTCTTTGACACGCTTTCCCGGCCCCTGGTCTCTGCCCTCAACTCCATCACAGAAGGTAAATCTTTCACGGTAGACACTCTGAGAGCCTATATTTCCCTTATCCCAAAGGAGGGGAAGGACCCACTGCAATGCGGGAACTATCGCCCGATAGCACTCCTGAACACTGACTTGAAATTGTTTGCCAAAATATTAGCCAACAGACTGCTCTCATATATACCAAGTTTAATCCACAGAGATCAGGCGGGCTTTTTGCCACAACGGGAACCGCGAGACAACACCAACACTTGATCCACGCAGCTAGGAAATCTAAGCGGGCCCTTCTCCTGCTGTCTACTGATGCGGAGAAGGCCTTCGACCGAGTGGATTGGACCTTCATTCGGGCCACTTTAGAACACATTGGCCTCCGGTCTTCTATGCTGAGTTGGATACTATCCCTTTACTACCAACCCACTGCAGCTGTCAAAGTCAATGAGATGAGGTCCAACTTCTTCAACATCCGCAACGGCACACAGCAGGGCTGCCCCCTGTCTCCTCTGATCTTTATACTTTGCTTGGAGCCCTTTTTATGCAGAATAAGGGTGGATGCGGGTATCACTGGTTACCAAAAATCTTCAGGGTCCCACAAGGTGGCCGCATTCATGGACGACCTAATCTTTTTCCTGACAGAACCGCTCACATCCCTACCAAACCTGCTGCAATCTCTTCAGGAATATGGAGCCCTCTCCCAATTCCAAATTAATCTAAATCCTCCATTCTCAACATAACAGTGGGTAGAGATATAGCTCATCACCTACGATCAGAGTTTCCTCTGAGATGGGTGACTAACCTTATCCGTTATCTGGGAGTCGACGTTACCTCTGACCCTTCAGATCTGTATTCGGCAAATTTCGCCCCCCTACTTCTCCGCCTTAAGGCAGACCTCCTCCAGTGGCACTCTCTCACGTTTATATGGTTTGGTCGTTGCAATGCCCTCAAGATGACCCTGTTGCCGAGGGTTTTATATCCAATTAGCCTCCCCCCGGTATTTTTCAAATGGATTGAATCTATGTTCCGCGACTTCGTCTGGTCTTACCGCAAGCCACGCATCAGGCTTCAACTTCTCCATCTCACGAAACATAGGGGCGGGGTTGGCCTCCCGGATCTGAAATCCTATTATAGAACGGCTCACCTCAACAGGTTAGTGGACTGGCATTGCCATGCAGAGGCAAAGCACTGGGTGGCCATGGAAATTGAGGATTCCGGAGACACAGCTGAAAGCTGGCCCTGGATCAACGCACCTTTGCCCAGGGACCCTGTTGAACACCCTATATTAGGCAGCACATTATTGATAGTCAGAGATGCCTTCAGGCACTCATCAGTCTCCCCACTTCCCTCTCCGATGGTACCAGTTCTGGGAAATCCAGAATTCACACCTGGTCTACAGAATGCCCATTTCAAGCGGCTGGCCATGGTCAATCGGTCTCGCCTGTGTGACTTTTTGGGGCCCGACGGTCAACTCTCTTCTGCAGCTGGGATACCTGCTACGGACCCCCCTCTGGACTTTTGCAGCGGCCTGCAGCTGCGAAACTTTCTTTGCAGATGCCTGCGGTCACCGGAAATTTCCCGTCAGCTTACTGAAACAGAACGCATCTGTCACCGTGGGAAGCTGGTTCGCCACAGTCTTTCGCTAATCTACTCCTCCCTGATTCCCTGATCCCTGAAGGATACATCCCCCGTTCCTCGCCAAGTGGGAGACGGATCTCGGCATCCGCTTTACTGGCTCTCAGAGGGAGAAAATTCTCCATTTCACCCAGAAGTCCTCCATAGCCTTGAGAGTCCAAGAGACTTGTTACAAAAATATGACCCGTTGGTATAGAGTACCCTCTACTCTGCAGCGTTTCTTTCCTCAAGTCCCAAGTCTATGTTGGCGCTGTGGTACCGCAGAGGGTACAATGCTACACATTTTCTGGGACTGTCCCAAACTCAGACCCTTTTGGCTCGAGGTGGCCCGCACGATCAAGTATCTGACCAATGTTTCTCTGGAGGGGAACCCTGCGGCCTGTCTACTTCACCTTACAGAGCGACCCATCAAGAAATACAAAGCCTCCCTCACCATCCAGCTGTTAAATGCTGCCAAGAATCCCCCATTAAAATCCCTTTGGTTTTCTAAAGTGAATGACTTGAGAGATATGGAAGATCTCACCGCCACCTTGCACAACAGGGAGGAGGCCTTTCGGGAGACCTGGAGACCTTGGCAACACTTTATGTATACGGACGACTACCTCCGTGAGGTTTCACAGTCTGATTGATCCATTGGGTCTGCTTTGCTCCCTGGTCGGGGGGTGCTACTCTACACTGTGCTACTCTACTCCGCTCTGCCTTACCTCCCTACTCCTCCTTCTTCCTTCACTCCCCTTTATCCTTCCCCTCCCCTTCACCCACCCCTGGACCTTCCCTCCTGTCTCGTCCTGAGAGTTGCCTTACCTATCAACCTCTCTCCCCCTCTGTATGTATCCAGTCCCCATAGTTTCTATCCAGTCATGGGCTGTTTTGATCAGATATTGTTAATATCATAATGTCCATCACTCAAGTCATGTATCCCGTGTCTGGACCCAGCTGGTCTTTGGGATGCCTAGCCTCCCGAGCAGCTGTGCAAGTTTTCTGTTAGATAAAACTCAGCATTTGTTATTATAATGTTCTGGGTCGCGCTAGTGATTGTTTGGATGCCACCCTGACTCCTGCACACTGTTTGTCTTTCAACGGTGCTTTTTTATTGTGCTTCCCTCATTGTGTACTGCCGAGGTCTTAGATATATTTGATATGCTTGATATCTCTTATATGTTTGACACATTTGATAGATTTGATACTTGATGTTCGATTTTTTATGTTTGTGCTGCTTATTACCTTATATGACCCTTTCTGTTCCTTATGTTAGTGCTATTAAAGTGGAGGGCCACCCTAAAATAAAAAATAGCATCAAAAATCGTAAAAAAATTGAAAAAAAAATTTGAAAAATAATTTTTTTTTTAAACTTACCTGAAACCCTTGTTGCTGGGCAGTCTTCCTTATCTGCCTCTTCCTATTCCGGGGCGTGTCCTGCTCCTCGGTGAGTGGCCCTGTTGCCTTGTGGGAACTGTGTGTGTCCCAGAAAACCACTGGGCCATTCACAGAGCGCAGCGACGCTCGCGCGTGCGCAGTAGGAAACTGGCAGTGAAGCCGCAAGGCTCCACTGCCTGTTTTCCTTAGTTAGGATGGCGGCCCCAACATCGCTGGCTCACTTGACAGGTAAGTGTCCTTATTAAAAGTCAGCAGCTACAGTGTTTGTAGCTGCTGACTTAAAAAAAAAATGGCCGGAACCCCCCTTTAACCTCCCTGGCAGTATGATTATTTTGGATTTTAGGTGCTGAAAGCGGTACAATTATTTTGCATGGAAATTTGGCGTTTTATATTGTAGGCCTGTAATTCTTAACAATAACACACTTAAATCTGTCCAAACAAGAGTCTAGTAGATATCCTGGGCATGATGAAGTTTGAAACACAAAAACATAAATTATAATATAATAAATACATATAAATAATTACAAAAAATAATAATATAATAATAATAAAATACATTTCCCCACAATTCACTATCGCTCAATTCTGCAAGTGTTCTAATTTACTATCGCTGTTTTCTAGCTGGTCTAAAGCCACTTTTGACATAAAGGGACACTTTTTGGTTGCTATGGACAATCTCCAGTTTCCAGGCAGAAAGAACAGTATATATCATATAAAACTGCATGCAGGGCATGGGCCAAAGCATTGGGGACAAAAGGGATGTGAAATGATTTCATACAGTACTGTAATCTGTAAGATTACAGTACTGTATGTGTTATGGTTTGTACATTTTTTTTAATTTGCCGCCAGGCTCTGCCCCCGTGCGTCGCGACGCTCGCAGGGAACGGAGCCTGGCACGGAGAGGTTTCGGAGGAGGACAGAGCCCACAGACACAGTGGGGGACATTGCAGAATCCTGGGAACAAGGTAAGTAACGCCGCACCAGGATCCTGCAATGTAATCCCGAGTGTGGCTCAGGGTTACCGCTAATGGGACTGAAATTTAACCCCGAGCCACACTCGGTAATACCATCAGGGAGACTACCTTGTATCTCTGCTGTCTATTTTTGACTGTTAAATGCACCTTCTTTGAAAATAAAAGAATTACAAAAAAAAGATAAAAAGCCTTCTGTGAGCAGCAGCCACCTAATACTTACCTAAGGTCCATATTGTTCCAGCTATGTTCATGAATGTATTAGCCATCCAAGATTCTTTTTCCTGACTGGCTGAGACACAGCAGCAGCGGCATTGACTCCTGCTGCTGTCAATCAAAGTCAGTTAGCCAATCAGGGGAGAGAGGGGGCGGGGTCAGGTCTGAATGGACACCGAGAGCTGTGACTCAGCTCAGGTGCCCCCATAGCAAGCTGCTTCCTGTGGGGGCACTAAACAGGAGGGAGGAGCCAGTGTCACAGAAGAGGCACCCAAGAAGAGGAGGATCTGGGCTGCTCTGTGCAAATCCACTGCAACAGAGCAGGTAAGTATGACATGTTTGTTATTTTTATAGGAAAATAACAAGACTTTATAATCACTTTAAATCCACAAGTGCATATTTAAATAAATTAAATTAAAAAGAAAATATACAAACACCCGCCAGCCCCTCTAGTCAGCAGGCAGTGAGATAGATGATAATCAAATATATTGATGTAACAATAAATAAATATAAGAGCAATTAATATCAATAACTCCCAAATAAATGTGTAAACAACGAACACCTGGCTGACCATCAAATACATATGTGTAAAATTCATAAAATATTCAAAACTGAAAATTTACTATAAAATACTTACTGTAATTTTCCTTTCCTGATAGATTCCATGGCAGCATGCATTTGGGTAGCCCTGCCCTCACTCCTACCCCATAGGACCCCACTCCCATAAATTTTCAGGTTGAGCCAGAGGCCGCGTTCCGTAATTAGCCTACTCATGGGAGGGAACTCCTGCTGCCATGGAGTCCGTCAGGAAAGTAAAATTACAGTAAGTATTTGATAGTAAATTTTCTGTTTTCCTGACAGACTTCCATGGTAGCATACAGAACTAACTAGCCCAAAAAAACAAGGTTGGGATGTCTGAAAAATAGGGTTTCAATCATAGCCAAAAGAAACCCTATGGAAAGATATTAACAGCATAAGGAAGTTAGCTGCACCCCACAATAAGCTAGAACAGCTTTAATGAAAGACATGTGATCCTCCTACAACTATTCCTGGTGCCCTTTTACAGGGAGCCCTCAAAGCCTACACACTCCTGGATGAGTGTGTGGTGACTGCTTCCGTAGGAACCAAGCCTTAAGCTTTATAAGCCTAATGGCTAGCTGGAATTATCCATCCAGCCAGTGGCGGAATTACCGGGGTCGCAACAGTTGCAGTTGCGACGGGGCCTGGCATTCCGTCACTGTGGGGGGGGGGGGGCCAGCGGGGTTGCTCTTCACACACGCTCTGAGCGGAGATCGTGTGTCATATAACAATAGCACAGAGAGACACCGGCAGCGGCATTAATGTTCTATTTGTCGGTCCTCTCTGGCACGGATGAGAGAGGACACACAGCTGATCTCACGGCTTCCCCTTCTCCCCCTCCCCTCTCCTGTGTGCTCTGCGGGAAATGTGAGCTCTTTAGCTTCACACTAGACTGCCCGCGGAGCACACAGGAGAGGAGAGGGGGAGAAGGGGAAGCCGTGAGATCAGCTGTGTGTCCTCTCTCATCCGTGCCAGAGAGGACCGACAAATAGAACATTAATGCCGCTGCCGGTGTCTCTCTGTGCTATTGTTATATAACACACGATCTCCGCTCAGAGCCGTGCTGTCCGGCACTGATGGGATCTAATAGCATTCACTGTGATGGGCACTGATAGCATTCACTGATGGGCACTGATAGAAGGCACTGATAAAAGGCACTGATGGGCACTGATGAGCACTGATAGAAGGCACTGATGGGCACTGATGGGCACTGATGAGCACTGATAGAAGGCACTGATGAGCACTGATGAGCACTGATAGAAGGCACTGATAGAAGGCACTGATGGGCACTGATAGAAGGCACTGATGAGCACTGATAGAAGGCACTGATGAGCACTGATAGAAGGCACTGACTGATGAGCACTAATAGAAGGCACTGATGGGCACTGATAGAAGGTACTAATGAGCACTGATAGAAGGCACTGATGGGCACTGATAGAAGGCACTGATGGGCACTGATAGAAGGCACTGATGAGCACTGATAGAAGGCACTGATGGGCACTGATAGAAGGCACTGATAGAAGGCACTGATGAGCACTGATAGACAGCGCTGATGAGCACTGATAGAAGGCACTGATGGGCACTGATGAGCACTGATAGAAGGCACTGATGGGCACTGATAGAAGGCACTGATGAGCACTGATATAAGGCACTGATGGGCACTGATGAGCACTGATAGAAGGCACTGATAGAAGGCACTGATGAGCACTGATAGATGGCACTGATTAGCACTGATAGAAGGCACTGATGGGCACTGATGAGCACTGATAGAAGGCACTGATGGGCACTGATAGAAGGCACTGATGAGCACTGGTAGACGGCACTGATGAGCACTGAAAGAAGGTACTGATGGGCACTGATGAGCACTGATAGAAGGCACTGATGGGCACTGATGAGCACTGATAGAAAGCACTGATGGGCACTGATAGAAGGCACTGATGAGCATTGATAGAAGGCACTGATGGGCACTGATGAGCACTGATAGAAGGCACTAATGGGCACTGATGAGCACTGATAGAAGGCACAGATGGGCACTGATGAGCACTGATAGAAGGCACTGATGAGCACTGATAGAAGGCACTTATGGGCACTGATAGGCAGCACTGATGGCACTGATAGATGGCACTGATGATTGGGGCACTAATTATCAGTGTAAACAATTTACTGACATTCTTGACAGTTAACGGCAGTCCTTTCCTCACACAGACACAGCGTGTGAGGAAAGGGCTGTGGATAGTCGGCAAGTCTGTTTACATGTGATCAGCTGATCACATGGTAAAGGGCCGATGTGATTGCGCTGGATGAATGTCCCAGGGGTCATGCAGGAAGCACGGTTTTGGGAGGATGTCCATGGACACTCTCCCAAAATTGGAAGCCCGGGGCTCGGATGGAAGGGGGGCCCATCATGGTTTCTTGCACCGGGGCCCTGAAGGTTCTAGTTACGCCTCTGCATCCAGCAGAAAATCTGGATGACATCTCCGCCCTGCTGACTCTGCTAGAGAAAGTGACAAATATGTCCTAAAACTCTGAGCAAAGCTGTAGCTTGAGAGCATGTTCGAAGTATCCCAATATCCATGGCATGGAACCAGTTATTCTTGGTGGTCTTGCATATGGGAGGAACAAATCCTTTGTTCTCATAGAATGCCGAAGCCACCTCAGATTGCCACCCAGAATGGATATAAACACTAACGATACTGGACAGAAAGCCACAAGGATCCCTCTTGGCACAGGGCCCAGATCCCAGCAAAACTCCTGACTGAGAAAAGAGAACCCATAGAAAGGCTGCCTTCATGACTGAGACTTTACTCAAAACTGGACTGAAAGATTCTGTCATAGTTATGCAATAGAGTTTCTCTGTCAGCTTACCTGTCTCCATGTGTTCATCTCTAAAGACCAGCTGCCTCTCACCTGACTGGTTTTATAACCTCTCCTCTAAGCATGGCCCCACCCCAGACCCTATCAGGGAACCCTATATTAACCTGTGCACTGCAAGCCAGCAGTGCTGATCAACCATTGTGTGTTAGCTTTCGTGTGTATTTGCTGTGTTTCCTACGTCTGATTCCAGTTACCGACTTTGGCCTGTTCTTAACTATTCCTGTCTGCTTGTGACCCTGACCTTTGGCGTGTCCCCGACCATCCCTGTTTGCCTGTGACCCTGAACCTTGGCGTGAACTCTGTTGTCCTTGTCTGCTTGTGGCCCTGACCTTGGCTTGTCCCTTACTTTCCTTGTTGTTCCAGCCTGCTGCCTCCTTCCTCTTCTCCTGTAGTCTACCGTGAGCGTGAGCTGTGAGACCCTGGGGGCTGCGACCTGGAGCCAGACTGCAGAGCAGTCCATCCTTACCACTAAAGGCTCTGGTGAACACCTGCTGGCTCTTAGACTCCGCACCCTGGGGAATCTATGCTCTAGCTCCCAGTGGGATCTGCGTCAGGGATCCAGTAGACCTGCTTCCTGAACCTCACAGGGTTCAATCCGCAGCAGTCAGTCCTAGGGTCCACTACCTAGCGGTGCACTTCTGACTCCTACAGAGTGCATCTGTCACCTAGCCTCAAGATAACCTGAAAGTTTGATCAGCCATGGACCCGGCTGATGTGCCGCTACCCGCAGATGGTCCGTTGCAGGGCTTAGTTCGCAGACTTGAGACCCAGGAATCGCATCAGACCCAAGTGATGCGATTCCTTCAGGATTTGGCATCCCGTTTTGAACAGATTCAGGCCTCATTAGGACCCCCGGTTCAACAACCTCAACCGCTATCTGCTGCTGCACCTATCGCACCAGTCGCAGCCACACATTCATTACAACTGCCAGATCCGGCCTGTTTCTCTGGGGACTCCAAGGCTTGCAGGGGGTTCCGTAGCCAGTGCACGATTCATTTTGAACTTCAGCCCCAAAACTTCCTGTCCGATCGGGTGAAAGTAGCCTATATTATATCCCTTCTGTCCGGCGAGGCGCTAGCTTGGGCTGCCCCTCTGTGGGAACTGAATGATCCAGTGGTTTCTAGCCTGTCTGATTTCTTGAAACTTTTTCGGAATATCTTCGATGAACCGGGTCGTGTCTCCTCAGTGGCTAGCGCTCCTTTACGTCTCCGACAAGAGTCCGCTTCTGTGGAACAGTATGCTCTTCAGTTCCGTATCCTCACAGCTGAATTGAGCTGGAATAATGAGGCCCTAGCTGCAAACCTTTTTACATGGCCTCTCTGATACAGTGAAGGATGAATTAGCAGGAAGATCGCTTCCTGCTGATCTGGACGGTGTCATCACCTTGTGTAACCAGATCGATATTCGCTTTCAGGAGAGGGCCCTGGAAAAAAGACGCCAGCACTCCCCGTTCCTTAGGCAGCTTGAGCTCCCAGTCCCTTCTCTTCGATCCGAGGAGCACCCCCTGCCCGCTGAGGAACCTATGCAGCTGGGCTGGACCAAGTTGTCTCCTGAAGAACGCGCTAGGCGCAGAACTCTGGGCCTGTGCCTCTATTGTGGGGCCAAAGGTCATTTTCGTGACACTTGTTCTCTTCGTCCGGAAAGACGATCGGGGCTAATACATCTAGAAGGTGGAGTATTAGACCCTGAAGTATCACCTTCACCTCTACCCCATATAGTTCTGAATTTAATATAATAAAGAAAATTATCATGAAACATCTTCCTGTTCTGTATAACGACCCAATATATAACAACATCCTCTCTAAAGGAATTAAGGTTGTATCCAGCAGAGCACCTACATTGGGACGTTCATTGTCCCCCAGTTTGTTCTCAACCAATCGAACCAAATCCAATTGGCTCAACTTCACAGGCAATTTTAAATGCGGAATAAAGACTTGCAATTACTGCAGGTACATTAAAACGGGTCAACATATAAAATCATGCAGCAATCAAAAAGAGTTCTCGATTCCCGTGTTTATTAATTGTAACACTAAATTTGTGGTATATGTTATCACATGCACCAGTTGCCAGGTACAATATGTTGGACGCACAACACGGCATCTTAGAGACAGGTTACATGATCACCTGTACAACATTGAGAAAGAGAACTTGACCAATGTATCAAAGCACTGGATCTACACACACCACAAAGATACTTCCAGTCTGGCTATCCAGGGCATTGAGAAAATCATCACACCGGTGAGAGGAGGTGACAGATTCCAGTTATTGTGTAAATGAGAAGTCCTTTGGATATTCTCGTTGGACACTAGGATCCCACGGGGGTTAAACTTTGAGTGGGACGTTTCACATTTCTACGAATAAAACACCCTTGAAGATACATTCTCGAGTAACACACCTGTGACCCTCTCCTCCCACCTCTTTCCTTGATCATACATCCACATCCTTTTTTGGTAGATGATTAAGCAAAAAGAAAAATACGCAGGAACACATATTGATACATTAGTCCCTTCTTTTTACATATCTTTAGTAACTGATTTATCCTATTGGATTATACATCCACCTATCTATATGAGTAAATGATTAGTGACATGCATATATGTTTTCATCAAAAGGAAACGATTTACCATATCTGTTATATCCACTGTCATTCACACTCTGTTTCTAATTAGACATCATTGTTTAATGGTAGCTGTAGACAGACCAAAACACCAACTTTACAGAAATGATTTTCATCATATATGAACATGGTCTATTACTTCCTTTATAAAGTTTCCATGTACATTAAGTTGATTCAAGAGTTATAGTCTGCAATGAGGTAGCGCGTTTATTCATTTCACATAGTGATTTGTTTAGTGAGATTGCTACTTATCTATCGATATGTATACATATATTGGATAAAACCGACATATTCTCACTGCCAACATTATACTTTGTATAGAAAAAATAGCGATACGTGCGCAAACACTGTATCTTATTCCATTCTCGCCTACCTCATATAGTTCTGCTCATACACTTGAAGACGATTCATCGAGAGATGTGATTGCTTCAAAGAAAGACGTTCAGCAACGTTAATCTTGTTGCTTGATTGGGATGAATGCATCCCATACGGAGTGATGCATGGTTTTAAATGACTGCTTTTGTGAGCTGGAGCGGCGGTGTTATTAGTTTGTGATATGTTCCATTACCCTTTTTATGTGCTACAAAGATCAATATCCACACATGTAGGAATTGAAGAGTGAGCACTCATTCACACACAGATCCCTGCGAGTCAGGACACTATTGGTCGCATCTTTGATATAAGATGCCAATATTTTGCTCATCCTACAATTCACACACGTCTTTACGTTTTTTGAAAGTTTTTTATTTAATCAATGTGTATATATACACATACATATAAAAAATTGTGTTTTTTTTATTTTCACATCACTCAATTTTTTGTATATATTTATGCACGCATACACACATATTCAGTGTTTCCCTGTGGACACCGACAGTGGTGTTGGATATATACCTTCTCACCACATGTATATGCACTTAATTCTCACTTCACATACCGCTCACATTATACCGCGGCCACCAGCTCACATAGCCTGCACACACTTGCACCTATCCATATGATAATTTACACGTTTGAACGTCAAACTTCAGCACTCATCTCATTATTGTGGTTTTGGAAGACAACAAATATGTTTTCTTCAAAAACTTTCAAAAGAATCTTTTTGTTGTTTACATATGTTGACATTGTCAATATGAATACATTTTGTTTATGCATCCATGTCTTCAACAGTGATTCCACTATAGGACGCACATCCAATCACATCAATGTCAAAAACCCCACACATACCAACGATCAGCTGTTCAGAGTTAGACAATCAATATGGGGTCATGTGTTAGACATATGATGTGTATATAAGTGGTGATCACCTTCGTACAAACCAGCTATGAGTAAGCGCTCTATGGGAGCGTGAAACGCGTTAGCGGTTATGCTGCATCATTCCAACAAAGCCATGTACGGATTTTAAATCATGTTATTTTTTCAATAAAGAGGATTTTATTTTCACTTTTCCAATCCGGAGTGCGGCTGTCCAGATTTTTTCCATTACACACATACCATTGGAATAGCAATTGCCGGCACCTGGAGCTCTCACAATTATCTACACAGCGGAGGATGGGAAGTTTGAACCCGGTTACTTAGAGCGGTGGCAACCACCCTGTTTATTTCAATCATCTGGACTTTTGCTACATATTTCTTTCCACCAGCTCGGTCATCTCACCGCACCACCAAGGTATATATATTTTATTATAACCTTATGATTTTTTGAAGACCACTCTTGGTCTCAGAGTGAGAGAGCATATTGGATATAAATCATGGATCGTTCCAGTACACAAGTGCCTGTTGTGGAAGCAGCTTTTAGCAGAACTCTTACAGCACCATCCAATAATCCTCTAAGACAGCCATTGCAAGCATACACCTTACAACCGTCGGAAGACGATGAGATACAATTGATAAGGCTCTTCAGGAAATTGGAACAATTAATGTCTAAAGAGATTAGAGCCTATTGGGACATTGCTTTTCTTACAGAATATGTATCAATATTTCATATTCCTCGAGGATTAAGGATTAAGAAATTTCCTACCTCAGATTTATTTGATGAAGATTTTAAAAAACAGTGGACGGACACTCTAGACACCTGTTCTTTTAAACTCATGGAGATTTTGATCGCCTCAAAGAAAAGAGAAACAGAAAAGTTACAACTGGACATTGCTATAATACAAAAAGATCTTACCACTTCTCAAACAACTAAAGGTTTCTCTGAACTTGATGGAAGGCTAAATAAAAAACTAGATCGAATGGAAAGAGCAGTAATTGATACCAAGAAAGGCAAAATGGCCCGGGATAAGGATGATTATCAAGGAAACAAGGTTTACACCTGGAACAAGCCACTTTACAATTCCAGCAGAACCCGTAAAAATCGAGGTAAACGAGTAAGTTTTTCTGACCATGAAGGAGAGTCGGCCGACAACACTCTAGCACGTACCATGTCAAATTCATCACTTGACAGATCTCCTACCCCACCGGAACCCATTAGATCCACCAACAGTCGCTCCCCTGGAAACCCTCACAGGTCCAGACAAACCAAGAAAAAGAAATCCTCCACAAAAAGACAAGAAGAGGCGGTAGGAAACACAAACGCCACGAACAACACACGCTATATGCTGCGGGAGAAGACGCCGAGGAAGTAAAACACAGTGTCATCAATTTGTCCAAAAAACAACTGAACACAGAAGAGATCAGCTTTTTGGCCAAAGGCTTGAATTTTTGTCCTAGCAGACATTTCAACCTTTTTGAAACGATTTTGGACATCAATAAATTTTCAAGGACTCTAACTCTTATGGGGCGTACACACGGTCGGACTTTTCAGCTACAAAAGTCCAACGGACGCTGACGGACTAAAGCTGGCTGGTAATCCGATCGTGTGTGGGCTTCTCCGGACTTTCAACTGACTTTTTCAGCCTCAAATCCGACGGACTTTAGATTTGAAACATGCTTCAAATACCCCGAAATCCGCTCGTCTGTGTGCTAGTCCGACGGACAAAAAAACGACGCATGCTCATAAGCAAAAACTAAACGGAAGCACTCGGTCTAGTAAAACTAGTGTTCGTATTGTAGGTAGCACATTCCTCACGCTGCAAAATCTGTGATCGTTGAATGCAGCGCATTTTTAATGTCTTCTTTACGAATGCTATAAAGAACGAAGGTGTTTTGCTGTTCATATTCAAACAGAGTTCTCCCAAACAGATTTCTGGATTCTTTTTCTCTTTGATCTCATGAATGATATAGTATGCTTTTTAAAAACAATGTTTCCATACTACTAATACTTTTTACACTTTTTTTTTTGGTGGAGTCATCTTTTCTTGTAATTTTTATCCAGATATTTTTTTTATGATTGTTGTGGAACTTTTTTTCTGTTTCTCTCTATATTTTTTTTTTGTTTTTTTTGTGTTTGTAAAGTTACCACAAAGAACCCATTTTTTTTTTTTTTTTTTTATGTTTGTAAAGTTACCACAAAGAACCCATTTTTTTTTTTTTTGTTTTTTTTTTATGTTTGTAAAGTTACCACAAAGAACCCTTTATTAGTTTTGTTTTTATAGTGATTTTTTTGTTTTTTTATCTAAAGTTAACCCAAAGAACCGTTTTTGGTTATGTATATTTTTTTTTTAAAGACTTACCACTCGAACATTATTAAGATTATTAATGTATTTTTGGTGTGTTTTTGCAAACTCAATGAGATTGTTGTCCCTTGTTAATTTAACATTGTGTGTAAAATCAATGATTTAAACTAAAACACATAAAGTCTTTTCATAAACTCAAAAAAGATCCATTTAGTCATGGTCAAAATAAAATAAAGAGGAAGTCAACGCTGGAAAAAGTCAGTGGACAAGAAAATTGGGATCTTGAGGAGTCCATATAAGAGGGAGCACAATCTGGTCCAAGAATCCCAGAGATCAGATGATATAGATGTCCCCAGACTGTGGTACTACAACAGCCTGCGTCTTCTGTCAGACCAGACTGAACCCAGGTAATCACTTTCTTCTCTTCCCTGCAGCCTTTCCTCCACGCTGCCCTACAGCCTTCCCTGCAGCCTTCCCTGTAGCCTTCTTTGGAGGCTGTGGCTCTGGTGTTTCAGTTGTGGCAGGAGGAGGAGGAGGAGGGGGGGCTGCCTCATGTAGTTTCGTGTTAGCGTGCCCTGCAGCCCCTTCTGGATTGTTTCCCCAAATAGTCGCTCGCAAATGAGGCGCTGCTCCCAATCCATTTGAAGAAGCCTGCTGGCTAAGTAGCAGCCATATGACTCTTCTGCTTCGGGGGGGCTCCTCAAAAAACGGGTGGCCTCTTGCATGAGGCGCAGGGATGCCTCCTGTGTGACCGTCCCCTTCCTGGCCCTTTTTTTGGGAAGGCGGAGGGGAGGCACTTGTGATTCGGTCAGGCTCCTACTGGGCCCAGCCACCTCACTGGGACCAGCCACCTCACTTGGCCCAGCCACCTCACTGGGACCAGCCACCTCCTGCCTGACACTGGGCCCAGCCTCCTCCAGGATGATGGTGAATCCGGCCTCCTCCAGGCTGTCCATGGGCCCGGTCTCCTCCTGCCTGCCACTTTCCACACATTCCTCCTGGATGGACTCATCCTGTGTATAAAAAAAGGACATAGTTTTAGTATATTTTTTGGGGTTCATCAATGACACACAATTTGCTTCTCATGATTAGCAAATTCAATGTGAATACATCTCTTTAATAAAAGAGTCTAATCAGACACCCTAATTTTTTCAAGCAGGTGCCAAACATATTTAGCCACTACTGTCAATTGATATGTATACACAATTTTGAGGGCAAAATTCTTTGAGACAATTATAACATCCAGTTAACATCATTAATATTAGTACAGTAAATATTGGTTAAAATAATTTACCTGACTCCAGATGGTCATATCCGGTTCATCCAGGATGGAAGACCCAGCTTGCTCCTCATCAGCCTCTGCTGGGGTGGAGGGAAGGGTGGAGGGAAGGGTTGAAAGTGATGCCCTGGCTTCAGTCTGGTCATCAAGAAAACGGAGTTGATTGTAGTACCACAGCCTGGGTACATAAACATCATCTGCTGATGCTCCTGATCTCATTGATTCCTGGATCTTCTTATGCTCCCTCTTATACATATTCCTCAAGACCCCAATTTTCTTGAGCAATGTCTCCATTGTTGCTTCCGGGATGGTCGCCTGGACAAAGGACAGAAGTCTCTCCAGCGTTGACTTCCTCACATGCTTTGCATAATACTGAGGGTGTTTCACCTCCCACAAATTCCTCATCTCTCTATATTTAGAAATAAAAGCAGTAATGAACTCTGGATCCTTAAATAGGGGATTCATAATGTCTGTAAAAGATAAAGTCACAAGACAAAAAACACTTATTAGGTTTCTGCTAAACCCTCATCATCTTATCCCTATGTAGGCCTCATCAATCTGTCAAGCCATATAGGCTGCTTGCTACAAAGTCTTGACCAAAAATATAAATTTAAAATTACCTTCGTTTAGTAGCGTCCCGGTCCACTATCACCTACGCACAGAACGTACGTACGACACGTGCACAAGGCCCCTCTTTAAACACTGCACATGCGTAATACTACGCCTACTTGGCCCGCCCCTGACGTTCTTTTTGTTTACGCATATAACCCGCCCTTGACTCTACGCACAGAATGTACGTACGACACGTGCACAAGGCCCCCTCTTTATACACTACGCATGTGTGAAACTCCGCCTGCGTCGCTCGCCCCTGACGTTCAATTTTAACTCATGTTCTCCGCCCCTTAATTCTACGCACAGAACGTACGTACGACACGTGCACAAGGCCCCCTCTTTATACACTACGCATGTGTGAAACTCCGCCTGCGTCGCCCACCCCTGACGTTCGATTTTAACTCATGTTCTCCGCCCATTTTTATTTACGGCGCGTAGTGGGGTGAATAATGGCGGAGACACATCAGGTGCGTACTACCTCAGGTAGCGAAGAAAGCCCGGAGGCCGGAACGTCAAGATGTGTGATGCCTAGATTTAAGGCCTCCAATATGTCCTTTAAAGAGATGGTGGAAATGGTGGCCATTCTTAAAAAAAAGGATTATGATGGGAAGTATGGGCCGTACGCCCGGCCAAATTTGCGCAAAGCCAAAATAATGGCGAAGGTGGTGAAGACTTTACAGGCTTATTTTGGGGTACAGCGCTCCAAGGATCAAATTAGAAAAAGATGGTCCGACCTCAAACTCAGGGAGCCGGATCAGTACAGACGGATCCGTAAAGTGCTGAAAAAAAGTAAGTACTTGTCGTGTTTTTATCTTGTGTTTATTACCTTGTATATTGCTCCATGTGCTTTTCATTCCTATACGATTTTTTTTCTCATCGTTTCAAACGATCTTTTAAGAAACCTCGTTACATATCTATAGATATATATATAGATATAGATATATATATATATATATATATATATGTATGTATATATATATATATATATATATATATATATGTATGTATGTATATATATGTATATATGTATATATATGTATATATATATATATATATATATATATATATATATATATATATATATATATATAGAGATAGATATAGATATATAGATATATATAGGTAGATATAGAAATGTATTTAATTGTTTTTTAATATTTAAATTTCTATTACATTTTTTTGTTTGATTTTGTTTGATATTTAGATTTATATTTAGTTATAGCTATAGAGAGAGAGAGATCAAAAGATTTGTAACTATATTTAGATATTGATATCTAGATATCTATCTATCCGATATGTCTTTAGAAATTTAAATATTTATGTCAACTAGGAACTCTACACAAACAGACCATTTGTACACCACTTCACTACAAATGTTTGAAGATTACTATGTACTGAAATATCTGTGTGCTAAGTATATAATTTTTTTGCTTCACATCGGGGAAAAATCACTCAGCCAACAAGAAGAACCCAGTCCCCCCCAAGCAAAAGAACATACTTGGGAAATCAGCCCAAGCCCCACTGAGGATGTGGAGGAAGGAGAGGTGGGCGACATGGGCACCCCACCAGGTGAGTGTCTGACACACCAGCTTACGGTAATCTATGCATGGCTGACTTTTCTTTTATGTAATTTTTCTACTCTATTTTAGGTGATCTGGTTGTGCTTGAGTCAAGCAACAGCGCCACCCCCGAGGATGTTCAGGAATTATGCGACATGGGCACCCCACCAGGTCAGTGTCTGAGACACCAGCTTTATGGTAAGGTAAACTATGTATGTGTGCATATTTCTAAACACATCTTTTTTTTCATTCCACTTTAGGTCCAACAAGTGACTATTTCACCACAGACAGTGCCCAACGGCTAATTGCTCAAATAATGGCCTGGAATGGGGAGATCGATCAAATGCGTAATCGGCTGGATCGTATGCAGCAGGAAATGAAGGACATGATTGATGTTTTGGGTCGAATCTAAATGCCCATTTTGAAACCCCAAAACATCGATCATGTCCTTCATTTCCTGGTTTGCTGACCCCATTCTGGGCCTTCTCTTTATTATTTTCTGTGAAATTATATGCCTGTTTAACATCATTTAAAAAAGGAGGCCTGTTTTGAGAAAATACCAAAAAAAAAAATACAAAAGATGTTTTTAAAAAAAAAAAAAAAAAAGATTTTTTAAAAAATAAAACAAAAAAGTTTTTTACCAAAAAAAAAAAAAAAATGATTTACCAAAAAAAAAAAAAAAAAAAAGGATTTTAAAAAACCCAAAAAAATAAAAAAAGGATTTAAAAAAAAAAAAAAAAAAAAAAAAAGGCCTGTTTGCTAAAATCAAAATGCCCAACAAATTTTATTTTTGATTATCTAAAAATATTTAACTATAATTATATTATTCGAAATTTATTAATATATCATTATATTTTGCATAACTGAATGGATACCAAAGATTAAAAACATCTGCTTAGGAATTAAATAAATGTGTGGTTTGTTATTTCAATGCTCAGTATCAGTTTGGTTATAAATTGAAAAAAGTTGTTTACAGTGGCAATGGAGCTTATTTAGAAATTTACAAGGAAAATACAGTTGGCACTACAACTGCTCGACCATAACCTACGAGAAAGCCCAAAAGAAAGGCAAGCAATAAATATAATTCAAGATTTCATCAAGATTTTTTTTTATTTTAAATATTTAGATATCCTGGCCCATTGCAATGGTCCCCCTACCCATAAAATAATTAACATATTGCTGTCTAACTTGACGGGCACTTTGGGGGGCCAAGCCAGTACGGACAGTATCCAGGCCCGTAAGATTGTCACCGATAAGTCCGGCCTCAGGCCCAACTGGCACCATATAATTTGGAGAATGTTTGTGTAAAAAGTTGTGCAGGATGCAGCACGATAAAATGATAAAATTAAGTTTGTATTCTGCCAAATTAATGGAGGTTTGAAACAGGCGGAACCGGCTGGCCAGAATCCCAAACGCATTCTCAACCACTCTTCTAGCTCTGGCCAGCCGGAAATTAAAAACCCTCCTCTCCGGGGTGAGGGTTCTTTGGGGGAATGGCCTCATGAGGTGCTTGCTCAGAGTGAAGGCTTCATCGGCAATGAAGACAAAGGGGAGTTCTTCCACGTTATCCGCATCAGGTGGCAATCCCAGACCACCACTCTGGAGACGCTGGCAGAACTCCGTCTGGGCAAATACTCCTCCATCCGACATCCGGCCATTCTTCCCCACGTCCACATATAGAAATTCATAGTGTGCCGACACCACCGCCATTAAAACAATACTGTGGAACCCCTTATAATTAAAATAGTATGACCCCGAATGGGGTGGTGGCACGATGTGGACATGTTTCCCATCTATAGCCCCTCCACAATTGGGAAAGTCCCAACGGGTGGAAAAATGGGATGCCACAGTCTGCCATTCCTGTGGCGTTGAAGGAAACTGGGGAATCAAACAAGAAAACAAAAATCAGTAATTTTGAAGATAACATTGCAAGAAAATTATACAATTAAAAACATTATTCCCCAGCATCAGTATAACATTAAATAATTTAAAGCTTTTGGAAGAAATTATATGTAAAGGCACACTTATCAGATTGCTCACCCCCTCTGATGGAACATTGATTACATTTTAGGGGGTGGTGAAATCCCCAAAAAATATTACTTTTAGGACATGCAGGGATTTATGGACTAAAAAGGCTACAAGACTGCAGTTGTCGCACTCTGCAAGTGCAGTTGCTCCCAAGCTTAAAGTAAATGAGGTAAGGTAAAAAGGCTTTCATGTTGCAAGGAGTACACAATCACATGCAAGGGCAATTAATGAAAACACTTTGTGGCTTGCACATGATTTGATGATGGAAATCAGCAGAGCTTCTGCTCATTTACTAAAGCACTGGAGCAAATGCACTTGTAGAGTGCACATGCATTTTGCAAAGTGCAACATATATTTGCTTTTTACAAATCAACACCACAGAACATTCTAGCAAATTATTACGGGGGTGGGGGGGGGGGTTGGGAAATCAAGCTAATTGCTAATTAGAAGCACACTATTTGGATTGAGTTTAGGTGGGGGGGGGGGGGGGAAATCAAGCTAATTGCTAATTAGAAGCACACTATTTGAATGGAGTTTAGGGGAAACAAAATACAATGCAGCTGACTAAATACATTCAAACTGAGTAGACTAGGTGGATATGTGCCCAGCATTGTATGCTGGGGAAGTTATTGAAGGCAAATATACATGCATGACAAAAAAGAACAGGACAAAAATCCAGCATGTGTGAGGAGAAAAAGGGGACATTCACACTATATTGCAATGATGGTAAGTAGTGTTTGAGCTAAGAAATACATTACATTATCAAAGATTAAATAAAAGAACATGTGATGCTAATAAAAGAAAAAAATCTTACCTTAATATAGTCCTTCTGCAGGACCTGGATGATGGCAGAACAGGTCTCTGGGATAATGATCCCCAGAGCCTGGGGGGAGGGGGGAGATGCCTGTCGAGAACTTGAGGTCCTGCAGGCTTCTCCCTGTCGCCAAGTACCGCAACGTGGCAACTAGCCTCTGCTCCGGAGTGCTGGCTTGCCTCATGCAGGTATCCTGCCTGCTGATATAGGGGGTCAGCAAAGCCACCAAACGGTCAAAAACGGGGTCCGCCATCCGGAGAAAGTTCCTGAAATCCTCAGGATTATTCTCACGGATCTCATGGAGCAATGGCATGTGACAGAACTGGTCACGCTGGAGCAACCAATTCTTGGTCCATGAACTCCTCCTCGCCCTGTTCATGGACTGGTCTTGGTCTGAAGAATAAACTACAGCACCAAACACATACAATGCACGAGCTCGACAACGAGTACGTACAGGTAACATGGCTTCAAAATGGTCGGCTGGTCAGAACGCACTTAACAGAACGCAAGGCCTGTGAAGAGCGACCTGAAAATCAGGAACGAGCGGACAATAAAACAAAGATTTCTCAATGCCAACTGACCAAACGCACTGAAAAGCAGATACAAACCTCACAAGCACAGACTGAACAACAGTTAAAACAAACTGAAAAATACGAGTCTCACAAGCACGAATCGTCTCTCACCAAACTTCTACTAACACGAGATAAACACGAGATTAGCAGAAGGAGCCCAAAGGGTGTCGTACGGGCTATTGAACTTCTGTTTTATAGTCTCGCCGGACTTGGTGTACGTCACCGCATACTAGGCTGTTGAACTTTTGTGTGGTCGTGTGTAGGCAAGTCCGTTCGTTAGAAAGTCTGCCGCAAGTCCGCCGAAAGTCCGCCGGAAGTCTGTCGGACAGGCTGTCGGACTTTTGTAGCTGAAAAGTCCGACCGTGTGTACGCCCCATTAGGAAACATTTTTTTGATTGTGCAGTGGATGAGCCCAATGAGTCTGTAGACAGCTGTGACACAGGTGAGTCCCCTTCTTCACCCATACTATTCGTTGATAACTGTGCTTTACAGGATTTAACTGATTTGGCACATGAGTCAGATCCTTTTCCTCCAAATCCCACGGATGTTCATATTGAGATCTCCAGGGGCAGATCAGATTTTTATCCGGTGGCTGCCAGAGGCAAGAATCTTGACTCATTCCAAAAAATGGTGGAGGGGGACCTGGTACACCTGGCTCACAGCTGCAACAGAAAGAAATTTGCACAGGACAATCTGTCCATCAAGGAGAGACAAGCTTTTAAGAAGCTCTCCGCGGACGACCAGATTGTTATCAGAAATGCAGATAAGGGGGGCATGGTGGCGGTTTTAGATGCAGAAGTTTATAAAAAAGAAGCTTTGCGTCAACTATCTGACACACACACATACCAGAAACTATCTTCCAACCCCACAATTCCTTTCAAAAATACGCTCTCCACACTCATAGACAGAGCCATACAAGTTGGTATATTTACTCCCAGGGAGAAGGAATTTCTCATTCCAGAATGCCCCATAACACCAGTGTTCCATCATTTACCAAAGATTCACAAAGGGTTAAACCCCCTTACAGGTCGACCTATAGTGGCGGGGATAGGTTCTTTAAATGAACATTTAGGAGAGTGGGTAGACTCCCATTTACAACCAATAGCCACCAGCCTCCCTGGTTACATAAAAGACACAAACGATTTGTTGAACAAACTGCAAGACATTAAATGGGAAGACAATTTTAGATGGATCAGCTGTGATGTATCTAGTTTGTACTCTAGCATCCCACACCACCTGGGGACCCAGGCAGTTGCTTATTTTCTCAGGAAAACGGGTAAACTCTCTCTGATTCTGCAAGAGTTTATTGTGCAAGCTCTGGAGTATCTTTTAACACACAATTTTTTCATGTTTGACGGGGACTATTTCCTCCAAAAATGCGGGGCCTCTATGGGAGCCACATTTTCCCCCTCACTGGCCAATATTTATATGGGCTGGTGGGAGAGGTCCCGCATCTTTGGACCAAATAGTCCCCGCCGTAAAGATACCATTTTTTTCTGTCGCTTTATAGACGACCTGTTGTTCATTACATCAGATAGAGAAGCTAATTTGGATATCTGGCTGGCATATTTCAATGACAATCCATTAAATTTAAAATTCACGGGAAATCTGCAATCCAGATCCATAGATTTCCTTGATGTGAAACTGGCGGGGTCCGGTGATGCGATTCAATCCAGCCTGTACAGAAAACCCCTCAGTGGCAACACTCTACTCAGAGCTGACTCTGCACACCCTAAACACACTATCAGAGGAATACCGTACAGCCAGTTCTTGAGGTTAAAACGCCTATGCAGCTCCCCTGAAGCTTTTGAAGCTGAGGCCAAAAACATGGCAAACAGGTTCAAAGCTCGAGGCTATAAAGAAGCATCAGTACAAAAAGCACTTAACACAGTAAGATCCATCCCGAGACCTTCACTCTTAAAGAAAAAAACAGCTAGAAAAATTCAACACAAAAGGGAAATGTCCCCTAGAATCCCGGTCTTCTCTACCCCATATAGTTCTGAATTTAATATAATAAAGAAAATTATCATGAAACATCTTCCTGTTTTGTATAACGTCCCAATATATAACAACATCCTCTCTAAAGGAATTAAGGTTGTATCCCGCAGAGCACCTACATTGGGACGTTCATTGTCCCCCAGTTTGTTCTCAACCAATCGAACCAAATCCAATTGGCTCAACTTCACAGGCAATTTTAAATGCAGAATAAAGACTTGCAATTACTGCAGGTACATTAAAACGGGTCAACATATAAAATCATGCAGCAATCAAAAAGAGTTCTCGATTCCCGTGTTTATTAATTGTAACACTAAATTTGTGGTATATGTTATCACATGCACCAGTTGCCAGGTACAATATGTTGGACGCACAACACGGCGTCTTAGAGACAGGTTACATGATCACCAGTACAACATTGAGAAAGAGAACTTGACCAATGTATCAAAGCACTGGATCTACACACACCACAAAGATACTTCCAGTCTGGCTATCCAGGGCATTGAGAAAATCATCACACCGGTGAGAGGAGGTGACAGATTCCAGTTATTGTGTAAACGAGAAGTCCTTTGGATATTCTCGTTGGACACTAGGATCCCACGGGGGTTAAACTTTGAGTGGGACGTTTCACATTTCTACGAATAAAACACCCTTGAAGATACATTCTCGAGTAACACACCTGTGACCCTCTCCTCCCACCTCTTTCCTTGATCATACATCCACATCCTTTTTTGGTGGATGATTAAGCAAAAAGAAAAATACGCAGGAACACATATTGATACATTAGTCCCTTCTTTTTACATATCTTTAGTAACTGATTTATCCTATTGGGTTATACATCCACCTATCTATATGAGTAAATGATTAGTGACATGCATATATGTTTTCATCAAGAGGAAACAATTTACCATATCTGTTATATCCACTGTCATTCACACTCTGTTTCTAATTAGACATCATTGTTTAATGGTAGCTGTAGACAGACCAAAACACCAACTTTACAGAAATGATTTTCATCATATATGAACATGGTCTATTACTTCCTTTATAAAGTTTCCATGTACATTAAGTTGATTCAAGAGTTATAGTCTGCAATGAGGTAGCGCGTTTATTCATTTCACATAGTGATTTGTTTAGTGAGATTGCTACTTATCTATCGATATTCATATTCTCACTGCCAACATTATACTTTGTATAGAAAAAATAGCGATACGTGCGCAAACACTGTATCTTATTCCATTCTCGCCTACCTCATATAGTTCTGCTCATACACTTGAAGACGATTCATCGAGAGATGTGATTGCTTCAAAGAAAGACGTTCAGCAACGTTAATCTTGTTGCTTGATTGGGATGAATGCATCCCATACGGAGTGATGCATGGTTTTAAATGACTACTTTTGTGAGCTGGAGCGGCAGTGTTATTAGTTTGTGATATGTTCCATTACCCTTTTTATGTGCTACAAAGATCAATATCCACACATGTAGGAATTGAAGAGTGAGCACTCATTCACACACAGATCCCTGCGAGTCAGGACACTATTGGTCGCATCTTTGATATAAGATGCCAATATTTTGCTCATCCTACAATTCACACACGTCTTTACGTTTTTTGAAAGTTTTTTATTTAATCAATGTGTATATATACACATACATATAAAAAATTGTGTTTTTTTATTTTCACATCACTCAATTTTTTGTATATATTTATGCACGCATACACACATATTCAGTGTTTCCCTGTGGACACCGACAGTGGTGTTGGATATATACCTTCTCACCACATGTATATGCACTTAATTCTCACTTCACATACCGCTCACATTTTACCGCGGCCACCAGCTCACATAGCCTGCACACACTTGCACCTATCCATATGATAATTTACACGTTTGAACGTCAAACTTCAGCACTCATCTCATTATTGTGGTTTTGGAAGACAACAAATATGTTTTCTTCAAAAACTTTCAAAAGAATCTTTTTATTGTTTACATATGTTGACATTGTCAATATGAATACATTTCGTTTATGCACCCATGTCTTCAACAGTGATTCCACTATAGGACGCACATCCAATCACATCAATGTCAAAAACCCCACACATACCAACGATCAGCTGTTCAGAGTTAGACAATCAATATGGGGTCATGTGGTAGACATATGATGTGTATATAAGTGATGATCACCTTCGTACAAACCAGCTATAAGTAAGTGCTCTATGGGAGCATGAAACGCGTTAGCGGTTATGCTGCATCATTCCAACAAAGCCATGTACGGATTTTAAATCATGTTATTTTTTCAATAAAGAGGATTTTATTTTTACTTTTCCAATCCGGAGTGCGGCTGTCCAGATTTTTTCCATTACACACATATCACCTTCACCTTCTCGTCTTCTTCTTTCTGTGTTCCTTCATGTCGGCGCTTCCTCTCGTTCGGTCTCGGCACATCTGGATTCCGGAGCCGCTGGCAATTTCATGGATTGGGAAACTGCATCTTCCATGAGACTTACCCTTTTGCCCCTTTCAACGCCATTGGTGGTCTTAGCGATTGGTGGTCTTAGCGATTGATGGCACTGTTCTCCCAGGGGGTCCTATCCGCTTCCAGACCCTTCCTGTTAAGATGTCGATAGGGACACTCCACCAGGAGTGGATATCCTTCCTTGTCTTGCCTAAAGCTTCATCTCCTATCATATTAGGTCTTCCTTGGTTACAGTTCCATTCTCCACACATTGACTGGACTGCTGGATGGATCCTGGCTTGGGGTTCCTCCTGTTTCTCTTCCTGCCTACTCAAGGTTACCCCAAAAGAGAAACTTCCTCTTGCCACCATCCCAGTATCATCTGCTCTTCCCGCTGCATATAGCGATTTCTGGAATGTCTCCTGCAATAGTCGGGTTGAGGCAATCTCTGGGTCATGTGGCACTCTGGATGAGGAGCCCACCTGTGAACTTGAGCCGATCATTCACTCCAGTTTGCATGGTCATTTAACTTTTCTTGTTCCTGGACCCCCTTGGACGCACACCCAGGCTGACTCGTCTACCAGTTCCACAGTGGCTACGCCCTGTGATGCGATTCTGGTGGTCGCTGCACCTGGCAATGCTGTTCAGTCGGCCTCTGTACCAGTTCAGCCTATGCCCAGTGAAGCTATCCAGCTTGACTTCTGTAACACATCACTTTCTAACCAACCTGGCCTCAGGGATCCACTGACTTCTACCCAGTCTGATGATCCTGTGTTGGATGTCCAGCTCATCTTTAAGGGTCTGGGGGACCCTGCTCAGACTCCTGATGGTCTTCTTATGCCTTTAACCATTCCTAAGAAGCCTTTAGCCCTCAATAAGTCCTCTCATCCTCTCCCTACCTCGGTTTCGGTCTCTGAGGATAATCTTAAGTACGAGGTTAGTCAAGTTCTCAATTCCCGGCGCCGTAGAGGCATTCTTCAGTACTTCATACACTGGAAAGGGTTTGGTCCTGAGGAGAGGTCTTCGATCACTGCATCTGAGATCTTTGCGCCTCGTCTGTTGAGGAGGTTTCATCTGGAGTTTCCCTTTAAGCCAGGACCCCGGCGGGGGAGGGGGAGGCCTCATAAGAGGGGGGGGTACTGTCATGGTTATGCAATAGAGTTTCTCTGTCAGCTTACCTGTCTCCATGTGTTCATCTCTAAAGACCAGCTGCCTCTCACCTGACTGGTTTTATAACCTCTCCTCTAAGCATGGCCCCACCCCAGGCCCTATCAGAGAACCCTATATTAACCTGTGCACTGCAAGTCAGCAGTGCTGATCAACCATTGTGTGTTAGCTTTCGTGTGTACTTGCTGTGTTTCCTACGTCTGATTCCAGTTACCGACTTTGGCCTGTTCTTAACTATTCCTGTCTGCTCGTGACCCTGAACTTTGGCATATCCCCGACCATCCCTGTCTGCCTGTGACCCTGAACCTTGGCGTGAACTCTGCTGTCCTTGTCTGCTTGTGGCCCCAACCTTGGCTTGTCCCTTACTTTCCTTGTTGTTCCAGCCTGCTGCCTCCTTCCTCTTCTCCTGTAGTCTACCGTGAGCGTGAGCTGTGAGACCCTGGGGGCCGCGACCTGGAGCCAGACTGCAGCGCAGTCCATCCTTACCACTAAAGGCGAACTGGTAACCACTGGTGAACACCTGCTGGCTCTTAGACTCCGCGCCCTGGGGAATCTATGCTCTAGCTCCCAGTGGGATCTGTGTCAGGGATCCAGTAGACCTGCTTCCTGAACCACCCAGGGTTCAATCCGCAGCAGTCAGTCCTAGGGTCCACTACCTAGCGGTGCACTTCTGACTCCTACAGAGTGCATCTGTCACCTAGCCTCAAGGTGACCTGACAGATTCCATTTGGAGCAGCAAGGTGTCAAGGGGCCTTAAAGGCCCTGATTCTGGCCAAGCTTCCTTCTGAGGATGTAGCCCTAGAGAGATTGATGACATGGCTAAATCCTTACTCCAACTGGACTAGAGGGTATACCATTTGGAGCTGTAAGTCACCAAAGGATCCTTCCTAGCCTAAGGCTTTGATCTTGGCAAACTTCCTGGCTGAAAGACATAGCCCTTAGAGTGCATGTCTTCATAGCTCAGTCTTTACCCAAGCTGGACTGCAAAAAGATCCCACCTGGAGCTGGCAAGAAAGTCCAGAGCAAGAAGTATACCCTGCCTGGAAAATCTTGGCTCTTCTTTGAGTCTCGGATGCAGCCCCTCATCAAAAAATTAAATGAGTAAGGGATAGTCTGAGATATTAAATATGACAGGGATTGCAGAGATCTAAGAGAGCTTTAGCATCAGTTGAAGTCCGGAATGTACCTAACAAGAGAACTGAAGCAAAGAAAACAAAGCAGTCCAAACTGAACAAGCTCTATTCAAATCTCTTTGTAGGATTTATAGATATTGGCTTAGAGAAACAACAGCCAAGCCTGATCAGTCTCTTCCCACCAGGATGAGAAAGTGGAAGAGATGAACAAGGGTGGAATATTGCTCTCTATGACAGAAGATCTCATCCAAGAGAAAGGACTTCAATCCAATACCCCAGTATCAAAGGCAGGAACCCAGGCCTGTTTGGCCAATAGGGAATTACTGCAAAAATTGCCATGGTCTTTAGCAACAGACACCTCAAAAAACTGTATATGGATCAAACTGGAAAGCATATGGCTTTTGAGACCTTTCCTGATTTGACACAGTATCTGCACCCATGGCTTGGCCCAGGCCCCTGGGGAACAGTTTTTCAGCTTGTAACATTAAGGAGATGCTATCACTTGGACGGACCTGGCTGTAGAAACCACTTATTGCCCAATTGGGCCACAGAATATGGATTCTTCCCAGAAATTCTATGTAGACTCAAAAGAGATAGGGAAGATTCCACTCAACCCTGATCACAGTCATCTCTACCTCTTCTCAGTGGACTGACCCTGCAGGTTCTGACCTCCCCCTGACATAGGACACCACTGTGATGTTGTTCAGCCTCACTGGAGACTAAAACGCCTGCTGTCAGGTGACAAAAGGTGAAGGGAGCATGAAAGAGCTGGCCAAAAAAACGGACTGTTCAAAACTAACTTCCCAACCGGGGAGTTCTACTGGCAAAACAACTTCCTAACAGGGGAGTTCCACTGGCAATAACTCAGCAGCACAGAAGATTTACTACTGTGCCAGCACCCATGGCTGCATCTGCCTGTTTGCGAGACATAAATCGCTGGGTGCATGATCAACATTGGAGAAAAAAACTGTTCAGGAAAGGAGGCCATTTTCATTGAGCACACCTCAATTTAGGGTTGGGAGAGACCATGATTCTGATCATCAGGTATTGAGACGCTGACAAGTGAAGAGAGGAAAGGCTAGCCAGCTAATCTCTTGTAGGGTTCTGAGAACCCCCTTCGTAAACTTGACAGGAATCCTTGTCTCAAGGAGGAGTTGATCGAGAACCCAACCACAGACATATATGCTGCATGATGTCTTAGTCCATGTAGAAACAGAGGTATGTCAGTAGACAGCTCTGGGAGTTGGAAAAAGGCAAATCGCTGAGCAATAAAAGTACTCCTCTTAAAATCACATCGGCTAGAATTGGATTAACTGTCCTTAGAGACGTTAAGAGCCACGTTGGCTAGCAGAACTTGCTTATTGTTGCTGGAGCAAAGGATTCCTCCTGGCACAGTCAGGGGTTTGAAGGTGACTGATTGACCCACATGGCCTGAAGTGCTTGACCTGAGAGTACAACCGTCCGAGACCAAAGCTGTATCTTCCTAATAAAAGAGGAGCAACCAGGTATCCATAAGATACAGATGGGTGGCACAAATATAAAATAGGCCAGTAAGCAACCTCTCCCCCGGAAGTGGAGCTCTTTGCTGACTACTTGGTTGAGGACTCTCTCTTCAATTCTTTCTTGACTCAAGGCCGGAACTGCAGGAGCAAACCCTTTGAAGTTGAACACTGACTCTTGAATCACAGTCCTTTCATTCAGCAGGCATGTACTCTGAGGCAAACACAGCTCTTACTGTCAAATTAAGCTAACCCTTGAAGGGGACTGCTTAGACTCTCACAATGCAGACAAGATTGTCCCACTTGTATGATTATTCCCAGCTATTTGCTATCTAATGAAGCTAGCCCTGGAAGGGGACTGCTAGACTCTCGCAAAGCAGACAAGATTGTTCTACTTGTAGAATCATCTCCAGCTATTTGCCATCCAAATAAAGCAAGCCCTTGAAGGGTGTAGTTTAAACAATACAGACCAAATTGTCCCACTTGTCAGAATTATTCTTTAGGATAGAATATTCTTCCTCCCAACTTCCATTGCACTAGAAAAGAGGCAAGGGTTAAGGCAGGCTCCCAGGCTGCAACTGCAGCTAGATATACACCTGCATTTGATGGGCGCTGGTGAGGCTGCATTGATGGGTGCTGGTAGGCTGCATTGATGGGCACTGGTCAGGCTGCATTGATGGGCACTGGTCAGGCTGCATTGCTGGGCACTGGTAAGGCTGCATAGATGGACACTGGTGAGGCTGTATTGCTGGGCACTGGTAAGGCTGCATAGATGGACACTGGTGAGGCTGCATAGATGGGCACTGGTCAGGCTGCATAGATGGGCACTGCTGAGCCCTGCATTCTTTATGTGGCGCACTCCTGAGCCCTGCATTCTTTATGTAGCGCAATCCTGAGCCCTGCATTCTTTATGTAGGGCACTCCTTAGCCCTGCATTCTTTATGTAGAATGCTCCTTAGCCCTGCATTCTTTATGTAATGCACTCCTGAACTCTGCAGTCTGTTTTTTCTCTGTCTTATCTTCATAACATTTGGTAGTTACCGTATTTATCGGCGTATAACACGCATTTTTTTCCCCTTAAAACCAGGGGAAAATCGCGGGTGCGTGTTATACGCCGATCCCCTGCGATCCTGAGCTGACAGATGTTCAAAATCACCAACCGCGATTTGAAAATGATGCCGCCGGCGCCGAAATACACAGAGCCGGTCCTCAGCTCTTCTCAGCCACTTTTGGCTTCACTCGAGCGCCGCCCGAACCTAGCCGAGTGTACTCAGCTAGGTTCGGATAGCTCCGCTCACAGTCACGCCCATCCCGGGCGGGACTACGAGTGGAGCCGAAAGTGAACGAGAGCCGCCGAGAAGAGCCGAGGACTGGCTCTGTGTATTTCGGCGCCGGCAGCGCCATTTTCAAATCACGGTCGGCGATTTTGAAGCTCAGGATCGCAGGGGATCAAGCTGCGAGCTGCAAGGCTGCACTGGGGCAAGGCTGCACTGGGGCAAGGCTGCACTGGGATAAGGCTGCAATGGACACTGGGGAAGGCTGCACTGACAAGGCTGCACTGACAAGGCTGCACTGACATGGCTGCACTGGGGCAAGGCTGCACTGGGGCAAGGCTGCACTGAGAAGGCTGCAATGATGGGCTTTTAAATGTAAGTTTTTTTCCCTTCAACTTCCCTCCTAAAAGTTTTTTTTTCCTTAAAATTCCCTCCTAAATTGGGGTGCGTGTTATACGCCGGTGTGTGTTATATGCCGATAAATACGGTATATCACAAATAATTCTAAGTATCTTTTTGTTATCTTTATTTATGGATGAAATGTGAGAAATAAGGTATGTATCATGCAATCATTCCATAAACACATACCACATACACTGCATATTTTATTTGAGGAAAATATGCTTATAAAATAGTTTACCATTTGCCAATAAAAAAAAAAATATGTCCCCGGATTTCATTTTAAAAATCTGGTCACCTTATTTTAGGCATCCTAACAGCCTTACAAAAGGAGGTACAACAACCAGCTCAAAGATCTTCCTCATCTGCATATCCCTTTTAGGAATTGTTTGAAGAGGGTTAAATTGGCCAGTTAGCTGGTCCTGCAAAGAAAAGCTTGACATTGTCAGAGTAGCATTGCAGGTACATCTGCCATTTTGGCTGGGTTCACACTGGTGCAACACGACAGTCATATGACTGTAGATCCGACTTTGCCCTGCGACTTGAAGTCTGACTTCCATCCAACTTCAATGAACGAAAATCCAACTTTGATCCCGACAATACCAGGCCCTTTGAGTCTGGTATGAATCTTGAAGGGGAACCCCATGCCAAATAAAAAAAAATGCTTAGAGGTCACCCTTCAAGGCTATACCAGACACTTGGGTCTGTTATGGAATTTAAGGGGAACCCCAATGCCAAAAAAAAAAAAAGCGTGGGGTCCCCCCCAAAATCCATACCAGACCCTTATCCAGCCTGGCAGGTCAGGAAAGGGGGTGGTAACGAGAGAACGCCCCCCAACCATACCAGGCCACATGCCCTCAACATAGGGGGTGGGTGCTTTGGGGCAGGGGGCCCTGTGCCCACCCACCCCAAAGCACCTTGTCCCCATGTTGATGAGGACAAGGGCCCGACAACCACTGGCCAGGGTTGTCGGTAGTGCAGGCGGGGGGCTTATCGGAATCTGGAAGCCCCCTTTAACAAGACAATGTGAATGAGTATGGGGTACATTGTACCCCTACCCATTCAGCTAAAAAAAGTGTAAAAAGCAAAAACAATACACAGGTTTTTGACAAAGTAATTTATTAAAGCAACTCCGGCGTCTCTTTCGATTTCTTCTCCTTTCTCCGCTGTCTTCTCCACTGTCTTCTCCCCTCTCTGGCTCTTCTCCCTTCTCCGCTCATGTTTTCTCCCCTCTCTGGCTCTTCTCCCTCCTCCGCTGATGTCTTCTCCCCTCTCAGGTTCTTTTCCTCTCTCTGCTGTCTTGGGCCTCTGCCGGGTCTCCTCTCTCCGCTGTCTTCTCCCTCTGTTCTCCCTCCGATGTTCTCTCGACGCTCTCTCCCACTGTAATGCTAGGTCCGCTGTGTGCCATGACTTATATAGCCTTGGGGCGTGGTCACCTAGTGATGTCATATGGAGGCCCCACTTGTGGCATCACTGCCCCATCATGCCCCAGAGTCTCAAGTATCTAGGTCTGATCCTGGATACGGTCTAGGCAAAGGTATTTCTGCCACCCATAAAAATCTGTGCCCTGAAGGATCAGGTGCGTCAGGTAAGGGGCACCAGGCAACCCTCCATTTGGCTCTGTATGAGTCTTCTGGAAAGCATGGTGTCCTCCTTCGAGGCAGTTCCCTATGCTCAATTCCATTCCAGGCCTATACAACAAGACATATTTGTCAGCTTGGAACAGGAGAGCACAAGCCCTGGATTGGATGTCCTTATCTCCCCGGGCACGCTTAAGCCTAAGCCGGTGGTTGCAGGATCAGAACCTGCAAAAGGGAAGATCCTTCCTCCCGGTGTCTTGGAGTGTACTGACCACAGACGCCAGTCTCTTGGGCTGGGGAGCGACCCTAGAGGGGCTCACAGCTCAGGGGAGATGGTCAAGGGCAGAGCAGAGCCTGCCCATCAACATCCAGGAGTTACGGGCGGTACATCTAGTCCTACCGTCCTGGATGGTGGAGCTTTAGGACAGTCCCATCAGAGTTCAGTCTGACAATGCCACTGCAGTTGCCTATATCAACTACCAGGGTGGTACCAGGAGCCGTTCAACTCAGGAGGAGGTGAACCATATAAAGTATCTCACAAAAATGAGTACACTGCTCACATTTTTGTAAATATTTTTTTTATATCTTTTCATGTGACAACACTGAAGAAATAACACTTTGTTACAATGTAAAGTAGTGAGTGTACAGCTTGTATAACAGCATATAAATTTGCTGTCCCCTCAAAATAACTCAACACACAGCCATTAATGTCTAAACCACTGGCAACAAAAGTGAGTACATCCCTAAGTGAAAATGTCCAAATTGGGGCCAATTAGCCATTTTCCCTCCCCGTTGTCATGTGACTCGTTAGTGTTACAAGGTCTCAGGTGAGAATGGGGAGTAAGCATGTTAAATATGGTGTTATCGCTCTCACTCTCTCATATCGGTCACTGGAAGTTCTAAATGGCACCTCATGGCAAAGAACTCTCTGAGGATCTGAAAAAAAAGAGTTGTTGCTCTACATAAAGATGGCCTAGGCTATAAGAAGTTTGCCAAGACCCTGAAACTGAGCTGCAGCACAGTTGCCAAGACCATACAGCGGTTTAACAGGACAGGTTCCACTCAGAACAGGCCTCGCCATGGTCGACCAAAGAAGTTGATTGCACGTGCTCAGCGTCATATCCAGAGGTTGTCTTTGGGAAATAGACGAATGATTGCTGCCAGCATTGCTGCAGAGGTTGAGAAGGGGTAGGGGTCAGCCTGTCAGTGCTCACACCATACGCCGCACACTGCATCAAATTTGTCTGCATGGCTGTCATCCCAGAAGGAAGCCTCTTCTACAGATGATGCACAAGAAAGCCTGCAAACAGTTTGCTGAAGACAAACAGACTAAGGACATGGATTACTGGAACCATGTCCTATGGTCTGATGAGACCAGGATAAACTCATTTGGTTCAGATGGTGTCAAACATGTGTGGAGTACAAAGACAAGTGTGTCTTGCCTACAGTCAAGCATTGTGGTGGGAGTGTCATGGGGCTGCATGAGTGCTGCCGGCACTGGGGAGCTACAGTTCATTGGCGGTCCATATCCCTGGGGTAGAGAACTGGAAGGCAGATTATCTCAGCCACCAGCAGATCTGCCCGGGGGAATGGTTCCTACACCCGAACGGGTTTTGGGAAATCTGCCAGCGTTGGGGATGGCCAGAGGTCGATCTATTGGCACCCGGGTTCAACAACAAGCTACGGCAGCTTGTATCCCGAACAATGGATCCTCTGGCAATTGGAGCAGATGCTCTAGTAGTTCCATGGAACCAGTTCTGCCTGTTGTATGCTTTCTCCTGATCCCTCTCCTTCCATATTTGTTGCACAGGATCAGACAGAGGGGGTTCCAGTCATGCTGGTGGCACCAGCCTGGCCCAGAAGGCCCTGGTTCCCACAGACTGTGAGATTGGCAATAGACAAGCCATGAATGCCCCGATATACTGATCTACTGTCTCAAGATCCTATATTCCACCCCAATCTACAGCCTCTAAATTTGATGGCATGGCTATTGAAGCCAGGGTGTTAAAGGATCGTGGCATCTCTAAACTGGTGGTGTCCACCCTAGTGAATGCCAGAAAAATGGTCAGTAGGAAGATCTATTATAGGATCTGGAATGCATATGTTGCTTGGTGTGAAGCCAGAAAATGGCATCCTCGGAAATACATGATTGGGAGAATTCTCTCTTTTCTACAGTCGTCTGTGGAATTCAGATTGGATTGAGTACAATCAGGGGTCAGATTTAGGCCTTGTCAGTATTCTTCCAAAGGCCCTTAGCATTCCCATTCACTGATCCAACCCTTTATGCAAGGGGTAACTCATTTTGCTTCCCCCCATGAGGGCGCCTGTGTGTCCCTGGGACTTAAACCTGGTGCTGTCGGTGTTACAGAAACAACCATTTGAGCCTATCAAGGAAATTCCATTAGTCACGCAAGCTAGCCTTCCTGATGGCCATCATCTCAGCTAGAAGGGTGTCGGAGTTGGTGGCCCTTTCGTGCAGGGAACCATACTTGATCCTTCACTACGACAGGGTCATGTTATGACCTGTTCCATCCTTTTTGCCAAAAGTGGTGTCGGCCTTTCATTTGAATAAGGACATTATTTTGCCTTCCTTTTTCTTTATGCCCTGTACACACGGGTGGACTTTTCGGCATCAAAGCTCCGACGGCCTTTCGACGGATTCGTATGTGATGACGTACGACCGGACTAAAGTAAGGAAGTTGATAGCCAGTAGCCAATAGCTGCCCTAGCTTCGGTTTTCGTCCGTCGAACTAGCATACAGACGAGCGGATTTTTTGACCGAACTCGAGTCCGTCGGAAAGATTTGAAACATGTTCCAAATCTAAAGTCCGTCACTTTTTTGACAGAAAAGGTCCGCTGCAGGTCCGATGAAGCCCACACACGGTCGAATTGTCCGATGGATTCGTCCTGTCGGACAAGTTTGGTCAAAAAGTCCGCCCGTGTGTACAGGGCATTAGCCTCATTCGAGGGAAGAGAGACGACTTCACTCCTTAGATGTAGTGCGAGCAGTCAGAGTTTATTTGTCTAGATCTGCGGAGATTCAAGGATCAGACTCCTTTTTTTGTTTTACCAGAAGGACCCAAGAAGGGGCAGGCAGCTTCCAAGACTTCCATTGCCCATTGGGTCCATCAATTGGTCATTGCCTCTGGTCTGAAACATAAAGCTCCTCTCTTCAGGGTGAGAACTCATTCTACCAGGGGTGTAGGAATCTCCTGGGCTTTTTGCCATCTGGTATCTGTGGCTCAGATTTGTAAGGCTGCTACCTGGTCTTCGGTGCATACCTTCACAAAATTTTATCAAGTGAATGTTCGCGCACCCGAGGATTCGGCTTTCGGCCACAGTGTATTGCGGGCTGCCGTATAGGGTCTGATGGCTATTGTTTGGCAGGGTGTCTCCCTCCCTTCAAGGCTATTGCTCTGGGACGTCCCAGTAAGTAATGAATAATAGCCTCACTGTGTCCCGTGATGTATGAAAAAGAAAATGGGATTTATTTGTCATACTTACCTGTAAAGTTCTTTTCTTTAAATACATCGCGGGACACAGAGGTCCCTGCCCTCTTTTGAGGGTTCAGTGCTTGCTACAAAAATGAAGTACTTCCTGGATGGGAGGAGTTATATAGGGGATCACTTCCCCTTTGGTCTACCAGTGTCCATTCACCTGTAGATGAAGTATAACCCAGTAAGTAATGAATAATAGCCTCACTTTGTGTCCCGTGATGTATTCAAAGAAAAGGATTTTACAGGTAAGTATGACGAAAAAATCCTATTTAAACAAACAGATATCTGTTCAGGACAGGAATCAACTGCACCAAACTCTGATAAAAATGCTACAATGCCCATCACAGCATAGACATCCCCATATGTTTCATTTTGGTTTCTATTTTTCTTTTTTAACATAAGTGGAGTTACTCCCTAGCAGCCCGCATGCCGTCTGGTCCCTTCTACTGACCTCAAGCCAAACATACTCACATATCCTGGACCTCTTCCACAGGGAAATTGATGCATCCGTAAGGCAACTCGGATGACAGACACAGAAAGCACACCGTCGTGCTGGGCACACTTTAGAGGTTACCCGCTGTTAGCAGGGCATTCGACCTGGCGCAACTGCTCGCCATTGGCAGAGCTTTCATTATTACAGGTGTCAATCTTCTACACATGTGTGCCATTCACCACCCTGCTGTTAGCCGGGTACTCGTGACTACTGGAGCCATCCTGTTGGATAGGTTGGGGAGGGTTTGTTTTTTATCTTTAGTTTTTTAGCAGGGCAGCACTTTTTTCTTTTTTCATTTACTTTTAGGATTTCAGGCAGCCCATGAGTCTTTACTTTCTTATGTGTAGGAAACAGGTGTGGAGTATATGGCAGTGGGTGGTATGTGCATGAGAGGGGTGCAGAGTGCATGGCAGTGGGTAGTATGTACAGGAGAGGAGTGCGGAGTGTATGGCGGTGGGTGGTACGTGTAGGACAGGGATGCAGAATGTATGGTGGTGGGTGGTACGTGTAGCAGAGGAGTGCGGAGTGTACGGCGGTGGGTGGTACGTGTAGGAGAGGAGTGCGGAGTGTACGGCGGTGGGTGGTACGTGTAGGAGAGGGATGCGGAGTGCATGGCAGTGGGTGGTATGTGTAAGAGAGGAGTGCAGAGTGTACGGCAGTGGGTGGTACGTGTAGGAGAGGGGTGCAGAGTGTATCTCAGTGGGTGGTATGTGTAAGAGAGGAGTGCAAAGTGTACGGCAGTGGGTGGTACGTGTAGGAGAGGGGTGCAGAGTGTATGGTGGTGGTGTTACGTGTAGGAGAGGGGTATGGAGTGTATGGTGGTGGGTGGTACATGTAGGGGAGGGCTGTGGAGTGTATGGCGGTGGGTGGTACATGTAGGGGAGGGGTGTGAAGTGTATGGCAGTGGGTGGTACGTGTAGGATAGGAGTGCGGAGCGTATGGCAGTGGGTGGTACGTGTAGGAGAGAGGTGTGGAGTGTATGGAGGTGGGTGGTACATTTAGGACACTCCGCACCCCTCGCCAACACCTACCACCCACCGTCATACACTCCACACACCTCTCCTATATGTACCACCCACTGCTGTACACTCCGCACTCCTCTTCTACACATACCCACTGCCATGCACTCCACACTTCTTTGGGTGGTACATGTAGGATAGGAGTACAGAGTGTACGGCGGTGGGTGGTACGTGTAGGAGAGGAGTGCGGAGTGTACGGCGGTGGGTGGTACGTGTAGGAGAGGGATGCGGAGTGCATGGCAGTGGGTGGTATGTGTAAGAGAGGAGTGCAGAGTGTACGGCAGTGGGTGGTACGTGTAGGAGAGGGGTGCAGAGTGTATCTCAGTGGTGGTATGTGTAAGAGAGGAGTGCAAAGTGTACGGCAGTGGGTGGTACGTGAAGGAGAGGGGTGCAGAGTGTATGGTGGTGGTGTTACGTGTAGGAGAGGGGTATGGAGTGTATGGTGGTGGGTGGTACATGTAGGGGAGGGGTGTGGAGTGTATGGCGGTGGGTGGTACATGTAGGGGAGGGGTGTTAAGTGTATGGCAGTGGGTGGTACATGTAGGATAGGAGTGCGGAGCGTATGGCAGTGGGTGGTACGTGTAGGAGAGGGGTGTGGAGTGTATGGAGGTGGGTGGTACATTTAGGACACTCCGCACCCCTCGCCGACACCTACCACCCACCGTCATACACTCCACACACCTCTCCTATATGTACCACCCACCGCTGTACACTCCGCACTCCTCTTCTACACATACCCACCGCCATGCACTCCACACTTCTTTGGGTTGTACATGTAGGATAGGAGTGCAGAGTGTATGGCGGTGGGTGGTACGTGTAGGAGATGGGTGCGGAGTGCATGGCGGTGGGTGGTACATGTAGGGGAGGGGTGTGGTTTGTATGGCGGTGGGTGGTACCTGTAGGAGAGGGGTGCAAAGTGTATGGCGACAGGTGGTACGTGTAGGACAGGAGTGTGGAGTGTATGGTTGTGGGTGGTACGCGTATGAGAGCGGTGCAGAGTGTATGGTGGTGGGTGGTACGTGTAGGAGAGGAGTGCGGAGAGTACGGCGGTGGGTGGTACGTGTAGGAGAGGGGTGTGGAGTGTATGGCGGTGGGTGGTACGTGTAGGCGAGGGGTGTGGAGTGTATGGCAGTGGGTGGTATGTGTAGGATAGGAGTGCAGAGTGTATGGCGGTGGGTGGTACGTGTAGGAGAGGGGTGTGGAGTGTATGGAGGTGGGTGGTACATGTAGGACACTCCGCACCCCTCGCCGACACCTACCACCAACCGTCATAGACTCCACACACCTCTCCTACACGTACCACCCACTGCCATATATTCTGCACCCCTCTCCTACATGTACCACCCACTGGCATGCACTCCGCACCCCTCTCTTACATGTACCACCCACCGCTATACACTCCACACTCCTCTCCTACACGTACCACCCACCGCCATATCCTCCACACTCCTCTCCTACACATTCCACCCACTGCCATACACGCCGCACCCCTCTCCTACACGTACCACCCACCACCATAAACTTTGCACCGCTCTCCTACACGTACCACCCACCACCATACACTCCACACTCTTGTCCTACACAGTGGTGTATTTAGGTTTTGTGCTGCCCTAGGCCTGACTAAACTTGGGCACCCCCTAGTTTAAATATGACCCACCCCTTCCTGTCAAGGCCACACCCCTTCCTTTTTAAGACCCGCCCTGTCATCTTCATCTGAGGAAGACAGAGGGACGTCGGGGGAGGAGGACAGAGAGAGTTGTTGTGGTGGTCAATAAGGCCTAGAGAATAGCAGGTTAGGCACGGCTCAGTCCATAGGAACAGCAATGGATAATGGCCAACAGGCCCTCTTACCAGACCCAGCGAAACCGCAACAGTGATCCTGTGGCTCTCTCTCTGGTGGTGTGGGTACAGCGTGGCTCCCTCTCTGGTGGTGCGGGTACAGCGTGGCTCCCTCTCTGGTGGTGCGGGAACAGCGTGGCTCCCTCTCTGGTGGTACGGGTACAGCGTGGCTCCCTCTCTGGTGGTGCGGGTACAGCGTGGCTCCCTCTCTGGTGGTGCGGGTACAGTGTGGCTCCCTCTCTGGTGGTGCGGGTACAGCGTGGCTCCCTCTCTGGTGGTGCGGGTACAGCGTGGCTCCCTCTCTGGGGGTGCGGGTACAGCGTGGTTCCCTCTCTGGTGGTGCGGGTACAGCGTGGCTCCCTCTCTGGGGGTGCGGGTACAGCGTGGTTCCCTCTCTGGTGGTGCAGGTAAAGTGTGGCTCCCTCTCTGGTGGTGCGGGTACAGCGTGGCTCTATCTGGTGGTGCGGGTACAGCGTGGCTTCCTCTCTGGTGGTGCGGGTACAGCGTGGCTCCCTCTCTGGTGGTGCGGGTACAGCATGGCTCTATCTGGTGGTGCGGGTACAGCGTGGATCCCTCTCTGGTGGAGCGGGTACAGCGTGGCTCCCTCTCTGGTGGTGCGGGTACAGTGTGGATTTATCTGGTGGTGCGGGTACAGCGTGGCTTTATCTGGTGGTGCGGGTACAGCGTGGCTTTATCTGGTGGTGCGGGTACAGCGTGGCTTTATCATCTGGTCTCCCCCAGCACAGTCCTCTCTTTTTCTTCCCCTGTAGCACTCTCATGTTTGCCGGGTTCCAGGTCAGGTCCCCCCCCGGCGCATGTATGTTGGGGGACTGTAGCCTGTAGTATGTCTGTGGACATACTGGGGCCGTCAATCTTCTGGGACTACGTTTCCCATAATGCCCATCCACGTGTGTTCGGATTGGCTCTCTGCTATGACAAGAGCGGGCAGAGAGCCGGGCGGCGCTTAGGGGAACACGATTAAAGCCGCTCTCCTCTCCTGTTCAACTTCAGCTGACAGGAGAAAGGAGGGGGGGTGAGTGGGGGAAATACACAACCGCTGTGTACACAGCTCTCCTCTCCCTGTCACAGCGCCGCTGCCTAAGTGATCATCGCTTTGCCAATGAGGGGGGGGCGACTGCACCCACTACAACTGCTTCCTGGTGTCACCCGGGTGCAGTACGCCCCCCCCCCGCACTCCCATAGCGATGTCATTCAGATATACTCCTCGGATGGCGGCCCTGCATGCGCGAGTCTGGAGGAGGATGCAGGTGCTTTTTTTTTCATGGGGGGTTACCGCCCCCCGCAAAGTGTCGCCCTAGGCCTGGGCCTTGTCGGCCTAGGCCTAAATACAGCACTGGTCCTACACGTACCACCCACCTCCATACACTCTGCAGTGTATGGAGGTGGGTGGTACGTGTAGGAGAGAAGTGCGGAGTGTACGGCGGTAATTGAACCCTCGTCCCGATCTGAGTGCGGCCCGATCAAGATCCCAGGATTTTGCTTTTGTCCCGTGCATTGGGACTTTTTTTTGCACCGGTCGCAGCTTCTGGCTACGAAAATATGGCCGGAAGATCTCTTTCCGGCTAGCAGGTCTCTTTCCCTGTGTGTTCAGTGGAGAGGGGAGGGGCCTCTGATCCGTGCAGCCAATTGGCTTTTCTCTTTAGTGTACAAGTAGACAATTCACTTGTACACTGAAGCCGGTTAGCTGCATGGATCGGAGGCCCCTCCCCTCTCCACTGAACACATGGGGAAAGAGACTTGCAAATACAAATGGAGCTGCTGCCAACCCTCTGCCCTGTGGCCTGCTGCCGGTTTGTGTCCGACGAGAGGCAGAGCCAAGGGACTCTACTGGGGACACCAGATGTAAGGAGGGGCTCCACTGGGGGGCACCTGATGTAAGGAGGGACTCCGCTGGGGGCACCTGAGATGTTAGGAGGGACTCTACTGGGAACACCTGATGTAAGGAGGGACTCCACTGGGGGCACCTGATATAAGGAGGGACTCTACTGGGGGCACCTGATGTAAGAAGGGACTCCACTGGGGACACCTGATGTAAGGAGGGACTTCAGTGGGGACACCTGATGTAAGGAGGGACTCCACTGGGGACACCTGATGTAAGGAGGGACTCCACTGGGAACACCTGATGTAAGGAGGGACTCCGCTGGGGACACCCAATGTAAGAAGGGACTCCGCTGGGGCACCTGAGATGTAAGGAGGGACTGCACTGGGAACACCTGATGTAAGGAGAGACTCCACTGGGAACACCTGATGTAAATAGGGACTCCGCTGGGGACACCTGATATAAGGAGGGACTCCACTGGGGACACCCGATGTAAGAAGGGACTGCACTGGGGACACCTGATGTAAGGAGGGACTCCACTGGGGGCACCTGATGTAAGGTGGGACTCCGTTGGGGGCACCTGATGTAAGAAGGGATTCCACTGGGGACATCTGATGAATGGAGGGACTCCACTGGGGACACCTGATGTAAGGAGGGACTCCGCTGGGGGCACCTGATGTAAGGAGAGACTCTGCTGGGGACACCGGATGTAAGGAAGGACTCTGCTGGGAGTGCCTGATGTAAGGAGGAACTCTGCTGGGGGCACCTGATGTAAGGAGGGATTCTGCTGGGGGCACCGGATGTAAGGAGGGACTCTGCTGGGAATGCCTGATGTAAGGAGGGACTCTGCTGGGGGCACCTGATGTAAGGAGGGACTCTGCTGGGAATGACTGGTATAAAGTGAAGCTCTGCTGGGGACACCTAATGTAAGGAGGGACTCTGCTGGGAATGCCTGGTGTAAGGAGGGACTCTCCTCGGAATGCCTGGTGTAAAGAGGGACACTCCTGGGAATGCCTGGTGTAAGGAGGGACTCTGCTGGGGACACCTGATGGCATCTGTTGGCAGGCGAAGTGGCAAGTGACACACTCAGGGCTTCCACTGATTCTGCAGTATGGTGAGCTATTGAACTATTTAATTTTATATTACAATGTAATAATAGAAATAATGCACTTCAATCATCCTGACACCATAACAACCTTGGTGCCATGATGTATATATATATATATATATATATATATATATATATATATATATATATATAAAAAATGCTCTGCATTCAGTGTAGCCTATATATACAGTGCACAGTGTACAGTTTCTAATACAGTGCAGTTTCTAATACACTTCCTGCAATGTACACAGTATATAATACAGTGTGTACAGTTTCTAATACACTTCAGGCGGTGTACACAGTAAATAATACAGTGTGTAAAGTTTCTAATACACTTGTGTTGGTGTACACAGTATGTAGTACAGTGCAGCCGGTGTACAGTTTCTGATACACTTCTGGCGGTGTACACAGTATATAATACAGTGTGTACAGTTTCAAATACACTTCGGGTTGTGTACACAGTATATAATACAGTGCAGCCGGTGTACAGTTTCTAATACAGTGCAGGCGGTAAGGTGAATATGGTTAGTCAAAAAACATATCATGGAAGTAAAGAAAAAATAGGATTTTTTAAATACAGCTTACCTGTAAAATCCTTTTCTTGGGAATACACCACGGGATACATAGACTTTGATAATTACTTAGTGGGTTAGATCATCAGGTGATTGGACACTGGCAACCCTAATTACAAGGCGAGTTCCTCCCCTATATAACCCCTCCCATATGGAGAGTACCTCAGTTTTGTAGCATACCCAACGTATGATCCCGAAGAGGGGCGGGAGCTCTGTGCCCCGTGATGTATTCCCAAGAAAAGGATTTTACAGGTAAGCTGTATTTAAAAAATCCTATTTTCTTGTTCATACATCACGGGACACAGAGACTTTGATAATTACTTAGTGGGATGTCCCATAGCAATGCCCACATTGAGGGGAGGGAGACACAGATCAGAAAATATAGACAGCCAACGGACAAGAGGATCTATACTGCTGCCTGCAGCACACTGCACCCGAAAGCGGCATCCTCATGCCCTCTTACATCCACCTGATAGAATCTAGTGAATGTATGGACTGAAGACCAAGTTGCAGCCTTGCAGATCTGTGCCATGGAGGCCTGGTGATGCACTGCCCATGAAACACTAACTGCTCTAGTTGAGTGTGCTTTAACTTGAAAAGGAGGAATCTTCTTCTTTACACCATAAGCCTGAACAATAACCTGTCAAATCCATCTAGAGATAGTGGATTTCGATGCTGCCTGGCCCTTTTTTGGGCCTTCTGGCAGAATAAATAGACAATCAGTGTTTTGTATGTGAGCTGTTGCCTGCAGATAGATTCTGACTGCTCTTACAACATCTAAAGAGTGTAACAACTTCTCCTCCACGGACTGCGGATCTGGAAAAAAGGACGGTAGGACCACATCTTGATTCAGATGGAATCCTGAAACCACTTTTGGCAGAAAAGTCAGGTGAGGACTCAACACCATCCTGTCTTTGTAAATAATCAAATAAGGCTTTTTACAAGAAAGAGCTGCTAACTCCGATACCCTTCGAGCCGAGGATATGGCTACCAGAAAAACCAACTTCTTTCTCAAAAGAACTAAAGAAGCATGGTGCAATGGCTCAAAAGGTTGTTCCTGTAAAACAGACAAAACCAAATTCAAATCCCATGGGCACAGAGGAGGCTTAACTGGCGGATTCAAGCGTAGTGCCCCTGAACAAAGGCCCGGACCAGGGAATGAGAGGCAAGCGGTTTTTGAAAGAATACCGACAAGGCCGAGATCTGGCCCTTGATAGTGCTCCAGGCCAGTTTAATTTCTACGCCTAATTGAAGAAAGGCAAGAATCCTGCTAATGGCATACTTTCTAGGATGCCACCCCCTGCATTCACACCAGGAAACATATGCCTTCCAGATTCTGTAGTAGATGAGCCTAGAAGCCGGCTTCCTAGCATTACCCAGGGTGGACAGGACTGGCCCCGAGAGGCCACGACCCTTCAGAATGTGGGTCTCAACCGCCAAACCGTCAAATTCAGACTTCGTAAGGCAGGATGGAATATTGGACCCTGTGAGAGTAAATCTGGGCGCAGAACCCAAGAACCCAAGGTTTTCCTTCTGCCATCTTTACGATCTCCGCATACCAAGGTCGCCTGGGCCAAGCCGGAGCTACCAGAATTACCGGCTTTCCTTCCCTAATGACTCTCCGAAGGAATTGCGGGAGAAGTGGAACTGGAGAGAACACATAGATCAGAGAGTACCGATCCCATGGAATCATTAAGGCATCTGACCCTTGTGCTAGCAGATCCTTTATTATTGACACAAAGTTGTCCTGTTTCTTGTTGAACCTGGAAGTCAACAGGTCTACATTCGGGGTACCCCATTTTCAACATATGGCCTGAAATATCCACCCATCTCCACCCAAAAACTGAAACACTGCTATCTGCTTTTCTTATGTGTCTCCAATAATGCTGGTATGTGCTAACTGAACCATCTCCACCCAAAAACTGAAACACTGCTATCTGCTTTTCTTATGTGTCTCTAATAATGCTGGTATGTTATTTTTACTTAACCGTCTGTAGACCTGTCCACATTACAATGCTTTATTATCTCCCTGGTCTTATCCAAAATTATGGCCCGTTTAACTTTAGTGCCCTCTTGCTAGTCTGTTTCTGAATTAGGAATTTTGCCCTGTTAACCAGGCAAGCTTTATTACCTTCTGAGTGATAATTGAAATCCACCCACACCCCACCCCTATCAGTATAAATGTAAGCTTCTCTTGGGGGAAGCATTTGCAGGGGGCACACATTTGCAACTGGGCTCTTTCTGAAAGTGGCGATTTCTATAAGTGGAAGCACTTCTGACTCTGCACTTCAGCGAATGCACAAAGCGAAGTGACACAAGATAAACACTTTGAAAAACACCACACAGACATCAGGTGACCTAGTTTACCCCTTTCTCCTTGTAACATGCATTCTCTACCACTCTACCACTACCACCCCTCTTCTCCCCCCCACAGCATATATATATCACCTTCACTTCTGTCCTCTCCTTATTACTGCACCCACCAACTCCTGCTAATTCTAAGTCCACACACACTAAAAATCCAAGACCCTGGGCCATGTCCTTTCATATAAATCCCACTCCCATATTACCTCCCTCACCCTCTTGCTTCTCCTAACCTCTGGAGATATATCCCCAAACCCTGGGAATCCATCATTTAACTGTACCCCATGCAGCCATCACCCTGCACCCTCTGGCAGCAGCCGCAATCAACACAATTTAGTTCCCATTTCTATTCTTCCCAAGACCAGACTCCCTTTCTCTTGTGCCCTTTGGAACTCTCGCTCTGTCTGCAACAAACTCACCTCTCTCCATGACCTCTTCATCGCCAACTCATTTAACCTACTCGCCATTACTGAAACCTGGCTCCACGAATCCGACACTGCGTCTTCTGCTGCCCTATCCCATGGTGGTCTTCTCTGGACTCACTCCCCCAGATCCAGTGGACATAAGAGAGAAGGTGTCGGAATCCTTCTAGCCCCACATAGCACCTTTCAGGTACTTCAGCCACCTCCCTCTCTGTCACTCTCCTCTTTTGAAGCACACTGTATTCGTCTTTTCACTCCAATTTCTGTAAGGATAGCCGAATGATTAAAAAATAGTCCATAAGAAGAACCCAAAAAAGTGAGATAGCAATCACGGGTTTTTCAACCACATGGAGCCTCAGATGTGTGGGACCACCACCGACAGTAAGAGCCTGGCCGCTTACCAGAACCCCATGACCCCCCGTTACAGAGGGTCTAAATGGGCTTTTGAGATCCTAGTAGTCCGAGCTTTCCAGGAACAGAGATGGAAATGGGAACTGGAAGAAGCATCAGGTGTTGGAATGGAGATGGATGGGTCCACAGGAAGGAGGCTCAGCCCTCAGCAAAGCAATGTCATCATAGGAGAAAAGAAAGGGAGGGCTCCCATAGTGTAAAATCCGATAGCAATTTATTGCAGAAAAAATGTAAACACTTACATGTAAAATAAGACAATCAGCATCATCAGATGGAAGAACAGACTGTGGCACCGGCCGGATGACCACAGATAGCTCGTCCTGTTAGATATACAGCGGCAGTGGGAGGTGGCGCGATGATACCGCTCAGCCCTACGCTGCGTTTCGCAAAAAATGCATCTTCCAGGGGCACGATCTGCTCATCACATCACCTCCCTTAAATAACAAATCATAAGCCTCACCTTGGAATCCCCCACGCCGGACTTCCGCATTAGCCTCGAGCGCACGCATTGCTAGTGCGCATGCGCGAACAGGATCTACACTTCCCTATAAGCCTAAAACGTTCCTGGCCTCAGCGCTACCGCGCATGTGCGGCCTCGGACTAAGTGGGCGTCATTAGGTCATGCTTCAGGAGACGAGATCCGCCCACTTCAGGGGAGGATTTGTCAAGTTCTCGTGCGCGTGCGCACCCCCTAGTGTCAATCCGCACATGTGATAGGCAAACAGGCAGCCTAACGTGTAGCGCGGGTAGGGGTTAGGTGAGAGAGGAAAAACCGTAAAGAATGTATGGAAAATGTAGTAAAAAAAGATGCCAGCTGATACAATATGTATAGGACATCTAAAGCCAAATCAACAGGTTACTGCCCGATCAGATCACTCCCAAACAGATCGCTCACAGCAATCCCTGATGTTGGCATATGATTTAACTGGGAAAATGTAAATATGCAGGCCAAAGTGATAGGTGTGTCAAGGCTATATAAACACACCTGCTTGGTATTAATAACAAATGTTTAGGCAAGTTTAGGCGTGAATGTTGACACGCACAAACAGGAACCAAGAAATGTGTCCCAAGGGGACATGAACAGAGTGCAGAAAGCGACCTCTAGTGGTCAAAATAAAAATGCACACCCTCAAAGCCAGTCTCCTAGTATAATGAATAGTCAGACGGCTGTGTGAGTGAGCACAAAAACTAGATGGATGCAAATAAAAAGTGCATAAGAGTGCATAACAATTGGAATGAATCATAATTAAATTAATACAAGCTGTGAATGAATCATAATTAAATAAATGCAAGCTGTGAAACAGCACCTATACCTCGTACACATTGCTAAAAGCGGCCATGTCTAAAGTGGTCACCCGTAACAACCCACAGTCCTGATATGTGGTATATGTTTACATTGGGGGATGCATGTCTCAAAGATTCGCATGGCAACCAATTGGGTGTGACAAATAAAACGGACACCCCAACTATGGAACTAATTGTTAAAAAATAAAAATAAAAATAAAAATAAAAAATTAACACTGTGGGGCCTGAATGGTGACACATGCAGGCCCAACCTAAAATGGGTCATAAGGGGACATAGGAATATGAAAACCTAACATAGCGACCCCTAGTAGTCATCATAAAATCTCATCAGTGTATAAAAAGAGAAAATTTTAAAATAAACTCGATGGATGCTGCAATAATAATCTGAACACTAATCGCAGGGCATATCCGGTGGTCCGGACGTGGGGATCCCAATCAAGAATAACCCCCAAAAGTTTTGAACATTAATATGCAAAAAGAAAGAAAAAAGCCATATTTCACTACATCCCGTAATTCAGGCATTGTTAATAAAAGCATTAATATCAGTGTCCACATTCATACCATATGGTACATAACTTTTGACCTTATATATCCAGGACATCTCTGACTTGGAAATCTCCCTAATAAGTGAGCTGCCCCGCCAATGGGGTCTGTATTTGTCTATGCCCACGAATAAAGTCTTGGAGGGGTCCCTAGCATGGAATTGGTCGTAGTGCCTGGAAACGGGGTGTTTATCATACCCTCTTCTGATGTTTCCTATGTGCTCGTTTAAACGAACCCGTAGGGCCCTTTTGGTCCCCCCTATATATTGGAGACCACACGGGCATTGTAAGAGATAAACCACCCCTTCAGAACTACAGGTGATAAATGGTTCGATGTCGTGTGAAACTCCAGTGCTGGTGGATACAAATGACGTGATACGTCTTGATCTATTAGTGTTTAAGGAACACACTTGACATCTCCCACACCTATAGAACCCTGTTAGGTTTTGCAGGAAAGATCTATTTTCCCGTGGGGGGTCCTGAACTGTGGGTGCAATCTTATTTCCCTCCGGTCTCCTGGGGGTGTCGCTGACGTCCTTCTCCCATTTGGCCATGAAAATATTGGCCAAACTCAGGGCGTATTTGGCTCCCATGGCCACGCCGCGGTCCTGTCGGTAAAATTGCTGTTCGAACCAGAAGTAACTATGGCTCGCAGCATATTGCAAGAGTTCCATAATGAATAGGATTTGTGCAGGAGGTAAGTTAGAGTCTCGGTTAAGAAACAATTCCACCGCCTGTAAACCTAAATGGTGGGGAATGATGGTATAAAGGGATGAAACATCAGCAGTCACCATCCAGAGACCCTCCCTGGGAGTGATGTTAGAGAGTGTGTTGATAACCTGCTTAGTGTCCTTAATATAGGATGGGATCTTCACCACTAGCGGTTGTAAGAAATGGTCAATTTATTTGCTCACCCGGGACGTGATGGAATCAATCCCACTTACAATGGGACGTCCCGGGGGGCAAACTAGATCCTTATGGATCTTCGGGAGGTAATAAATGACTGGGGTTCTAGGGGCTACTGGAACCAAAAAACGTCCCTCTTTGTCATTCAGAATACCCCCCCGAAGTCCTCTGTCCACAATAGATTCCAATTCCCTCTTATACTTGATAAGAGGGTCCCTGTTCAGAATGGTGTAGGTGTTGGTATCGCCGACAATGCGATGCATCTCTGTTTGGTAATCGTGGCGATCTAATACTACGATTCCCCCACCTTTATCAGCCGGTCTTATGACCAAAGATTTGTTCTTACAAAGGGAATCTAGTCCAGTCTGAAGATCCCTATGCAGTCTGGCCTTCTTGACCCTAATTTGCTCTAGGTCACGTAGGACCACATTTCTAAAGACACGGATGGCTGGGGCCAGAGAGCCTGGGGGGTAAAGAGAGAGGCGTTTGCCAAACTTGTGTGTTGGTATTGGCTGTTAACCACTTCAGCCCCGGAAGGATTTACCCCCTTCCTGACCAGAGCACTTTTTACAATTTGGCACTGCGTCGCTTTAACTGCTAATTGCGCGGTCATGCAATGCTGTAACCAAACGAAATTTGCGTCCTTTTCTTCCCACAAATAGAGCTTTCTTTTGATGGTATTTGATCACCTCTGCCGTTTTTATTTTTTGCGCTATACACGGAAAAAGACCGAAAATTTTGAAAAAAAATGATATTTTCTACTTTTTGTTCTAAAAAAAATCCAATAAACTCAATTTTAGTCATACATTTAGGCCAAAATGTATTTGGCCACATGTCTTTGGTAAAAAAAATGTCAATAAGTGTATATTTATTGGTTTGCGCAAAAGTTATAGCGCCTACAAACTAGGGTACATTTTCTGGAATTTACACAGCCTTTAATTTATGACTGCCTATGTCGTTTCTTGAGGTGCTAAAATGGCAGGGCAGTACAAAACCCCCACAAATGACCCCATTTTGGAAAGTAGACACCCCAAGGAAATTGCTGAGAGGCATGTTGAGCCCATTGAATATTCATTTTTTTTGTCCCAAGTGATTGAATAATGACAAAAAAAAAAAAAAATTACAAAAAGTTGTCACTAAATGATATATTGCTCACACAGGCCATGGGCATATGTGGAATTGCACCCCAAAATACATTTAGCTGCTTCTCCTGAGTATGGGGATACCACATGTGTGGGACTTTTTGGGAGCCTAGCCACATGCGGGGCCCCGAAAACCAATCACTGCCTTCAGGATTTCTAAGGGCGTACATTTTTGATTTTACTCCTCACTACCTATCACAGTTTTGAAGGCCATAAAATGCCCAGATGGCACAAACCCCCCCCAAATGACCCCATTTTGGAAAGTAGACACCCCAAGCTATTTGCTGAGAGGCATGTTGAGTCCATGGAATATTTTATATTTTGACACAAGTTGCGGGAAAGTGACAATTTATTTATTTATTTATTTATTTTTTGCACAAAGTTGTCACTAAATGATATATTGCTCACACAGGTCATGGGCATATGTGGAATTGCACCCCAAAATACATTCTGCTGCTTCTCTTGAGTACGGGGATACCACATGTGTGGGACTTTTTAGGAGCCTAGCCGCGTACGGGACCCCGAAAACCAATCACCGCCTTCAGGATTTCTAAGGGTGTACATTTTTGATTTCACTCTTCACTGCCTATCACAGTTTCGGAGGCCATGGAATGCCCAGGTGGCACAAAACCCCCCCAAATGACCCCATTTTGGAAAGTAGACACTCCAAGCTATTTGCTGAGAGGCATGGTGAGTATTTTGCAGCTCTCATTTGTTTTTGAAAATGAAGAAAGACAAAAAAAAAAATTTTTTTTTTCTTTTTTTAATTTTCAAAACTTTGTGACAAAAAGTGAGGTCTGCAAAATACTCACTATACCACTCAGCAAATAGCTTTGGGTGTCTACTTTCCAAAATGGGGTTATTTGGGGGGGGGTTTGTGCCACCTGGGCATTCCATGGCCTCCGAGACTGTGATAGGCAGTGAAGAGTGAAATCAAAAATTTACGCCCTTAGAAAGCCTGAAGGCGGTGCTTGGTTTTCGGGGTCCCATACGCGGCTAGGCTCCCAAAAAGTCTCACACATGTGGTATCCCCGTACTCAGGAGAAGCAACAGAATGTATTTTGGGGTGTAATTTCACATATTCTCATGGCATGTTTGAGCAATATATAATTTAGTGACAACTTTGTGCAAAAAAAAAAAAAAAAAAATTTGTCTCTTTCCCGCAACTTGTGTCACAATATAAAATATTCCATGGACTCGACATGCCTCTCAGCAAATAGCTTGGGGTGTCTACTTTCCAAAATGGGGTCATTTGGGGGGGGTTTGAACTGTCCTGGCATTTTATGCACAACATTTAGAAGCTTACGTCACACATCACCCACTCTTCTAACCACTTGAAGACAAAGCCCTTTCTGACACTTTTTGATTACATGAAAAAATTATTTTTTTTTGCAAGAAAATTACTTTGAACCCCCACACATTATATATTTTTTTAAAGCAAATGCCCTACAGATTAAAATGGTGGGTGTTTAATTTTTTTTTTTCACACAGTATTTGCGCAGCGATTTTTCAAACGCATTTTTTGGGGAAAAAACACACTTTTTTACATTTTAATGCACTAAAACACACTATATTGCCCAAATGTTTGATGAAATAAAAAAGATGATCTTAGGCCGAGTACATGGATACCAAACATGACATGCTTTACAATTGCGCACAAACGTGCAGTGGCAACAAAATAAATACATTTTTAAAAGCCTTTAAAAGCCTTTACAGGTTACCACTTTAGATTTACAGAGGAGGTCTACTGCTAAAATTACTGCCCTCGATCTGACCGTCGCGGTGATACCTCACATGCATGGTGCAATTGCTGTTTACATTTGACACCAGACCGACGCTTGCGTTCGCCTTAGCGCGAGAGCAGGGGGGACAGGGGCGCTTTTTTTTTTTTTTTTTTTTCTTTATTATTTTTTTGCTTTTTTATCTTATTTTAAAACTGTTCCTTTCATTTTTTTTTTTTTTAATCATTTTTATTGTTATCTCAGGGAATGTAAATATCCCCTATGATAGCAATAGGTAGTGACAGGTACTCTTTTTTGAAAAAATTGGGGTCTATTAGACCCTAGATTTCTCCTCTGCCCTCAAAACATCTGACCACACCAAGATCGGTGTGATAAAATGCTTCCCCAATTTCCCAATGGCGCTATTTACATCCGGCGAAATCTAAGTCATAAAATGCTCGTAACTTCCGGTTTCTTAGGCCATAGAGATGTTTGGAGCCACTCTGGTCTCTGATCAGCTCTATGGTCAGCTGGCTGAATCACCGGCTGCATTCTCAGGTTCCCTGTTGAGAGAGGAGAGCCAGAGAAAAACACGGAAGACGGTGGGGGGGGGGCATTCTCTCCCACTGCTTGTAAAAGCAGTCTAGAGGCTAATTAGCCACTAGGATTGCTTTTACATGAAAGCCGACCGCTGGCTGAAAAGAATGATACCAAGATGATACCTAAACCTGCAAGCATCATTCTGGTATAACCACTCAAAGTCGTGAATGGCGTACCTGAAGACAAAAAAATGGTTAACAATAAAGCACAGTAAACGGTAAAGTATAAAAAATTGCATACCTGAAAAGCAAACATGATAAAACATAATAACAATAAAACATTGCAGAATAGAATACAGTAAAAAAGAGCAGAACAATAGAGAGAATAGAGAGAGAGAGAATAGAGAGAGAACAATAAAATGACAACTATTATTTTTTATTTTATATTTTTGTTTGTGTTTTTTTTTTTTTTTTACACTTTTTTTGTAACTGTAATTTTTATAACTGTAACCGGTTCCAGGTTCGGGTCTCTCAAAATGCGATGGCATCTTGGGAGACCCTGTGAAAGTGTGTCCTAGTCTGTGCAATGCTGTACCCTACGCTAATACTCAACTAGTGAATGGTAGCGTTCAAAACATTCACCAATGCAAAGACCAGGATTGTCAGGACAGGAGGGACAATAATAGAGGGTGTCACGCCTATATCCGCTTTTGCTGCAGACACAACATCTTTTTTGGGGGGGTTCGTTGGGTAGGGGTACTCGGGAGGACATAAAAATGCCTCTCATGCAGCCGACTGCATTTGGTTGGGGATGTGAATGGGGGAAGTACGGGCGCTGCAGAAGTGGTGGGTTCCCAATTAGGATTGGCGAATGCAGCAGGAAGGGCATTATGGGCACGACGGGCCTGTGTTTGTCTTCTTGGTGGCAGCGGGACACTACTTGTGCTTGCCACCTCACCAGCTTGAACTGCACTTATGGGACTCGCCACGTCACCAAGTGTTACTGCAGTGCTGGTTTGACTACGACCGGGGTGTACTAGGCCGCTGGCGCTTGCCAGTTCACCAAAACGCTACCAAAAAAACTGTTAACGATCGCAGGGATCAGGCCTGACTCTGCGAACGCTGCAGTTATGCGTTTAGTGTTTTGTAAGTGACAGTGATCGATCGATACTGCACTTGGGTGGGCTGGGCCGGGCGGAGGGGCAAAACGCAGGTGCTAGCAGGTATCTGGGCTGATCCCGCTAACACTGCGTTTTTGGGAATCCTAAACTGCTGGGGATGCTAGTATAGATCTGATCGGATCAGATATTGATGCGTTCAGATACTATACCACTAAGGGAGGTGTACGGTGCGTGCGTGGGTGTTAGCGGTACTGGCACTAACCTGACGCTGCCTGGGGCTGGTGCTTGCCATTTCACCAAAACGCTACCAAAAAAACTGTTAGCGATCGCAGGGATCAGGCCTGACTCTGCGAACGCTGCAGTTATGCGTTTAGTGTTTTGTAAGTGACAGTGATCGATCGATACTGCACTTGGGTGGGCTGGGCTGGGCCGGGCGGAGGGGCAAAACGCAGGTGCTAGCAGGTATCTGGGCTGATCCCACTAACACTGCGTTTTTGGGAACCCTAAACTGCTGGGGACGCCAGTATAGATCTGATCGGATCAGATCAGATATTGATCCGATCAGATACTATACCACTAAGGGAGGTGTACGGTGCGTGCGTGGGTGTTAGCGGTACTGGCACTAACCTGACGCTGCCTGGGGCTGGTGCTTGCCAGTTCACCAAAACACTACCAAAAAAACTGTTAGCGATCGCAGGGATCAGGCCTGACTCTGCGAACGCTGCAGTTATGCATTTAGTGTTTTGTAAGTGACAGTGATTGATCGATACTGCACTTGGGTGGGCTGGGCCGGGCGGAGGGGCAAAACGCAGGTGCTAGCAGGTATCTGGGCTGATCCCGCTAACACTGCGTTTTTGGGAATCCTAAACTGCTGGGGATGCTAGTATAGATCTGATCGGATCAGATATTGATGCGTTCAGATACTATACCACTAAGGGAGGTGTACGGTGCGTGCGTGGGTGTTAGCGGTACTGGCACTAACCTGACGCTGCCTGGGGCTGGTGCTTGCCATTTCACCAAAACGCTACCAAAAAAACTGTTAGCGATCGCAGGGATCAGGCCTGACTCTGCGAACGCTGCAGTTATGCGTTTAGTGTTTTGTATGTGACAGTGATCGATTGATACTGCACTTGGGTGGGCTGGGCCGAGCCGGGCGGAGGGGCAAAACGCAGGTGCTAGCAGGTATCTGGGCTGATCCCGCTAACACTGTGTTTTTGGGAACCCTAAACTGCTGGGGACGCTAGTATAGATCTGATCGGATCAGATATTGATCCGATCAGATACTATACCACTAAGGGAGGCGTATGCTGCGTGCGTGGGTGTTAGCGGTACTGGCGCTAATCTGACGCTGCCTGGGGCGACGCATATCACCGCCGGGCGATCGGGGGGCTAAATCTTTATTCGGTAATAAACGGCGGGTGCCCTGACACTATAAAAAATAAACAAACTAACCAGCGTCACCCGTAACGGTTATACAGTGATCAGTGGTGAAAGGGTTAACTAGGGGGCAATCAAGGGGTTAAAACATTTATTCGGTAGTATATGGGGGTCCCTGTCGCTATAAAACGCTGACGGCGAACCTAAATATTTACGTCCCTAACTAGCGTCACCAGCGACACTAATACAGTGATCAGAAAAATGATCGCTTAGCGACACTGGTGACGGGGGGGTGATCAAGGGGTTAAAACTTTATTAGGGGGGGTTAGGGGGGTATCCTAGACCTAAAGGGGGCCTAACACTAACCGCCCTGACACTGTAACTGTCACAAACTGACACCAATGCAGTAATCAGAAAAAAAAAAAAAAAAACCTGCTTGGTGTCAGTTTGTGACGGGGGGGGTGATTGGGGGGGGGATCGGGGGGCGATCGGGGGGGGATCGGGGTGTTTTGTGTGCCTGGCATGTTCTACTGTGTGTGTAGTGTGTTGGTGCACTCACATTACAGTCTTCTCTCCTCGGCCCGGAACGGAAAATACCGAGCCGAGGAGAGATGACATCATTTCCTCTGCCTCTGTGCACAATACAGAGGCAGGGAAATGATCCCATTGGCTGGGAGCGATCGCGAGGGGGGGGCCACGAATGGATGGCCTCCCCCTCACCACCGATCGCCGGGGGAGATTTGCCGACCGCCGCAGGCACCGGGGGGGGGGGGGGTCCGATCAGACCCCCCACCCGCGGGCAGGCAAGGACGTACCTGTAAGTCCTTTTGCCTGCCCGTGCCATTCTGCCGACGTATATAGTCGTGCGGCGATCGGCAAGTGGTTAACATTATTCACCCTATTGATGGGATTAGACAGCATGTACCGCTTAATGTTTAATTTGCGTGTAAATTTTGCACGTCCATGTAGGTTTGAAATTTGCTCAGACTCCTAGGTGGAGCAAATTTCAAACCTTTGTCCAAAAGCCTCTTCTCAGCATCAGTGAGCGTTTGTTTGGACAAATTAAAAATGCCTGAACCTAGGTCTTTCTTTTTTTTTGAGTGTCTGGATTCGCCTCCACCCTCTAGTTCCTCTTTTCGTTCTCCCGAGCGTTTGGGTGCTCGGGTGTCCTTGGGAAAACCCCAATTGGGATTATTGTCATCCATTGAGTTTATTTTAAAATTTTCTCTTTTTATACACTGATGAGATTTTATGATGACCACTAGGGGTCGCTATGTTAGGTTTTCATATTCCTATGTCCCCTTATGACCCATTTTAGGTTGGGCCTGCATGTGTCACCATTCAGGCCCCACAGTGTTAATTTTTTATTTTTATTTTTTAACAATTAGTTCCATAGTTGGGGTGTCCGTTTTATTTGTCACACCCAATTGGTTGCCATGCGAATCTTTGAGACATGCATCCCCCAATGTAAACATATACCACATATCAGGACTGTGGGTTGTTACGGGTGACCACTTTAGACATGGCCGCTTTTAGCAATGTGTACGAGGTATAGGTGCTGTTTCACAGCTTGCATTTATTTAATTATGATTCATTCACAGCTTGTATTAATTTAATTATGATTCATTCCAATTGTTATGCACTCTTATGCACTTTTTATTTGCATCCATCTAGTTTTTGTGCTCACTCACACAGCCGTCTGACTATTCATTATACTAGGAGACTGGCTTTGAGGGTGTGCATTTTTATTTTGACCACTAGAGGTCGCTTTCTGCACTCTGTTCATGTCCCCTTGGGACACATTTCTTGGTTCCTGTTTGTGCGTGTCAACATTCACGCCTAAACTTGCCTAAACATTTGTTATTAATACCAAGCAGGTGTGTTTATATAGCCTTGACACACCTATCACTTTGGCCTGCATATTTACATTTTCCCAGTTAAATCATATGCCAACATCAGGGATTGCTGTGAGCGATCTGTTTGGGAGTGATCTGATCGGGCAGTAACTTGTTGATTTGGCTTTAGATGTCCTATACATATTGTATCAGCTGGCATCTTTTTTTACTACATTTTCCATACACTCTTTACGGTTTTTCCTCTCTCACCTAACCCCTACCCGCGCTACACGTTAGGCTGCCTGTTTGCCTATCACATGTGCGGATTGACACTAGGGGGTGCGCACGCGCACGAGAACTTGACAAATCCTCCCCTGAAGTGGGCGGATCTCGTCTCCTGAAGCATGACCTAATTAGTCCACTTAGTCCGAGGCCGCACATGCGCGGTAGCGCTGAGGCCAGGAACGTTTTAGGCTTATAGGGAAGTGTAGATCCTGTTCGCGCATGCGCACTAGCAATGCGTGCGCTCGAGGCTAATGCGGAAGTCCGGTGTGGGGGATTCCAAGGTGAGGCTTATGATTTGTTATTTAAGGGAGGTGATGCGATGAGCAGCTCGTGCCCCTGGAAGACGCATTTTTTTGCGAAACGCAGCGTAGGGCTGAGCGGTATCATCGCGCCACCTCCCACTGCCGCTGTATATCTAACAGGACAAGCTATCTGTGGTCATCCGGCCGGTGCCACAGTCTGTTCTTCCATCTGATGATGCTGATTGTCTTATTTTACATGTAAGTGTTTACATTTTTTCTACAATAAATTGCTATCGGATTTTACACTATGGGAGCCCTCCCTTTCTTTTCTCCTATGATGACATTGCTTTGCTGAGGGCTGAGCCCCCTTCCTGTGGACCCATCCATCTCCATTCCAACACCTGATGCTTCTTCCAGTTCCCATTTCCATCTCTGTTCCTGGAAAGCTCGGACTACTAGGATCTCAAAAGCCCATTTAGACCCTCTGTAACGGGGGGTCATGGGGTTCTGGTAAGCGGCCAGGCTCTTACTGTCGGTGGTGGTCCCACACATCTGAGGCTCCATGTGGTTGAAAAACCCGTGATTGCTATCTCACTTTTTTGGGTTCTTCTTATGGACTATTTTTTAATCATTCACAATGATTTTCTAATATATCTATTTTATTTGGACTTTTTTTTTTTTTATATTTGTTTGCACTGATTGTGATTCATTATTGCACATATGGTTTATGTATTCACTTACACAGGTTGCATTTAGTGTTTTTGGTGTGACTTATTGGTCACACATTCACTATTTATATAGCGCGAATCATCCCATTTTTCTTATTATCTCTCACTGCCCATCCCGCATCCCCGCTCTACTGCCCTCACTCAGAACCGACAGCTGCACCTGCCTCTGTGCTAAATGGACCAGTGCTGCCACCAATGCAGTGACAATGCACATTTGGTGGCACTGGCTGGCATGGCAAGTGACAATCCACAAATAGTGGCAGGTGACGTGGCAAGCGATCATCCATATCTGGTGTCAGGTGACATGGCAAGCAATCATCCACATCTGGTGGCAGGCGATGTGGCAAGTGACAATCTGCAAATGGTGGCAGGTGACGTGGCAAATGACAATCCACATCTGGTGGCAGGGGACATGGCAAGTGACAATCCACATCCGGTGGCAATCGATGTGGCAAGTGAAATCCACATCTGGTGGCAGGCGACATGGCAAGTGGCAATCCACATCTTGTGGCAGGTGACAGAGGCAAATGACAAGCTGCATCTGGTGGCAGGAGATGTGGCAAGTGACACACCCAGGGCTCCCACTGATTCTGCATTGTGGTGAGTTGAACCACTTCATTATATATTACAATGTAACAATAGAAATAATGTGCTTAAATCATCCTGACACCATACCAACCATGGTGCCATGATGTTTGAAGTGCCAACACCAGCCATTGCCCTGACAAATTGCCTGCAAAAAATTGCTTACCACCCCCCCCCCCCCACCGCTGCTATGGGCTTAGCATGTCCCTTAGTAAAAGCAACTGAAAGTAAACACAAAAACACATTGGGGATGTTAACCCTTTGATCACCCTAGATTTTTAACCCCTTCCCAGCCAGTGTTATTATTACAGTGACAGTGCATATTTTTACCACTGATCACTGTATTAGTGTCACTGGTTCCCACAAAGTGTCAGTGTCAGATTGTTCACCGCAATATCGCAGTCCCGCCTTAAGTCACTGATCACACCCATTAGTATTACTAGTATTAAAAAAAAATCCAGTATTTACAGTATACCGTAGTTTGTAGACGCAATAAATTTTGCGCAAACCAATCAATATACGCTTTTTGGGATTTTTTTTTACCAAAAATATGTAGCAGAATACATATTGGCCTAAATGTATGAAGAAATTTGATTTTTTACATTTTTTTATTGGATATATTTTATAGCAGAATGTAAAAAATATTGTATTTTTTTTTCAAAATCATATTTTTTGTTTATGGCTAAAAAAAAAAAAAACACAGTGGTGATCAATTACCACCAAAAGAAAGCTCTATTTGTGGAGAAAACAAATTACATAAATTAAATTTATGCTGCATAACCGCGCAATTGTCAGTTAAAAGTAACGCAGTGTCGTATAGCAAGAAATGGCCTGGTCATGAATGGGGGTAAATCTTCCAAAGGGCAAGTGGTTAAGATCTCACTAAACTAAGATCAACCGTGCTTCGCTGTAACACAGCTATACACTCCCCATGGCAGCTCGATCCCCTATGGCTCCAATCAGATGGTATATGAGGCAAAGGTAAAACAAAGTAACACAGGAATCGCCAGGGATGGAGATGACTGTGTGGTGTGAAATATTAAGTGATTTTAGGTCTGTGACGTCATTGCCCATGCCAGCAGAGCTGCGGAACTCGTGGCAGTGCCATCTTTGTTCAGTATGAGCCTTCTGTTTCTTATTTGAGTTGAATACTTAAATAAATATTAATATATATCATGACATACGGCACTATGAGATCTGCCATTTGTTTTATCTCTCATATTGGATTGATTGGACTAGTAGTTTGCAAAAAATAGATATACTATTGTTTATGCTTTCTTTCTTTTCAGTCCGCAGAAAGTGGCAAGGACACTGCATTTTTGGTAAGGTCAACAGGTATTTTGTGCACTTACTAGAAATGTTCTTAGTCTGAAAAATTAAAACTATTGAAGCCACACCACCTAACGACTGTTAAGTTGCAATATATTACATTTTTATTTTTGGGGTTGGATACATGTTAAAACCATTTTGTTATGCAAACTGTAAGGGGAAAGTCAGAATTCAGAAAAAACATAACACCAGCTCTGCACTTTGTAGAAAATTGATGATATTTTCCATTACATATATTGATTTATACTTTACTGTATATTCTTTACCTCTCAGCTCCGGAGTCAGTGAATGTCCAACTTCATCCAGCAAAATCTGATCCACCAGACCCTCACCTATAGGAAAATAAAGAAATAAAAGCTATATCCCCTGGTCACATCCATTTGAGGCAGACCCCAAAAGGATGCATTTGAAAGATGTCTAAACTTTTATATGTTACTTTTTATATGTGCAGTGGATGAAAAATTATTGACAAATGAACTTGAAATTGACATATTACCCTGATAAACCACCATCAAACAGTTTTGTTAAATAGAACAAAAAAGTTATACCTGTATCACTGCTGGCTGCACGTTCTGCAAAATTTTTAGCATTCAAGACTTCCATTGTGTTAGATGCCTGCGTCCCCTGCTGCGTAATGTGGTTCCCCCTCCAGCTAAAATGTCACTACTGTGTCTCATAATTGTCACAATTATTACTGCAAACTAGGGTTGCACCAATACCGGTATCGATCCCAATACTAACATTTGTAAGAGTATCGGTACTCGTGCAAATGCTCTGATACCTGAAACCGATACACTCAGGCTCAGTTCTTTCAGCTGTCAGCAGGATTCCCCCACTGACAGCTGAAATGTAAAAAATAAAAAAGGCAGCAATTATCCGTTGTTCTGTCCTTAACAACCAATGACTTATTCAGCTGTCAGAGGGGTTCCCATGTTGACAGTTGAAGTATAACCAAAGTCCCGACAATTGGAGCTGTCAACAAAAAAAGCAACCAGGCAATATTTATCAACAACATTGCTCAGCCACTGAAATAGAAAGATAAAAAGAAACATTTTTTCTTTTTGTATCTTTCTGTTTATTTATCTACAGATCAAACTTTGACCTTCTAATGAAGTCAGTTTAAAGGAGTTAACCCCCTTAGCGCCGACCATACACACAGTTGCGGCCTCGGCTTTAAGGGGTTATACCGGTATGATGCCCGCAGCTGAATGCATCATCCTGGTACCATTTTTTAGAGCGGGCGGTCGGCTCTTCAGAGATAACAACTGATGTGGCTAAAAGCCGCTCGGCTGTTATCCCGAAGGAGCGAGAGGGGACATCCTCCCCTCCCGCCACCTTCCGCCACTCTTGCGGGCCTCCCATCCCACCGGGAGACCCGATCCACGATCCGGCACTTCCACCGGCTAGTGTGAGAGTCTCCTATGTAAAAACACAGACGCGTCGTCACAACGTCACTTCCGTTTTACTCGGCTGTCAATGGCGCCGTTTTAAAAAAAAATTACAGTATTCAGAATCGCCCTTTTTTGGCGATCTGAAAACTTTGAAGTGCAAAAGAGGGATTTGGGGTCTTTTAGCCCCCAATCCCTCCATAAAGAGTACCTGTTACCACCTTCTACTGTCACAAGGGATGGTTACATTCCTTGTGACAGCAATAAAAGTGATCAAATGTATTTATTTTTAAAAGCGACAATGTAAAAAAATTAAAATAAATAAGAAAAAAATGTTTTTTTAAAAGCGCTCCCGTCCCCACGAGCTCGCGCAGCAAAGAAAACGCACATGTAACTCACGCCCGCATATGTAAATGGTGTTCAAATCACACATGTGAGGTATCTCCGTGATCGGAAGAGCGAGAGCAATAATTCTAGCAACTCTAATCTGGTAACCGTTAATTCTTTTTAAAGCACCGCCTATAGAGATTTTTAGGTACCGTAGTTTGTCGCCATTCCATGAGTGTGTGCAATTTCAAAGTGTCTTTTTTCCCCAAAAATTGCATTTGAAAGACCGCTGCACAAATACAGTGTGACAATCGCCATTTTATTCTCAGATTCTCTGCTAAAAATATATATATATAATGTTTGGGGGGTTCTAAGTAATTTTCTAGCAAAAAATACGGATTTTAACTTGTAAGCAACAAATGTCAGAAATAGGCTTAGGCATGAAAGGGTTATAGAGGCAGAAAGTTTTGTATCTTAATGCATTCTATGCATTAAGATAAAAAACTTTTGTGTGTAGCAGCCTCCCCAGCCCCGCCCCCTAATCACTTACCTGATCCCCATCTCTCTGTAGCGATGTCTACGAGTGTCTTAGCCGTCCGGGACTCTCCTCCTGATTGGCTGAGACACAGCAGCGGTGCCATTGGCTCCAGCGGCTTTCAATCAAAGTCAGTTAGCCAATCAGAAGATAGAGGAGGTGGGGCCAGGTCAGGGCTCCGTGTCTCTATCTGGACACAGGGAGCTGTGACTCGGTTCAGGTGCCCCCATAGCAAGCTGCTTGCTGTGGGGGCACTCAACAGGAGAGAGGGACCAGGAGGAGTGAAGAGGCACCTGAGAAGAGGAGGATCCAGGCTGCCCTGTGCAAAACCAACTGCATAGGGCAGATAAATATAACATGTTTGTTTTTTATTTTTTTTTTTAAATTAGACTTTACAATCACTTTAGAGCAACTTGTCAAGTAAAAAAAAAATTTTTCTTGTTTTTATATTAATGTTTTTCTGTTTAACCCTTAATTTACGCTAATCAGCCTTAATTAACTCTTTATTCTCCTTCTCCATTTAATTATTATTTTATTACTGATTTTTTTTGTTCACTTCTATTTTATAAACTAATAATAATTAAAACTTTTTTTGCTTGCTTTGTTCGTTAATGCTTTTACACCTTTAACATATATATATACACGTGTCACATTGAAAAAAAGCACAATATTTTTTAAAAATAAACCTTATTCTAATTTGTAAATCATAAATAGTTTTTCCCTTGTTTTTTTTGGCTTAAATGTGCCAAACCAATGAGAAAGGAATTGACAATACCTACCGCAACTGTTTTGTTTACACTTCAGCTGTCAGCAATGGTACAAAGCATTGAAAAGTTATTTACAAATGAAATAATGCATGATAAATGTATTCTCATTGTGGCACTACCCCATATATTGAGCATGCCAAACCATAAATTGTTTTTCCCTGTGGAGGAAAGACCAGAATCCAGCTGGATAAGGGGCTCCTAATGCACAGGAAAAAGGGACTTTAAATGTGCCAAACCAATGAGAAAAGAAACAGAAATAAATGATATGTATAAAAGAATGTCTCACATCATAAAAGCATGAGTTTATTGTATCGTGTTAAAAGATGCCATCTGAGTTAAAATCAAGACAGTTATAGGTACTAGAAGCGTATGAAATTTATGCGTTTCGCTACATTTGCTTCTTCAGGACTTACACTTGGAGAGGGTAACTGAGAAAATAAAATAAACTTATAACAGAGATTGAAGCAAACAAATCAGAAAAAATAAACCAAATGCCAAATAATACATACATTTACATAAGTCATATTAGCCAGAGAGGACCGGAAAAAAGAAAAAAAAAGAAAAAAAAAGGGGGTGTAAGGGGACAGGCAGGGGAACAATGGGAATCTGGAAAAATCCATGGGGACATCATAAAACACAGGAGGCCAAGATACTGTTTCACTTTGAAATTAGGGTCGATAGGACTCTCTTTGGCTCGTCTATACACCCGTTTTAGACATTTTCTACTGTAGCCTCTAGCTAAAAATCTTTGTCTGAGTTTGCCAGCCTCATCCTCAAAGTTTGCAAGATCAGAACAATTTCTACGTATACGGGCATATTGCCCCATGGGGATGCCTTTGATGACATGCTGTGGAAAAGTTCTCTGTGGGTGTAATAGAGCATTACTGGCCGTGGATTTATGAAATAAGCGAATAGTGATTTGATTATCGATGTTCTTTTTTATGTAGAGGTCTAGAAAGAGAAGACTTTGTCTATCCCATGTGAGAGTGAAAAATAAATTGAAAGATCTCTGCAACACTACTGAGGGTCCTGTCCAAAAAAATCTAAATATCATCGATGTATCGCCGCCATAAATCAACATGGCAGAGATACACCGGCGTCTGTGGCAAACGAATGATATCAAGGTATGTGGATGTTTTCAACCATTTCGAGCTTTTGATCATGTACTATATCCTGCACTTTTCTAACTAATCTGGGTGGGTTGTTGTTGTTCATTCAGGGCACACTAATGCGGGCTACACAGTTTTCCTGGATATCAATCTTCTCTTCCCACTCTTATCCCAGGACATATAAGGAATTTACCTTTTGAAAAAATGTGTTCTTTGATACAGAACCCCTAAAAGGTGTGTTGCAGTAGAGGTTGTTGTTTGAGAACATGAGCTTTTTATGGAATTGTCAGAAGCCATAAATCAGACCGAGACAGAAGTACAGTTAAATCACACTTGTTTAATAATAAAAGTACATAGAACAAACGTATTCAAAACATAGCCAAAGTTCGGTAACCGGAACGGATATTCAGACAAGTCAGGAAGTCAGGAAGCCAGGAATCAGCGTAGTGGAACAGCAAGCAGGATCTGGAGCCAGAAGGAATGTCAGCCAAGCAAGTCTTTAACAGGAGCACAGGAGAAAGTCTCTGTGATGTTGACCAAGGCGAAGGCAGAGATCATCTGGGCTGGACGGCTTAAGTAAGCAGGACTGACGAGCAGGATATCATCAACAGGTGAGTCACTGTGGAGAGATAGGAGCTGACAATTAGCCGACAGCTGAGTGGCCAGCTCAGAGAAGGAAGGGCTGAGCCCAGCCCTAAAAGGAATGCAGGTTTTTAGCTTAATATATGATTTTTTTATTTTTGGCTCAAGATTATTATCTACCTTTCAGACACACATGCTTGCTGCACACTAGCTATTCACTAGGCCCCTTTTGTGTTTTTGGGGCACCTGGGGAGCCCTGCAGACTTTCAACTCCTCTCCTGGGCCATTTGAAGGGTTTTTACAGGATATCTCACGCTTATTGTTAGGATATATGATTTGGGTAAATTAGTTATTTTTAGTTGTATACCCCTTGGGGTGGTGGTTGGTGGCCCCTTGTGTTTTATGAGGTCCTCCCGATGGATTTTTCCCAATTCCTTTTGTCCTACTCAGCGTCCCCTTCCACCTTGCCCCCCCCTCCTTTTTTTTAATTTTTTTTGCATCCCCTCTGGCTAACTTGACTTATGTAAATGTATGTATTATTTGGCATTTGGTTTAATTTTTTCTGATTTGTTTGTTTCAATCTCTGTTACAAGTTTGTTTTATTTTTTCGGTGCCATCTCCAAGCGTAAATCCTGAAGAAGCAAATGTAGTGAAACACGTCGATTTCATACGCTTGTAGTACCTATAACTGTCTGTTTGACTATATTCTTTTTGCATTGTTGATTTGAACTCAGACGGCATCTTTTAAAACAATACAATAAACTCATGCTTTTATGATGTGAGATATTCTTTTGTACATATCATTTATTGTTGTTTCTTTTCTCATTGGTTTGGCACATTTAAAGTCCCTTTTCCCTGTGCATTAGGAGCCCCTTATCCAGCTGGATTCTGGTCCTTCCTCCACAGGGAAAAACAATTTACGGTTTGGCATGCTCAATATATGGGGTGGTGCCACAATAAGAATACATTTAGATGTTTGCCGGGTTCACACTGCTCTTATCATGCATTATTTAATTTGTAAATAACGTTTCAATGCTTTGAACCATTGCTGGCTGAAGTTTAAACAAAACACTTGCGGTAGGTATTGGTAATTGGTATCAGTCAGTACTAAAAATAAAGTATTGGTACTCATACTCTGAAAAAAAAACTGGTATTGGTGCATCCCTACTGCAAAAACAAATTCCTGTTACCTGTTTGGTTGATTTCCTTCAGAACTGACAATAAATTAGGATGAGGATGATGTTCCTGTAGCACATAGAGACATTTCCAGAGTCCAATCACAGCTTTCCTTCCCTGATCCTGAATATCTTTCAACAAGATGTGAGAGAAACAAGCAACCCCAGATCCTTCTTTTATTGACCTGTATTTCTAAAACACACAGACACATTATTGTTGCCCAGTAGGTTTTAAACACACATATATTGTAGTTATTCATGTACATTATCTGCATTAAATTGCTAGAGTTTTCTACATATTTTAATACAAAAAATAGAACAGAAGCTAAAGACAAAAAAATAAAACTGGTATGATTAATGTAGAAATGATGTGACTATGCATTACATTTAATAACGCCAACAATGTTTTTTTCATCAAGAGTTTGACATGGTTGGAATTGTAACCATTTTATCAAAGGGTGGAAGGGGAATTTGCAGGTATGAAGTGCAATCATCTACCTCAGGGCTGGTGCAAAGATTTTTTTTCTACTTAGGTGAAGGTGCATTTTACCCCCCCCCCCCCCTCACCCCTGATCCTGGCACCCTAAGGCAGCTGCATATGTCCCCAACTGCTGCAATCTGTCCTCACTTCCAATAAAAGTCTGTGGTTGGTGCAAGGTCCCTTGGCTGATCCCTGTGGACGGATCCCTTTCCCCCCCTACTTTTGACTTCTTGTGTTAAAGTTCCTATTGGGTGGGATTCTGTTCCCCATTGTATCCCCCTGCACACCAGTTCCCCTCTGTACCTCCAACATACCTGTTATTCACTAAACCCCCCTCCATGTTCCTATTCCCCACTGTACCCCCTCAACATACCTGTTCCCCACTGTACCCCCAGCACTCCTATTCCCCACTGTACCCCCCCAGCACTCCTATTCCTCACTAACCCCCTGAACACATGTTCCTCACTATACCTACCTTGCACACCTATTCCCCACTGTACCCCCCTGAATTCATCTTCCTTACTGTACCCCCTGCACACCTGTTCCCCACTGTACCTGCACATCTACTTTCCAGCTGTACCCCCTTGCTCTACTGCTGTAGCCCCCTATACATGGCTACTCCACCACTCTAGCTCCCCCATGCTTATATTCTACTAATGTACTTCCCTGCATGCTGGTTACATGACTGTACTTCCTACCTGGCACCCCTAAAATAAGCTGGTGGCACAATAAACTTGAAAGCAGATTCCAAGTTTTTAATGAGCAAGTGACTTGGCACAGCACTAAGTGCAACATGCTACCTGTGCTCCCACTACCTGAGCCGGTGGTGATTAGGGTGACCACATTTCCAAACTGCCATTCAGGGACACCCCCCCCTGCACCCACGCCCCCCCAAAAAATCAACGGGGCAGCACGGCTATACTGCTGGCAAAATGCCCCTGCGGCGGCATTTTGCAGGCGGATTTAACCCCTTTTCCGCCGCTAATGGAGGGTTAAAAAATAGCGCCGCTTTACCGCTGACGCCCAGGGCGGCACAGTGTGAAAGGGGTCTAATACCAAGGTGGTCACCCTATTTGGAATGAGATTGCCAGACTTTCCGCCACACAGAAATACATATGTGAAGAAAAAAAGTAAAAAAAAGGAAATTTTATTGTTACGAACATACAATATCAGATTCTAGAAGGAACATTGTTAAAAGCAACACATGGTTCATTGCAAGCATGCATGTTCTCATAGAATAGTATTAGTGAGTGGGTAGTGTACAAACCTGGAAGTTTGGCTGGCGGCTCGGGTCGCAGCCCTCGTGGGCGGGAGGAGGCTCAGGAGGAGAGAAGTTGGGCTGCTGGCTGCTGGCCTGGCAATGAGCTGCAGGCAGCGGGAGTAGTCGGCCCCTGGACTGGCACTGGGCACAGGCTGCCGTGGTGGATCCTGGCTTACTAGCAGTGCCAGTGGGATGGACAGGGGGACAGTGAGATGGACAGGGGGACAGTGGGATGGACAGGGGGACAGTGAGATGGACAGGGGGACAGTGAGATGGACAGGGGAACAGTGAGATGGACAGGGGGATGGACAGGGGGACAGTGGGATGGACAGGGGGACAGTGAGATGGACAGGGGGACAGTGAGATGGACAGGGGGATGGACAGGGGGACAGTGGGATGGACAGGGGGACAGTGAGATGGACAGGGGGACAGTGGGATGGACAGAGGGACAGAGGGATGGACAGTGGGACAGTGGGATGGACAGAGGGACAGAGGGATGGACAGTGGGACCGTGGGATGGACAGATGGACAGAGGGACAGTGGGATGGACAGAGGGACAGTGGGATGGAAAGTGGGACAGTGGGATGGACAGTGGGACAGACAGAGGGACAGAGGGATGGACAGAGGGACAGAGGGATGGACAGTGGGACAGTGGGATGGACAGAGGGACAGAGGGACAGTGGGATGGACAGTGGGACAGTGGGATGGACAGGGAGACAGTGAGATGGACAGTGGGACAGTGGGATGGACAGTGGGATGGACAGAGGGACAGAGGGATGGACAGTGGGACAGTGGGATGGACAGAGGGACAGAGGGATGGACAGTGGGATGGACAGTGGGACCGTGGGATGGACAGATGGACAGAGGGACAGTGGGATGGACAGAGGGACAGTGGGATGGACAGAGGAACAGTGGGATGGACAATGGGAGTGGGATGGACAGAGGGATGGACAGTGGGACAGTGGGATGGACAGAGGGATGGACAGTGGGACCGTGGGATGGACAGATGGACAGAGGGATAGTGGGATGGACAGAGGGACAGTGGGATGGAAAGTGGGATAGTGGCATGGACAGTGGGACAGTGGGATGGACAGAGGGACAGAGGGATGGACAGTGGGATGGACAGAGGGACAGTGGGATGGACAGTGGGATTGACAGTGGGACAGTGGGATGGACAGAGGGACAGAGGGATGGACAGTGGGACAGTGGGATTGGACAGAGGGACAGAGGGATGGACAGAGGGACAGAGGGACGGACAGGGGGACAGAGGGATGGACAGGGGGACAGTAATGGACTGTACATACCTCTCTCCTGCTGTCCCGTTCTGTAAGCAGTCGGCTGCACACTGGCTGCTCCTTCTGCTGGGCTCCTGCAAAAGCGCTGCATTGACAGGGGCGAGGGGGTCAGGGCGGCTTCTGCATGCAAGTCTGCATGCAGAGAGAGGGGCTGAGGGAGCCGGAATTAGGGGGCGGAGCTGAGGTGGACCGAGGAGCGTGGTGGACACGGAGGCGCGCTACTCAGCGCAGGGCAGCACTGGGTAAACCTCGCTCAGCCGACGTCACTGGTTGCTAGATACGATGCGGGACGGCCCTAGCAACCAGTTAGTTCGGCTGAGCGAAGCAATGTATCAGGGTGGCGAGCTGGCGGTATTTTTTTATTTTCATTCCGGGACACTGTATTGTCCCGGAATAAAGGTGCCCGGGACACAACTATGCATTAAGGGACAATCCCGGGCAATCCGGGACACGTTGGCACCCTAGTGGTGATGCTGCATGTCCAGCTGGCTGCTCTTTGACCCAGCTCTCTCCTCTTGCAGCTGTTGCTGTTGCTGTTTTTGCAGGCTGGGCTCGGCTGAGAATGAAGCAGAGTCCCAGCAGGGGGATGTGAATAGCGCTCTGGTCCCAAAGGCCGTACAGCCAGTGCGCAGGCAGTGTTTGACCTCGACAGCACTGGAAATACCGGGAGGGTGGAGCTGAGAGGGAGGACAGAGGGCAAAACACTGTGGTGAGCAGGGAGAGGAGAAATGTGAATGGAACCGGGCATTGGAAGATGGAGGGGGCAAAAGGTGCACAAAGTCCAGGACAGGGTAGGAGACTCCATCCGAGAAAGTCATTAAGTTGTTGCCAACATCCCCCCTATATGATATAAAGGAAGAAAATTACCCCCTAAGTGTGGGACTTTAAAGGCAACTGATAACTGAGTAGTAGAAATTGTATGAATGCATACATTTTATTTTCTTGTCAGCAAGTGCAGATAAATCTCACAGCTCAGAAAGTGGGGCTTTGGATGACTCACAATGAGGTCCCCCAAAATGAAAGATCAACCACATAAACAGATGGAGATGGGGAGTCTGTAAAATCTATTTTAAGCCTCACAGAGTAGGCGACCCAATGCAGCAGTGGCACTCTGGGTCTTCATGCTAAATAGTATGGCTTCAGGAGGCCTCAATGAGGAATTAGAAATTAGCACTATCATCTGAGACGACCACTATCTGTATCACGTCTTAATATTTTACCTTCTGGTCTTGTTAAATTAGATATATTATCATAGCAAGAATGGCGATATCCTTACTCTGTTCACATATGTCCGGCTGTGGTTTCAGTGTGATTTTTTTAAAGGAGTCCGGTGCGATTTTGTTCACCAGTTCAGGTGCGAATTTTTAGTTGAAAACACATTCGAACCGGACTGAAAAACGTATAGGACTCTTTTTGTAAATGGACTGCGGCCAGCCTGGACATATGTGAATCGCTCCATAGAAAGCCAGTTTGGTTCACATGTCATGCAAATAAGAAGCAAGCCTTACGTACACACGATCAGACTTTCCAACAACAAAACCGTGGAATTTTGTTTGAAGGATGTTGGCTCCAACTTGTCTTGCATACACACAGTCACACAAATGTTGGCCAATTACGAACGTAGTGACGTACAAGACATACGGCGAGCCGAAAACAATGAAGTTCAATAGTCATGCGCCACCCTTTGGGCTCCTTCTGCTAATTTTGTGTTTGGTGAGCATTGATTCCGAACATGCGTGGATTTTTTGTGCGACGGACTTGTGTACACACGATCGGAAAGTCCGACAACAAAATTTGTTGGCGGAAAATTTGAGAACCTGCTAGCCAACATTATTATTCATAAGGGGGTTAAATCAGTCCATACCAATTATACTATTTATAGCAGTTCCTAACCAGGGTTTAGATGACTTGACAAAGTGGGGACATGACCCCGAAACACATTATCATGGTAACGAGCATCTCCACAAGGCAGCTGGTGTTTTTGTTGTGGAGTACCGCTAGTGGGAACCCCTCTAGCTGTCAGTGCGGCTTGCTTACAGTGTCGCTTGCATCTATCACTACTGTGACCTGGCTCTCCCCATTACAGCAGTTCCAGTTTGTGACATCTCAGTAGGGTAGCCTACCTCTGGAGATTGGGACCTTACAACACTGGGCACCTGTGGAATGTTGAGACTGCTGTGGTCCATTCACTGATCTCGGCTCCAGGACCTGTTCCTATTGTCTGTGAGGCGTTGTTAACTATTAACTACATTTGAGTGCAATTATTTTATATTTCTTATTATTTTAACCACTTCAATACAGGGCACTTATACACCTTCCTGCCCAGACCAATTTTCAGCTTTCAGCGCTGTAGCACTTTGAATGACAATTGCGCGGTCATGCTACACTGTACCCAAACTAAATTTTTATCATTTTGTTCCCACAAATAGAGCTTTTTTTTTGGTGGTATTTGATCATCTCTGCGGTTTTTATTTTTTGCTATTTTGACCAAAAATTTTGAAAAAAATAAAAGTTTTGCTTTTGTTTCTGTTAAAATTTTTTGTAAATAAGTACGTTTTCTCTTTCACTGATGGGCACTGATAAGGCGGCACCGATGAGGTGGCACCAATGAGCGGGCACTGACAGGCACTGATGATGGGCACTGATATGCAGCACTGATGGGCACTGATGGGTGGCACTGATATGCAGCACTGATGGGCATTGATAGGCAGCACTGATGGGCACTCATGGGTGGCACTGGGTGGCACTGATGGGCACTGATAGGCGACACTGATGGGCACTGAAAGGCTGCAAAGATGAGTTCTTATGGGTGGCACTGACAGGCGGCACTGCTGGGCACTGATGGGCAGCACTGCTGGGCACTGATGGGCACTGATACGCGGCACTGATATGAGGCACTGATAGGCATCCCTGGTGGCACTGGCAGTGGTAGGCATTGTGAGTGGGCACTGATTGGCAGCTGCCTGGGCATTGATTGGCAGCTGCCTGGGCACAGATGAGTATTTCCCTGGGGGTCTAGGGGGCATACCTGGTGGTCCAGTGTGGATGGCCATCCTGGTGGTCCTGGGTGGATTCCGAAGGGGGGCTGTGCTGATAAATAATCAGCACAGACCCCCCCTGTCAGGAGAGCAGCCGATCATGGCTGATCACGTGGTAAAGAGTCTCCGTCAGAGACTCTTTACCTAGATCAGAGTTGCGGTGTGTCAGAATGACACACCGCAACAACGATCGCCGTGATGCACGCCCCCGGGGGCGTGCAGCAGCTTAATATCCTGATTACGTCATATGACATGCGGTCAGGTTATTAAAACCACTTTGCCGCTGTCATTTTGCTATATGGCGGGCGGGAAGTGGTTAGTAACAGGTGTGCATGCGCTATGGATTGCCCTTCCTGTCTGTGTTTACTCTTTTTCCTGTCCTCTATCTCTCCCAAGAATTTTGGAAGCTGTAATAGCCATACCGCTTGTGCACCAATTGTACAGGCTCCATACACAGCCACATCAGATTCTTTGTGGGATCTCAATAGCAGGGCAGCCTTCAGAAATTTTTGGGCCCCTTACACAGCTTTAGGCCTGCCCCCCCACCCCCGAGCCTGACCACGGGCCATCCTACCGAATTCGCACTCTGGCCACCTCACCAATACGCACTCAGCCCCCCCCTCAATACTGTATATATGTTATATATGTCACCCCTCACACACACCTGTATATATGTCAGCCCACACACACCTGTGTATATATATATATATATATATATATATATATCAATCAGCCCCTCACATACACACAGTGCTGTGTTTTGGCCTAGGCCAAAACAAGGGACCTCGCACACTCACTAGGGACCTGGGAACCCTGCACAACCACCAGGGACCAGGGACCCTGCACAACCACCAGGGACCAGGAACCCTGCACAACCACCAGGGACCCCGCACAGCCACCAGGGACAGGGACCCCACACAACCACCAGGGACCCCACACAGCCACCAGGGACCTCGCACAGCCACCAGGGACCTTGCACAGCCACCAGGGACCCCACACAACCACCAGGGCCCCCAAATAGCCATTTGAGAAAGAAGGGGTGAGACAATTTTAGATGGAGGGGGGTGCCTGATTTTAGTCTTGCCTGGGGCAGCACAACATCAAAATACACCACTGCATACACAAATCTGTGCACACACAAGGCTCTGGCCCCTCTCTGTACACCAACAGCCCCCCTCCCTTTCCCCCACAGCCTCTACTTGTAAATAAGGTCTTCCTACCAAGTCGCAGGTCGTTTTCACAAAGCTGACATGTTGCTGAGAAGCATAGTACAGACTAACAGTGAATGCACATAGTAGCCAGAGGTGGTAGTAAAGAGCTCGATGTCGGAGCTCAGTGTCAGTGGCACAAGAACAGCAGAAGCTGGGAGATTGTTTGTGTAATGCACAGCATGGCTCCCCTCCACCCACCTGTCCTGCCTTCTCCTGGCCCGGGTGGGCCCCTCGGGCCCCGGGGCCCCTTACACTTGTGAGGGCTGTACCCTCCTGATGGCGGCCCTGTCAGTAGGGGAGCTTTTTTATTTGCTTTATGAGTTATTCATTTTTGTTTAGCCTGCTATGGAACAACTACTCCTTCCTCCAAACTGACATCCACACATGAAGACATTTTGATTTTCACATAACACCTCCCAAGAGCCAGCCCAATGCTTGCACCAGGGCTGAAGGCTTTTGAAAGTAGTACTGTTTTCAGAAAGTTATGACCACCCTTTTGGGTGCATTGCACAGAGAAGCATTGAGACCGAGTGAAATCACTGGGTCTAAAATATGGTATGAAATAAAAACATAAAATTTGTGATTTAAAAGTTCATTAGTATATTGATGAGATTGAGATTGATGAGGGAGGAGCAATGGAAGCTATCAATAAATGGTGTATTCCATGCTGTTCATACTCACTCAGTCACTATGAGATTTGTTTTCTGTATTGTGCAAAAAACCTGGTTGATCCTGCTGCTCTCTAGCTCCCTCTTTTGTCCATTTCCCCAATTCAGCTAGGGATTTTGCAGCTGTGGTGGCAACTCTGCACATGCTCAGTTTTCAGTAAGTTTCAATGCTGAGAATTTCCTCCCTATCACATCTGTGCAGCCCATGTGACTATATGTGGGTGTATACACAGTGGTAAATGACAGCCCACTCTTTCCCTCCTCCTCCATGCCCACTAACCAGCTAAACACAATGGGGGGGTGGGATATTACATGTAGATTGATGGAGGCTTCAACTCCCTGTTATTCTAAGACACAGGTTGGAGGGGGCGTGACACAGCCTGTGACTGGCAGAAATCCACCCATACCATGTTATTGCTAAATAAAAAATAATAAAGAATAAAACAATTTATAGATATTATTTTTTTATTTTTACTCTGTATTCCAATGGCTGTTTTTTTCTTGTTTTGAACATGTGACTAGAAGCTCCTCCTGCTTATATTTCCTTGCAGGCAGGCTGGGAAAAATCTGGGTCATGTGACAGCTATAGATCGATTAGGCAAAGGGTACTTAGATATTTTTTAATTACAGTGCCATCATCCACATACAGAAATAGAAGGGACAATGTAAATTAAAAGGTGTGTATTTAGTATCACTTTAAAAAATACAGTATATATGATATATGATTTAAATCTGGAAAAATAAGTTACAGTTCGGATAATAAATTGATACAATATCAGCTTCCTATTATTACTCTTACATTGTTTCAAATATTGCTATAATCAAGACACAAAATATATGATGAGTAGATCCAAAACATTAGGCAGCTGAAATGACTGTATAAGCACGATCTCCCTTAAGACCCCTTTCACACTGAAGTGCCGCTAAAACAGCGCTAAAGTGCTGGTCGTTTTCATCGTGCTTTAGTGGCGTTTTAGTGGCGCTTTAGCGGTGCTTTTTGGGTGTTAGTGGCCCATTTTTTAAGGTCTCGTCACAATGGGACCTTAAAAAAATCCTAAAAAAAAACATTTTGCGGTGCTTTCAAATCGCTTTTAAGGCGTTTTGGAATCGCTGCCTATTCATTGCAATGCCCAGGGGCGTTTTAGGAGCGCTATTTACAGCGATCCCAACCCACCTCAAAGATGCTGCTTGCAGGTCTTTTTCAGATGTCCCACAAGTGCATCGCACCAGTGTGAAAGCACTCACTGCAATGTATGGGAGGCAGGTTTCAGGCGCTTTTCAGAGGCTATTTCTAGCGCTAAAATGCCTGAAAACCACTCCAATGTGAAAGGGGTCTTAATCTTACAAGTTCAGGAGGCAGGTGGCAGGACAAACCTTGACTTTTACAGAGCAAGACAAGATTTGCACATAACATCAGCAGCATATATATTCACAAGTGGTTTTCACTGAAATAGACACATATAGCACAGTTAATTTAGAAATATTTTTGTCTTACATCTGTGCTTAAGACATTTCGAAATTTTAACTCTCTCAGGAGGGCCTCACTGTCCATGTTCTCCAGGATGTAGATCAGATCATCTCTGTAATAATCATATATCCTCCTCAGTGATGAATCAGAATATGAAGATAGCTGACGGCAGAAACTATTTAGGTCCTCTAGAAAATAAAACAAAAATGTATCTATTACTCTTTGCTTTGCATTTATTTTGCATTGCTTAATTCATATTTATGCTCCAGACCAAGAGTGATCTACAGTCAGGTCCATAACTATTGGGACATCGACACAATTCTAATGTTCTTGGCTCTATACACCACCACAATGGATTTGAGATGAAACAAACAAGATGTGCTTTAACTGCAAACTTTCAGCTTTAATTTGAGGGTATTTACATCCAAATAAGGTGAACGGTGTAGGAATTACAACAGTTTGTATATGTGTCTCCCACTTTTTAAGGGACCAAAAGTAATGGGACAATTGGCTGTTTAGCTGTACCATGGCCAGGTGTGTGTTATTTCCTCATTATCCCATTTACAAGGAGCAGATAAAAGGTCCAGAGTTCATTTCAAGTGTGCTATTTGCATTTGGAATCTGTTGCTGTCAAGTCTCAATATGAGATCCAAAGAGCTGTCACTGTCAGTGAAGCAAGCCATCATTAGGCTGAAAAAACAAAAAGTCTGAAAGTCTGCAGTTAAAGCACATCTTGTTCGTTTCATTTCAAATCCACTGTGGTGGTGTATAGAGCCAAAAAGATTAGAATTGTGTTGATGTCCCAATATTTATGGACCTGACTGTATGCTGCAAGGTTTTTGCCCTCTGTGAGAAAAATCTCCTGTACATCTTTAGCAGTCTAACCCACCCCCTGCACAGTCACAGCTACTTCTCAGCATGAAGTTTGAGCTCACTGATTGGAAAGAATTACTTGTGACAGTGCAGGGGTGGGATAGATCTACAACTCTGCATCTAGAAAAGTTCACACTTCAGGCTGATTGTAAAGCTTTAACCCTGACTCATCAGGGAGCATGTTCCTTTGCATGAGACCACTGCTCCCACACAGAGAGCAAGGGTCCTTCTCTGTGGGGATGATCTGCCCTGGTTCAGTTTATGATGGGTTCATCAAAACCTGTTTGAAATTTGCGAAACCCAAACTTAGCATCAAATTGATATGAAATGTATGGGAGCCAAATCTTGATACAAAAACATGCCCATTTTCAAGGCCCATAGGCAACTATTGTCAAAAAGGGCACAGGGAGCTGGACACTGCCATAGTGGATATTCAACAAAGCAAAAACATAATTTTCAAAACACCGTACAACAGTTAGAAGGTCAGTGGGCAGGATCCTCTCATGTCTCATATGATGTTGCCCCAGTCACACCGTGCTCACGCACCCCATAGTGACACGCAGCGCGGCTATGACGGGGTGTGCTGTGTCCCTGAGACATGGCACGCCCCGATCTTGGTAAAGAGCTAATGACACGGCTCTTTACCCATGTGATCAGCTGTTTCCAATCACAGCTCATATGTAAACAAGGAAGTGCCAGTAATAGGCTCTCCTTGCCCCACACTGGCAAAGTGTGAGGAGAGGAGTGCCGATCAGTGGTATCTCCTCACAGCGGAGACCTGTACAGGTAATCAGGGCACTGATTATCAGTGCAGCCTCAACAGTGCCCAGAAGTGATGCCACACTGTGCCCATCAGTAATGCAAGTCAGTGCTGCCTTTCAGTGCCCATCAGTGCTTTCTCAGTGCCGCCTATCCATGCCGCCTTTCTGTAACACCTATCATTGCTCATAAGTGCCGCCTAGAAGAAATGAGGATAAAGGAGCGCCCGGTGATCAAAGAGGTAAGTAGATTGTAATATATTTGAGGTTTCAGTCTTGAAAAAAAAGACATTTAAACTGATTTCCCTGGCTGCAAGCCATGCCAGCATTAGAAAAAAAAAATTAAAATGTCATGGGGTCCCCCCACCCCGTGCATACCAGGTCCTTTGGGTCTGGCATGGTTATTAAGGGGGACCCCATGCCAAAAAAAAGGCATGGGGTCCCCCCAAAAATCCATAACAGACCCTTATCTAAGCACGACCATACCAAGCCATATGCCCTCAACATGGGGGGGGGTGATTTTGGGGCAGCACCCCAAAGCACCTTGTCCCCATGTTGATGGAGACAGGGGCCTCTTCTCCACACTCCTGGGTGCTGTTTGTGGGGGTCTGCGGGCAGGGGGCTTATTAGAATCTGGAAGCCCCTTTTAACAAGGGGCCCCCCAGATTCCGGCCCTCTGCCAATGTGAATGAGTAGGGATACAGTGTACCCCTACTCATTCACCAAAAAAAAGCGTCAAAAGGAAATAAAAATGCACAGACAGTTTTTGACAATTTGTTTTAAAAAAATAAAAAAGCAATGTCCCCTGATGTGGATCCATCATCAATCACGACACCTGCTGCACCACCGGACTGAGAAAAAAAAAAAAAAGCTCTGCCCGCGATGAAGGCTAACTCGTCGACTGCCTGCTCCTCCATCTGACAGTTCTTAAATAGGTAAGGAGTGGGGCCACCTGGTGATGTCACCGACCGGTGCATGCTGGATTGGTGATGTCACATTAAGAACTGTTTAATAGGTAAGGGGCAGGGGCAGAGTCCCCCCCTGCCCCAAAGCAACCCTCCATGTTGAGGGCATTTCGCCTAGTATGGTTCAGGAGGGGCATACAACCTGTTGGGAAAGATTAGCATGCCACCCCATACCGGCCGCTGTTGCCCGTTCGTTTCTGCTGTTTTAGTGTGGCGCCCTTGAGCGCGCCTTGTTACTGTGAGTACAAATTGCGGGATTTTTTTATGATTTTAATCAATTTAGTACATACTGCACCATGAAGTCCTTTTTGTGTTCATATATTGAGGTGCAAACGGGACTGCTGTGAGGAACAGAGGCACCAGTGCAAATCTATCCAGGACCCTGCATATAACATCGAACCCATAGAGGTTCTAAGGCGCATTCTGACCAAGCTTAATTGCAAGGTCACACGCCCTAAGGTGAGGGGCTATCACCTGGGGGGGAGCACTTGTATGAGCACACAGCACTTTAGTTTGTGTTCACAATAACACATGAATGGATTGTGGAAGATCTTTGGACTGTTAATTTGCACAACAACACAGCACTGAATTGCATAGAATCACATGGATGCAGCACCAAATCGCATGGATGCGCTTTTTTGTATTTTTAGCTTTTTATTGTTTGAACATTGCACTAACACCATATTGCATAGATGCAGCACTGAAATGCATGGATGCAACACTAAATCGCATGGATGTTTGTTTTGAATTATCTATTAATGTTTGAAAATTGCACAAGTTTTGTGGAATATTTGCAATACACAGGCTGATTGGAGCACTTTTACCTATTTATTCATTCATTGAAGTTTATTGCACATTAAAGTATAGTATTAATAGATTTTGTATATTTTGTATGTTAAGCACAATATCACTTTATTAATATTTTAGTAGAAATTTCTTACATTTTTATTTTGATAAGCACAGCGTGTGTACAATATGGTTCAGGAGGGGGTTGCTTGCTCAGATAAGGGTCTGGCATGTATTTTAGGGGGACCCCACACCATTTAAAAAAAAAATTGGCAGGGGGATTTCCCTTAAGCCTGGCATGGATTTTGGGGGGCCCCACTGTGTTTTTTTTTTTTTAATTTCAGCATGGGGTTCTCCTTACTATCCCTACCAGACCCAAAGGGCCTGGTATGGATTAATAACAGACCCAAAGGGCCTGGTATGAATTGGGGGGGCCTCCACACTGTTTTTTAATTTTTTTATTTCTATTGCCGGCAAATTCGGCAATGCTTTTTCTTTCATTCAGCTGTCAGCGGGGAAGCTGATGACTCATCCGTTGTTAAGGTGGCAGCCTTCCTGGACCCACTCCTTAACAACCTATTGACTGTGCGCTTGGCTGGCGAACATCCTGCCAAGTGCACTGAAAATTCAGGTGTTTCGACGAACACCCGAACGGGCGATGTTCAGACTGAACTTATGCTTTATGAATGCTGCATTAAATGACCCTCAAACATCACTATCCCAAGAGACACTCACCACCAACACCTGAAGACAATAAGAAACACCAGTCTTGTCTCATGACTGACCAAAAGACAACTGGATTTAAAGTATATATACTTAATTTTTGTGGAAATACTGGTGCAGGGAGGGAATCTGAAATGGGGATTTAAACCAAGTAGAAAAAAAACCCTGTACATTATCTAGCATATTTCACAAAAGGAAAATGTTTCTCAATTAATACATTACTGTATTGATTATTTGTTACTTTCCCTAAAAAGGCCATATAAATACATTGTATAAAAAACAATTGATCTGTGTGTTACCAGGACTTGATGCTCCTCTCTGAGGACTGGCTTTTTTTTGTAGGCTAAATTTTGTCCAGATCTTCTTCATCTCTTTACTTGTTGTGAGATCTTCTACAACTGAATTCCGGCTATCAGTCTGCACACCTAGACATACCAACATCATCATAATTACAGCTTATCAATGTAACCTACCTTTACACCAGAGAACATCTTGGTATAATGTCACTAATCTTTAGCAAAATAACTCCAATGTATTCTTTTTGGCACTGTTAGCCTGGAAGGAACATGAAGGAGTTCATACATATGACCTGAGAAACCTTATTGGTAATAGGGGATCCTCATACCCTTCGCCCAAAACCAATATTTCAGTTTTATGGAGACATGAAGGTGAAAAAAATACCATTCATGACCCTGCTAATCAGTTTCACCACTAGTTAAGTGGTAAATTGCACTCCAACTGCTTTTTTTTTACACCATGACACGGCTGCACTTACATTCAGACCGAACCTAAGAATACAGAGTAAAACTCACCCAGCAGCTGCAGACTCAAAGGGCCGAGATGCTTATAACATCTTTGGCCTAATATGGCCATGACCTATTACTACTACAGTATGTGACCATATTACCGGACTAGGTGGACCCCTTAATTATAGGAGGTCATATGAGCCTGGGTTCCTTGAGAAACTAATTGTGACCTGGATCTCTTGAGGACACCGATCATCGACATCCACCAGTGGTCATATGAAGAATGGAACTGGTTAATAGCATCACTCTGTGGGTTTCATAATTAAATCCTCCAAAGTGGTATACCATGAGGTGATGGTAAGTATAGATCCCCAAAACAGAAAAAAATCCTCTAAGTGTAAACTGTTTGGCATTTATTAAAAAATATGTTAAAAGAATGATCACATGTAAAAGCGCTCAACAGCGCAACTCGATACAAAAGAGCAGTTCAATTAAAATAAAAATTCCACACCAAAGCACAGACTGTTCCGAACAGCTGAGAAGGCTGCGGGTGACGTCACAGGTAAAGCTCCGCCCCCCGGGGGAATCTGAGGAAGTCACTAGGGGTTGTGATGTAACGCGTAGGACCCACATCAGCTTACGCAACCAGAAGTGCCTACTCTGACCCGGTTGTTGACATTGCGGACTGGAAGTTATGTATCAGGTGGCGGCGGAACGCCGCTGTGTGCTGTACTGTTTGCCCTTCATGCCCTGTACAGCGTTTTTAGCATTAAAAATGGGATTCATTTCACTACACCATTGGAGGCTGTCCTTTTTTCCTTTTCTTTGCATTATACATCAGAACCCGGAGATGAGCCTGACCCAGCTCGACGATTAACATCCATTGATCCGAGGACTCATCGGTCCCCATCACCAACCACCATTTGGAGCATTAAGGCATTTACCTATGCCTATAGAGGTAAGGGCTCTGTGAGCACAGTATCACACAGATGTCAACTATTGCTGTCTACATTATCTACCTTAATTTTGGAGAAGATACATATCTAGTCCCAGCACGATTGGACTACATGTAGTATCAGTTGATCCATTACACCGATTATTATTATTTTTGTTATTATTAATATTATTGATTTTTATCAATGCTCACCCCACTTCATTTTATGATTTTTTGACACTTGAACACTATTTTTGAGAATTATTTGGATTTTCACTTTTTGTTGTGCGCGAAATCACTTTATTAATTCCTTACAGAGAAATATTTCCATACTGAAGAAAAGACCTGCCTTTCACATTTGTCGCCAGAACACGTTGTCCCCTCTGGGTGAATTCTAGTAACTACTGTAATATAATAAAGTGATTTTGACACCACCAGGTCACTGAGTGTGGATGTATCTGTCATCAGCAGTGTTCGTGACAGTCGGGAGGTCACCTTCATCACTTGCATCACAGATCCAGCTGAGCTGTAGCGCTAAGGGGTGTGCGGTCGAGCACCGTTCCTTGAGCACAGTATCTGCAGGAGCCTGCTGCAGGATCTTCACATTATCTATTTGAGCTTGGTATCGCCCAGACTAGTGAGTGGGCGAAAGCCCACCCTCTTTACAACCAAAGACACTGCATGCAGACACCATTACTTTGCCTCTCTCGCTAAAGCCCTAAAATTAGACATTTACAATTACTATTGCACTGTTTGAATTTCATTACCCAAAGATTACATTGGGCATCTTTACTTGAGCTTGCTGAATATACAAGACCTGCATCAAGAGGACTCCTTGGTTTCCCCCACAGAAAAAAGGAATGTTGGGCATTTGACAAGCCCTTATTACCAAGGAACACTTTCTTAGAGACCAAGGTCATATAATTTGTGTACAACTTACCGAACAGTATTGAGTGTCTGTGATTAAGGGGGTTGTGGTATCAGGAGGCTAAAAGTAGTACTCTGACATCAAATTGGTCATTCTCCTTCCCTTTTCTGACCTGCAGCCATAATACTTGCTGCTCTTTACTCTACTAAGGAATATATCCACAATTTTCTTGTTCATTTATGTCAATAGTTTAACAATAACCTCATATTTGCTTAAACCACTATTTGTTGATGCTGTTAACTGTCAAACCTTAAGTAAAAACTTGTTTGGTTTACTGTGTCCCAGTTTTGGTGTCTGTGCATTATATTTACTACTAATTGAAATGTCTGAACCCAGGGTGTCAGAAGTGTCAGGAGACTTGCAAAGTCAGGGCAACCATTGTGGTCAAGAATCTTTAGGTAGCCGTCACGGTGGTAGTGCTACACTCATAAGTATGAAATACCCACTGTGGCTCAGCAGCACTGATGCCCCGTACACACGATCGGAAATTCGGCCAGCAAAAGACCGATGAGAGCTTTGGGTCGGAAAATGCGACCGTGTGTATGCTCCATCGGACTTTTGCTGGCCGAATTCCAGCCAGCAAAAGATTGGGTGCATGTTCTCAATTTTTCAGTCGGAAAAAGTTCCTATCTGAAAATGTGATCGTCTGTAGCAATTCCGACGCGCATACTCGGAAACAATTCGCCGCATGCTTGGAAGCATTGAACTTCATTTTCTCGGCTTGTCGTAGTGTTGTACGTCACTGCATTCTGGACGGTCGAAAGTTCAGCGAACTTTTGTGTGACCGTCTGTATGCAAGCCAAGCTGGAGCGGAATTCCGTCGGAAAAAATATCCAAGATTTTTCTGACAGAAAATCCGCTCGTGTGTACGCGGCATTAAAGCGGAGTTCCGCCAAATTTTTTTTTTAAGTCAGCAGCTACAAATACTGCAGCTGCTGACTTTTAAAATATGGAAACTTACCTGTTCAGGGCACCCACAATGTCCTCACCCAAAGCCAATCTGTCCCTCGGCTCTCGGGTGGAGGCGCCGCCATCTTCAGTAAGGACATAAGGAAGTGAAGCCTTGCAGCTTTACAGCCTGGTTCCCTACTGCGCATGCGCACGTCGCGCTGCGTGTCATCACTGGTCCCTGCTGTCTTCTGGGACCTGTTTGTCTCCCAGAAGACAGCAGGGGGGGACAGAGGAGGGGCCGGACATGGCATAGATCACCATGGAGCCTGCGGCGATCTATGCCCAGAAGTGGGAGCAAATACCTGGATTAGACAGGAAGGTGCCAAATGTAACACTGGAGGGGGGGACGATTCCGAAAAGCGGAAGTTCAATTTTTGGATGGAACTCTGCTTTAAGTGTGGGTGACTCATTATCCAGTGATGATGAGTCACCAGAAATGTAAGTTTATACCAGAGGCAGCTGGTGCTTCATTTTTTTTGGGGGGGGGGGCGGCAAACAAACCCCCCACCAGGTCCACACTCACCCCATCCACGGTCGCGGCTTCCCAGGCTACTCCTCTGATTCGCTTATGTCACAAGTGGGTAGGTTCAGGGCACAGTGCTTCCGAGCCCAACCTTTTTCAGGCTCTAACCATGTGTTTCAAAAAAAAAAATAAACTCATAGAATCCTATGAGTTTGGCGCCCCGCATGGAAATTAATAATAAATTCCCTTATGGACTGGTATATACTATCTTCTTTTAGGCCTAGTTCACAACATATGTTTTGTTTCAAGCACTGCTTTATGCATTGACATACCTCCTTTAGACCTTGGTCCATATACAGGCATGTACTGGCCATCAGGACTACCAGGAGTTTCCCGGTGGGCCGATGGCTCAGCGGGCTGGTTCCAGTGACAGACTGTCGCCTAGCGTGCAGTGCTGCCTAGCCTAGCTGGGAGGGTGCAGGCCGGGCCCGGATGTATCAGTTTGCCAGGCTAGGTGGCCGGGGCGGCTCTGCTGAAATAGTGCTGAGTGACTCTGACGGCCTGGAGTGTCACTCACTGTGTGTGCGCCTATGCATAATGTGCTGCTGTTCAGTGTGCAGGTCCCACGGTCCGTCTGGGCAGCAATGTCTGTGTGCACTTTCGGATTGGTAGTTAGTTGCCGCCGCTCGCCAGACCCCGCCAATCACTGCAGCCTCGCTGGCACCGTGTGCCCAGGACAGGTGTCGTGCCAGCCAATGAGGTGCTGAGTGCAGACACGGTGCTCCGCCCACCTCAACATGATGTCACTCCCTGCTCCAGGCTCCAGTCCCACCCACGACAGATCAGAGGAGCCCGCGCAGTCCCTGGCTGTCTGGACTGTCCCACACGGTATGTGGAATACTTATCTTTCCAGTCCTTAACAGTGTTGATTGCTGAAGGGTCCGAAAGAGGCTGCAGCATTTAAAAAGGAGAGAAAGAAGGAAGCACATGGTTCTGGAGAAGTAAGCACACAACCTTTACTTTTGAAGGGAACTGTTCTGGCCAAATTATAGGGTGGGTGACTGACAACAGGGTTCCTAAAAGCAAGCCAGGATGGCAAATACCATATTTCAACCCTAACAGGCTACCTTTAAAGATGTCCTAATAGCTATTCTCCACAGATTTTGTTTGTCATCTTCATCCCATTGTCAGCTTCCTACCACCCCACAACCTGTCATCTTCATCCCCTCATCAGCTGCCTACACCCCACCCCCTGGCATCTTCATCCCCTCATAAGCTGCCTACCACCCCACCCCCTGTCATCTTCACCCCCCCCCTGTCAGCTGCCTACCACCCCACACCCTGTCATCTTCATCCCATTGTAAGCTGCCTACCACCCCACCCCCTGTCATCTTCATCACATTGTCAGCTGCCTACCACCCCACCCCCTGTCATCTTCATCCTCCCCCTGTCAGCTGCCTACCACCCCACACCCTGTCATCTTCATCCCATTGTAAGCTGCCTACCACCCCACCCCCTGTCATCTTCATCACATTGTCAGCTGCCTACCACCCCACCCCCTGTCATCTTCATCCCCCTGTCAGCTTCCTACCACCCCACTCGTCAGCTTCCTACCACCCCACCCCCTGTCATCTTCATCCCCCTGTCAGCTTCTTACCACCCCACCCCCTGTCATCTTCATACCCCTGTCAGCTTCTTACCACCCCACCCCCTGTTATCTTCATCTCCCCTGTCAGCTGCCTACCACCCCACCCCCTGTCATCTTCATCACATTGTCAGCTGCCTACCACCCCACCCCCTGTCATCTTCATCACATTGTCAGCTGCCTACCACCCCACCCCCTGTCATCTTCATCACATTGTCAGCTGCCTACCATCCCACCCCCTGTCATCTTCATCACATTGTCAGCTGCCTACCACCCCACCCCCTGTCATCTTCATCACATTGTCAGCTGCCTACCACCCCACCCCCTGTCATCTTCATCACATTGTCAGCTGCCTACCACCCCACCCCCTGTCATCTTCATCACATTGTCAGCTGCCTACCACCCCACCCCCTGTCACCTTCATCCCCATTGCCAGCTTCCTACCACCCCACCTCCTTTTTATTTACTGGTGCACGTCACATACAGTCAGGTCCATGAATATTGGGACATCAACACAATTCTAATCTTTTTGGCTCTATACACCACCACAATGGATTTGAAATGAAACGAACAAGATGTGCTTTAACTGCAGACTTTCAGCTTTAATTTGAGGGTATTTACATCCAAATCAGGTGAACGGTGTAGGAATTACAACAGTTTGTATATGTGCCTCCCACTTTTTAAGGGACCAAAAATAATGGGACAGATTAACAATCATCCATTAAACTTTCACTTTTTAATACTTGGTTGCAAATCCTTTGCAGTCAATTACAGCCTGAAGTGTGGAACACATAGACATCACCAGACGCTGGGTTTCATCCCTGGTGATGCTCTGCTTTGCAGATTCCAAATGCAAATAGCACACTTGAAATGAACTCTGGACCTTTTATCTGCTCCTTATAAATGGGATAATGAGGGAATAACACACACCTGGCCATGGAACAGCTGAGCAGCCAATTGTCCCATTACTTTTGGTCCCTTATAAAGTGGGAGGCACATATACAAACTGTTGTAATTCCTACACCATTCACCTGATTTGGATGTAAATACCTTTAAATTAAAGCTGAAAGTTTGCAGTTAAAGCACATCTTGTTTGTTTCATTTCAAATCCATTGTGGTGTATAGAGCCAAAAAGATTAGAATTGTGTTGATGTCCCAATATTTATGGAACTGTATGATGGATGCAGGGACAATTTTTCTTCTAATGACAGTGAAACCACCAATGCAGGGACTTTTTTTTCATTCAGTGACACCACAGGTACCCAAGTCCCTGCTCACCCATAGTGCAGTGATCTGTGTTTTTTTTTTACTTACAGTGGAATGTTTTTACTTATTTTTTTTGCGCAATTGCGTATAGTTTATATACTGTTTTTGTGCGTGTTTGCAAAATTAAAGTGGGCCGGTCTGGATGAAGTCCAGGGCCAAATGTTTGTCCCAGTCCAGCCCTGTCCATCTAGCAAATTTGATCACCTGCTGAATAGGCGCACTTCACAGACATTATAACTCTCCAATAAGACACAGAAGCTTAATCCAACACAGTTTTACTTGTGAAATTGGAGTGCATGGGATGTTAACCAGTCATATCAGAGTGTCAATAGACAATGCTCTTCTTCACTTTTTGCCTACTGAAAGCCGAAAACTAACTAAGGGAACAAGAAGGAGGGAGGGGTCTAGTTAAGGACTAAACTGACTGTTGCAAACATGCAGGTAAACTGGATTGTACCATTTTACAGACAATACATTATAGTTATAATTGCAGGAAATCAGTACTAGATGTCGGTGCGAATTATCATATCTAATGAAGTTCAAAGCAAGTGTGATGAATACATGATAAGTGTTCCAGAAGACCATATGTCCCTAAAAACTGCTGGAAAGAACATTTCGACTTGACTAGCTTTGAGTTTTAGGCCTGAAGATTACATAAACTCCCAAACATCATATGTTTTCTGAAAACAGACATGCTAGAGAATAAAATAATGGTAGTTCCAATTTTTTATGCCACATGATATTACCACAAAGGTCTAGGAAATGCAACATTTCAATAAAAAAATATACTAAGGTTAATTTTAGGGCGCACAAACACAATACATGACCTATTTTTTAGAATACAATATAAAAGATGAGGTTGCACAAAGTAAATAGGTGGCCAACACGTCAAACCTTAAATTTATGCTCACCTGTGAAATGGCGACAAACTTCTATATTGCCTATAAGTAACTATTTAAAAGCCCCTACAGGTCATCAGTTTAGCGTTATGGAGGAGGTCTGGTGCTAGAAATATTGCTCCCACTCTGGCAAGCGCAGAGATATGTAACATGTGTATCGCAATAGATGTTTTTGTGCATAGGCACCCCTGACGCATGCATTTTAAAAGTATTGGGACACCTGCCTTTACACGCATATGAAGTTTAATGGCATCCCAGTCTAATGCCCCGTACACACGGTCGGATTTTCCGACGGAAAATGTGTGATAGGACCTTGTTGTCGGAAATTGCGACCGTGTGTAGGCTCCATCACACATTTTTCATTGGATTTTCCGAAACACAAAGTTTGAGAGCAGGCTATAAAATTTTCCGACAACAAAATCCGTTGTCGGAATTTCCGATCGTGTGTACACAAATCCGATGCACAACGTGCCACGCATGCTCAGAATAAATAAAGAGATGAAAGCTATTGGCCACTGCCCCGTTTATAGTCCCAACGTACGTATTTTATGTCACCGCGTTCAGAATGATCGGATTTTCCAACAACTTTGTGTGACCGTGTGTATGCAAGACAAGTTTGAGCCAACATCCGTCAGAGAAAATCCTAGGATTTTGTTGTCGGAATGTCAGATCATTGTCCGACCGTGTGTACGGGGCATTAGACCTTGCTTTGCGCCGAGGTGCACAGTCAAGTTGGAACAGGAAGGGGCCATCCCCAAACTGTTCCCATAAAGTTGGGAGCATGAAATTGTCCAAAATATCTTGGTATGCTGACTGCTTAAAGGAGTTGTAAAGGCAGAAGGTTTTTTATCGTAATTGTATCTAAGTCAGACCACCAGGCTCCACCTATAACTCAAATATTACTTCTCATCTTATCTACCCTTTAATAATTGGAGGAAAATCACCTGTAGACAACAAGCAATGTCACTAAAATGTGACACTCCCTAACCAAGATGAACCAATGTGTGACATTTTCTGTTTTCGATCTTTAATGACCTTACTTCCCCATAAATTGACTTTACTTCAATCTATAACTGAAAGCAGGAACAGTTCTAGCAAAGAAACAGGAGGAACAGATGCAAAGTTTGCCTATAAATCTTTGATAGCAAGCAAACGTCAAAAATATGTGTACAGTTTCAACTTTACTTCACGAATTTAATGCAGAAATTACTGACAAATACTGGCAATATGGGAATAGTTTCAGCTCCGTGTTAATATTTAATTTGTGGCTACACAACTATACACAAAATCACTGGACTTTCCCTGGGTGATACGCTGACTCCATCTCAAATTCACCTTAACCACTTCAGCCCCGGAAGGATTTACCCCCTTCCTGACCAAAGCATTTTTTGCGATTCTGTACTGCATCGCTTTAGCTGACAATTACGCGGTCGTGCGACGTTGTACCCAAACAAACCTGATGTCCTTTTTTTCCCACAAATAGAGCTTTGTTTTGGTGGTATTTGATCACCTCTGCGTTTTTTTTGTTGTGCTATAAACAAAAAAAGAGCGACAATTTTGAAAAAAAAGCAATGTTTTTTACTTTTTGCTATAATAATTATCCCCAAAAAATATGTATAAAAAAATGTTTTCCTCAGTTTAGGCCGATGTGTATTCTTCTACATATTTTTGGTAAAAAAAATCACAATAAGCGTATATTGATTGGTTTGCACAAAAGTTATAGCGCCTACAAAATAGGGGATAGATTTTTGGCATTTTTAATTATGATTTTTTTTTTACTAGTAATGGCAGCGATATGTCATTTTTATCGGGACCACGACATTATGGTGGACACATCGGACACTTCTGACACTATTTTGGGACCATTGTCATTTATACAGCGACCAGAGCTACAAATAGCCACTGAATACTGTATAAATGACACTAGCAGGGAAGGGGTTAAACACTAGGGGCGATCAAGGGGTTAAGTGTATCCTAGGGATGTGTTCTAACTGTAGGGGGGATTGCCTCACTACAACATGACAGAGATCACTGCTCCTGATGACAGGGAGCAGTAGATCCCTGTCATGTTGCTAGGCAGAACAGGGAAATGCCTTGTTTACATAGGCATCTTACCGCTCGTACTGCCTCTCCGTGTCACGATTGCGGGCCGCCAGCGAACATCGAGTTTGTGGGACCCGCGGGCACGCTCCCACGGCACATGCACCCGCGAGGTGGCAAATTCAAAGGGACGTACAGGTATGCCCATTTGCTTGCCCCTGCCATTCTGCCGACATACGGCGTGTGGCGGTCGGCAAGTGGTTAAAGTGATTGTAAAGTCTCATTTTTTAAATAAAAAACATGTTCTACTTACCTCCTCTGTGCAGTTGGTTTTGCACAGAGCACCCCCGATCCTCCTCTTCTCGGGTCCCTCTTCACTGCTCCTCGCCCCTCCCTCCTATCGTGTGCCCCCACAGCCCACAGCTTTCTATGGCGGCACCCAATCCGAGTCAGAGCTCTGTGTATCCATTCAGACATGGAGCCTCGTCCCGGCCCCACCCCCTCTCTCCCCTGATTGGCTGACTTTGATTGACAGCCGATGGCGCCGCTGCTGTGTGTCAGCCAATCAGGAGGAGTGTCCCGGATGGCTTAGACATTCGTGGACATCGTTGGAAAGAGAAGGGACTCAGGTAAGTAATTAGGGGGGTGCTGGGGAGGCTGCTACACACGGAAGGTTTTTTTTATCTTAATGCATAGAATGCCTTCCCCCACTCCACTAGCTTCACCCTTCATATCAACCTATCCCCCCCAACATGATTTTACCCTGTTTCTTCCTACTCCCCGACCCACAATACCAACATGCCTTGAACCCTTATCTACTGTATATGACCTTCTTTTCAGACATGGGTGCCTAGTAGAGAACATACTCATCCTGGAACTAAACCCAGAACACTGTTTCAAAATTCACACGATCACTAAATACCCCAATGTTTTACACTATCTTTAGAAGCACTGCTATCTTATTCTCCCTAAGTAAGAAACCTCTCTACTTGTTATGCTTAGGAATTGGAAGCTACTCTAGAATATTATGGCTATGATATTTTGTATAATCACCTGCTGATATGGAGGCTTGCATTCCAACTATAGTAATTCAGGTAGCCCCCAGGTTACAAACAAGAATTGTATGTAAGTTGGAAAAGGTAAATCTTTCCAAAGTGTAACTCCAGCCTAAAAAAAAAAGATTTTTACGTTTTTTGGATAACATAGGGAAGGGTTAACACCCCTGTAATGTTTGTTTTGCTGTTTGTACCCCTGTTTAGAAGATCTCACCTCAATTTCTGTCCCAATGACAATTGGAATTTTTTAAATTTTGGGTTATTGTGGAAACAAGCCTTGGTGATAAAGCATCAGTGGAAACACATCTTTCCCATGATAACTCTTATGCCGCGTACAGACGATCGGACATTTCGACAACAAAACCGTAGAATTTTTTCTGACGGATGTTGGCTCAAACTTGTCTCGTATATACACGGTCACACAAATGTTGTCGGAAATTCCGAACGTCAAGAACACGGTGACATACAACACGTACGACGAGCAGAGAAAAATGAACTTCAATAGCCAGTGCGGCTCTTCTGCTTGATTCCGAGCATGCGTGGACTTTTGTGCGTCGGAATTGTGTACACACGCTCTGAATTTCCGACAACAAGTTTTGTTATCGGAAAATTTGAGAACCAGCTCTCAAATGTTCTATGGAGCTTACACACAGTCGGAATTACCGACAACAAGCTCACATCCATTATTTGTTGTCAGAAATTCCGACCGTGTGTACGGGGCATTACAGGAGAGAATTTCCCTTACTAGGGGTAGATTTCCTCTCACTTCCTATTATCTCCCTCCATTTGTAAGTATGAGTCCTATGTAAGTTGTCTGTATGTAACACGGGGACTACCTGCCTTATAATTCCAAAATAAAAAAAAAATAAAAAATGATAATCTCAACCTGAATGCATTAAATCAAGATGGAAGGTGTCACATTTCTGTGCTAAATAATAGAACATCAAACCTACAAACACTGGAGGATGACAAGATGTGAGGACTCATTTCTGTATAGAGAACATTTCCCCCTTTTATCATATGAATAATAATACAGACGAGTGAGAATCATTCCTACCTGACAGATCAGCTCCGAAGATAATGTGGAGACAGAAATGAACTTTGTTCCCATAGGGTGAGGTCAGTAGGATGATTCTTCCTTCCTGTCTCGCTGCATCAAATAATAAGCATGTAAATGAGATCAAATACTGCACTTGTTCCCAACACAGCCGTATCTAGACAGGTCTGTATACCAGATCATACTACTGGTTTTTGTATTTACAAATGTCATCAATTGTAGACGTAGCACCCTCCGAGGTGGGTGCTAGAAGAGAGTGTAGTTTTGGGTCTTTCTGCTTTTCAGGAAGATTGTTAGGCAAATTTAGGATCTAATGGTGAGGTCTGCTCATGGTGCTCAGGTACAGCTCAGTTTGTCTGAATGTTTCACACTGGTCCACTAGGGAGGCATATTGGACAGTGGGAGGAAACCTGGCAAGTGAGGGCACAGGCAGTGTTACAGCCCTGGCTATTGGCAGAGGAAAGTGCCTCCTAGCATGCTGGGTAACTGTATAAATGCCAAGGGCACGTGTGCTCAGGGTCTTTGGCTGGAGAGTGGGGTCCCGGAGGGAGGAGGCGGCTGCCCCTCCTCTGTAGAAGCTGCCATGCGGCCACGGGTGGTCGACCTGAGGGCCTGAAAGTCAGAGAGAAGCTGAACCCAGGGGTTCTGCAGAGCTAACTGGAAGGGGGACACCAGGAAGGATCTGATTCTGCCTACAGTGAGTACAGATCTGTGTCATTGGGCCTGTCCTAAGAGGGCCATCCCTTCAGATAGAAGAGTCAGTGGATGGGTGTCAGTCAAAAGGATGCTAGAGAATATCCTGAATATACGGTAGTTGCATCAAGTCTGTTGCTAGAGAGAGCAAGAAGACTTAATTCTTCAATACAAGTGGCAGTATAGTAAAAGCAGTGTGCCTGCTTCCACAAGTAATCCAGTGAGGCCAAGTGAGAGTTGTCCTTATCTACTGTGAATAAATCTAGTTGAAATATCCCTCTATCCCCTTCTCCCATCCCAGTTCCAACAATAAATATAAAACCAAATACCCTGGACTATTTATTGAGTGACGAGCAAATGGAAGTAGGGATGGATGGGTGACAAGTGCCGCAGTGACTGTCTGCAAAGTAATCAGAGAGAGGACCAAGAAGTCATCATACAGCAAGTCCTACGGGGACAGTGCTACATAAAGATAGGCCCCGAAGTTGAAAGAAGAAAGCATAAATGAAGGGCCGGCATGACAGGGTTAAAAGGGGTTGGCATAAGAAAAGGTCTTCTGGTCAGTGGGAAGTATTATTTAAAGAGTACTCGCGTGATTGGCTGGGAGGATTGTAGAAGGTGGGGGCTGCAGTAAAGGGATCTGTAGGAGGGCCTTGGGAAGTTATCAGTCAGGAAGAGCGTGCTGGAGACAACTGCCCGCCCTCCCGCCCTTATTGAGTTACATGGTGTGTGATCTACGGTTGGGAATATGGTTTTTTGAGATTTAGTCATGGCAGCTGGCGGGGTGCAAGGTCCTGCTATATGTTTTTTATGGTGAAACAATATGTACCTTTGTAGGCTCCCAGTATTATGGTTGGTGGTATCTGCATGTAGTGGTTTGTCTCCGAATCAGTGTTTGTTGCGGCTGGAGGCCTAACCTTTTTCTGTGGTTACGCGTGTATGAGAAGTTGATGCCCACAAGGACCTTGTGACTCCTGTTTTTTGACAGAATGTACTAGATGATCATATGTTGATATGTTTATAATGTTATTTATTATTGATTTAATAAAAGGCTGCTATGGCCATTGTACTCCATCTTAAGCCTTGTGTGGTTATTCTTCAAAACGTTGGTAGAGGAGTGGTGGCATATCAGTTTTTGGGGATAGCAAAGAATCTTTTATACCCTAGTCATGATAAATGTCAGCAAATTAGATCTGCTGATGATTCAGTGAGGCATTGAAGACATTTACATATTTATGTGCTTAAAACAGCCTATTGCTGTCTAAAATTGCCTACGTTATCAGGAGACAATCTGCAGCACTTGTTACGGTGAGGCTGTTCCCTCTAGTGCTCAGTCTGGACTCTATATTGTCACATTCTGAAAGAAGAGTGAAGAATACCCGAGAGTGGAGCAAATAATCTTGGGACATGTAGTCTGAAGAGCCAGGTTTTGTACTGAAGTTGGACTACTTTGGACTACAAGTACCAGCCGGCTCAAAAGGGAGAACAGAATGCTGGGAGAGGTAATATATAGCCTGTGCTGGGACTCTCTTGGGACCTCGGCCTTCTTGTGGAAGCAGTGACCCGGGAGGGTCAGAGGAGTGTGATTCAGTGCTGCAGCCTTGGGTGAGAGTGTGGAGCCGCATCTGGCATAGGCAGTTCTGGCCAGCCTGGTGGCAGTCGGAAGGCCACTCTCATTATCTGCAACACAGATCTGGCTGAATGACTGTGTGCAGGGTGTGTGGCCAAGCACCCCTCTTCCTGATCACAGCATCTGCAGGACCCTGCTTCATGACCTTCCCACCTTTCCCACAAGCCTGGTGTCGATTGGATTGGTGAGCGGGCAGAAGCCCACCCTATTTGCATCCCAAGAGACACTGCATGCATACACCTTTACTTTGCTTTTGTCATCAAAGCCTCATAAAGGAGACACATTTACTTTGCTTCCCTTAGTAGAGCCTATTTAAGGAGACACTGTACATTTGCTGTTGCACCCTTGGATGTTAGAATATAGGAGCTGAACTGTATCTTATTTGAGCTAGCTGAAGACACAAAACACCTGCAAAAAAAAGGACTCCTCTTGCTTCATTTATTAGTGTCTGCATGTTTACAGTCAGAAATGTATGGACCCAGGGTATCAGATGGATAAGAAGACTTGCAAAGTCTGGGCAACCACTGGAGTCAATTATCTTTAAGCAGCCCTCACGTGGCTAGTACTACACTAACAAGATTAATGATATCCATAGGGAAGGAACTTAAACGATAGGGCTCTATAATTTTAACTTCATTCAGGTTTGGAAAGCAAGAACAGATTTGTTTATATTTGTCGTGTCTATGTGTTTAAATTTGGTTATATCTAGAAGCCTGTAATCCTAGCCTCTAAAAGGGACAATCAAGGCTGTATGAAATGCCTTAAAGCAGAGGTCCACACAAAAATGGAACCTCTGCTTTTCGGACCCCTCCCCCCCTCCGGAGTCACATTTGGCACCTTTCAGGGGGGTGCAGATACCTGTATAAGACAGGTATTTGCACCTACTTCCGGGCATAGACTCCCGCGGGGGTCTACCTCACTTCCCGTCCCCCCACGCTGTCCGCTGGGAGACACACGGGTCCCAGAGACAGCAGGGACCATTCGGATTGCGCAGCGTGACGCAAGGCTTCACTTCCTGATTCCCTTATGGAAGATGGCGGCGGCAGAATCTGAGGACCGAGGGATGGTTGGGCTTCGGGTGCCGACATCGCGGGCGCCCTGGACAGGTAAGTGTCCTTATTTTAAAAGTCAGCAGCTGCAGTATTTGTAGCTGCTGACTTAAAAAAAATTGGCAGACCTCCGCTTTAATTAGTCAAGTTAAAGTGGAACATCACCCAAAAGGGGAAGCTCTGCTTTTCTGCCTCCCCCCTCCTCTTCTACTTTTGGCACATTATTTTTTTTGGGAGGGAGGGGAATGGGTACCTGGCTTTGATAGATACCCGCTTCCACTTCCACTCAAATCGTTAAGGCAATCCAAGCAGAAGTTTGCCCCCCTCCCTCCCTGCCCACAGCCTTCTGGGACACATCACTGGTCCAAAAAAGCTGCAGGAACATTCCAAAAGCACAGCGCAGCTCATGCATGCACAGTGGGAAGCTGCAAGGAGTCACAATCGGCTTCCCACACTAAAGATTCCGGCGCCAGGCACCCGACGACTAGTGAAGAACTAGCCCGGATGAGGACAGTACTGGATCCCTGGACAGGTAAGTGTCCTTTTAATAAAAGTTATCAGCTACAGTATTTGTAGCTGCTGACTTTTATTTATTTTTTCAGACTGAAGAACCACTTTAAAGATAAGCGAGTCAGACTATGAGACTCTTAAAGTGGTTGTAAAGGCACAAAGTTTTTACCTTCATACATTCTATGCATGAAGGTAAAAAATCTTTTGAGTGCAGCCCCTCCCAATACTTACCTGAGCCCCCTTTTGATCCAACAATGTCCACGAGAGCCTTGGCTTTCCGGGTACTCACACTCCTGATTGATTTTTGGCAGCAGCTGGAGCCAATCAGGAGATGGAGAAGGCGGGACCAAACCACAGCTCCATGTGCAAATGGGCACACAGAGCAGCGGCTTGGGAGTGCTCCTGCTTGGGTGCGCCCAGTGCAAGCTGCTTGCTCTGGGGGCACCCGGCAGGAGGGAGGGGCAAGGAGGGCCGGCATGGGACCCGAAAAGCGGAGGATCCGGGTTGCTCTGTGCAAAATCACTGCACAGAGCAGGTAAGTATGGCATGTTTGTTATTTTTAAAAAAACAAAAAACAAGACTTTAATAATGCTTTAAGATCATGCAAAAAGTTTACACAGAACATAATTTATTCTACTGTAATATTTCCTGATTAGGGCATGAATATAAGAAAGAACATTATATTATGGATAACTGTATAAGTATATGTCATATTATTTGATTTAAATAATATACACAGTATACTGTAAGAATGCACCAAGATCATAGATGCATTTAGAGGGATGGAAGACTCCTTCTTCTCATCCCCTCTACTGGTCAACTATTCTTTTTCTATTATACTGTATTCTGTTATATTATTTACTGTATCTTGTGACCATTTTTGTATGCAAGAAGAAAATTATTTTTCATCTTGGAGTCTTTTTCATCTTTTAGGCTGGGTTCACACCTATGCAAATTGGATTTGGGTTTCCCGGCATCCAATTCGCATAGCAGGAAATTTTGACTGGATCTCTATGGAGCCGGTTCACACATTTCCACAGTGGCGAATTGCGCAGGAGCCCTGTGTGTCTTTTGGTCACTTTCAGGTCTGAATTCAGCCCAATATTCGGGCTAAAATCAGACCTGCTGGGAGCAGCTGCGTTCTCTAGTGTGAACCCAACCTCAAGGTCTTCAGTGTTTATGAAGTACCAAAATCACATTTAAAAAGCATACTCTGATATTTACATCACTGAACCAAAAGAACCCCCTTACTAGTCACTATGAAGATTTTAAGCTGCATCCTTACCCCACAACCATTGGAATAGACAGGATCCAAAATGAATGCCACTTTAACCACTTGCCGACCACCTCACGACGATATATGTCGGCAGAATGGCACGGGCAGGCAGAATCACGTACCTGTACGTGATCTGGCTCCCGCGGGCGGGGGGTCCAACGGGACCCCCCCCGGTGCCCATGGCAGTCGGCATATCTCCCCCGGCAATCGAAGGTGAGGGGGAGGCCATCCATTCGTGGCCCCCCCCCCTTGCGATCGCTCCCAGCCAATGGGATCATTCCCCTGCCTCTGTATAGTACACAGCAGCAGAGGAAATGATGTCATCTCTGCTCGGCTCGGTATTTTCCGTTCCGGCGCCGAGGAGAGAAGACTGCAATGTGAGTGCACAAACACTACACACAGGAGAACATGCCAGGCACACAATACACCCCCCTTTACCCCCCGATCACCCCCCAATTACTCCCCCGTCACACTGACACCAAGCAGTTTTTTTTTTTCTGATTACTGCATTGGTGTCAGTTTGTGACAGTTAGTGTGGTAGGGCAGTTACTGTTAGCCCCCTTTAGGTCTAGGGTACCCCCCTAACCCCCCTAATAAAGTTTTAACCCCTTGATCACCCCCCGTCGCCAGTGTCGCTAAGCGATCATTTTTCTGATCGCTGTATTAGTGTCACTGGTGACGCTAGTTAGGGAGGTAAATATTTAGGTTCGCCGTCAGCGTTTTATAGCGTCAGGGACTCCCATATACTACCTAATAAATGTTTTAACCCCTTGATTGCCCCTAGTTAACCCTTTCACCACTGATCACCGTATAACCGTTACGGGTGACGCTGGTTAGTTTGTTTATTTTTTATAGTGTCAGGGCACCCGCCGTTTATTACCTAATAAAGGTTTAGCCCCCTGATCGCCCGGCGGTGATATGCGTTGCCCCAGGCAGCGTCAGATTAGCGCCAGTACCGTTAACACCCACGCACGCAGCATACGCCTCCCTTAGTGGTATAGTATCTGAACGGATCAATATCTGATCCGATCAGATCTATACTAGCGTCCCCAGCAGTTTAGGGTTCCCAAAAACGCAGTGTTAGTGGGATCAGCCCAGATACCTGCTAGCACCTGCATTTTGCCCCTCCGCCCGGCCCAGCCCAGCCCAGCCCACCCAAGTGCAGTATCGATCGATCACTGTCACTTACAAAACACTAAATGCATAACTGCAGCATTCGCAGAGTCAGGCCTGATCCCTGCGATCGCTAACAGTTTTTTTGGTAGCATTTTGGTGAACTGGCAAGCACCAGCCCCAGGCAGCGTCAGGTTAGTGCCAGTACCGCTAACACCCACGCACGCACCGTACACCTCCTTTAGTGGTATAATATCTGAACGGATCAATATCTGACCCGATCAGATCTATACTAGCGTCCCCAGCAGTTTAGGGTTCCCAAAAACGCAGTGTTAGCGGAATCAGCCCAGATACCTGCTAGCACCAGCGTTTTGCCCCTCCGCCCGGCCCAGCCCAGCCCACCCAAGTGCAGTATCGATTGATCACTGTCACTTACAAAACACTAAACACATAACTGCAGTGTTCGCAGAGTCAGGCCTGATCCCTGTTTTTTTTGGTAGCGTTTTGGTGAACTGGCAAGCACCAGCGGCCTAGTACACCCCGGTCATAGTCAAACCAGCACTGCAGTAATACTTGGTGACGTGGCGAATCCCATAAGTGCAGTTCAAGCTGGTGAGGTGGCAAGCACAAGTAGTGTCCCGCTGCCACCAAGAAGACAAACACAGGCCCGTCGTGCCCATAATGCCCTTCCTGCTGCATTCGCCAATCCTACTTCCCCCATTCACATACCCAACCAAATGCAGTCGGCTGCATGAGAGGCATTTTCTTTATGTCCTCCCGAGTACCCCTACCCAACGAACCACCCCAAAAAAGATGTTGTGTCTGCAGCAAGCGCGGATATTGGCATGACACCCGCTATTATTGTCCCTCCTGTCCTGACAATCCTGGTCTTTGCATTGGTGAATGTTTTGAACGTTACCATTCATTAGTTGAGTATTAGCGTAGGGTACAGCATTGCACAGACTAGGCACACTTTCACAGGGTCTCCCAAGATGCCATCGCATTTTGAGAGACCCGAACCTGGAACCGGTTACAGTTATAAAAGTTAGTTACAAAAAAAAGTGTAAAAAAAGAAAAAAAAACAAAAAAATATATAAAATAAAAAAAAATAGTTGTCGTTTTATTGTTCTCACTCTCTCTATTCTCTCTCTCTTGTTCTGCTCTTTTTTACTGTATTCTATTCTGCAATGTTTTATTGTTATTATGTTTTATCATGTTTGCTTTTCAGGTATGCAATTTTTTATACTTTACCGTTTACTGTGTTTTATTTTTAACCATTTTTTTTGTCTTCAGGTACGCCATTCACGACTTTGAGTGGTTATACCAGAATAATGCCTGCAGGTTTAGGTATCATCTTGGTATCATTCTTTTCAGCCAGCGGTCGGCTTTCATGTAAAAGCAATCCTAGTGGCTAATTAGCCTCTAGACTGCTTTTACAAGCAGTGGGAGAGAATGCCCCCCCACCGTCTTCCGTGTTTTTCTCTGGCTCTCCTGTCTCAACAGGGAACCTGAGAATGCAGCCGGTGATTCAGCCAGCTGACCATAGAGCTGATCAGAGACCGGAGTGGCTCCAAACATCTCTATGGCCTAAGAAACCGGAAGCTACGAGCATTTCATGACTTAGATTTCGCCAGATGTAAACAGCGCCATTGGGAAATTGGGAAGGCATTTTATCACACCGATCTTGGTGTGGTCAGATGCTTTGAGGGCAGAGGAGAGATCTAGGGTCTAATAGACCCCATTTTTTTCAAAAAAGAGTACCTGTCACTACCTATTGCTATGATAGGGGATATTTACATTCCCTGAGATAACAATAGAAATGATAAAAAAAAAATGAAAGGAACAGTTTAAAAATAAGATAAAAAAGCAAAAAAATAATAAAGAAAAAAAAAAAAAGCACCCCTGTCCCCCCCTGCTCTCGCGCTAAGGCGAACGCAAGCGTCGGTCTGGCATCAAATGTAAACAGCAATTGCACCATGCATGTGAGGTGTCACCGCGAAGGTCAGATCGAGGGCAGTAATTTTAGCTGTAGACCTCCTCTGTAAATCTAAAGTGGTAACCTGTAAAGGCTTTTAAAGGCTTTTAAAAATGTATTTTTTTCTTGCAAAAAAAAAAAAATTTTCATGTAAACAAAAAGTGTCAGAAAGGGCTTTGTCTTCAAGTGGTTAGAAGAGTGGGTGATGTGTGACATAAGCTTCTAAATGTTGTGCATAAAATGCCAGGACAGTTCAAACCTCCCCCCATTTTGGAAAGTAGACACCCCAAGCTATTTGCTGAGAGGCATGTCGAGTCCATGGAATATTTTATATTGTGACACAAGTTGCGGGAATGAGACAAATTTTTTTTTTTTTTGCACAAAGTTGTCATCTAAATGATCTATTGCTCAAACATGCCATGGGAATATGTGAAATTACACCCCAAAATACATTCTGTTGCTTCTCCTGAGTACGGGGATACTACGTGTGTGAGACTTTTTGGGAGCCTAGCCACGTACAGGACCCAAAAAACCAAGCACCGTCTTCAGGCTTTCTAAGGGCGTAAATTTTTTATTTCACTCTTCACTGCCTATCACAGTTTTACAGTTTCGGAGGCCATGGAATGCCCAGGTGGCACAAACCCCCCCCCCCCAAATGACCCTATTTTGGAAAGTAGACACCCCAAGCTATTTGCTGAGAGGTATAGTGAGTATTTTGCAGACCTCACTTTTTGTCACAAACTTTTGAAAATTGAAAAAAAAAAAAAGTTTTTTCTTGTCTTTCTTCGATTTCAAAAACAAATGAGAGCTGCAAAATACTCACCATGCCTCTCAGCAAATAGCTTGTGCCATCTGGGCATTCCATGGTCTCCGAAACTGTGATAGGCAGTGAAGAGTGAAATAAAAAATTTACACCTTTAGAAATCCTGAAGGCGGTGCTTGGTTTTCGGGGCCCCGTACGCGGCTAGGCTCCCAAAAAGTCCCACACATGTAGTATCCCCATACTCAGGAGAAGCAGCTAAATGTATTTTGGGGTGCAATTCCACATATGTCCATGGCCTGTGTGAGCAATATATCATTTAGTGACAACTTTGTGCAAAAAAAAAAAAAAAAATTGTCACTTTCCCGCAACTTGTGTCACGATATAAAATATTCCATGGACTCAACATGCCTCTCAGCAAATAGCTTGGGGTGTCTACTTTCCAAAATGGGGTCATTTGGGGGGGTTTTGAACTGTCCTGGCATTTTATGCACAACATTTAGAAGCTTATGTCACACATCACCCACTCTTCTAACCACTTGAAGACAAAGCCCTTTCTGACACTTTTTGTATACATATTTTGGGGTGCAATTCCACATAGGCCCATGGCCTGTGTGACCAATATATCATTAAGTGACAACTTTTTGTAATTTTTTTTTTTCTTGTCATTATTCAATCACTTGGGACAAAAAAAATTAATATTCAATGGGCTCAACATGCCTCTCAGCAATTTCCTTGACGCGATGCAGTGCCAAATTGTAAAAAGTGCTCTGGTCAGGAAGGGGGTAAATCCTTCCGGGGCTGAAGTGGTTAACTGCTTCAGCCCTGGAAGATTTTACCCCCTTCCTGACCAGAGCACTTTCTGCGATAAGAAACTGCGTCGCTTTAACTGACATTTGCACGGTCGTGCGACGTTGCACCCAAACAAAATTGAAGTCCTTTTTTTCCCACAAATAGAGCTTTCATTTGGTGGTATTTGATCACCTCTGTGGTTTTAATTTTTTGCGCCTTAAACAAAAATAGAGCAACAATTTTGAAAAAAAAGCAATATTTTTAACTTTTTGCTATAAGAAATATAGCCCAAAAATATATATATAAAATTTTTTTTTTCCTCAGTTTAGGCCGATATGTATTCTTCTACATATTTTTGGTAAAAAAAATTGCAATAAGCGTATATTGATTGGTTTGCGCAAAAGTTATAGGGTCTACAAAATAGGGGATAGTTTTATGGCATTTTTATTATTCATTTTTTTTTATTAGTAATAGCGGCAATCTGCAATTTTTATCGTGACTGCGGCATTATGGCGGACACATCGGACACGTTTGACACTATTTTGGAACCATTGTCATTTACACAGCGATCAGTGCTATAAAAATGCACTGGTTATTGTGTAAATGACACTGGCAGGGAAGGGGTTAAACGCTAGGGGGCGATCAAGGGGTTAAGTGTGTCCTAGGGAGTGATTCTAACTGTGGGGGGATGGGATTCCACTCACATGACAGCGATCACTGCTCCCGATGACAAGTAGCAGTGATCTCTGTCATGTCACAAGGCAGAACGGGGAAATGCTTTGTTTACGTAGGCACTTCCCCGTTCTCAGGCTCCGTGACACAATCGCCGGGAGACAGGTGGACATGGAGTCCATGGGACCTGCGGGCATGGTCACGCTGTACGCGGCAGGTGTGCGCCTGCTAGCCACGCCATTTAAAGGCGACGTACAGATACGCCCATTTGCCCACCGCTGCCATTGTGCCGAAGAATATCGGCGTGCAGCGGTCGGCAAGTGGTTAATTTACAAGAAGTGGGCAGAGAGAATTAATAGGCAGCATCACTGCATGCTAGTCCTGTGATATAACTTTCTTTTCTTCTTCTGTGCAGGGCTGCTCCATCCTCTTCCCGCTGCTGAACTTCCAGTACTGTGGAGGGTTAACAGCTTTGGGTCTCTGGGCTCAGCTGTTCTAAAGATGATCCAATGGGGATACACCCCCTTCGTTCCTCTCCTCCAATCAGACAGGTTCTTTCACGGATTACACTGCCTCTAACATGATCTGTGAATGGAGGAGAATCCTCTCTCCCTGAGTCCCTTCCCCATTCACAGATCATATTACAAGCAGTGTAATGAGAGAAAGAAATCTTCTCAATAGAGCAGGGATATGCAATTAGCGGACCTCCAGCTGTTGCAAAACTACAAGTCCCATCACGCCTCTGCCTCTGGGTGTCATGCTTGTGGTTGTCAGAGTCTTGCTATGCCTCATGGGACTTGTAGTTCTGCAACAGCTGGAGGTCCGCTAATTGAATATCCCTGCTATAGAGTAAGATGGGTGGGGCGTGTCCGCATTGGATCTGCTTTAGTACATCTGAGCCGGGAAAGCCGGAAGTTCAGCAGCAAGAAGAGGACCGGGCAACCATGTAGTGAAGATTTCTACAGAATCCAGCAACTTACACATTGGGGACATTCTTTGTTTACTGGTAAGTAATAGTGTATATTGTACAGTCACATTAGTCCCAGCCCTCAAGGAGCTTACAATCTAAGGACCTAACTCATACAAGGGCCAACTTACCTAACAGCATGTCTTTGCAGTGCGGTAGGAAACCCACGCAGGTAGTACCATGGTTGGGATTCAAACTGATGACTCTGGTACTTCCAGTTGGAAGTGCTAACCACTTATACCGCGTACACACGACCGGACTTTCCGGCAGAAAAGGTCCGATGGAACAAATCCGTCGGACATTCCGATCGTGTGTGGGCTTCATCGGACCTTTTCTGTCAAAAAATCTGACGGACCTAGAAATAGAACATGTTTCAAATCTTTCCGATGGACTCGATTCCTATCGAAAAAAACGTTCGTCTGTATGCTAGTCCGCCAGAGCAAAAACGACGCAAGGGCAGCTATTGGCTACTGGCTATTGAACTTCCTTTTCTAGTCTGGTCGTACGGCATCATGTTTGAAGCGATCGGACTTTGGTGGGATCGCGTGTAGGCAAGTCCGTTTCGTCGGAAATCCGTCGAAAAGTCCTTCGGAGTTCAGTCCAACAAGAAGTCCGCTCGCGTGTATGCAGCATAAGTCAACCCAGTACTAGCAAGGTGAACCTAATAAAGTGGTCGGTGGGTCTATAACTAGAACTGTAGATAATATTGTATAATATGATGTTTTTCTACCTGTTAGTGCATCATTTGTAAAAAAATTCTGTGCTTTAAACTGTAAGTCAAATATTTACATTTTTTTTACAATAAAACATTCCCTTTAAATCATGAAAGTGCTTAGTTTGTGGTTTGGTTTTGCAGAATCTAATTTTTCTGGGTTCCATTTTGTTCTTGACACTGAAATGCCTTCTGAAAATTTTCTCTGGTTCTGAAGCAAAATGAGCCAGTTCTTCTTAATGGTGTTTACTATCTCATGGTAACTGTGATTGTATTGTGTAGTGAATGTAACATCATAATTATTGATATTTGGACATAATTCCATTTTATGTGAAGGCTCCAGGTAGTTTCAATAGGCCACCTTTATTATTAAGCTGGCCATACATAATACAATTTTCTTGTTCAATTTCCTTTAGATTTAACTATGTAGTGCAAGGGCCTGCCTGATTGCATACATATTGAAATTGTTTAGGTTTAAACTCATATTATATGGTTTTGGTGACTCTAAAGGAAAATTGTACAAGGAAATTTAATAACGTATGGCCAGCCTAATGCCGTGTACAGACGATCGAATATTCCGACAACAAAACTGCAAAACCGTGGATTTTTTTCCGACGGATGCTGGCTCAAACTTGTCTTGCATACACACGGTCACACAAATGTTGTCAGAAATTCCGAACGTCAAGAACGCAGTGATGTACAACACGTACAACGAGCCGAGAAAAATTAAGTTCAATAGCCAGTGCGGCTCTTCTGCTGCATTCCGAGCACTTTTTCCAAGCACCGCTTTGCGGGTGATTTTAACCCTTTTTCGGACGCTAGAGGGGGTTAAAAGCGACCCGCTAGCGGCCGAAGACCTCCGCAAAAACAACGGTAGAGCGCCACAAAAAAATAGCGGGGCTTTAGTGCTGACACCGCTGATGCCTTATTGTGAAAGCAGCTTTAGAGTTGTATATCTTTTACCTTAAAGGGGTTGTAAACCCTCGTGTTTTTTCACCTTAACCACTTCAGTACCGCCCATAGTCATATGACATCCGGAGGAGGGATCTCCCATCCTAGGCGGGTGTCATATGACGTCCTGGGCTTCCCAGCCGTCTGGGGGGCGTGCGCACGCCCGCCACCTCACTCAGGGCCGCGATGTCCGCCGGGCACCCGCGATTGCCTGATAACAGAGGAGGGACATGGATCTGTGTGTGTAAACACCCAGGTCCACGTCCTGTCAGGTGAGAGGAGACCGATCATGTGTTCCGTGTACAGAGGAACACCGATCGGTCTCCTCCCCTTGTGAGTCCTCTCCCCCTACAGCAAGAATCACTCCCTAGGTAACACAGTTAACCCCTTGTTCGCCCCCTAGTGTTAACCCCTTTCCTGCCAGTCACATTTATACAGTAATCAGTGCATTTTTATAGCACTGATCGCTGTATGAATGTGAATGGTCCCAAAATGGTGTCAAAAGTGTTCGATGTGTCCGCCGCAATGTCACAGTCTCGATAAAAATCGCAGATCGCCGCTATTACTAGTAAAAAAAAATAATAATAAAAATGCCATAAAACTATCCCCAATATTGTAGACACTATAACTTTTGCGCAAACCAATCAATATACGCTTATTGCGATATTTTTACCAAAAATATGTAGAAGAATACATATCGGCCTAAACTGAGGAAAAAATGTGTTTTTAAAAAAAATAAATTGTGATATTTATTATAGCAAAAAGTAAAAAATATTGTGTTTTTTTCAAACTTGTTGCTCTTCTTTTGTTTATAGCGCAAAAAATAAAAACCGCAGAGGTGATCAAATACCACCAAAAGAAAGCTCTATTTGTGGAGAAAAAATGATACAAATTTCATTTGCACGACCGCCCAATTGTCATTCAAAATGCAACAGCGCTAAAAACTGAAAATTGGCCTGGGCAGGAAGGGGGTGAAAATGCCCGGTATTGAAGTGGTTAATGCATCCTATGCATTAAGGTGAAAAAAATCTGTGAGTGACCAGCCCCCCCGTTTTACTTACCTGAGCCCCTTCCTTCAGTCGGCGGAGACGCGCTCTCCCTCTCTCCACGGGGTCCCGGCTCTTCATTAGATAAATTGATAGCAGCGCAGCCATTGGCTCCCACTGCAGTCAATCAAATCCAATGACGCGAGTGTCGGGGGGCGGGGCCAAGTCTGGCATTTGTGTCTTTGCGCCCGTAAGGTAACCCCCCCTCGGGAGAGTGCTTCTCCTAGGGGGGTTATCTAACGTGAGGAGGAGCCGCGAGAGTTGTCAGGGGACCCCAGAATACGAGGATCGGGGCCACTCTGTGCAAAACAAGCTGCACAGTGGAGGTAAGTATGATATGTTTGTTATTTTAAAAAAAATAAAAAATGAGGGTTTACAATCACTGTAAATTATTTTTAGGATTGTATTTTGTGTAGTTGTCTTATATATTCCTCTTGTCTGCTGCATTTCTTTTGTAATTGGTAAAACTAACTTTTTGGGATATTGTTTAACCATTTTGGTCGATAACAACTGGAGCCATGCAAATATGAATTGCACCCCCATCACATTAAAAAGATTTTTAGAGATTATTTTATCTTCATTATGGATAAAGTTTAAGATCCAAAAAATGTAAAGTCAGATTGCTGACATAAGTGAATTCTAAACCAAATTCCCTGTTTTTGCCGTTGGTGACAAAAGGTAATGTGGAGAGTTTAGTGGTCCACCCCAGATGATTGTGATATCATCAATGTATAAACTATAAAAAAAAAAATTATCCAGGAGGAAAAGGTGTTATTTTTCCATATATAGCTTTGCAATTGGCCGTTGTGGTTGGAGTAACAGTTTAAAAACAGTGTAATATAATGTTCTCTTCCTTCATTATCTTTACAAGGCATCTGTCCTTGAAGCTACTGTACAAGTTAAACATTTATGTTTTTACAATGAAACATTCCTTTTAAATCACAAAAGAAGAATTTATTATTTGTTTAGGTTTTGTGGGATCCAATTTTACTGGGTGCTATTCTCTTCTTTACAATGGGAGACCTTATTAAAAATCATCTTTAACCACTTCAATACAGGACATTTGTACACCCGTCCTGCCCAGACCAATTTTCAGCTTTCAGCGCTCTCACATTTTGAATTCCAATTACTCAGTCGTGCAACACTGTACCCAAACAAAATTTTTATCATTTTTTTAATACAAAGAGTGCTTTCTTTTGGTGGCATTTAATTACCACAGTTTTTTTTTATTTTTTGCGACATAAGTGAAAAAAGAGCAAAAATTTTGAAAAAAAAACACTTTTTTTTAGTTTCTATGATAGAATTTTGCAAATAAGTTATTTTTGTTCATAAATTTGGGCCAAAATTTATACTGCTACATCTCTTTGGTAAAAATAACCCAAATTGGTGGATATTATTTGGTCTTTGTGAAAGTTATAGAGTCTACAAGCGATGGTGCAAATCATTGAAAATTGATCACACCTGATGTACTGATCTCATTTCTTGAGGCCCTGAAATGTCAGGAAAGTACAAATACCCCCAAATTACCCCCTTTTGAAAAGTAGACAGTCAAAGGTATTTAGTAAGAGGCATGGTGAGTTTTTTGAAGTTGTAATTTTTTCCCACAATTCTTGGGAAAATTAAGAATTTTTTTTTAATTTTATTTTTTTTCACAAAATTGTCATAATAACAAGTTATTTCTCACACACAGCATATGCATACTTCCAATTACACCCCAAAATACATTCTGCTACTCCACCCAAGTATGGCGACACCACATGTGTGAGACTTTTACACAGCCTGGCCACATACAGAGGCCCAACATGCAGGGAGCACTGCCAGGGGTTCTAGGAGCACAAATTACACCTCTAATTTCATTCCTACCCATTACACATTTGAAGATCCTTGAGCACCAGGACAATGGAATTACCCACAAAATTACCCCATTTTGGAAAGCAAACACCCCAACATATATTCTATGAGGCATGGGCTGCAGATAGGTATTTGGGTACTCTGATGGCCTGGTGACAGGTACTCGGGTACTCTTATGGCCTGGTGACAGGTACTCGGGTACTCTTATGGCCTGGTGACAGGTACTCGGGTACTCTTATGGCCTGGTGACAGGTACTCGGGTACTCTTATGGCCTGGTGACAGGTACTCGGGTACTCTGATGGCCTGGTGACAAGTACTTGGGTACTCTGATGGGCTACAGATAGGTACTCAGGTACTCTGATGGGCTAGTGACTGGTACTCGGGTACTCTGATGGGTGGTGACAGGTACTTAGATGGGCAGTAACAGGTACTCAGATGGGCTGTGACAGGTGCTTAGGTACTCGGGTACTCAGATGGACTGTGACAGGTACTCAGATGGACTGTGACAGGTACTCAGATGGACTGTGACAGGTACTCAGATGGGCTGTGACAGGTGCTCAGGTACTCGGGTACTCAGATGAACTGTGAGAGGTACTCAGGTACTCGGGTACTCAGATGGGCTGTGACAAGTACTCAGGTACTCAGATAGTCTGTGACAGGTACTCAGGTACTTGGCTACTCAGATGAACTGTGACAGGTATTAACAAAATAGCAGCAACGCTGCTAGGATGACCATAAAATTTATTCACTCTCTATTAGTAATGATATTATAAAGTGTTTGCTGCCTCTCCTCTAAATAAGAGTTTCTAGCCGTAGCCAATAGCATATACATATAAAATGAAAATTCTATCCCTGGGGTGGTCTATGAGATGGGCCTCCCAGGGACAGAATAGACAGCTACTTCTGGTCAGAAAGGGCACTCTGCACACTTATATAAAAAAGTTTAGTAACACATTTTATTATGGTGATATACACCCAAATTATTGATTTAAAAAACAGTCAAGTTGCTTCCTTAAAAGCTGATACAAAAGTATCTTCTAACAATATGTTATTCAAAACTATACTGACACTTTAACTATGTTGCAAGTGACTGACATCCGACAGACAATACTCACAAAGAACAATCAACAAAAAACATATAATGCAGGCGCCTGAAGTTTACCACTACTGATCGGCAATCCCAGTGGGCCAATCGCCTCTATGTTTTAATTTTAAATGATTATTATTGGATCAAAGCCAATTCTTTAGTTAGTTACGGGGGTGCCGAGCAGTAGTGATCCCCGGGGGATATAATTTATGTTCACTGAGTTGGCCGGGGTTTTGGTGGAAAGAGTGGGGGGCGGTAATTGGGGCGGTAAAAAAAGGATTGTATTGCTAAATTGTCTTAGATCGTGCTGGGTCCTCTAAGTTACAGTGGGGAGTCCTCTTTGAGCTGATCCATGAAGGGGAAAAAGTTAGTATAGGTATGTAAGGGATTGCTCTAAGTTCCGATCCTCTTTAATCTCTGTTATTGCCGTACTTAGCTATTATCTTCATGGGAGCGGAGTGCTGTAATTCCAAAATTGGACAGGTGAGGGTAAGGCTGGATTGCCTTAACTGTTGCTAATTACTGAAGGGTTCTCTGAAAAGTTCATTCAAAACCCATCCGTGAATAAATGCAAGTGATTATATAAGACCTTAATTCACTTTGACTCGCTGATTAGATAAAATAGATGTGCTTCCTTTATATGACTACTCAACAATAATGAGAGGGGCATTAAATTGTTAGTCCCCTATTTCTTTGATCATATAGGTATTAACACAATCTATGGATAAAGCAGAGTATCGATGGGTAAATGTCTGTCTTATTAGCAAAACACGGAATACTTTGGGTTAGATGAAAAAGATATTGTGGTTACTTTACCAGTTTCTTTTCTTGTGTGGACTTCTGTGAAGTAAACCTCTTATCTCTCCTTGCTGTTCGTGTTTAAATTGTAAATCAGGTCTTCACTTGTCCCGCTGTTCAAGATAACTGGTGATTTGCAGGTAAATCGAAAGCTCTCCCAGTTATTAGCCGCTCATCTGTCACTTTTCTGGATGTTTTTCCAGCTAATCGCTCTTCAGTGGTGAGGCATCTGTTGATGAGTTTTGAGTCCTTGCTGTTTGATCGTGATATACCTTGTATACCTGTATAGATGGTCATATATACACCGATCCGATGGACGATTTTAGTTGCTCCCAGCTTCCGCTGTACTTCCGTTTGATTTCTGCTCCAAGTGGGCTTGCTAAAAGCTCTTCTTTTGTTGGTATCCTATATATAGTAGGACCCTGCTACACCGCTCCTCCACTACCCGGCATTTAATTCAGGGGTCACTTCACATGGCTGCCTTGCCTGCTGTTAACGTGACGCGTTTCGCAACAAGTAAGTTACGTAGCTTCTTCTGGACGTTACTTACTTGTTGCGAAACGCGTCACGTTAACAGCCGGGTAGTGGAGGAGCGGTGTAGCAGGGTCCTACTATATATAGGATACCAACAAAAGAAGAGCTTTTAGCAAGCCCACTTGGAGCAGAAATCAAACGGAAGTACAGCGGAAGCTGGGAGCAACTAAAATCGTCCATCGGATCGGTGTATATATGACCATCTATACAGGTATACAAGGTATATCACGATCAAACAGCAAGGACTCAAAACTCATCAACAGATGCCTCACCACTGAAGAGCGATTAGCTGGAAAAACATCCAGAAAAGTGACAGATGAGCGGCTAATAACTGGGAGAGCTTTCGATTTACCTGCAAATCACCAGTTATCTTGAACAGCGGGACAAGTGAAGACCTGATTTACAATTTAAACACGAACAGCAAGGAGAGATAAGAGGTTTACTTCACAGAAGTCCACACAAGAAAAGAAACTGGTAAAGTAACCACAATATCTTTTTCATCTAACCCAAAGTATTCCGTGTTTTGCTAATAAGACAGACATTTACCCATCGATACTCTGCTTTATCCATAGATTGTGTTAATACCTATATGATCAAAGAAATAGGGGACTAACAATTTAATGCCCCTCTCATTATTGTTGAGTAGTCATATAAAGGAAGCACATCTATTTTATCTAATCAGCGAGTCAAAGTGAATTAAGGTCTTATATAATCACTTGCATTTATTCACGGATGGGTTTTGAATGAACTTTTCAGAGAACCCTTCAGTAATTAGCAACAGTTAAGGCAATCCAGCCTTACCCTCACCTGTCCAATTTTGGAATTACAGCACTCCGCTCCCATGAAGATAATAGCTAAGTACGGCAATAACAGAGATTAAAGAGGATCGGAACTTAGAGCAATCCCTTACATACCTATACTAACTTTTTCCCCTTCATGGATCAGCTCAAAGAGGACTCCCCACTGTAACTTAGAGGACCCAGCACGATCTAAGACAATTTAGCAATACAATCCTTTTTTTACCGCCCCAATTACCGCCCCCCACTCTTTCCATCAAAACCCCGGCCAACTCAGTGAACATAAATTATATCCCCCGGGGATCACTACTGCTCGGCACCCCCGTAACTAACTAAAGAATTGGCTTTGATCCAATAATAATCATTTAAAATTAAAACATAGAGGCGATTGGCCCACTGGGATTGCCGATCAGTAGTGGTAAACTTCAGGCGCCTGCATTATATGTTTTTTGTTGATTGTTCTTTGTGAGTATTGTCTGTCGGATGTCAGTCACTTGCAACATAGTTAAAGTGTCAGTATAGTTTTGAATAACATATTGTTAGAAGATACTTTTGTATCAGCTTTTAAGGAAGCAACTTGACTGTTTTTTAAATCAATAATTTGGGTGTATATCACCATAATAAAATGTGTTACTAAACTTTTTATATAAGTGTGTAGAGTGCCCTTTCTGACCAGAAGTAGCTGTCTATTCTGTCCCTGGGAGGCCCATCTCATAGACCACCCCAGGGATAGAATTTTCATTATACTGTGACAGGTACTCAGGTACTCGGGTACTCAGATGGGCTGTGACAGGTACTCGGGTACTCAGATGGATGGTGACAGGTACTTTGATGGGTGATGACAAGTACTTTGATGGGTGGTGACAGGTTCTCTTTATTGGGGGGGGCAATCAGTATGGTTGGTGTACACTGTAAGCGGTAACGAGATGTTACCACAATCTCCTTCTCACACACGATCGGTGTGTGAGGAGGAGAACCCGGTAACATCTCGTTACCGCGGTTTGTTGACATTCTGTGACTGGCTGTGATTGGATTTCATTGGCTCTTTACTGCGATCGCAGTTGGGCTGTTTTAGGGTGACAAGCCTCGTCCCCGATCGCCACCCTAGGGCCATGCACGAGCGCCGTGCACGTGGATAGTACATGTGACCGGCTGTGATTGGACACAGCCGGCTACATGGTAAAGCGCCATTTTTTATTGGCTCTTTACACAGATTTGGGATGGGCTGTGTCCAAGGGACACACCTCATCCCCGATCGCCGCGCTACGGGCCCTCGGGGGCCCACAGGAGTGGCGAGGAACCAAGGACGTCATATGACGCCGCCCAGGATGGGAGATCAGTATTGAAGTGGTTAATATAGGGGAAGAACTAGTGCCAACTACAAGTCCCGGAAGAAAATATGCAAGTTTCTTTTATGGCATTTTCTATTGCATGGTACCCGTGATTGTGTTGTGTAATGAATTTAACATCATAACTATTCATATTTAGACATAATTTAATTTTAGCCTCCTCTATTTTTTTTTTAGTTGTTTATCCTTTAAACGCTTCAGTCCCGGAAGGTTTTACCCCCTTCATGACCAGGCCATTTTTTGCGATATGGCACTGCGTTATTTTAACTGACAATTGCGTGCGATGCTGTACCCAAATAAAATTGATGTCCTTTTTCCCCAACAAATAGAGCTTTCTTTTGGTGGTATTTGATCGCCTCTGTGGTTTTTATTTTTTGCACTATAAACAAAAAAAGAGCGTCAATTTTGAAAAAAAAAAACAATATTTTTTACTTTCTGCTATAAAACATATCCAATATATTTTTTTTTAAATCTAATTTCTTCATCAATTTAGGTCAATATGTATTCTGCTACATATTTTTTGGTAAAAAAAAATCTCAATAAGCGTATATTGATTGGTTGGGATATTTTTATGGAATTTCTTTTTTTTTTCTACTAGTAATGGCAATGATAAGCGATTTTTAGTGGGAACGCAACATCGCGGTGGAAAATTCTGACACTAAATGACAATTTTTAGGGACTAGTGACACCAATACAGTGATCAGTGCTAAAAAAAAATCCACTATCACTATACACATGACGCTGGCAGAGAAGGGGTTAACATCAGGGGTGTTCAAAGGGTAGAGGTGTTTTCTAACTGGGGGGGGGGTGCTTTGACTAGGGGAAAACAGAGATCCATGTTTCTGCCTAGCAGAAACACAAGATCTCAACTTTCCCCTCTGGCAGAACGGCAGGAGCTGGACCCGCTGATTGGCTCCCACTGTGTCCAATCACAGCGGGAGCGAGTCACCAGTGGCGCGCACGCGTGCCTCAGCCCCTGTGCAGGAAATCACATACAGGTACGTGATTTCATACAAGAGGGCCGCCCTGCTGCAGCATATCTGCGTGGGCCTGTCCAGATGTGGTTAAGCTAAAATCCCTTTTTCAGGATTGTGTTTTGTGCTAGACATGTGCACAACAAAAAAAAAAATGTTTTGTTTAGTTTAGTTTCTTTACGTTTCCGTTGATTCGTAACGATTCGTAATTTCGCAAAATGCAAATTTTTATATTTGCACTCGTTCGTATTTTCGTAACAGTTATATTTTCTTTGATACGAAATGATTCGTAATTCCGTTAGATAATAATTTTCGTTTATTCGGTACACTACTCGTAATTTAGTAATTGTTACTTTTGTGAGATTGCCTTTTTCGTTGATTCGTACTTTCGTAGGAAATAAAGAATAATAATCCTATGCTTGCTTTTCTAATAAGTCCTGTACTTACTCCAGTCCACTCCCTCAGTCACGAGACCGGATTCAGTCTCCTCCTCAACTGAATCTAAAGCCGCGTACACACGGGCGGACTTTTCGACCGGACTGGTCAGACAGACTTTCGACGGACTTTTGACGGACTTCCGACGGAATTTTTAACGAACGGACTTGCCTACACATGATCACACCAAAGTCCGACGGATTCGTACGTGATGACGTACACCAGACTAAAATAAGGAAGTTCATAGCCAGTAGCCAATAGCTGCCCTAGCGTCGTTTTTTTGTCCGTCGGACTAGCATACAGACGAGCGGATTTCTGGGTCCGGCGGAGTTACGACGTAAAGATTTGAAGAGTGTTCCAAATCTAAAGTCTGTCAGATTTGCGACTGGAAAAGTCCGCTGAAGGTCCGGTGAAGCCCACACACGATCGGATTTTCCGCCGGATTTGGTCCGTTGGCGTCCGTCAGACCAGTCCGGTCGAAAAGTCCGACCGTGTGTACGTGGCATAAAAAGATTCAGGAATGCCGTGTGACTCAGACACAAAAGGGATAAGCTGATTGGCTAAAGATATTAAGTAAGATACATCACTCACTAATACACTGCCCATTCGATTCAAGAACACGAACAAACGAAATTACAGACAAAGAAACGAAATTACGAACACACGAATGAAAATACGAACATACGAAATTACGAACAGACAAAGGATTGAAAATACGAAATGTAAATCATTCATTATAGATGTCATTTTCTTTCTTTTACTGTTTCGGAGTTTTGTATTTTCGTAAGTTTGTCCATTCGTAAGTTCGTATTTTCGCGTGTTCGTTATTTTGCTTATTCGTAATTTCATAATTTTCGTATTTTGGTTCTTTCAGTTGTTTGGAATGTTCGAATTGATCCGAATGTACGAATACTAACAAATCGTACAAAAATCTATTCGTTACGAACCGAATCGCACATGTCTAGTTTGTGCTATTTATTATATTTCTCTTGTCTGCTGCAGTTTTTTTGTAAATGGCAAACCTGACTTTTTGGGACATTTTTTATCCATTTTGGTTGATGACATTCTGGAGTCATGCAAAGATGATTTACCACCCCTCGGTTGGCACGGTTGTAGGTGGGTTGCGGCGATAACACACACAGTTCAAGTGAGATGAAAGAACTTGTATTGAAATAATGCAAAACAGTTCACAACAAACCTGGTGGGAGGACAATCCAGACGGGTTGACTCCGAAGTTAGTAAGTAGCTCCAGTCCTCTAATGCCTGTACCCACACAGTACCCCAAATAAATTGTTCCAAACAGAGTAATACTCACCCAGCCAACCTCTGCCTCTCTCAGAGAACATATCTGCCGCTGGGGAGAGGCCTGGACTGGCTCTTCTCCCTGGAATCCTTTCTGCCGCTGGAGAGAAGACAGGGTGTCTGGGCTCACTCTGTCATGCTGTTGGGGATCTGGGCCGACTGCCCAGCATCCCTGGGGTACACAGGTGGAGACTGAAGTCCCATCCACCTTCACAGGAAATCCATCCTCTGTTAGTTGAGGGCAGAGTCCAGCAGTACTTGGCCCTGTTGCCAGCCCTTCTGCTGGAAACCCCACACCATCTGCTCTGGCTACCTGTTGGGGAGGGAGGCCGACTGCCCCACCTCCCTGGAACTCTGTAGTTGTTGCAGGTGATGGCCAGAGGTTGGTAGCACTCTGCCCGGTTGCCGGTGCTTCAACTGGGGAAGTTCCCTGTAACTCCACAGATACTGCTGTTGGTGCGGGGCAGAGCACAGTGAAGTTTGGCCCCAATAGCAGCTCTTCTGCTGGAGGCTCATCTGGTTGTTCTTCCTCAGCAGAAAAGTCTATTAAATCCCCTACCTCTATAACTGGTGTCTGTGGATAGAGGTTCACCATCTCCTGTCCGTGGAACTCAGAAGATGCCATCAGTGCTGAGCAGAGCGCAATGAAGTTTGGCCCTAATCCCAACTCTTCTGCTGGGGGCTCACCCGATGGTTCTTCCTCAGCAGAAAAGTCTATCAAATCCCCTGTCTCTGCAACTGGTGTCTGGGGATGGAGGTTCACCATCTCCTGTCCATGGAACCCAGAAGATGTTATCAGTGCTGGGCAGAGGTTAGCAGAGCTCTGCCCTGTTGTCAGCACTTCAGCTTTGGGGATGGCAATCTCCAGATTTTCCACTGCAGATTCTCTGGCATGCTGCTGGACAGGCACATTCCTCCATCCAAGATCATCCCATGCAGAAACAGGATCATCAAGGTCAGTCAGCACTTGCTGCATCCGCCATAAGACCTCCGCCTCCATAGCTGTGGGGGCAGGTTGGCAAAGTACACTATTGCTCTGCCACATTGCCGACTCTTCAGCCAGGATTTCAGGGTTGTCAGCTGGTATTTCCTGATAGTTCCAGGCAAAGGAAGCCCAGCCCTGGCACTGAGCAATGTCTAGCAGCCGTCTGTAGGCGATCTCTAGCTCCCATTCCTGAACGGCCAGAAACTCCAAATCTTCCTGTGCCCAGTGCACTTCCGAAATGTTCAGTAGCCCTTCTCTGAAATCCATGATTTCGTCCACCCGCCGCTCCAAATCACTCCCAAAGTTAGGGTCCCCTGTCAGCTTCACAAACAACAGTCCCAAGCCGCCGTAGCTTAAGCCTTCCATTGGGCTGTCATCCGCTATCCAGGGACATGCTTGGGATACATGCCACCGGAGGGCTCTGTAGCCCTCATCCAGCTTTATCTCTGCCCAGACCAGCCTGCTTAATTCAGCTGTCTGCTTCTTGTGTGGTTTTTCTCCCAAAAACCGCACCCGCAGTCCGTACTGCGACCAGTACCTTTCCTCGATGGAGGGGAGAACTTTTCCCTGGTGTTGCTGCTCACGGGCTAGCGCTTCCTTCCAGAGTTTGCAGCAAATAAAATCACACCATCCCAGCAGGACCTGCTCTGATACTGGTCCTCTGTGCTGTATCTGCATCTCTCGCAACCTCCTTCTGAATTCCTCATCCATGGCGGCTGGTATCTGTACCTCTCCTCTCCTGCTATCTGGACCTTGGATCCAGATGGAAGTTTGGATGTCCCAGACTGTAGGAAGCTTTCCCGCTGCTTGCCACCAATATCACGGAACGCCCCACACTCCGCTTGAGTGCTTCCGTCATATACCGCTTACTCCCAGTCTGTATACAGATATCCCAACCTCTCTGAGCACAAACAAGGCGACACTTGCTTGTTGCTACCAAGAACTGACTTTATTCAGAACCAGAATACAGTCTTATATACACAAAGAGAAGATTACTCTAACAATACAAACGTAACCTAATTAACATGAGCTAATTATCTAATCCTTTATACAGCCTAGGTGACTGAGACATGACCTTTCGCCCAGACTTGTGGTCACCGAGCTTCACACAGTAATATAAACACAATAGCTGGAGCTAATTACAATTAACAATACAAACAAAACCTAATTAACCAGGATGGCACAGGGTGACTTAGACATAAGATGTATTCTGAGTTCCACGGGCCCTCCTGTCACATATATATATATATATATATATATATATATATATATATATATATATATATTCAATTTAGTTTTAGTTATAGACTTTTGACTAAAATGCCATTTTAGTTTTAGTCGTATTTTAGTCATCCGAATTGTCTTAGATTTAGTCGTATTTTAGTCATCCGAATTGTTTTAGATTTAGTCGTATTTTAGTCAACTAAAATAGTATTAATTTAGTCGACGAAAATATTTTAGTCAACAAAATTAACACTGCCAGTGATTACCTGTGGTGATCACTGGTGGATGCACACAAAACACACAGGAGATAGTCACCAGTACGAATGTAGTCTATTAGGTTGACTCTGAACTGTACAGTACTGAACTCCACTGTAGACATGTGATATATTTTTGAATATCATATAACCTGTATATGTATTTATGCGGTACAGGATGAAGGGCGGGTTGGAATTTTAATGGGACATCGTTACCATAGTATTGAGGCAATAAAAATCTAAACGAGAAAGCTGACATTTCAGTATTTTTGTATATAGAATATATTATATGAGGGGAATGTTTACAATCTATTTTAACCCCTTCCCGAGGATGTAACACATATATACCCTTTGCAGGGATAAGAAACAGAGAAATTGTTCCTTCTGTACGGAGCTCTGTGTTGATTGCCAACACAGGACTCTGAGCTGTGATTAGACACAGCTGATCAGCAGACCCTAACCGTGAATCATTGGCTGGAACTCGGTGACTGACTCCTGCTGTGTACAATCACATCGGGTGTCATCACACATGCGTGCATCCTAAACCAGGAAGCAAACAGCTAGGTACAGACTTTGCCTGCACAGGCATCCCATCTGCAGTATATTGCAGGTGGGCGGTCCACAAGTGGTAAGGAACTTGTTCATAAAGATGTCTTCCTTAAAGGGTCAGTGCACCCAGAATGAATATTTGAGTTCTCGGTGTGTTTTGATCTCTCCAACATTGAGGTCTCCCGGTCATAATTCCTGGCTCTGCTCCTGCACATTTAGGAAATGTGTGTGTCTCCGCCCACCACAGTCTCCATAACATGAAATAAACATCCGGCAGGGATGGGGGAAGGCCATATAATGGAGGGCGGGGGTTGTTTCTCCTCTTTACTGAAGGAAACCCATCCAGTACAGATGTTTCATGGCGGAGTTCGTGGTTCAGCACAATAAATGTGACATGGAAGACACTTCAGGTGTTTGTCACTGCCATCCATTACTTCTCACCAAGGTGTCACAGTTCCTGTCCTCAGTGCCATGGGGGGAGGGGGATTGGACTGCGTCACTCACCTCACAGCTGTCCCCTCAGGTGTTCCAACCTTCAAGTTTCTTTCCTGTGATTGGGTGAGAAGACCTGTCACTCATCTCACAGCTGTCCCACCTCCCATCTACTCCCCTGTAATTGGCTGAGAGAGCTTCTTACTCACCTCACAGCTGTTACTTTAGGTCTTCACACCTTTTTTAGTTTATTTCCTGTGATTGGCTGAGAAGACCTGTCACTTACCTGAAAGCTGTCCCTCACAGGTATTCCCACTTTTCAGCTACTCTTCTATGATTGGCTGAGGAGACCTGTCACTGTCCTCACAGCTGTCCTGCCTTCCAGCTTCTCTCCTATAATTGGCTGAAAGAGCTTATTACTCACCTCACAGCTCCTAGCTGAGGTGTTCCCACCTTTCAGTTCTTCTCCTGTGATTGGCTAAGGGGAGTCAGTCGTTCACCTCACAGCAGTTCTTTCATGTGTTCCTGCCTCTCAGCTCCTCTCCTGTGATTGGCTGAGCAGTCCCGTCACTCCCCTCACAGCAGTTCCCTTAATGTATTCCCGCCTCTCAGCTCCTCTCCTGTGATTGGCTGAGCAGTCCTCTCACTCAGGCAGACCTTCTCTGTACAGAAATGTCCTCTCTCTCTTTTCAGGCCTCTTACAGGCTGAGGGGAGGAAAATGGCCGCCGTGGGGTGTGACGTACCCTCTGAGATCTCCGTGTGTATTCCAAATCTGAGGAGACCGGTCACATGACACTGAGCTGATTGGTTGTTCAGGGTGGAGCAGTCACATGACACGGGGTCACCAATAGGAGAAAGGAGTCACTGCGGAGGAAGAGAACTCCGACTGGAAAGGGACATTCCACCAATCAGGATGAGGCTCGGCCTCTCATACAGGTCACATCCGACCTTCTATCTGGACAACATTCGTATTTGGAGCAGAACAGTGTGAGGTGACTCTTCATCCCGACCATTCCTGTTATATCCACAACTCATGTCTGTGTGTTGGTTTTATTTCTTCATTTTTTATCAAATTTCTCTTATGTGGAGGCCTTCACCTCATGCCACCCGTGTAATGCAGAGGAAAAAGGGATCGTAATCCTCAGACATGAAATATGAAGAAAGCACCTCCCTCTATAGTGTGTACTTGTCTCCATCCAGAGCACTAAATGTCATTTCTGTCTGCTGCCTCCTTCCTCTGCTCTCTGCATGACTCACTTCTGACAAGTTGTCCTGACACCAAGAGAAAAAAATGGTGACAGGGGAGGGAGCACCAGCTGATTGACAGCCTCGGCTCTGTTCGTGTGTGCATGGGGGTGTGTCCCTTCCCTCCAATCAGCTCTCACTGAGCTCTGCAGAGTATAACTTCAGCTCCCCAGCGCCCTGCTTTCTGACAGCTCAGACAAGGTGTATAAATTCTGGACTTTGAACAGAAGTAGAGGAGACTAGACTGCAGATAAACAGGTACAACCTATATAGAAGGATATTTTTCATCTCTGTGTATCACCTGAAGCCAGTCATTTCACTGGATATATGCGAGGGTCTACAACCACTTTACCCACTCACCATCATTATACGGCGGCAGGTTGGCACGTTCCCACGAATCGCCGTAGCTTTACCTGGTCGGCCCTTTAAACAGCTATAGCAGCACGGCAAGGGGGCTGATGCACGTGGCCGCGATGTTCACAGCCACACGTGATCGCGGGAAAGAGAGGCAGGACGGGGATTGGTCAATACAAACAGACAGATCCCCATTCTGTCAGGGGAGTAGAGAGAGATCTGCTGTCCCTAGTGATCAGGAACAGCGATATGTCTCCTTCTCTAGTCAGTCCCCCCCACAGTTAGAAACACCTCCCAGGGAACACATTTAACCCCTTGAGCTGCAGCCCTATCATTTATTCACCTGGGCTTGTCCGGAGTAGCAGCGATCCTTTCCTTTCCTCTTTACACCATTTTTATTTTCCTAACCACTTCCTTCCCTGACCATTGTCATATGACATCCGAAGATGGGATCTCCCATCCTGGGCGGGCTTCATATGACGTCCTCGGCTTCCCGGCGGTATAGGGGATGCCGCGCGTCACAGAGGGGTCAATGGTCCCAAAATAGTGTCAAAAGTGTCTGATCTGTCTGCCATAATGTCGCAGTCACGACAAAAATCGCAGATCATCGCCATTACTAATAAAACTTTTGCGCAAACCAATAAATATACGCTTATTGTGATTTTTGTTAAAAAATATGTAGAAGAATACATATCGGCCTAAACTGAGGAAAAAAGTTGTTTTTTTAAAAAAAAATTGGGATATTTATTATAGCAAAAAGTAAAAAATATTGTGTTTTTTTTTAAATTGCCTCTCTTTTTTGTTTATAGCGCAAAAAATAAAAACCGCAGAGGTGATCAAATACCACCAAAAGAAAGCTCTATTTGTGGGGAAAAAATGATTTCGTTTGGGTACAGTGTTGCATGACCGCGCAATTGTCATTCAAACTGTGACAGCTCGGAAAGCTGGCCTGGGCAGGAAGGGGGTGAAAATGCCCGAGCATTGAAGTGGTTAAATCCTTAAACTCTACCTTTTCAATTGTCTTTTATGAAAAACAATTCGATTTTGTGCAACTGATTTGTAGATTTATAAATTATGTATTAAAAAAAAATTAGTAGAATTGAATGCTTTGGGATGAAATATGACTTTTCTTTAGATCTAGACCACTCAACAAAACACAAAGTGGTGAAGTTTGTCCCACAGGAACGGGACAAACCCAACTTGAGGAGCTTATGTGGACAAAAGAAATTACCGTAAGTGTCAAATAATCAGTTCAATAGTCTGTATAACCTTTATTATTGACAAAGAAGCCACAATTAGTAGAGAAACTATGACCAACTATGACCTGTTCTGAGTGGAACCTGTCCTGTTATACCGCTGTATGGTCTTGGCCACCGTGCTGCAGCTCAGTTTCAGGGTCCTGGCAATCTTCTTATAGCCTAGGCCATCTTTATGTAGAGCAACAATTCTTTTTTTCACATCCTCAGAGAGTTCTTTGCCATGAGGTGCCATGTTGAACTTCCAGTGACCAGTATGAGAGAGTGAATAGGGGTGTCCAGAATAAACTGTAGAAAAAAGTGCGCCACATTCCAAGTAAATATGGAAATGGAGAATCCCCCTAGGGTGGGACTTTTAAAGGCACTACCAAAGCGTAGGACATATGTATCAAAATATAAAGTTTATTAAGTACATGAAAAACATATAATGAAAATATGATAAAAACAAGGATGCATCATGTAGTACAAAGATTTAAGCAAAATGACAAGGTACATAATCAAAAACCCAACAACGTTTCAGAGATGAATTGTAGTCTCCTTCATCAGGGGTTTTCAAAGGGAGTACAGTGTCTATGAGATTCAAATATATAATGATCAACAAACAGATCGTAACACATGAAACTGCATATATAATGAATACAACAGATATAATAATACTCACATCATAATCGCTAAGGAAGTACATATATGCATCCAAATATTTTTAAAAAATGAAAGAAGATGAGGCATGGAGTCTCCTACAGATCCCATCTACTAGATTGCAATCAAAATAAAGACAAAAACAAGGCCAATACATAGAGGGCGAGAAACAATGTCCACCTCCTCATACCCGAACAGCCCCACTGAGTTCCAAGTATTCAGACCATAAGCGGGCTGACATGTGCACTGGGGCCCAAAGAGAAAGGAGGATCTGGAAAGGAGAGAGAGAAGCACGGGACAAAAATTAAAATAAAATGTCAAAATGTCTAAAAAAGGGGGGTGAGTATATGCATGGGGAGGTGGAGATACTGTAGATCCTCCAACCATTACAAACATTCAAAATTGCATCAAACCTACCCGGGTTGACAGGTGGTAGCACTCACAGGCCAGTGAAAAAATGGGGGAGGCAGTTGGAAGGTCAGGAAAGACGGTATCTCCACCTCCCCATGCATACACTCACCCCCCTTTTTTAGACATTTTGCCATTTTATTTTCATCCAGACGATCAGGTGCTGTCCATTTCTTCTGATCATCCTTGAGATGGTTCTACACCTTCATTTGAGTCCAGCTGTGTTTGATTATACTGATTGGACTTGATTAGGAAAGCCACACACCTGTCTATATAAGACCTTACCGCTCACAGTGCATGTCAGAGCAAATGAGAATCATGAGGTCAAAGGAACTGCCTGCAGAGCTCAGAGACAGAATTGTGGCAAGGCACAGATCTGGCCACGGTTACAAAAAAAATTCTGCTGCATTTAAGGTTCCTAAGAGCACAGTGGCCTCCATAATCCTTAAATGGAAGACATTTGGGATGACCAGAAGCCTTCCTAGAGCTGGCCGTCCGGCCAAACTGAGTTATCGGGGAGAAGAGCCTTGGTGAGAGAGGTAAAGAAGAACCCAAAGATCACTGTGGTTGAGCTCCAGAGATGCAGTCGGGAGATGGGAGAAAGTTGTAGAAAGTCAACCATCACTGCAGCCCTCCACCAGGCGGGGCTTTATGGCAGAGTGGCCCGACGGAAGCCTCTCCTCAGTGCAAGACACATGAAAGCCGGCATGGAGTTTGCTAAAAAAATACCCGAAGGACTCCAAGATGGTGAGAAATAAGACTCTCTGGTCGGTTGAGACCAAGATAGAACATTTTGGCCTTAATTCTAAGCGGTATGTGTGAAAACCCGGCACTGCTCATCAACTGCCCAATACAGTCCCAACAGTGAAGCATGGTGGTGGCAGCATCATGCTGTGGGGGTGTTTTTCAGCTGCAGGGACAGGAAGACTGGTTGCAATCGAGGGAAAGATGAATGCGGCCAAGTACAGGGATATCCTGGATGAAAACCTTCTCCAGAGTGCTCAGGACCTCAGACTGGGCTGAAGGTTTACCTTCCAACAAGACAATGACCCCAAGCACACAGCTAAAATAACGAAGGAGTGGCTTCACAACAACTCCGTGACTGTTCTTGAATGGCCCAGCCAGAGCCCTGACTTAAAACCAATTGAGCATCTCTGGAGAGACCTAAAAATGGCTGTCCACCAATATTTACCATCCAACCTGACAGAACTGGAGAGGATCTGCAAGGAGGAATGGCCGAGGATCCCCAAATCCAGGTGTGAAAAACTTGTTTTATCTTTTCCAAAAAGACTCATGGCTGTATTAGATCAAAAGGGTGCTTCTACTAAATACTGAGCAAAGGGTCTGAATAATTAGGGCTACGTGATTTTTCAGTTTTTCTTTTTTAATAAATCTGTAAAAATGTCAACAATTGTGTGTTTTTCTGTCAATATGGGGTGCTGTGTGTACATTAATGAGGAAAAAAATGAACTTAAATGATTTTAGCAAATGGCTGCAATATAACAAAGAGTGAAAAATTTAAGGGGGTCTGAATACTTTCCGTCCCCACTATATATATATATTTTTTAACATGCTATTTCCAGTCAGTGTCCCTGATGACTGCCACACCAGTTAAATGATGATGCTGTACTGCACTGGTGACAATGTGTTAAGAAAAAAAAATGTGAGAAAACCTTTTTATTTATTTCTTAATTTTCCAAAAAATAAAAAAAGAATAAATTTTGACCTAAATTTATGAAAAGGGGTTATTTATTTGCAGAAAAGTGCACTTTTATCAAAATTGTCAGTTGTTTTCATTTATTTAGCAAAAGATAAAGACCCCAGTGGTGATTAAATACTGCCAAAAGAAAGCTCCATTTGTGTGAAAAAAAAATGATAAAAATTTCATTTGGGTGCAGCGTAGCATGACCGCCCAATTGTTATTCAAAATGTGAGAGCACTGAAAGCTGAAAATTGGCCTGGGCAAGAAGGGGGTGAAAGCGATAAGGAATGAAGTGGTTAAGCCATCTGAATAGACCCTCTCTGCTGAAGGATACATTAAAACAATTTTTTTATTAGTATATGTCCCCGAGGCCACTGACCAGCTCCCCAAACACTACAGTATGTTTGGAAATCCCTTGCCTATTAGGGAAGACTTGATAGACCACTTGGTCTTTTTTCAGCCATCGCTTTTCTATGTTTCTATTAGCCCAAAAAATAGCGATTACTGATTTCTAAGGTTCAGCTCCTATTAACTTCAATGGTTTTAAAATTCAGGATCTGAACTTTGGTGCATTAGTTAATCTATGATGCTTGATTTTGCTTCTCAGGTCAGGTTTTTCATTTGTAACACTCATTCTCCTCCTCATCCAGAGCAATGTCCCAGCTCCGTCTCCAGCTGTAGCAGAGCTTCTTCCTTTGGGATCATCCTGTAGACACTTTCAATTGTGGTCGGAGGGATTCCAGCTTTTTCAGTTCGCTTTTAGCTTCATCTGACAAGAACCTGCTCACGATTCTAGAATACAGGATATAATTGGTTATTCGATCTCAGAGTATCTGGGGTGCAATAGTGAGAGGTATTTATGATGAATACTATTGTTCACAGGCCTAACAACTCATTGCACAACACAATGGCTAAGCACTTAGCACTTCCACCTAGCAGCTCTTAAGGCCCGTACACACGATCTGACTTTTTGTCAACAAACATGCAAATTAGCTGTTTTGGAGCAACATCCGACCGTGTGTATGCTCCATCGGACAAACTTTTTCTGTTTCCATCAGACTTTTGTTGGCTGTGCTAACGCACAAACTTTCAGATGGAGCAAAGTCCGATTGTGTGTACACAAGAGCATCGGACTTTTGTACAAACTACAGTACGCGGCCGTGAGAATGTTTCCAGCGCGAACCCATCGCGCTGGTTCTCGGCGACAGAGTACTGTACATCTCGCGCTGGCTGCAGTAGGAAAAACACATTTTCCTATTCTGGCGAGCGCGAGAGGGAATTCCCCTCTGGGGGCATACCAGGCCCTTAGGTCTGGTATGGATTTTAAAGGGAACCCCCTACGCCGAAAAAACAGCGTGGGGTCCCCCCAAATCCATACCAGACCCTTATCTGAGCATGCAGCCCGGCCGGTCAGGAAAGGGGGTGGGGACGAGCGAGCGCCCCCCCCCCCCTCCTGAGCCGTACCAGGCCGCATGCCCTCAACATGGGGGGTAGGTGCTCAACCTGCGGCCCCCCCACCCCAAAGCACCTTGTCCCCAGGTTGATGAGGACAAGGGCCTCTTCCTGACAACCCTGGCCGTTGGTTGTCAGGGTCTGCTGGCGGGGGGCTTATCGGAATCTGGGAGCCCCCTTTAATAAGGGGGCCCCCAGATCCTGGCCCCCCCATCCTAAGTGAATAAGTATGGGGTACATCGTACCCCTACCCATTCACCTGGGGGAAAAAAAGTGTCAATAAAAAAAACACACTACACAGGTTTTAAAAGTAATTTATTAGGCAGCTCCGGGGGTCTTCTTCTGAATTCGGGGGTCTTCTGCTGACTTCGGGGGTCTCTCAAGCCTCTTCTCCCTCTCTCCGGTATCGTCTCCACGCTCTCTGGTTCTTCTCCGGTGCCTTCTTCCTTCTGCCGGGCTCCTCTGCTATCTTCTGCTTCTTTGCCGCTCTTTTGCTAGCGGAGGAGACCAGTCTTCAGAGATGTCTTCTTCCCTCTTCTCTTCCAGAGATGTTGACACGACGCTCTCTCCGGCTGTAATGCTGTCTGAGCACTCCACAATGGAATTATATAGGCAGTGACCCCGCCCCCTTATGAGGTTACAGTCCCAGCATGCCCCGGGACTGTGACCTCATAAGGGGGTGGGGTCACCGCCTATATAAGTCCATTGCGGAGCGCTCAGAGAACATTTCAGCTGGAGAGAGCATCGTGTCAACATCGGAAGAAGAGAAGAGGGGAGAAGATGATCCAGAAGTCCGGGCCACCGCTAGCAAAAGAGCGGCAGAAGATAGCGGAGGAGCCGGCAGAAGATCCGGACACCGGGAGGAGACGCCGGAGAGACCCCCGAAGTCAGAAGAAGACCCCCGAAGTCAGAAGAAGACCCCCGGAGTCGGAAGAAGACCCCCGGGGCTGCCTAATTAAAAACCTGTGTACTGTGTTTTTTTATTGACACTTTTTCCCTAGGTGAATGGGTAGGGGTACGATGTACCCCATACTCATTCACAAAGGGTGGGGGGCTGGGATCTGGGGGACCCCTTATTAAAGGGGGCTCCCGGATTCCGATAAGCCCCTCGCCCGCAGACCCCGACAACCAATGGCCAGGGTTGTCGGGAAGAGGCACTTGTCCTCATCAACATGGGGACAAGGTGCTTTGGGGGAGGGGGGCCACAGGGCTCTCCCCTCCCCCAAAGCACCCACCCCCCATGTTGAGGGCATGCAGCCTGGTATGGCTCGCTCGTCCCCACCCCCTTTCCTGACCAGTCGGGCTGCATGCTCGGATAAGGGTCTGGTATGGATTTGGGGGGACCCCCATGCCGTTTTTTCGGTGTAAGGGTTTCCCCTTAAAATCCATACCAGATCTAAGGGCCTGGTATGCCCCTGGAGGGGAACCCATGCCGGCTTCTTATTTAAAATTGGCGTGGAGTTCCCCCTCAAGATTCATACCAAACACAGTGCCTGGCATTGCCGAGGATCCAAGTCGGATCCCCACACCAGTGTGAACCCGGCTCGCAAGGTGTCAATCTCGCCAATAAAAGTGGCGAGATTGACACAATATCAGACAACAATACAGAAGTTGACCAAAGGGTGGTGGTAAAGAGCTGAAAAACCACATGATTTGGTGAAAGTTGGCTGGAAAAATCCTGCCGTCTGTATGCAATACAAACTTATGGGCTACGCCCTTTGTGCAAAAATCCAAGGGAAAGTTTGTACAAAGTCCTATCGTGTGTATGGGGCTTAAGACATGTGCGATTAGTTTCGTACGAATCAAAAATTTGTACGAATTTCCGTAAATTCGTACATTCGGGAGGATCCGATATACGAATTGCTATGCTTCTGAATTTTGTACGAAATCCAAATTCCATTACAACGGAAACGAGAATGTTCGTTAATTACGATTATTTGTTATGATGAAGTTAAAAAACCCAGGAAGTCAGCACAGGACAGGGATGGTGGGAGCCCCTCATAATGATGAATTCATCATAACAAACATTCGTAATTGTTATTAAAAGTTAATGAACCTAACAAAAATTCATATTTCGCACAAATCCAAATTGAATTTCGGACACAAATTATGAAATACGAATTAATTCTAATACGAAACGGAAGGAAACAATACTAATTTATTGACGGCGCACATGTCTAGCAGCTCTAGGCTGGTTGGTTTAAAGCCTAACCAGGGTACTATATGCATGGAGTATGCATGTTCTCCCTGTGCCTGCATGGGTTTTCTCCCACACTTTCTCCAAACACATACTGGGAGGTTAATTGTCTCCTGTCTAAATTGGCCCTAATATGTGTATGTATGAATGTCAGTTAGGGACCTTATATTGTAAGGTTCTCAAGGATAGAGGTTAATGTGAATGTACTATAGATGTAGCAAGGTGCTGGCTAACTTTGCTTGTGACATTGTGGAACATTCTGTAACACCAGCTGCAGTGACTCTGTTTCCCTCTAGCACTCAGTATGGACACTGTGTCATCATCTCCTAAATGCAGAGCAAGCAGAGACCACAGCTGAGAGTAGGAGGATCATGGGATCTGTGGTCCAAAGAGCCTAGATTTGCATTGGAGCCCAACCGCTGCAGACTACCAGTTCCAGCTGGCTGGGAGAGAGAGAAGAATGCTGCGTGAGAACATAAATAGCCTGGTCAAAACTGTATTTAGGACATGGCAGCCTAATTTTATTCAATCAATGGCAAATTCAAATGTACATCAGTTGTCCATGCAGGGGTTTCTTCCATGCAACATGCACAAGCGAAAATACCAAGCCACCTAGCTTGCTGGCAGCACTGCTGTTCCTCTTACCAGTCCCTTTTGACTGTGTTGTCCAGCTCTCCTGGAATACTTAGCTCTCTTTGTCTTTGGTTACAGTGCCTTGCTGCATGGCCCACCTCTGGCCCAAGGTTTGGGGTTCTCCTAAAACCCCCGATAGGAGCTGACCTGACTCATGGAACCAGAGACCTGCTGACTCCTAGCTTCTGGCTGGGCCCTCTGGCCCCTTGATTAGACCCTCTGTCTCGTGGCTTCTGGCTGGGGCCCCCTGACCCTGGCAGAGACTTTCCATCTCCCACACTGGGAGAGGTCTCAAAACTGGGAGCACGGAGAAATTCACAGACCTGAGTATATAATGAGCCTGCACACCTGTGCACTCATGAGCCTGCACACCTGTGCAAGGTTACAGGCATCTAGCAAAACCTGGACACAAGATTGATTGTTCCTATCCAGAGCTACAGAATCTGCACACAAGCTTTCTCCACTCAGAAATTATAGTTCTGAGCCTCGCATTGTCACATTTTCCTATATTGTTACAGTGACAGAGCTTCCCTCTGTCAAAATATGCTATATATGTATATATATATATATATATATATATATATATATATAGGTCCAGTCTGCTTCCGTCACTGTAGGTCATGCCTGACCATAGCGGTATAACAGTCAAAGTCAAGGGAAATGTGGTTCCCTGGTTCCTGGAGGCAGTATTCCTGTTGGCTACACTGCATCCAGGTTACCCTTGGCAGCCATCTTTGGGTCAGCAGAGTCTTTATAAGTCTCTGTCTCCAGGTTTTGGCATGCTTTTTTGGGAAGTGGCTAGAGTAGGGAAAAAGCACCCTCCTGTCAGGGAAAGTAATAGTGGCAGGGAAAGGTTCCAGGCAAGTAGGGAGAGGTTAGGGACTCACAATCTTGTACTGCAGCCTTTTGGGACCGAACTGGCCAGGCCGCATTCCGCCCCATGAAGACAGATGCTGACAGTGCCTTTTTCCTAAGAACTGAATTGCAAGTGTTACCCTAAGTGGCGCTATCCCACTATGGTTGTTTGTAGTTGGCATTTTCTGCAATACAAGTTCTGCTCAAAATTCTTGGGGGGCGCAAACAAATGGAAAAAATCTGGAAAATAAAACCCATCAATTGCAGCCTCACTGTACCCATCAAACGCAGCCACTGTGCCATCAAACGCAGCCACTTTGCCATCAAACAATGCCACCGTGTCCATCAAAGGCTGCCACTGTGCCATCAAACGCTGCCACTATGCCCATCAAACGCTGCCACTATGCCTATCAAACGCTGCCACTATGCCCATCAAACGCTGCCACTATGCCCATCAAACGCTGCCACTATGCCCATCAAACGCTGCCACTGTGCCCATCGAATGCTCCCACTGTGCCCATCGAATGCTCCCACTGTACCCATCGAATGCTGCCACTGTGCCCCCCCTGCCCTCTGCCTGCCTGGCACTTACCCTGTCTCGGTGGAGCAGCGGGTGACGGCAGCGGGCAGTGATCGGTGTTCTCCATGCATCTCCATGTCCTCGATGTCTTCTCCCGTCCTCTCCTATGTTCGGACGCCTGATAGGCGCCCGTTCACAGTGCCTGTTTCAGCCAATCAGGTACGGGTAACAGAACCGAGCACCTGAGAGGCGGTTCAGTGTTAGGAAAGTGAATATTCATTCGCTTTTCTAACACAGCTGGGTAAACTGCGAGCAGCAAGCTTGGCGCTCGCTGTTTACCTTTTTTGACGCCTATTGGGTGCTTCAAAAACACCCCCCCTCCGCTGTAATTCAGGCGCCCAAAAAGGGGCCGGGCGCCTGAATAGGGGGTGTCTACAGCGGCCATGGATAGATTCATGCAATGTGTCATCCCACTGCACCCTTTCAATAAGCAAATTTATCATTTTTATGCTGCTACTCTGTGGTCACTGATTTTATTGCACCATTTTTTTTTTCTTTTCTTTTTTATTAATGTACAAAATGTAAAGTGCTGTGAAAATTATTGGCACTATATAAATACCTGTAATAAATTAATATTCACAATTGCTGTGTTTGGTGGGTTCAGCTGTCTGATAGAGATGGCCTGCAGTGATTGTCTCTGTTCCATATAGGCCAGGAATAGAGATCTCGGGGATAAATAGATCACTATTACAACAAATGAAGTCAGAATATTTAAAATTTTTGGAAGTAAACTGTCCCAGAATATGATTGTCTCAGGTAGTCCTGTTATACTCACTGTAATTCCTCTATCCGGCTTGTTGTCAGAGCTGCTATAAGATCACTAAAATGAGGACCCTCCAGATTGTTCCCAGACAGGTCCAGTCTCCTCAGTGTCTGGTTATTTCTTATTCCAGATGCCAGGTGGGGGCAGGAACTGTCTGTCAGGTGACTATTATCCAAACTGTAGAAGAAGAGAAGAATGTGTCAGGAACCATAAACCAGAGACAGAAAGTGCAGTTAAAAATCACACCTTTAATGAAATAACACACATAACACAGTTAAGGAATCCATTAAAAAAACACAAGCCAGTGTTTGGATGCCAGAGTGGATAATGCTGAAAACATGCATTAGTGCATTGCGGTGACCATGACAGAACCTCTGCTCTACGCCAATCAAATGACGGATTGTGCCTCTGTAACCATGGCTAACCAATGACAACTGGGTACTGAGGTAAAGAAATGACTTGCAAATGGTTTTATTTCATGGTGAAGAGCCCCTACAGCCAAGGTCAATGGAGCAGTTTCATGGTTCACATGGGCAGGCTGTAGAGGACTCCCATCAATAGCCTTAGTGGCAAGTGGAGAGGCACAAGGCTGCAGCTGTATTGAGCACTTCAACACAAAGGCACTATCTATGAACAAGCCTGCAGTCCCAGAATCGATTAGTGCCTGGGTATAATTGGAAAACTGAGACCAGGAAAGGATTACTGGAACTTGAGGCTTATCTTTAAGGACAGCTGGGGATGTAACCTAAGGTCTGTCCCCTATAGGACCTCAGGTGCAGATGTTTCCCGGATGGGTTGGACAAGACTTCAATAAGTGACCTACTTGGCCACAGTAAAGGCACAACTTCTCCATTCTCCTAAAGGCCCTCTCTTCGGCAGTGAGATGTGTGAAACCCAGCTGCATAAGCTCTACTTCAGTGGAGGACTCTGGCCCAGGAGGCATTGGAGCTGAGGGAGGCAAGGATGGGAATGCAAAGCTCAGAGCAAAATGTACAGGAGGCTCTTGCAATCACTCCTTAAAGGAAGGTCTCTCTCGGAGTCTAGTATCAATGAGAATGGCAAACAAAATCAATTCCTCAAGATTCCTAGGTATATCTTGAGGTTTAATGTTATCAGAGACGCCGTAGGAAAAAGCAGCCATGAGAGCCTCATTGTCCCAATCAGCCTCTATTGCCAGCGTACGGAATTCAATAGCGTAGTCGGCAACAGTTCTCATACTCTGTTTGATGGACATGAGGCTTTTGGCAGCAGAGGTGGAGCGAGCAGAGAATATCAAATACCCTTTTAAAGGAGGCCACAAACTCAGGGTAATTCTAGGCAAAGGCTTTTTGTGTCTCCCATAGAGGGTTTGCCCAAGCCGAGGAAAGCAAAAAAATAATGAAGCCTACCTTGCTTCTGTCAGTAAGGAAAGCCTGGGGCAACATCTCAAAATTTATTCCAACCTGGTTGAGAAACCCTCTGCAGTGATCTGGATTGCCCCCAAAACACTGGGGAGGCAGAGCAAAACCAGTCATACCTCTTAAAGTGGTAGTGTTAGATGCGACTGCCTGAACAGAGACAGGAGCAGCAGCAGGGATGGCTTTCCACACTGGTTGTACCGGAGTAGCCGTTGTTGGAGGATCCAGATGAGCATTTCAAATCAGGAGCATTTGCAATGCTATGGCAAACTAATCCATGCGGTAGTCCTGCTCGTCCAATCGGGAAAAAAATATTACAACTAGGTGGATTACCTGCATCTTCTGGATTCATGGCCCTTGGGTAATGTCAGGAACCATAAACCAGACGGAGACAGAAAGTACAGTTAAAAATCACGCCTTTAATGAAATGGCAAAAAATAACAGTTCAGGAACGTAATCAAAAATTAGAAGCCAGGGTTTGGATCTCAGAGTGAGTAATCGGATGAGCTGGGGTCAGGAAACCAGAAGTCAGCGCAGTCAGGAGCAAAAAAAAATCAGGAACAGGAATCAGAAGGGAAGTCAGCCAGGCCAAGTCATACACAGGAGCACAGGAAGGAACGCAGTTAGAGATTATAGACCAGGAAAGGGCAAGGAGGAAATGAGTTAAGCTGCTTAATTAGCAAAAAGGGTCTGGATGTAGGCTGGACTAATGAGGCAGGTTAATGGTAACCAGGTGAGTCACTGTGGTGACAACAAGCGGATGGTAATTAACCAACAGCTGAGCCACTTCTGAGAACTAAAAGAAAAGAGCTGTTCATTAAGTAACAGGAGCTCAGCACTGACAGAATGTTACCAGAAGAAAATTAGTTCCTCCCCCAGGAATGAATGTAACTATTCCCTAATCGAATTAAACTCTTTTCTCTTTAAAGGAATCATTTATATTAGATCACTTTATAAAACTCCAATAAATAATACACCAGGACACAGTCATCCAGTACACAGGGCAAAGCTAAAAGATATCAAACTGTCAATAATTGTAAAACAAAATAGTTTTTGTAACAGTAACTCCCAGCGTTGGTGTCAGTGGATGCAATGATGACCTCCAGCACTGGTGTTGGTGGACAAAGTGATAACCCCCCTGCAATGGTATCAGTGATCGCAAAAACAACCCCCAGATAGGTGTCGGTGACCGCAATAATAATCACCAGCATTAGTGTCAGTGATCACAATAACAACCCCCCCATTGGTGGTCAGTGGAAGTACTATTTAAATCCCCTTTTTTGTGGTCAGTAGCAATGCTGTTAACCCCCTTTAAGGCATTAGTTCAACCAAAAACACAAGCAGAAAAATCAGCACAGGGGACAAAACTTACATTCAGTAGGATGAGCCCCTTGTGCTGATTCCACTATGAATGACATAGGATCTAAGAATGGAGAACAGGGGAATAACTAATAGCTCCTCCACCTGTATTCAGAGAGCTTGTTTTATTCATACAAGTTGTAGTGCGGCTTCTATGAATGGCAGATCTGGCAGGAAAGGGCATGTATAGTCTCGGACCTTGCGACAGCCCCTTAACTACCGTGTTTCCCCGAAAATAAGCCCGGGTCTTATATTTATTTTGGCAACCCCAAACACTTATTTTCGGGAGATGTCTTATTTATTTACGGTATGTACCGGTACAATGATCTTAAAGTGGTTGTCACCCTAAAAAAAAAATCATGTTCCTTTAAAGCATGATAGATTGCATAGTGCTTGTGCTGTGGCATTTATCCATGTCCTGTGTCCCCTTGTCTTCTCCTCCTCCCGGTCAGGTCAGGAGTCAGTATTTTGACATAAACATCTTTAAAATACTTAAAGAATTATGTAATCCATTTTGTAGGAATTGTGCAGGCATGGGGTGAAGCGTGTCTCCCTTTGTAGTTGTTTTCAGGGAAATACCTTTTGTTACAGCTCCCCTGGGTGGAACATGATCTGCCTGAGCTCTTCTCCGCTCCGAGATCCCCACTGACATCAGCCCGCTCTGTGCACTGAAGAGGGAGGGGTTGCAGACGTCAGCCGGGAGTAGAGCAGAAAAGGAAAGCGCCGATATCCCTGCTGCAGACGTCAGCCAGGAGGAGAGGAAAAGACCTTTGGCGAGTCTGTAATTTGCACAATGCAGTTACAAAGGGAGACCCACACACACACCTTTTAGTGGTGTAATCGTTCTGCAAGGTGCATTCAAAATTTTTTTAGCTAACTTTACTAGGGCTTATTTTTGGGGTAGGGATTATATTGCAGCCCTCCCCGAAAATCCTGCTAGGTCTTATTATTGGGGTAGGTCTTATTTTTGGGGAAACACGGTATATAACCCCTGTTGCACTGGAAAATGACTGTAACAGGGGTGGGAGGGCAAGATGGAGGAGGATTCTTACTAACAGAACAAGAATCAGCACAATAGACACATGCTACAGTCTGTAAGTTCTGTCCCTTTTGCTGATTTTTCTGTTTTGGGCTGCACTTAAAAATTGATATAAAAACATATTGGTGGCTTTCTTGGTGCTGTATAATAAACAGCAACAAAATGTATTATATAAAACTATATTGATTACAAATATCACTACAATTCAATGATAAAATCATGTTCACAAAGGAATTTACATAGTTCATAAGGTATATCCCATAGCATGTAATAGAAGCTTCTGATGACTGGTTCCTTTAACTGCCAGTTAATATCATATGTAGTTTCATTCACTGTTCAACTTTTCACATAAACTTAGTATGGACCAAGTCAAATGTCAACATCTTTGGTGGAAAGCTTCATCAGGAGTACAGAGGCATAGATAGCAAAATATTTTATACACATTCTATGCCACGGGAGCCAAACCACAAAGCCATCTCACTGTGTAAATCAAAAAGAACAGCTTAATCACCAATTAAAGGGGCTGATTCTTTTCCAGAGAGTTTCATTTATTCCCTAGCTCCCTCTGTCTTGGTGGTCAAAGATGGTGTTATTTGGCTCCCCCGTGCATTGGTGATCAGTGATGGTGTTAATTACATAGTTAGTCTGGTTGAAAAAAGATAAAAGTCCATCTAGTTCAGAGGTCTCCATACTTTCTAAACAAAGGGCCAGTTTTCTGTCCTTCAAAATTTAGGGGGGGGGGACTTTGATCAGTGGGAAAATGTCCTGGCGTCAGTGGGAGTAAACAATGCTCCATCATTGCATCATTGGTATTAGGGGGAGTAATAGCACTCTATTGTTTGTAACAATGAGAGGAATAGTGCCCCATCATTGGTATCAGTGGGAGGAATAGTGCCCCATCATTGGTATCAGTGGGAGGAATAGTGCCAGTCATTGGTGTCAGTAGGAGGAATAGTGCCAGTCATTGGTGTCAGTAGGAGGAATAGTGCATCACCATTGGTATCAGTGGGATGAATAAAGTCCAGTCATTGGTGTCAGTAGAAGGAATAGTGTGCCACCATTGGTGTCAGGAAGAGGTATAGTGCTCTGTCATTGGTGTCAGTGAGAGGAATAGAACCCCATTGTCAGTGGCAGGAACTATGCCCCACTGTTGCTGACAGTGGGGGGAATAATGCCCCAAGAGCCAGATAAAAGCAAGCAAATGGCCGCATCTAGCCCACGGGCCGCATTTTGGAGACCACTGATCTAGTTCAACAAATAAAAGGGAATCTTGGTGTTAAATAGCTATCTCAGGCAATGATGGTCAGTGGTGGAGTTAATTAGCTTCACCCATGCAATAGTGGTCAGTGGTGTTGTTAATTAACTCCCCCAAATGCAATGGTGGCCAGTGCAAGGGTAATTAGCTCACTCATGCAATGGTGGTCAGTACTCTTGCACAGTAACAGTCGATCTCCTTGGCAGCCGAATGATAACATCAGATGTGCAGACCAGAGGGGCATGGCCAGATGGTGAAGAGAGCAGTCGCATAGACACACAGCTCCGGCTCTCAATGACCATCCTACACTTATCCTTGGTCCTAACTCCTCGTGGAAGGTATCGTTTTGCTCCCCACAGCTGTGGGCACCTATCAGGCTGGCAGACATGGTGAAATACGGGCCGCTGCGGCCCTCACACACGGCGGAACAGTTGGCACGGTTCCGGAGGCAAAATGGCGCTGGGACACATGCAGAGTGCACAGACGCGCTGCAGGCCTCCTCCTCTGCTATCCAGGACTCTGTAACAGGGGTGAGTGCAGGGGTGAGTGCATCAATTCCTGCTATATTCCTCACACATACAGAACCCCTGCAGACACAGGAATCACAGCAATCTGCTGAGTTTAGCCAGGCTGTGGATTCTCCCCCTGCTGAGCCTACATTATCTACCATTATGCTGGCTATCCAGGATTGCAAGGCCTCCCTTTCCACTCAAATAGCTTCTATCCGTATGGACTTTTCTTTATTGAAACAAGATGTCCAGAACCTCCGGGACGCTGAGGAACGGATCAGTACCTTAGAAGATACAGTGCACCCCATGTCTGTTACCATAAGAGATACTACCAGCAAGATGGCGGCACTGCGCGCCAAAATCGACGTTTTGTAAAATCGCTCTCGCAGAAACAATCTCAGATTTGTGGGATTTCCGGAACGCGTGGAAGGCTCCCATCCTGAAAAGTTTCTTTATTCATGGCTGCGGGACATTTTTGGTAAAGACGCACCCTCATTCTTACATGTTATAGAGCGTGCACACCGCACTCCTCCTCGTCCTCCTCCAGTGGGCGCCCCACCACGTTCCATCATTGCACGCATCCTCAATTTTCAGGATAAAGTGGCCATCCTATGCCTGGCACGAGAAAAAGGCCCGCTTACATTTAATGGCAATAATATTTCTGTTTATCCGGACTTTTCTGCTGAAGTTCAACGCCAACGGATCTCCTTCTCGGCAGTGACATCTCGATTGCGCACAGAAGGCCTCTCCTACGCTATGCTCTTCCATGCCATATTGCACATTATTCATGATGGCAAGGCCCATTTCTATACCAACCCCAAGGAGGCCATGAAGTGGCTGAATGATCATTATGGAGCAGCACACAGAAGCAGAGGAGATTGAAGTCGCCATTAACCTGCAATGTCAGTCAATGATTACCCTACTACGGGCCCCGTACCTCTCTGTATGATTCGGTGATTGTATAGCCATAATTCTACAATGTCTGAAGATTTGGTCATCTGGCCCCTTTTTTATCAGGACAGATTTATACCCTGCTATGCAAGATACGGTGTTAATAGTCTACATGCTTCTTCATTCTCCCCTGACCTTCACCTCTACGTTCTCTCCTGCACTGGTACTGTTTGCAACCCATGGTAACTTGCATACCAGAGTAATCACCATCACAATCACTTCCACACAAACAAACAGTTCATGCATCAATCATCAGGACACGATCACTGGGGAATTTTTGTTTTTTTTTCTCTGTCATCAGTTGGGAGCCTCACCAGACCCCACGTTACCCCCTTACCAGCTTGTGGCGAGGCCACGGTATAGTTTTTGACTTCCGCTGTTTTCTAGTTAGGAAGTACTTTCAGTTTAGGGATCCAAAGCTTGCTATGTTTGGGATGGCTGAGCGGGGTGGGGGGCAAAAAGGTTTAAAGGGAGCTGTTGATGGGTTTTTTTTTCATGTTTTTTTGTTTTTTCTTTTTTTACTTTTTATCTCTTTTTCAACACATCTCTACCATTTGTCAATAGAGAGTCATTGATAGCCTATCAGGTCACCGCTTATAGTGGTTTGTTAATGCCTCTGTTTTTATCTATATTTTTAATTTTTTTTACAAGCAGATCCACGCACTTTTTTGTCATGTGCTTGTATGTGCTTCAGGTGGCGTGGCCTATCTGCTTATATTGGTACTAGTTCAAAGGTTTACCTATGCTTCTTTATTACTACATGTTCTAATATGGCACAGTCCCTTAGGAGAGTCTCCTGGAACACTAGAGGCCTGAATGCACCTCAGAAGAGATCCTTGTTTTTTTCTGTATTAAAAAAATGTCACCCTCACATTATTTGCCTCCAGGAGACTCACCTGATGGGCTCTAAGACAAGGGCCCTAAAGCGCCCATGGTTATCTAAGCTATACCATGCTACTCACACTAACTATTCAAGGGGAGTATCTATCCTTCTGGCTAAATCTCTCCCAGCTGAGATGATCAGCGTTAAAACAGACCCAGAAGGGAGGTTTATTGTTCTTACTTTACGAATTTCCACCATAACCTTCACGCTGGTGAATATTTATATTCCCCCCCCCCCATTTTCAGTGGAAATACTCTCTAAATCAGGGATCCTCAAACTACGGCCCTCCAGCTGTTGCAGAACTACACATCCCATGAGGCATTGTAAAACTCTGACATTCACAGACATGACTAGGCATGATGGGAATTGTAGTTCCTGAACACCTGGAGGGCCGCAGTTTGAAGACCCCTGCTCTAAATTATCCCTCCAACTACTGAATAGGCCCCCCGGCCCTTTGCTTTATGTAGGGGATTTTAACGCGGTCCTGGATCCAACAGTAGACCGCCTGGGAGGGGGAGGTAGGTCTTTCCCCTCTTTTGTAGATTGGGCCCAGGTCCATGGTCTGACAGAGGTGTGGCGCTGGAAGCATCCAGATGAACGCCAATTTTCCTGTCATTCGGATTCTTTCCATACTATGTCCAGGCTGGACATGGCATTTGCGCCAGCGGAGACCCTTCCTGTTGTCTCCGCCGTTTCATACCTGCCCAGGGGAGTTTCAGATCATGCCCCTCTGTCTGTGTCCCTCCTCCTCCTCCCAGGATCGGGACCTTCTCTATGGCGTCTAAACTCGTACTGGCTGGAGGACGAGGTGGTACAGGGAGAGTGTAGGATGAGTATTTCTAACTACTGGAAACATAATTTAGATAAAGTGGACCCCTCCACGGAGTGGGACGCATTCAAGTCTACATTGAGAGGTACCTTTATGTCTATTACGGGGATTTTACGAAAAAATAATCAGATGCTCACTGAGGAATTAGAAACTGCTATGGTACGCGCAGAATCTGATTATGCCTCTAACCCTGCCTCTGACACTAGGGAGACATGGTTACAGAGCCGCAGGGAATATGAACTCCGTCTGCTAGATCTCACACAAAAACGCATGTTGCATGTATCCCAAAAGTTGTTTGAATATGGTAATAAAGCAGGACGTCTCTTGGCATACCTGACCAGACCTGACCATTTCCCCATCTCTATACCACGTATCATTACTGCTCACGGTACTATTAGTGATAACCCGGGAGATATCCTAGATTCTTTTCTGTGCTTTTACAGAAAGCTGTATACTTCCAAGGTTGATTATGATGACTCCCAGCTGTCTGACTATTTGGCTGACATATCTCTTCCCTCCTTGTCGGATGAGGGGCGGGACATGTTGGAGGCGCTTATTTCAGTCGAGGAGATTGCTGCAGCAATCTCCCAAATGCCCGCACATAAGACCCCTGGACCTGATGGTCTCCCGACTGAATGGTATGTTAAGTTCAAGGACCTTCTATCCCCTTTCCTTCTGCGGACTTATAACAAAGCCCTAGAGACTGGGATCCTCCCCCCATCGATGAGGGAGGCTTTGATAGTACTCCTATTAAAGCCCCGAAAAGACCCACTTACCTGTGAATTTTATCGTCCAATTTCTCTCATAAATGTGGACGTTAAGATTCTGGCCAAAATATTAGCAAATCAACTGAATACTGTGGTCACATCCTTGATTAACAGTGACCAGGGTGGTTTTATCCCTGGTAGGTCTACTAGAATGAACATTCGCAGATTGTTTCACAACCTGCAATATCCACATGACTGCCCTCCTACACGCGCCATTGTGTCCTTAGACACCTGTAAAGCATTTGAGAGTGTGGAATGGCCGTACCTTTTCAGGTGTTACAGAAATTTGGCTTCGGCCCCCGTGTGGTTGCATGGATAAAACTTCTGTACACTTCCCCAACAGCTCGGATACGGGTTAACTCATCTATCACTGATCCCTTTCCGATCACCAGGGGCACTCGACAGGGGTGCCCATTGTCACCCCTGTTGTTTGCCCTGGCAATGGAGCCGCTTGCAGTTCGCATTCGCTCCCCCCCCACAATTAAAGGACTCCCAATTGCAAATATAGAGGAGCGCATTTCCCTTTATGCAGATGACACACTGGTGTACCTGGCAGATGCAAATGAGTCTCTGCAGGCTTTGCTGGAGGAGATCAATACCTTTGGGGACTACTCTGGACTCCGGGTTAATTGGGACAAATCCAGCCTTTTCCCCTTAGATGTGAATAACCCTCCTCAGATATACCCGACCTCCAAGCTCCAGGTGGTGTCCTCCTTTAGATACCTTGGAGTATTGGTTCAGGCTCCCTTATCTCTATATGCCACTAATAATCTAGATCCTTTGCTGGCCCGCCTCCAGGAACAAACTAAACAGTGGATGGATTTACCTTTAGACCTCATGGGGAGGGACAATATTCTTAAAATGATTTATTTACCTAGATTGCTTTATATCCTTACTAATTCCCTATGTAAAATACCAAAAGCTACCTTCAAACGCATAGATATGATATGTACTACTTTCCTGTGGAAGGGTGGATCCCCCAAAGTGGCACTTGAGACACTGAGACTGCCAGCTCATCTGGCGGGTCTAGCGTTCCCTAACTTCTTCCTTTACTATATGGCATCCCAGCTGGTGCACATACAGGACTGGATGAATCCAGATCCTGCCAATGCCTGTACAACCACGGAGGGGGCTATCGCATCTTCCCTTGAAACTCTGCATAACATAATATATGGAGGCCGGGTCCCTGACCGCCCTGGAACCTCTCTACTCTCCGCCTCTCTTTCATTGTTTAAATATATTATCATGAAAATATCAAAACGTTCTTGGCTGAAATCCCCTAACAACCCCTTGTGGTTTAATCCCAATCTGCAAGAATTGTACTCTCTTCCAGATGCCAACCGATGGTATTCCAAGGGGTTAAATATCTATGTAATTTATATACTACACAGGGCTTTAAAACTTTCTCTCAGTTACGCAGGGACTTTGACTTACCAAGATCACACTTATTTTATTATTATCAGCTCAGACATGCCATACATGCCCAATTTGGTACCTTAGATGATATCACTGATCTGCCCCCGCTGGAAAGACTACTCTAAATTAGTATCCACTTACTATGCAGCCCTAATGACTGACTTTAACCCTAGGTTTCATAAAGCGCAAGAGAAGAGGGATTCAATGGATATCTCTATGGTAAATGAGGATTGGTCAGAATTTAGTGACACATATAAAACTTCTGTCATTTCCTCCCAAGACCGCATCATACAAGTTAAAATCTTTCATCAGACCCACCTCACCCCGGCCAGACTGCATAAAATAGGTCTTTTACCATTGGCTGTCTGTTTCCGAGGCTGCGGCCAAGAGGCAGACTTCTTACATTGCTTTTGGTCATGCCCGATAGTTAGTGACTTCTGGGAGGAAGTGGGTGCCTTTATATCGACTGTGCTGGGCCTTCCTAACATAATTCACCCTAAGAATTGCCTGTTGGGAGTATTTGGTGACTTACACATATCATCACATGCCAAGAGATTGCTCCGTATACTTTATTTTTATGTTAAAAAATCTATTCTATCCACCCCAATTTAGAACTATATGTTAAACTTAATATAAATCCCTTGATCAAAAAATTCCAGGAAAAAGCAGCCAGTTGGCTAAAACTTCCCCTTTCAGTAGCTGGCCGATGTAACCTGATAAAAATGGTCTGGGGTCCACAACTTTTGTATGCGCTCCACAACGCCCCTATATGGATCCCTATACATGTCTTCAAAAAATGTAACACCATATTTCGCTCTTTGATCAGGAGGAAACAGGTGGCGTGTATTAAATTGGAAACACTGCAGGAGGCGAAGGACTCGGGCGGGCTGGCAGTCCCGAACCCATATTATTATTTTATAGCGGCCCAATTGCAACACCTGACGGGTTGGCAGGACTCTGAGTTATCTGACCCTGCGAGCAATATTATACGTACATTATTTTCGAGTGGGGGCCTTGTGGAGTGCTTGGAAGCAGGAGAGTTCCGTGGGGTACCTGAATACAAAACTTTGGTGCTTATAGATAAGATATGGAACAAGGCCAAGCAACATTTTCACTATGAAGGGTACTCTGAATGGTCTCGTATATGGAACAATAGCAATTTTCCTGAATTGTGTAAATTAAAGGGCTTCTCTGGGTGGTCTAGGAGTGGGGTGGTGTATATTAGGCAGTTATACCAAGGAGGACTTTTACGGGACTTTCAATCCCTAAGAGAAGAATATGGCATACCAAATGTTGTGTTTTTTCAATATTTACAACTTAGACACGCCATCTCAGCACAAACTACACTTTCTAAGTGGGAATTAACTAGACCAACGGTGCTCATACAGCTGGTAAATTCAATGTCTAGGAAAGGGCAGATATCATCTATATATGAATCACTAATAATGCAGATATCCAAGACTATGTCACTAAAATGCAGGACAAGTTGGGGGGAGGATATAGGTCACATTACAGATGAGGAATGGTCTGCTATAATGGAGACTGTGCTCAAGGTGTCTCTTTCCTCTTCCCAAAAACTCACACAACTATTATTATGCACCGAACCTACCGTTCCCCCTATAAATTATATAAATGGAACAGAAGAGATGAACCTTTTTGCCCCCGTTGTAAGGTAGATAATGGCACCCTTATACACATGCTCTGGAAGTGCCCAAAATTGCAAAGACACTGGTCTGAAATAATCAGCTCTATAAATAAAATATGGAATCTTACATTTGTGGTTGACCCCAAGCTGTGTCTGTTGGGATGGTTGGACGAAGAACTATATACACCACATACGTATATAGCCATCACCAGAATATTGTTTATTGCTAGAAAACTTATAGCTAAGAAATGGCTTTCGGTGACACCACCGACGCATGCAGAATGGGTGAATACCATAAATGAAACTCTATTGAGGGAAAAGCTGACATACCAACACAGGGGTAGCCCAGCAAAATTTGAACGTATATGGGACCCTTGGTTGGAGGTACCTGGTTTAGCCCCCTTCCAATTGGTCCAAAATAAAATACTAGGTGGCAGAACGCAGACGACTACCCCCCTTGTTTGAGGAGGGAGGCTGTCTACATTGAATGGATACAGGATGATATGATGTTATAGGGACTCAGAATATAGATCAAACTGACATAATAATTTTGATGAGAAGTTGTCTTACTCTGCGGTGACGAGTTATATGGTTTTAATTATATATTAGTTAAAGAAAGAAAGCAGATACTATCCCCCCCCCATTGTTTAAGGGGGAGAGATACCTCTACACCGACCGATTGTCCGTTGAAGGACCGGGAGCGGGGTAGGGGTACAAAGTACTAGAAGGACACACTTACTAATCATAGAAAATACGAGATAAAGCTGAAATTGGTATAGATACGTAAAGATTTGTCTTCATAGATTGATTGTAACCCTATATATACCATAATATTGCAGGAAACATAAGCTGATTGATTGTATGTTTGGATAATAATATGTCCTTGGCAATGCAATTTGATGTATGTTTTTGTTTTTGTTTTTGTTGTAAGGAAGAGTTTTTTCTCTTCTTATGTTTTAAAAATCAATAAAAAGAATCTGATTTAAAAAAAAAAAATCTATTCTACTGTCCTGGAAAGGTGCACAGACCTCTTTGAAATCCCCCTGGTTAAAACTTATCAATGACTCTATTCCATTATATAAATTAACCTTTGAAATTCGAAAAAGGAATAAAACCTTTCATAAAATTTGGGGTAAATGGTTGGCTAGTCCCGTTAACTCTCTCTCAACATTGAATACAATTGATCATTGATGGGCCGTGCCACAGAGACCTTCAATACAAGGTCCTTTAATATGGTTATGTCATACAAATGTGCCTATAGCTGATATTCTTATTATTACCAATATCTCAGACCTTTTGCAACAATTTTTGTCTACAATGACTTGTGTGATCTAATTGCTGTAGTGATATCATATATCGGGTGGTATAGTAGTATAGTGGTTAGATAGTTAATTAGTAAGTACTCTTCCGCAGCAACCCAATTCTTCCAGAGAGATGCACTTTATTGACTTCCAACACAGAACAAAGTCCAAAGTCCACAGATGACAACAAAGCCGACAGAGTAGATATAATTCAGAACCCTATGTTCCTAGGTCTGTGTGTGCATACACAGACAAGCCCAACTTAAAAAACTAAAAGCCAGCTTGAATGTCCTCTATGAAATACTAGTCCACTAGGAGGGAGTTTCTGCTAGGTCAACCCAAAATACTCTTTTATCTTATTGTTACCCCCTCAAGTCTAATTACCATCAATAAATACTTCTTCTATGGTCCTTTAAACAATGTACCCTTAGATATGTGTAATTAGATTAGATTAACAGATACCACCTGAACACCCTTTGAGATGTTCAAATAGACTTGCATAAGATTAACACATCAAAGAGTCTTCAGCTGTCCCCTTGCTATGTTAAAATTCAGTTGGACAAATCAACCATTGTCCATTGAATTCTGGCCTGGTCAACATTGACTGCATGTGTACATAAATCGGTGAACATATTACAACATATACAACAATTGCATGTTGGATACTACTTCTGTATGATTAGTGGATCAGATACTCTTGTATGTTTCTTTTTCTTTTTTTTCTCTTTATTTGTGATTGTTTTGTGTTTGTTGGTTTGTACTGAACCTAAAACCAATAAAAATATCTTTAAAAAAAAAAAGATGTGCAGACCAGCCAAGACTCTAATCTCTACTGACTCTACTGTCGGGAGATTGCTCTGCCTGATAGTATTGCGGTTTGCAGAGAGCACCCCAGCACCCATCACCCTTCTGCCACTCTACCTCTGTTTGCCACCACCTGGGAAGGAATTTTATAGCAGTGTGAGTGATGGCTCTCATCCCCTTCCACGGAACTGGTTCACTCAGGCCACCTTCACTCTCCTTGCATTTTGTTAAGGCTCTGATTGTATAAGAATAATGGATTACCACAGAATTTCACTGACATGACTCATATTATGTTATAATATCCTTGTATAATTAAATATAATTTATTTTTTCCTACCTTTTTTGCAGTAATAAGTACTTCCGTCCTAGCTCTGCCGCGGCGCAGGGCTTCATGTTCTCTTCTGCAGCGTGCCCTCCTCCTTTACCCCCGCTGCCATCTGGGACCTGTGTGTGTCCCAGAAGATGAGCTGGCCATTCACAAAGTGCTGCACGACTTGCGCAGTAGTAAACCAGCTGTGAAGCCTGAAGGTTCCACTACTGGTTTCCCTTAGTTGGAATGGGGGCACCTGCACCTGAGCCATTGGATGAATCGGCCTCGGGGGGGGCGACACTTTGCAAGCTCCCTGGACAGGTAAGTGTCTTTATTAAAAGTCAACAGCTACAGTACTTGTAGCTGCTGACTTAAAAAAAAAATTGCAGCGGGAACTCTGCTTTGAATGTTATAATAGAATAGATCAGTTGTGATCAACATAAGCACCCAACACTTCAAGAGGGCCACACAATAGCATCTTTTTTTCAAGCGCTGAAGTACATTATGTCAAGTTAGGCAGTCCATGGGGTGTACAGAACACACATTTCAGTCCTGCTGTATTTTTATACACATTGATAACAAAGTAGGAGTAAAATATTCCCCATTGTTGGTGACAGTGACAGTAATAGTAACATCCCTCCCAGCAATGGTGTCCGTGGTCACAATGATAACCCCTAACATTGGTGTCAGTGATGGCAAAATAATCCCCAGCATTGATCCCAATGACCACCCTGATAACCCCCACATTGGTGGTCAGTAGCAGTTCTGCTTCAAATTACTTCATGGTCCATGGCAAGGCTTTTAATCCCCTCCCTGTATTGATTGTCAGTGACAGTGCTATTTACTCCCCCCAACCTTTGCATTGATGGTCAGTGGCAGCGTTGTTACCCAAACCCCCCTACTTGGATTTATGATGACTCTGCCTTATAGTACTGGATTCATTTCAATGCCAGATGAAGAGAATGCAGAAAGTGTCCCAGCAATCAATATCCCACTGCCACTCTGCAACATGCCCAATACACAGCAGACCACACAAAGAACTGGAGGCCTGCATGTGACTCGTGGGTTTGGTGTAAGGTACTTATTGGAACACACACACCAACATTACCATATATTTCTGGATGTAAACTGTCCCAGACTTTTATTGTCTCAGTCAGTCCTGGTATACTCACTGTAATTCCTCTATCTGGCTTGTGGTCAGAGCTTCCATCAGATCCCTGAAATGAGGACCCTCCAGATTATTCATAGTCAGGTTCAGTTTCCTCAGTGTCTGGTTATTTCTTATTCCAGATGCCAGGTGGGGGCAGGAACTGTCTGTCAGGTGGTTTCTATACAATCTGTAGAAGAGAAGAATGTTACCAGAAGAAAATAAATTTCTCCTCCAGGAGTAATTGAATGGGATGATTTTTATCTGTGTAGCACAAGCCCTAAAGAGTAACTGGCGAACTTAGTCCTATTTCCCCACTTAGAGCACACACAGCCATGCATATACCATTGAACATTGAACCTGAATAGGGTGAGGGGAGCATGGGATCCCCAGAAACTGAGGAATTGGATAACTTGGAGACTCCTTAGCTAACTTCTTAAGATTGTCCCAAAGAATCTCTATGCTAATGGTAACTAGTACTCCTTTTAGAGATCAAAAGCTACACACAGTCACTGACTTTCCAGCACTAGGGTAAATTTATCACTCAGCCACAGGATCATGGACTGCCTCCTGCCAATATCCAACAGGGTCTTCTCAGTGAGAGAGATGTAGACTCTCACACCACCATAGGACAGGTGAACTCTTTACCACCAACTTCCTCTTGGCTTTCTCCAGTGAGCTTTTCCAGACCCAGCTTGACTAAGCCTAGCTGGGACCTCTGTGTCTTCCTGATTGCTCCTACTAGAATTTTGCCGCAGAGGCAGAGCCCCTGCACAGGGATCTTCTGCAGCAGTACTGGACCAAGGTACTCTGCTGCTTGCTGCTCGCTGCTCAGGCCTCAAACTCATTATAGGCTCTCTCACCACGTACTGGGTACACCTCCCCAGGGATGCCCACTCACTTCTTCCTTTACAATATGTTTCTAGAATGCTCTAGAAGACAGGGGAAAGCAAACAGAGCAGCAGACTGTAAGACACTGTGCAGCCCAAAATAATCAACCTCTGCTGCTCAAACTACAGAGGAGCCAACTAAATATACCTACCAGCCTAAACTACACTAGGAAGCTGCGACATCTGATATTCTATTTATCTCTGCTGATAAGAGCTCTTTACTCATAGGAAGTAAGGGGGAGATATCTGACAATGAAAGGTGGAAGGTATGCCAGATGAAAGTAATATGTACAGTATGAGACTGTAAATGCTCATTGCAATAAGATCAGAAGACAAAATTTAGACAACGGTCTGGGATTGGCAACGTAGGAAGTCCAAAATGAGACAAGATTTGTTTACATTCTCAGAAATTTGTGAGGTTGAAATATTAAACTTTCCCAGAATACTATTGTCTCAGTCAGTCCTTTTATAGGCCTAGTTCACCTGGGACGTATGAATTTGTGCCTGTGTGAGGCCACATGGGGATGCACAGGTGTTCCATGCATCCCTATGCATACGGTCCCATAGCTGTTGATTCAGGCTGCAAGGACACAACTGTTGCTCCCAATGTGACATCTGTGCGAGACTGGGTCTGGCCTCACATGTACATGGGTAAACAAGGCCATACTGTAATTTCTCAATACGGCTTGTTGTCAGAGCTGCCATCAGATCCTTGAAATGAGGACCCTCCAGATTGTTATGTGAAAGGTCTAGTGTCCTCAGTGTCTGGTTATTTCTTATTCCAGATGCCAGGTGTAACGAAACGTCCCACACTCCGCTTGAGTGCTTTCGTCATTTCCTTCCAGTCTGAATATAGATATCAGATATTCCAACCGCTCACAAGCACAAAACAAGACGATACTTGTTTAGTTGCTGAACATGGACTCTTTTATTAGAACCAAAATACAAGTCTTATATATAGTTAAGGAGGAGGAGGTTCCTACCTCCTACTCATATTACTCTGACAATACAACTGTAACCAGAAACAGAATTAACACAAGCTAATTAACTAATCCCTTAAAGCAGCCGATGTGACTCTATGCCCTCCTGAGCATTGTTATGATTAATCAGGATTTCAATGGGTGAAATACTCTTACAAGCTGTGGCAAGCCAGACTAGACTCATTTACATTATAGAAGACAACAGACAGGTGGCTGGAGTTGATGACATTAGCATCTAACAGTATGTGTCCCAACAGTATGAATCAGTCACTATTTTTAATATGGCATATACAGGGTTCCCAAAGTCTGTGTGTCTTGGGGGATATGGACCTGAATCCAAAGTAACACCACCTCAAGGGTCCCCAGGCATATAGCTCACAAAGAGCACCGTTCCTTCAAATGCCAAGGCCCATGATCGGTAGGCAAGAGGCTAGCATTCAGTCCCCTCCAAAAGCCTCTGTCCCGGCTAGGTCTGTCACATTCAGGTAGGGGCCGGAACTGCCTGTCAGGTGATTAAAGGACAATCAGTAGATGAAGACAAACATGTTGTCAGTCTGATTCATTCTAGCTAAAAAAAGCAACACATGCAACACTAAAGCTACGTGCACACTGGAACCACCTTAAACTTTAACTCTTCTAGCAGAAGAAAAACGCTTAATGCAGCAAAAACTAGTGTAAACGGGGTACCGTGTTTAGCCACATTTACCAGCATTAAAGTGTTACTAAACCCACAACAGTAAAATCAGTCTGTATATGCAGTAAAGCATGCTTGTTATACTCACTGTGGAACCTATGGGGTTAATCCTCTGCATTGTGTAAAAAGGCTTTTTGATCCTGTCTTCTCTGATCATCCCATTTTATGCCTCATTTAGCACTTAGATCTTTATTCATTTAATTGGTCAGAGTACTTGTCATGGAAATGAGAAAACATCCAAGTGCTAAATGTGGCAAGCGCGTAGGCACGTTTACAAACGTCTTTGCCACGCTTGGCGTTTTATGGTCAAAACGTTCCTCACCTATGCACAATTCTTCTGCATTCAGGAAAGGGACGTTTAACTGCCCCTAAACTTTGCTGCTCCTAAGCTATGGTAAAAGCCTATGTTTGCATGGACACATTGACTTTTATTTAGTCGAATTCAGGGGCTTTAGCAAAAAAACGCCAAAAGCTCCTAAACTCAAGTTTATGAGCTGCCAGTGTACATGAGGCTTTAGGACAATGCTGTACTCCAACTGCTCATCCTACCTTTGTATATCACCTAGATTTTGGGATGGTTGACTATGTCCATTTTCCTCCTCATCCCTTCCAGCCCTTGAACCCTTCTCTTCCCCTCAGATAATGTTCAAAAGCTTGAGGTATTTTTTTATAACCTAACCCTGCTTAAACTTCTCCATAACTTTATCCCTGACCTGTCTGGTGTGTTCCTTGGCCTTCATGATGCTGTTTGTCCACTAAGGTTCTCTAACAAACATTTGAGGGCTTCACAGAACAGCTGTATTTATACTGTGATTAAATTACACACAGGTGGACTCTATTTACTAATTAGGTGACTTCTGAAGGCAATTGGTTCCACTATATTTTAGTTAGGGGTATCAGGGTAAGGGGGGCTGAATACAAATGTACCCCACACTGTTCACATATTTATTTGTAAAAGTTTTGAAAACCATTTATCATTTTCTTTCCACTTCACAATTATGTGCCACTTTGTGTTGGTACATCACATAAAATCCAAATAAAATTAATTTACCTTTTTGGTTGTAAAATGACAAAATGAGGAAAATTTCAAGGGTACAAATACTAGACACTGTATATCGTGATGGGCTTTAAAATTAGGCAAATCCAAAGCACTACTTCAATCCCCCAGGAGTACCATCTATTGGTGTTCTTCAGCATCTAAGCAGGGTATTAATACTTAAAGCTTTGGGGCTGCACTGGTGGAAACACACTGACCTGTATATATAAAGTATGATTTCATTTTGTGTGCAGCCTGCAGTGACACCAACAACTTAAGGAACTCAATTTAAAGCACAGTTATGTTTTAATGCCTATATTTGTACCACTTGTCTCTCCCTTTTAGTTTGTACGTTCTCATGGGCAGGGACCTCTTAACCCTCGTGTATCGAATTGTATTGTAATTGTGCTGTCTCCTTTTATTTTATAAAACATATAAAAGAAAATTTTGTAAAGTGTAAAAAAATATAAAACCCATATATATTAGAAAACAAATAACATGAGAAAACAATTATTATTAAAGGGGAACTACAGCCAAAGCTCCTTCTCCTGTGGATCACAGGAGTGCAGTTCGTTCTGCACTCCTGTGACCTGTTTTTACCAGACAGGGGGCTGAAGTCCACTGTTGGCTGACGTCACAGAGCTGGTCCAGGCTCAAGAAAGATCACGCCCATATGGTCTGGATCTGCCCACATGCCTGGACCAGCACCCAGCTCAGCCTCTCAGTGAGCCTCTGAGAGCCTGAGCTGGCTTCTCCTGTTCCCTCCACAGCCCACTCCAGTGAGCACGGGGGGGCCAAGCATTAAGCAGTGACTGACAGTCACCAGCTCTCTACTCAGGGAGCTGTGAGAACCGAGCGATCGACGGTACTTGATCACTCGGTTCTCAGTGTTAGTGCTGGCGGGGGACAGATGCAGCATCCACCTAGGTAAGTATGACTTTGAAAAGAGAAGATCCTATACGTCTCTTTTAATTTCTCTGGGAAAATAACTGATCATTCAAATTTAACACAGAAATGTGATCCATAGTTAAGCTTTACCTCAAACTCTTGATGTTGTGTAGAGCCGGTATAAGTTTTCTCAATCCTTCACTCTGAATATTACATGAACTTAGATTTACTTCCTCAGTCCCCTTGCAGCATTGAAGGTTAAAAGACAGCACAGAGCAGTCTAGAGGGGTGAGGGAGATACCAGAAAGGTCAACATTGTTTGATCCAATACATTGTGACACCAGAGCCTTATTCCTGCTTTCATAGAGACAGTAAAATAATTTAAGAAGATCTGTCTTGTCTTCTATGGATTGTACAGCTTTCAGTTTTTCTACAATATTCTCCTTGATCCAGGCGATAGCATGTCTGGCAGCCTGAATAGACAATTCTCCCACATGAGACTTTAACATGGATCTAGTAGAAGAGTCTGAGAGCCCGCAGAGGAAACGGAGGAATATTTCAGCTCGGCCGTCTTTGTAAAATTCAGCCTCATCAAGTGTTTTCTGCAATCCGTCAGCATTATAGTTAATAAAATGAACTAAAGCAGCAAAAAACTCCTGAAGAGTGAGATGTAAGAAGGTGTAATCCACATCAGGAGGCTGACCAGATTCCATCATGAAGGATGAAAAGAGATGATTATCATTTCTCACACTGAATGACTCCAGATGACGCTCATCAAATACAATCATGTGATTCATGACTCCATGTTCTGCCATCCACCCAATAGAGGTCAACAGTTCCCGGGCAGTGTGACCACCATCTTTATTCTGGCTGTGATTGGCCAGAATGTTGGAGACAAAAGTCACAAAGAGTTGTGTCACTGTTTTGGGTAATGATGTCATCAACTGATCAGAGATTGTTGGTTGGGCTCTGAAGCACATTGATAACACTGTACAGAGGATCCAGCAGTATGATGGGATATAACAGAAAGTGTACAGCGTATCATTCTTCTGCACATAATGAAAAGCCTTCTCTGACAATTCCTCGTTTCCAAAGAAGTTATTAAAAAAGATCAGTCTGTCTTCATGGAGAAATCCCATGATCTCAGCTATTCTCTGGAAAACACCAGTATCAACTGATGCCAGTCTGGTTGGGCGGCTGGTTATCAGTACAGAGCAACCCTTAAGAAGACTCTGCCTCACCAAACTGACCACAATCTCACCAAAATGTGATCTCTGTTTTGTATTGGACAGTTTACTTGATCTAAAATACAGTTCGTGAACGATTTCATCTAAGCCATCAAATATAAACAGAAGGCTCTTTGGATCTTGTAAAATATCTCCAATCTGACTTTCCAAATATGGATATTGTTGAAGAATCATCTCCTCTAAGCTGACCTCTCTCAGTCTTTCAAGGTCCCGGAATCTGAAGAAGACGACAAAGCCAAATCTCTGGTAGTGTTTTCCAGTTACCCAGTCATAGACAAACTTCAGCATTAGAGTGGTCTTCCCTACTCCTGGCACTCCGCTCACCAGTACTGCATGTGGTACACATTGTGACTGGTGATTCCATCGGAACAGCCTATTGAGGGAAATGTGTTCCAGTCTAGTTTGTGTTTCCTTCAAGCATTCCTCATGTGTTACCCCAGTCTGTATTAGCTCATTCTGGGGACGCTGCCTGAATCGATCTGTGGAAACTACAATCAGGTTCACATAACGCTCATTAATGAGGAATCTTTGTGGTTCCAGGGTAGTTCCAGGGGGTCTATGCTCCACTAGAGTGTCAGTCCTCTCCATCAGATGTTGTTTGTGCTTTTCCTGAATATCTGGGAATATAATGGAAATATATTTTTTGACTCAGGTTAAAGCAGAAATGGACAATGTCATGTTTAGTCCAAGAAAAGCTAAGTATCTTATTCTGAGCATAGATCTTTGGGAATGTACTACAGATACATACAATTTTAACTAATTGATAAAAGTAATATACAGGCTTACAAACTTAAAGAATACCCAAGTCAAGATTAGTTGTATACAGGGCCGGCCCTACCATAGGTCCCAGTGGGTCCATGGAAAAAAGAGAGACTTCCATCATGTCAAATGTGGAGTATGGTGGTCCCATCCCTAATGCTAGAACAAGGAAAAGTAACCCCCTGAATGGGACTTTGACAGACCACCAACTCAATGATAAAAAATATCTTTTAATATTATAGAGTAAAAAACACGTATCGTCTACACATAACAAAAATGCATAAAATACATCACATGGAAGACAAAATAAAACATGCACAGATACAAATCATCCTATATACTCTCCAAGGGGTTGTGTGCCCTGATGCCTGACGCGTTTCCAGTATTCAGTATTCAGATACCTTCATCAGGGGCTGAGAGTTGGATAAATTTACAATAATATTGATTCTAATGGAATGATTCCATGTTAAAAAAGCACCAACAGTAATTAGATCCAATTGAATGTTGCAAGGGCACCAGACTATAATGATGGACGAGTTTTTTAAGTGCACTATGTCTGCGACATCAGTGAATAATGGACGAGGTACATGGGACGGACTGTCATTGGAGCCTAGAATGTGGGCTCAGTGACAAGCGGAAAAATATCCAAGTATCCCTGGGTAGGTGTATCTTGAATGTGTCCCTGTCCGGTGTATGGCGTGTTGCCTTTCTGTCAGTGCCTGGAACCCAGGCGGCAAGTTGAGAGGGGCGGCAGAGAATATCCGCCACTACATACACAATCCACACAGAATGCAGACTCAGTGAGAGTGTCGCAGGCTGCATGACACTGCACTATCCCACACAGCCTCTATTCACTGACATCCAGAGAAGGGAGATGAGTGTGAGAGTGAGTCTCCTCCCTTGCTCCACCCATATCAAAGAGCAGGAGAGGCGGCAGGTGAGTGAGTCTGTATACACTAGCCTATCTATATATACCCTAGCTTCTCCGTATACCCCCTAGCCTCTCTGTGTACCCACCAGCCTCTCTGTGTACCCCCTAGCCTCTCTGTGTACCCCCTAGCCTCTCTGTGTACAATCTAGCCTCTCTGTATACCATCTAGCCTCTCTGTATACCATCTAGCCTCTCTGTATACCCCCTAGCCTCTCTGTATGCACCCTAGCCTCTCTGTATGCACCCTAGCCTCTCTGTTTACACCCTAGCCTCTCTGTATATACATGAGCCTCTCTGTATACCCCCTAGTCTCTCTGTATATACACTAGCCTCTCTGTATACCCACTAGCCTCTCTGTATACACCCTAGCATCTGTGTATACCCCCCTAGCCTCTCTGTATACCCCCTAGCCTCTCTGTGTATACACTAGCCTCTCTGTATACCCCCTAGCCTTTCTGTATACTCTCTAGTCTCTCTGTATACCCCCTAGCCTCTCTGTATACCCCCTAGCCTCTCTGTATACACCCTAGCCTCTCTGTATACACCCTAACCTCTCTGTATACACCCTAGCCTCTCTGTATACACCCCAGCCTCTCTGTATATACGCTAGCCTGTCTGTATACTACACTAGCCTGCATAGGCTTGCCCACGGGGTGTTCCGGGTTTTCCCAGGCACACCCTAATCATCCTTGCTAGTTGTGACTGCTGGAAGTAGTTGTGACTACTGTTCATGTCTCACCACTGGGCTGGGTTGGTCCTGGCAAGAAAAAGCATCTGTTTGCTGCGCCTGCACTGCAGGGACTAGGAAGTCGCCGGGACCACATCTAATATATATGTTCTCACTTGTGTTAAAATAATGCTCGATAATGTTATTTTAACCACTTGCCGACCAGGCCATAGCCAAAAGATGGCTACAGCGTGGTCGGCTTATTCAGGGTGGGCGTCTGTGGGACGTCCTCCCAGAATGTTGCTCTTGCGCACCCCCTGGGGCACGCTCCTGCAAACATCCGTGACCGCCTGGTCCGGAAGACCCGGCGCATTATGGATCGCAGTAGATGGCCGCTTGCAGCAAATGACGGAGCGATCACTTGTAAACAAACCGGCGTCATATCATGACGCCGGTTCCTCCCTCCCCTCTCTGACGCTGGTTCCTCCTCCCCTCTCTGTACTGATCTGTACAGTGCGAGGGGAGAGAGGGAGAGATCATTTTTAGCAGCGCTGTGGGCTGGATCTGTAGTGTCCACAGCGCTGCTTTGTGCCCATAATGTGCAATACTCTGCAATACTGTGTAATACCCTGCAATACCACACAATACCCTGCAATACTTGTCAATACTCTGCCAATACTCTGCCAATACTCGCCAATACTCTGCCAATACTCACCAATACTGTGCAATACTGTGTAATACCCTGCAATACCCCACAATACCCTGCAATACTCTGCAAATACTTGTCAATACTCTGCCAATACTCTGCCAATACTCTGCCAATACTGTGTAATACCCTGCAATACCCCACAATACCCTGCAATACTCTGCAAATACTTGTCAATACTCTGCCAATACTTGTCAATACACTGCCAATACTCGCCTATACTCGCCAATACTCGCCTATACTCGCCAATACTCTGCCAATACTCGTGAATACTCTGCCAATACTCGCCAATACTGTGTAATACCCTGCAATACCCCGCAATACCCTGCCAATACTCTGCCAATACTGTGCCAATACTCACCAATACTGTGTAATACCCTGCAATACCCCGCAATACCCTGCCAATACTCGCCAATACTCGCCAATACTCTGCCAATACTCTGACAATACTCGCCAATACTCTGACAATACTCGCCAATACTCTGACAATACTCGCCAATACTCTGCCAATACTCACCAATACTGTGCAATACTGTGTAATACCCTGCAATACCCCACAATATCCTGCAATACTCTGCAAATACTTGCCAATACTCTGCCAATACTGTGTAATACCCTGCAATACCCCACAATACCCTGCAATACTCTGCAAATACTTGTCAATACTCTGCCAATACTTGTCAATACTCTGCCAATACTCGCCTATACTCGCCAATACTCGCCTATACTCGCCAATACTCTGCCAATACTCGTGAATACTCTGCCAATACTCGCCAATACTGTGTAATACCCTGCAATACCCCGCAATACCCTGCCAATACTCTGCCAATACTGTGCCAATACTCGCCAATACCGTGTAATACCCTGCAATACCCCGCAATACCCTGCCAATACTCGCCAATACTCGCCAATACTCTGCCAATACTCTGCCAATACTCGCCAATACTCTGCCAATACTCGCCAATACTCTGCCAATACTCGCCAATACTCTGCCAATACTCACCAATACTGTGCAATACTGTGTAATACCCTGCAATACCCCACAATACCCTGCAATACTCTGCAAATACTTGTCAATACTCTGCCAATGCTCTGCCAATACTCTGCCAATACTGTGTAATACCCTGCAATACCCCACAATACCCTGCAATACTCTGCCAATACTTGTCAATACTCTGCCAATACTCGCCTATACTCGCCAATACTCGCCTATACTCGCCAATACTCTGCCAATACTCGTGAATACTCTGCCAATACTCGCCAATACTGTGTAATACCCTGCAATACCCCGCAATACCCTGCCAATACTCTGCCAATACTGTGCCAATACTCACCAATACTGTGTAATACCCTGCAATACCCCGCAATACCCTGCAATACCCTGCCAATACTCGCCAATACTCGCCAATACTCGCCCAATACTCTGCCAATACTCGCCAATACTCTGCCAATACTCGCCAATACTCGCCAATACTCTGCCAATTTCATATGGGTACAGTCTTGTATGACTGAATAATTGTCATTCAAAATGTGAGAGCACCGAAAGCTGAAAATTGGTGTGGTTAGGAAGGGGGTTTAAGTGCCCAGTTGTCAAGTGGTTAAAAAAGAACAATTTTTAAAAAATGACATTTAAAAATCAACTTAACCACGACCTTTCCCCCTTCATGACCTGGCCATTTTTTGCTATTTAACTGAACTACTGACAATTGCGCAGCCATGCAATACTTTACCTAAATGAATTTTATATAATTTTTTTTCATGCAAATAGAGCTTTCTTTTGGTCTTATTTGATCCCCACTAGGTTTTTTTTATTTTTTGGTAAACAACAAAAGAATAAAAAATAAAAAAAAAAAAACATATTTTCTACTATTGATATAAACCTATCCAATAAAATCAATTTTCTTCAAAAATTTAGGCCATAATGTATTCTACTACATGTCTTTGGTATAAAAAAAAATCCTAAGTGTATTTTAAAGCGGAGTTCCACCCAAAAGTGGAACTTCCGCTCATCTGATTCCTCCCCCCCTCCGGTGCCACAGTGGGCACCTTTCAGGGGGCAGGGGGGTGCAGATACCTGTATAATACAGGTATCTGCACCCACTTCCGGGAATAGACTCCCCCCCCCGCTGTCTCCTGGGAAACACATAGGCTCCAGGAGATAGCAGGGACCACTGAGAACGTGCAGCTCGACTCGCGCATGCGCAGTAGGGAACCAGGAAGTGAAGCCCCAATGCTTCACTTCCTGATTGCTTCACTGAGAATAGCGGCGGTAGCAGCCGAGAGCCGAGCTATTGATCGGCTTCGGCATCGCTGGACTCCAGGAAAGGTAAGTGTCCATTTATTAAAAGTCAGCAGCTGCATTATTTGTAGCTGCTGGCTTTTAATATTTTTTGTTTAGGTGGAGCTTCCTCTTTAACTACTTTCTGTATGCCCACAGCCCCAATATATGGCAGACAAAAAGCAGTGCCAATGTGGGTTAACGTACCTGTACGTCAGCCCACATTGGAGCAGTGGCGGCTGGTGCTCAAAATTTTTTGGGGGGGCGCAAACAAACTGAAAAAAAAACCATCAATTGCAGCCACTGTGCCCATCAAACGCAGCCACTGTGCCCTTAAATTGCCGCCACTGTGCCATCAAACGTAGCTACTGTGCCCATAAATTGCTGCCACTGTGCCATCAAACGCAGCCACTCTCCCCATAAATTGCCACCACTGTGCCATCAAACGCAGCTACTGTACCCATCAATTGCTGCCAGTGTGCCCATCAATAAAAAAAAATGTGCATTTATTATTTTTTGTTGCAGATGTCTGGAAAGCATTGCACCAGCGATCAGCAGATCACTGATGGCATGCAGGTCCTCTTGTACACTGTCGGTGTATTAGCTTACCCGTACGGGTAAGCTGATACTCCCTGACAGGAACACTCAATGATCGACCACAGCGCTCCACAGCTCTGTGGTTGTTCATTGGGAACTACAAGCCGACAGCTGCAAAGGATGCAAAGCCAAGGATGGGCTTATAATTCACTCAGACACACAGAGCGGTGTGTCTGAATGATGCGGCCGTGGGGGCTGTGCTGATTTTCAAACAGTGGCAGCTAGTACGGGGATCTTCTACCTATACTGCTGCCACAGGGAGGAGGACAGCGGGCAGTTGCTGCTGCAGCACTAAAAATGGGTGGAACATGTAACAATTTCCGAAAGGTGAATTTGTCCTTTAAATAAATGATTTATTTATTTTTCTCATCTCTTTTTTACTTGAGTGTTTTTGGTCCTAATGATTTATTGTTTATGTTGCAGTAGATTATGTGGATCTATTATTGCTGCTGAAGGAAGCTTTTGTTGCTGTAGGGGATCTTTTATTGCTGGGGGGCTATTTTTGCTGGGGCCAGTGGGATTATTAGTGCTGCTGCTAAAATAAAGCACTGTAAAGCCTCATACACACAATCGGACTTTATACAAACTTTTCCATGGATTTCTGTACAAAGGGCGTTGGCCGTGAAATTGTTAAGCATACACACGGCAGGACTTTTTAGGCAACAAACACGAATGTAGTGACGACACTTCAAAAGAGGACGTTCAATTCTCCGGCGCCACCCTTTGGTCAACTTCTGTATTGTTGTCTGATCTTTTGCATTGGTTTTGAGCATGCGTGTTTGTACTTTGTACTAAAGTCCGATGGTTTTGTGTACACACAATCGGACTTGCCGACGTCGGACTTTTGTTGCCGCCAAGTTTGTCTGTTCGTACAGCCAACATTTGTCTGATGAAAACCGAAAAAGTTTGTCCGATGTAGCGTACACACGATCGGATGTTGCCTTAAAACAGCTAATTTGCATGTTTGTTGTCAAAAAGTTTGATCGTATGAATGGGCCTTCAGGGCACATAGTTGTTTACACTGCACAGCTGTAAGCACCTAGGCATGTGTCAGTGCCTGCAAGTCACAGGTCTTTTGTACATCTAGTTAAAGTCAAATGGAAACTGAAATACTGCAGCAGCTTAGGCACCATCATGTTTCTCCTCTAGCCTGTCCTGCTGGTTACTCTGTTATATTTTTGCATTTAGAGTGTGTACTTATGATAGCTTTTTCTTTATAGGTTATATACTCTTGCTATACTAAGTTAATTGCGTATGTCCCATTTGAAATACACTGCTTTCTAGCAAAAAAAAAAAAACCTGTATCACACAGAATTCCAAAATATGGATCGGTTTGTGTTCAAGAAACCCAAAAAAATCGAATAACTCAGTCCCGTCAATGGCTAAAACTGTGCAGGATGACAACAGTTTGAAAGCATGTAATGAGTCAAGTAACAACCCAGAAGATACTATTTATATTACTGATCAATGCGGTGTACACTCCCAGGCATCAGATATACCAATTGATGACTCCAATGACTGTAGTTCCAGCGCGTTACAAGCAATAAGTCATGACCAAGAGAAAGATATTACTTCTGTTAGTTCACAGCCAAGCACTTCATGTTCAACAAAGCCATCAAACATAGCAGGTGATGATCTGGTCTGTAGTATTCCCACAAATAGTTTGGAACGCCAGAGTCGACTCGCTAGAGGCCCTTTTCAGCCAAAATTGAGCATGTTTCCGAGAACTAAAATAGGGTTTAAACAAAGAAATTTTCAGAGTGACTGGTATGAAAAATATAGGTGGATTGAATACAGTCGAGCAAAGGATGCAGCATTTTGTTTCTGTTGCCGTTTCTTCTCTTGTAGTGATGCAACGCAGAAAGGTCATGCAGATCCAGCATTCACTGAAAAGGGATTCAGAAACTGGCACAGGGCTAATGAATGTTTTAAAACTCACCAACTTTCAAAATCCCACATGCTAAGCACTTCTGCATGGTCAAGCTTTAACGAAGGACAACCTATTGATATTTTATTGGATAAAAGTAAGCAGGCTTACCTATCCAAAAAAGAAGAAGAAAGGTGCTAAACCGAATTGTTATGGAGAGACTGATTGACATTGTTTGGTGTTTGGCAATAGGTGGCAGACCATTCAGAGGTCACAATGAAAAAACTGACAGCCATGAAAAAAGTCTGTTTCTAGATATGGTCAATCTACTAAAAAAATATAATCCTGTCATGGAAAGACATTTGCAAGAATCTCCTCGAAATGCTACGTATCTGAGTAATCGCATCCAAAATGATTTAATTACATCCTTACATAATGTTGTCCAACAAAAAATCGTGTCATCAATAAATGGAAAAACGATTTCAATAATTGCAGATGATACTGCTGACTGTGGACACCATGAACAGATGTCTGTCATAGTACGGTATTTTAATAGTGAACTTCGTAGTCCAGTTGAACATTTTGTGTCGATTCAGAGGCTCTTAACGGTTGATGCTCAGTCAATCTTTGACCAGATAACCAAAGTTCTTGGAATTCTTAAAACCGACTGGTCATCAGTGATCTCTCTATGCTTTGATGGAGCAGCTACCATGTCTGGATGCACTGCAGGCATTCAGATGAAATGTAAAGAAAAAAATAGTGAAATAATCTATGTACACTGCTATGCTGATGGTTTGAACCTTGTCCTAGTAGATGCTTGCACTTCAAGTAAGCAAAACAGAACTGTGTTTGACTTTTTTGGCATTATTCAGACTCTGTATGCCTTCATGGAGGCAAGTCCTGTTCGGCATGCTGTAATGGAGAAAATTTCAAAAGAAGTAGGAACTCAGCTGAAATCTTTGAAGTCACTATCTACTACAAGATGGGCATGCAGAGCAGAAGCCGTGGCCGCAGTGAAACAAAACTATTCTATTATTCTAAAGGCTTTAAAGCGGGGTTCCACCCAAATTTTGAACAATATCTGTATGTATTCTCTTCCTTGCCTAGATGCTGACATGCCGTTTAAAAAAATTTAAATCGCCGTAATTACCTTTTATTTTTCTATTCTTCTTTGCACTTCCTGGTTCTCCTCCCGTGGGAGTAGGTGTGTTTTTAGCGTCTCCCAGACTCCTGGGAGCTAGTCTCAGGCTTCCCAGGATGCCACTGAGCATGTGCGGGAACGAGCAGTGAATGCTGGGAACACAGCATTCACCACATCCAAGAAATAAATGCTTGTGGGCTTCAAATGCCCACAATGAAGATGGAAACCGCCTGCAGTGAATAATATAAGTTATTCTTTCCGACGAAATCTGACACAGGCGGACATATTACACACAATATGTGAGTATGTAATGCTGAGAAGAAAAGTTTGTGAATGAACTCAAAAAAAAAAAAAATGATAGATAGGTGGACCCCCGCTTTAAGCGAGATCGTCCAAACAAGTCGTTTAGCTGATGCTAAAATAAGAGCAAGAGGCCTTATTTGTGAATTAGGTTCTTTCAAATGTATTTTTGCTCTTCACATGATGCACCATATTCTCCAAATATTGGTAAAAGTTAGCAAGACTTTGCAAGCATCAAATCTCAGCTTGCTTACTGCAATGGCAGTTGTGAAAAGTTTGCGCAACTCCTTGGTCTCCATGAGAAATGACCTAGAATATTTTCAGTCTATTTTCAAATACTGTGCGGAAATGTGTGCAGAAAATAACACATCTATTCCTCCAGTTAGGAAAAGAAAAACATTTGTTCTTCTTGATGAGGCAGCACATTCCCAACATCACTTTGATACAATGGAGGAACAGGAGAGGATAACTTCATTTTACCCACTTCTGGACTCATTGATAACAGGTATTGATCGGCGATTTGCACAGGAGTCTTGTGATATTGTTACTGCAGTAGGAAAACTGCTGAACTTAGAGATTGTTAAAGCTGATTTTGAAATCCTTGCCAATAAATTTAAGGTGTCAGCGGATGAATTGGAAGCAGAAATCACATTGCTCCGAGATTATGATGGACCTGTTCCTAAAGGTTGCACCACAAACACCATCAAAGAGTGGCTTGATTGGCTCAAGGAATCAGATCGTTCATCCACATTCCATGCTTTTTACAACTGTGTTCAATGTTTTACAGTCTTACCTGTAACAAGCTGCTCATGCGAAAGAGCTTTTTCAAAACTTGCACATGTTAAAAACAAACTGAGAAGTACAATGTGCCAAGAACGTCTTGATTCACTCTTGATGTTGTACACTGAGCAAGAAATGGCATGGTCGGCTAATTATAATGAAGTTATTGAAGAATTTAAGTCTATAATACCTTCTGTAAGATGTCTTTTTCTCTAAAACATGTAGAGAAGGAAGCCATAACAATAATCTGTAGTGTGCGAACCACTTTTTTGATGCTAATTTGATGCCCAAGTACATATTTCCAGGGCTTTTTTCATCAGGAACGCGGGAGAACACAGTTCCGACACCTCAGCACTGAATGTATATGCCAAGGGGTGGCGGAATTTGCTGGAGTGTCTATTGATGTTGGCTGCTGGGGTCTCTATTGTCACTGGGTGATATATTTATGCTGGGGAAGTCTATTACTGCTGATGGGATCTATTGTTTCTGGGGGGTCAATTGTTGATGGGAGAATACTACTGTTGCGGGAGGGGGCTTATGTTGCTGGAGAGTATATTGATACTGGATGCTGGGAGATCTATTGTTGCTGGGGAGATCTGTTGTTGGGGAGATCTATTGTTGTTGGGGAGATCTATTGTTAATGGGAGGGATCTATTGTTAATGGGAGCGATCTATTGTTAATTGGAGGGATCTATTGTTGCTGGGGGTGTTTATTGTTGCTGAGGGGGGTGTCTATTGTTGTCTATTGTTGCTGGGGAATCTAACAAATGTATTTAATGCAGTAAATACAATTCAGGATATTAAAACATGACACGTATAAAAAAAAATCCTACTTACCGTGCAGTTTTTAAAATTGCTTATTTGATTCAGAGATTTATTTAAAAGCTTTGTTTATATTAAAAGATTATTTAATAAGTTAAAAAAAGTATCTTTGTTTACATTGATAAATGTTTTTTTAATTAAAAATGTTTTAATACATTTTAAAGTGTTTGTTTACATTTATTTATAAGAGAGTGTGTGTGTGTGTGTGTGTATATATATATATATTTATATATATAATTTATTTATTATTTATTTAAGGTACTTATATAGCGCCGTCAATTTATGCAGCGCTTTACATATACATTATACATTCACATCAGTCCCTACACCCTCAAGGAGCTTACAATCTAGACAGGATCCAATTAACCTACCAGTATGTCTTTGGAGTATGGGAGGAAACCGGAGTACCCGGAGGAAACCCACGCAGACACAGGGAGAACATGCAAACTCCAGGCAGGTAGTGTCGTGGTTGGGATTCGAACCAGCGACCCTTCTTACTGCTAGGTGAGAGTGCTACCCACTACACCACTGTGCCGCCCATATATATATATATATATATATACACACAGACGCACGTGTGTTTGAGTTTTGGTTTGAGGTGCACACCCTAATGCAATAGGCTGCGCACGCCTATGCTAGCCTGTCTATATATTCCACTAGCCCTTAACCTAGGTTCACACTTATGTGTTTAGTGCAAAATCTGACTTCCTGATAAATTGCATTTTAGTTTTATTTATCATGATATAAAATGGATGTGTGGGCCTTTTGGTGGGTGTGATTTTTTTTTCTTTGGGGGGGGGGGGCAGCATTTCATTCTTGGACCCAGGCAGCATAATGTCTTGGGCCAGCCCTGGTTGTATATATTAGCTGATGATAGTTGAAAATGTTTGTGATTGGCAAATCATATCATATTCCCTGATCTTTTGAGAAATCCTAGTATTTGGGCCTTCCTGCGCATGATGGTCAGAGAAATTAAACAATTGGACATTAAACTGAGAGGATCAAATCTCACCTTAAGCCAAAGATGTGGTTTAGTTAGCGTACAGAATAGATCTAATATAGTAATTAAATCAGCAGATAAAGGGGAAAATATCATGGTCATGACGGAATCACAGTATGAGAACATGTGCCAAGACATCCTCAAAAATGACAGTTGGTACCGACCAATCGCGGATACAGTAGTGTCTCAGCTCCATAGTGAGTTTAAACAGTTGTTGGGAGAAGCCTTTATAGCCTTCATAGCCTTATAGATCAATATACTTACAACTTCTTGAATGTTCAGTTTCCACGTAATCCAACTTTTTATGCTATTACTGAGACTGGGCCCCAGAGACTGGAGATGGAGACTGGGCCCCAGGGCAGTATTCCAACATTATAACGACCCCAACCACACCTCCAAGACGACCTCTGCCTTGCTAAAGAAGCTGAGGGTAAAGGTGATGGACTGGTCAAGCATTTCTCCAGACCTAAACCCTATTGAGCATCTGTGGGGCATCCTCAATTGGTAGGTGGAGGAGCGCAAGGTCTCTAACATCCACCAGCTCCGTGATGTCATGGAGGAGTGGAAGAGGACTCAAGTAGCAACCCGTGAAGCTCTGGTGAACTCCATGCCCAGGAGGGTTAAGCTGTTAAGGATATGATTAAGAGCTCCAATCGAGCCCAGGGTTATCTGCTGCTGTCTCTAATTGGAAAGTGTGGATATGCATGCATATAAAAGTAAGACTCTCTGAGACACGCTCACAGCAGAATTACTTGTTACACTTCTAATTTATTCAAGGCGGTGCTAATGTTTTATACACAAAAATACGTCATTGCTATGTTAGTCTAATAGGTACATCTCATTGGTTAAAGCGGAGCGCCGCCGAAAAAAAAAATTTTAAAAGTCAGCAGCTACAAATACTGCAGCTGCTGACTTTTAAAACATGGACACTTACCTGTCCAGGGCGCCCGCGATGTCGGCACCCGAGGCCGAAGCGTCTCTCCGTCCTCGGGTGCTGCCGCCTCCATCTTCGGTAAGGGAATCAGGAAGTGAAGCCGTGCGGCTTCACTTCCCGGTTCCCTACTGCGCATGCGCGAGTCGTGCCGCGCAATACGAATGCTCCCTGCTGCCTCTGGGACCCGTGTGTTTCCCAGCAGGCAGCGGGGAGGGAGCAGGAAGTGGCGTAAATAACCGCAGATTCTGCGGCTATCTACGCCGGAAGTGGGTACAGATACCTGTAATATACAGGTATCTGTACCCCCCTCCCCCCTGAAAGGTGCCAACTGTGTCACCGGAGGGGGGGAGGAATCTGATGAGTGGAAGTTCCACTTTTGGGTGGAACTCCACTTTAAGATAGAAAAGAAGATGGAGAATCTTCATAACGAGGTTTGGCTGTCCTTGGTTTTATCTTCAGTTCCGCGTTCTTCTGATGTGTGGGATGTAGGGGGTACCCGCCATTTTGAGAAAATATAGGAACAGAGCAAACCTGTATACTTATATAATGAGTAAGGAGAAAAATATGTATACACATAAGAAAATAGACATTTTCAGATTATTATTATTATCTATATCACATTCCTTCACAGACCCCCCTAAAATGACTATTTTCTCTTTTCTGTCCCTAATACTAAAGGTCCTACTTTGGCCTGGCCCTTCTCCTCAGCAACTCTTTTAGGCTGTATATAGAATTGGGCAGCAACTGTTCACTTCCCTCCTCGATACAGCTGGAGAGGTGCAGTCAGGTGCTATCTATCCCTATAACCCTATAGGATTGTGAGATTTTGGACAGGGAGTGACTGTAGAGGAGTGAAGGGTCTGTCATCTTCCATTATAAGGAGGTCCTCTTCTTCTTGGTGGAGAAATGTAGGTGTGCTATTGTCTACAACATTGCTCATTAACTTTTTTACAAAAGGTATAATACAGTATACAATCAGGGCTAAAAGAACCAGGATTATTAATACCATTACCCCTATCTGGGCGAGCACCTTCTGCCACCCACTCATCCAGCTAAAGTATTGATCCCATGGGTCTGTGATACCTGAGTTCTTCTTCAACTCCAATGACAGATCTTCCAATTTCTTTATAGCTAGAGTAACCTTACCATTTGGGCCAGTATTATCAGGAATGTAGGTGCAGCAGGTTCCCGTTTTTTCCTATGATTTTACAAACACCTCCTTTCCCAGCTAACACCATGTCTAAGGCCATCCAGTCCTGGAATGTCATGTAGGAAGTGGGGGCTAACTGGTCAGCAATTCCCTGGAGGGCATCTTTAGTTTAATTTACGAATCTCTGTTGGCTATAGTATGTATAGTTAATCCAATCTACATTCTAGTTGAAAGTTGTTATGGAGATCAAAGACTCAAAACCAGCTTTTACCTGGTCCCTGGCTTTAAACTCATCAGGGACCCCCCTTGTAACCCTTATGACATCTATGTATACATGAGGGTCAAAGCTTCCGGAGAGAACTGCTCGCTTCCTCCTCTGACTGTGTGCTGGGTCAGTGTATGTATCAGGGGTATCTTCGGTTAGGAGATGGGGCTTTCTATTTTCATCTTTTTTTGTCTAATACACTCTGTGGTCGCCCAGTCTGGCCCTGTGTTCCAACCCACTGGCCCCCACTGGAACCACAACTCTGTCCCCAGTAACTGTCTGTGCGGCATATATATATATATATATATATACATATATATATCCTTACCGTCAGGGATGTCACTGTACCAATGGCATTGCCATGAAGGGTCAAACGGATAAGGTACTATGTCACAGTAATCTAAGGTAAAGGTGGTCACATGTGTACCTGAAGAGTTATACCAAAACGTTATTATGTTATCATTTTTGTGATGGCCACCTCCTGGCCCCCCCCCCCCCAGATCAAACAGAAAAAGGATATGCAGCACCCGAAAACACGCTCTCCTGCAGTGATAAGCGTGCATTCAGGTGTTCTTCCTGGCCAACTTGACTGAGGTGGCTGTGGTCAGCAAAACTTGGAATGGACCATCATATCTTGGCTCAAGGATCTCCAGACAGTAGTTGGTGTGTTCCTGTATCTAATTCAGGATCTGGAATGGAGAAAACACCTGGACATGCATTCAGGTTAATTCTCGTGATAATGTGGTTACATAATTAGTCAACACATCAGACTGCAACTGTAACTGTTGTGGAAAGTAACAACCAAGTCTGGGAGCTGAACCAAACAAAATTTCATTAGGGGATAGGGCATGTTTCCCCCGGGGGGGTGTCTGACACTGAACAGGGCAATGGGCAAACTGTCTGGCCAACTCATGTTAGTCTCTTGGGCCATCTTTAACATCCAGTTTTTTTAGTGTCCCATTCATCCTTTCTACCTTCCCGCTACTTTGAGGGTGGTATGGAGTGTGTAGTGCCAACTGAACCCCCAGTGCTGCCCAAATCTCTTTTGTAATTGTTGCTGTTAAGGCTGGTCCCTGATCTCTCAATATCACCTCTGGGACCCCAAATCTACATACTATCTCAAACAGTAGTTTCTTAGCTGTGGTCCTGGCAGTCATGACCACTTCCACTAGGGCGTATTCGAATCTGCCACTTCTTGGCACTTGAGAATGATCAATTTGCATCCTCTGGAATGGGGTATAGGGCTTTTGCCAGGTGCTTCTTCTGTGCCTTTTCTGTGCATCCTGGGTTACATTTGGTGCAGATAATGCATTATCTGCAGAAGTTGTCGGTCAGTGAAGTAACTCTTAGTGCAACACTTGTTGATAAGAGAGTTCATAAAAGTCTTTGTCAAGTGGGCAGCTCCATGTGCCCATTGCACCACGGCTGGGTACATACTCCTGGGTAGACAAGGCTTCTTGTTGCACTCGAATAGTCCATTTCTGAGAGTTGCTCCTCTCCGTTTCCAGCTTTCCTTCTTATCCGGACTTGCTGTTTCCTGTAGTTCTTTTAGATAAACTCTGCCCACTGGGAGAGTCTGTAAGGTAAGCACAGGGTGGTCTTCTTCTACCACCCTGCTGTCCCCTTCCCGTGGACCACCAGCTGTCTGTTTGGCAGCTGAATTGGCTAGATGATTGCCTCGAGCTTCCTTTGAGTTCAGTTTGTCGTGTGCTTTTACTCAGAATAGTCACTTGGGTTGAGAGAAGCAAGGCATCCATCAAGTTTTCACAGGTGTTCCTGCAGCAGTCAGGAATGTCCTAGATAACACCATAATCATGGGCAATGCTGAAAGCATATCTTGAGTCCATATGAATGTTGGCTCTTTTTCCCTCTGCCCATTTACATGCTGTAGTAAGTGCTTACAGCTCTGCCTCCTGTGCAGACATCACCGGTGGTAAGGCTTCAGCTTATAGAACAATGTTTTCAGTGGTGACCGCGTGTCCTGTGCGGTATTTGCCACGTTCTTCAGCAAACATAAATTGTTAGGTCTGAATTCTGAATCCTGCAGGGGTATTTCACTCACAGGGGGAAGATGCGTGGTTTCCAACCGTAATAGTTCGATGCAGTCATAGGGTGACAAGTCAAGACTCTACTCCTCCTTTCCCCCCTCGAGAAGTGGAAGAAGGGTGGTAGGGTTCAGTGTTTGACAACTTTATAGAGTAATGCTGTCCAGTAGGAGGGAACACAGGAGTCTTAAGTATCTGGTAGTGGCCAAGTGTTTTGGCTGGATCTTGGTTGAATATGGCAACAACTTCATGGGGAGCAAGCAGAACGAGGCAGTGTCCGAGGACCAAGTTCAAAGTTTTGTCAAGCAAGGTTTGTGCAGCAAAGCCAGCTCGCAGACACAATAGGCCTCCTCTTGCTACCGCATCCGAATAATATCCTATGGGGCGTAGGCTGATGCGTGTGATTGGGTGAGTACACCTGCAGCATGTCCCAGACGTTTGGATACAAAGAGCTTGAGCGTTTTGTCGTAGGCTGGGAGCCCTAGCACCGGAGGTGGCGCACTCAAGGGCCTCAAACTTTAGATATTTCTTCAGGAGACATCTGGAAGGGGTCTGATTGCAGAGCATCAGTAGGAAGGCTTCTGGAATCCATGCTCCGCACTAGGAAATTAGTCCAAGGAAGGCATGAAGGGATTTCTGGCCTTGTGGCAGTGGGATATCAGAGATTACTTGCACCCTGTCTTCAGTGGGGTGTCTTGTCCCATGGGACAAACAGTGTCCAAGGAAAATGACAGGTGTTGAGCACCACTGCAATTTGGGCTTTGAGGCTTTGCACCCCTGGTTGGCAAGATAGCACAACAGGCTTTCTGAGGTGACTTCAACAGGGGGTAAGTCAGCTGCACAAAGGAGAAGGTCATCAACATGTTGGAAGAGAATCACTTCCGGGTGTTCCACTTGTCATGTGTCAAGGATGATAGTTGCTGTTTCTTTCCGTGGATGAATGCAAAAAGGTACCATCAGGAGGGGTGTGGGTGGACACTGAAGAAAGTGTTTGTAAGGTCCACCTCTGTGAGGTACTTTGCAGTCAAAGGCATCCACCGCAGGTACCTGGTTCTCCTTTAGGGGTTCTCTTCTTGGGGTTATTGTGGTTTCCGGGGCAATGATGTGCCCTCTTTTAGCTTGACTGAAACTGGTGGCACCTTTAAATGACCGTTGTCTTCCGGTCCTGTGGACCTTAGGCACGCAGGGATTCTGCCAAGTACCTCCTGCAGTATTGAACTTGAAGTTATTGCTTCATGAAGTGTCATCAGGAGAGGCAGAAAACACAAAGCAGATGAGTCTTCTAAAGATAGGGAAGTATATAACTTCATCCCCCCTTCGGGCGTGTCCTGATTGAGGCCTGTAGTCCGGACAACACATCAGCTCCTAGTAGATTCAAGGGACATGTAGAGGACACCACAAATCTGGCAAGCAAATCAGGAAATGTCCCCACTTGGAGTGGCTCAGCAAATGGACTGGAGCGGTGCACCCCATCCATTCCCACGCAGGAAACATGTGTGTGTGTGCCTTTATGAGTCTAGCATGATACTTCTTCACAGACTCCCCTTTATCTTGGGTAATATCTTGGATTGTGGTGGTCTGATCCATCAATTTCTCCTTTGCCCAGTCGTGGAGTTGTGCACAGAACTCCACGCCTGAGGTGTAGGAAGTGGCACTTGTCAGGCAGGCATCATTGAAGGCCGTCTGCATGACTGGCCAAAAGACATTTCCTGCTTTGATTTGGCAAAGGCTGATCAAGTCTCTCCAGGCAGCTGAGTAAGTTTCTTGTATCTGCACTATCCTGTGGTAGAAGGGAATTGGCTGCTTCTCTGGGTCAGGCAGACTTGTCACTAAGGCCTCTGCTTGTGATGGAGTAAAAGCGACATACATCACTGGTGCACCTTCTGGTAACCGAGACTGTTGTTGGGGCGGGGGTGGGGGCTGGCAAGGGGCACTGTTCTTTACGGTTGCCAGCATGTGTCTGAGATCCTCTCGGAACTGTGAGTCTGGAGCCGGATTGGGGGTTAAATCAGCGTGTGGCCTTGCTGCCTGCTGTTGGGCTTCCCACTCAGATGCTTCTTCATCATTAACATATCCGGCCTAGGAATGTGATGCTCCCGTATTGGGGAAGACAGGTGTGTGGTATGAACCATCCTGGTTTAAAACAGGGAGGGCTGGGTACAGGCTGTGTTTAAGCTTACTGGGTGTACCAAGATGGCCGCCGGCAGGAAGTGCACTGGGCTGGGTAGAAAGTGAAGGCATGGGTGCACTAAGATGGCCGCCAGGCTGAGTTGTCACAGTGGGTTGTGCTTGGGCGGTGAGAAAGGAGTGGTTGTTAGACGGAGGACAGTGCTGTCCCTCCCCTCCTTTTGTTTCAAGTTCCAACATAGTGTGGTAATTTCACATATCATCAGCTCTGTGATACACATACAGAATACAATTGCCAGCTTTCTTAACTTCCTTTATCCAATTTTCTTTATCACACAGGATTTTTCTCCCTGTTTCTTTAGCAACATAACTTTCGCCACTTCGTTCAACTTTGTTAACTATTTCAACATCTTCTCTCCTCTTCACAATATCACATTCTTCACAATATCACATTCTTCACAATATCACATTCTTTTCTCTCTCTGTTTCTCGGCTAACGGCTTGAGAGGAGAATACGTACAACTAAGGGGTTTAATATTCTTCTCACTGCTCCATATCAACAAATTCCTTGGGTGGGGGCACATAAGGCTGCGCTCCTAGCTGCTACTGTCTGCTATAACCCTGTAATGTACGGTTAATCTCAGAACAAGAACAAACACATCAGGGGTAGTGGGGAGCAACGGCCCGCGACCCAACAGATCCCCCGGGCAGCCCCCCCTCCGACCTTAACCAGTCCCCACCCCAACCCCTCTCGTGCATAGCAAACAGTAAACCACAAATACACTCACGACAGGACATTACACCTGCCACTCTTCAAACTGCAAAATTTCAGCAGGCTAAGATAAACCACAGGGGCAGACAACTCCCCTTCTTTTTAACCCGATTATAGCCGTCTATTACACCTCTACCCCAAGAGGTTGACAGCTCGTCTTGGGGTGAGACATCTGTAACACTTTCAGACTGCGGGGGGCTCCAGCAGCTGAAATAACCCTCAAAGGTCCGACAAACCTTGAGTAACCCATCTATAACCGTCTGCTACAAGGAAAAACCTCATCCCAGAGGCCGACAGCTCATCTGGGGATGAGAACACACATACACACATGTAGCACTTTTAGACTGCTGAGTTTCGTAGCCCAAAGAATGGCAGACAGTGAACAAATACAGACAGCAGAAACCCATCGGCAGGTTCGTTAAAACAGCCTCAGGCGAGGAAATACCTGCCTCTAAAACAGTCTCAGCATACCGACAGAATCCAGCGGTCAACCGAAGAAAGTCGTACAGTGGTAAGAATATAAATCACTTACAGTACTTACAGTACTGTTAGGGCTGCGCAAACCCCCTCTTATCTATCAGTTAACGCTCGAAACGTTGTCGCGGTCTGGCTTCGACTGTAGCCTGAAGCTCCCGGGTTTCGGCACCAGCTGTTAAGGATATGATTAAGAGCTCCAATCGAGCCCAAGGTTATCTGCTGCTGTCTCTAATTGGAAAGTGTGGATATGCATGCATATAAAAGTAAGACTCTCTGAGACACGCTCACAGCAGAATTACTTGTTACACTTCTAATTTATTCAAGGCGGTGTTAATGTTTTATACACAAAAATACGTCATTGCTATGTTAGTCTAATAGGTACATCTCATTGGTTAAGATAGAAAAGAAGATGGAGAATCTTCATAACGAGGTTTGGCTGTCCTTGGTTTTATCTTCAGTTCTGCGTTCTTCTGATGTGTGGGATGTAGGGGGTACCCGCCATTTTGAGAAAATATAGGAACAGAGCAAACCTGTATACTTATATGATGAGTAAGGAGAAAAATATGTATACACATAAGAAAATAGACATTTTCAGATTATTATTATTATCTATATCACATTCCTTGACAAAGGCAGTGCTGGAAAATAATGGTGGACACACAAAATATTGACACTTTGAGCCCAATTTGGACATTTTCACTTAGGGGAGTACACACTTTTGTTGCCAGCGGTTTAGACATTAATGGCTGTGTGTTGAGTTATTTCAAGGGTACAGCAAATTTACACTGTTATACAAGCTGTACACTCACTACATTGTAGCAAAGTGTCATTTCTTCAGTGTTGTCACATGAAAAGATATAATAAAATATTTACAAAAATGTGAGGGGTGTACTCACTTTTGTGAGATACTATATATTGATTATTATTTAATATTAATAACTAAGGGCATTGCTAGGACTGTAAAATTTTTGTATTGGTCTATGGATAAATGTCATATATACTCCGAGTGAGTGGGGGTGGTGGGATGGCGGGGTTTGTTGAAGGGGGTTGGTCTGGGGTTTGGTTTTTTTTTAGGGGGGGGGGTTTGGTTTGGTGTGATTTCTATTTTTGTGGTTTTGTCTGTATTGTGTCAATGTTGTTTTCATATAAAATAATAAAAAGGATTTGATTTAAAAAAAAAAAAGAGTAAAAAATTTAGTGAACAGCCCAAATGATATGAATAATGCTTTTTTACTTCTCAGGGTAATGCCTTTATTATTTTTTTTATTTTGTACATACAAGTCATGTGAACCCAGGAGGTGGCTGATAAAACTGAAGCAAGATCACAGCTTCTGCTGCAGTCCTGAGCTTGTTTTAACCTGCTTACTCTTTGGATGTACCAGTCACGACCAAACAGAGGAACTAGTTAAACCCATTATTCCTTTATATTGGCTTTTAAAATGTACAAATGCAGCAATTTAGAAATTGGATGAAAGGTTTAGCACTGGGAAACACTTTTTGAAAGATAAAAAGTGCATTTTATATACAGTGGAAACTTGGTTTGCGAGTAACACGGTTAACAAGCGTTTCGCAAAACGAGCACTGTATTTCTAAAAATCCTAACTCGGTTTGCGAGTGTTGTCTCGCAAAACGAGCAGGTTTCAGGCCAAAGGCGATGTGCAGTACCGCTTTTGGCCCGAGGTAGGGGGCACCGGAGCTGAACAGCGCTGATCGTCAGCGTTCGGAAATGCACGGAAAGGCTCGAGGACAGTTCGGCTGACCTCGCAAACCTTGGAAAGGCTCATGAACGGAGTCTTTCCGAGGTTTGCTGAGGTCAGCCGAAGTGTGCTTGGGCCTTTTTGGCCGTTTCCGAGGCTCTCTGGCACCCTCCGCCTCTGGCCGCATGCGGTATTGCATCCCACTGAAGTCAATGTGGAACAAATTATTTTCGTTTCCATTGACTTCAATGGGAAAACTCGCTTTGATATGTGAGTACTTTGGATTACGAGCATACTCCTGGAACGAATTATGCTCATCCAATCCAAGGTTCCACTTTACAACTATATGGATCAGACCAAAATGAGGGACAAATTAGGAGGAAAGAGGAACAGAGGGACATTGCTCAAAATCAGGGACAGTCCTTCGAAATCAGGGAGAGTTGGGAGCTATGGAAGTGGGCAGCAAGGCGGAAGTGTTGTCTAGGCTCCCTTTGGTGATTGCCTTTTATCTGGTTCTACAAGAGAGAAGAGGAGCTGTTTCTGGGCCACTATTTGAACTTAATAGATAAATAGCCAGCGACTCCAATCCATAAGAATAATTTATTGGTACATGTAGGAAAACAAAAAAGTAGCTATTTAAACTTATAGCTTCCACTTGTAATGCTGACAAGAGTGTTTCATTTTTTCAATAAATTGTATAACCTGAAGGGGAAAGTCAAAATTCAAGAAACATATAACAACATGACCTCTGGACTTTGTTAGAAATTGGTGATATTTTTTTATCAAATATACTTTACTGTAGTATTTACTTCACACGGTATATTCATTACCTCTCAGCTGCGGAGTCAGTGAGTGTCCAAGTTCATCCTGCAGAATCTGATCCACCAGGCCCTCACCTATAGAAAAGTAAATAATAACTTTGACCAAAATCACATCTATTTGAAGCAGACCCCCAAAATGATGCAATTGTCGAAACAGGCTGCCTATAATGAAATGTAACTTTTGACATGTGCAGTTGATAAAAAACTGTTGACAAGTGGTAACTTGAAATTGATATATTACCCAGGTACACAATACCATTGAATATGCTTTGATCAATAGGACGCAATAGGAGGTCACTGCCTCCAGCAGAATCTTCAGCATCCAAGCCTTCTAGAGTGTTAAGGCCTCGTACACACGATACGAAAATCAGGTGGAAAAAATTTGTACGACGAGCTGTCTGCCAATTTTCGTATCGTTAGTATGGTGCTTTCGACAGCCAATTCCGATTTTTCGTCAGACAAAAGCTGGATGTGCAGGCTATAAAAAAAAAAATTTGGATTTGAACTCAACGTCCAATTTTCGTTTTAATTAGTACGGTTTTCGTACCAAATAAATCTTAAGAGAAAGACTAAGCATGCTCCCAAACGAAAAATACACACAAAACTATTCAACACATTACATCACTTCTGACGTTGTATTCGTATTTATTTTCGTATTGTGAGTAAACTCTTTACTTTTGACAGCATGCCACAAAAAGAAAACGCACGTTCAGTCGTCCAAAAATCTAAGCGTGTGTACGAGGCTTTAGATGCCCGCTCCCCCTGCTGCACAATATGTCTCTTCCTTATGGCTTCAGGATTGTCACAAATTGTACTGCAAATACAAGTTCCAGTTACCTTCCTGGCTGATTTCCTCCAGGACCACCAATAAATTAGGATGAGGATGATCTTTCTGTAGCGCATAGAGACATTCCCAGAGTCCAATCACAGCTTCTCTTCCCCGATCCTGAATATCTTGTAATAAGGTGTGAGAGAAGGAAGCCTTGGTCATATGTTTTTTCCTTGCCAGGAGGGTCTGAAACAAAAATATAGTTGATTACATACACAGTATCTGCAGTAAACAGCTGAATTTTTCTACACATTGGGGGGTTTATTACTAAAACCGGAGAGTGCAAAATCTGGTGCAACTCTGCATAGAAACCAATCAGCTTCCAGGGTTTTTTTTGTCAAAGCCAAACAGGAAGTGAGAGCAAATATATGCAAACTAAGGGAATCCATGGCCCCCCCCAGGGCCTCAGAAATAGTGTCCCCACTCGAAAATTTAAGGGCGGGTCTTAAACAGCAAGGGGTGCGGCCTTGACAGGAAGGGGTGGGTCATATTTAAATTTGGGGGTGCACGAGTTTAGTCAGGCCTAGGGCAGCACAGAAGTACATTACTGTATATATATTATATTTTTTATATATTATATATTATTATATTTTCTTATATCATTACATTGCTTTAAATGCTACTAAAACCAAGACATGAAGAAAACTATACAAAATCCTTGCTTATCAGTTTCCTGTTATTATTATAACCAAGACATGAAAAAAACAATGAGGGGATCCAGAGCTATAGGCAGTGGACATTATACTCATGGCTTCCCTTTAGCCTAGCAAGCTCAGGAGACAGGGGGCTGGACCAACCTTGACCTGCACAAAACTTCAGCAACACATATATTCACATGTGGTTTTCACTGACATAGACAGTTCATATTTTCACATAGAGCAATTCATTTTGAAATATTTTTTTGTCTTACATCTATGTTTAAGACATTCCGATATTTTAACTCTCTCAGGAGGGCCCCGGTGTCCATGTTCTCCAGGATGTGGATCAGATCATCTTTGTAATACTCGTATATCCTCCTCAGTGATGAATCAGCATACTCAGACAGCTGCGGAGGAATACTCCTGGTATTCTCTACAGAGACACGGAAAATACATTTACAGGATTATGGTTTTTACTCAGAACCCAAACTATCATTGAGGAAATCTATATATTGGCATGTTCCTCTTTGCAATGTGCTTGTAATACTAAAGCCGGCCATAGATCATGTGATTTTCTTACCTGAAACCACAGGGTTGCAGGAAAGAAAATCGATTGATTCCCCCATCAACACAATCAGTGTTGATGGGGGACTCCCGCCCATGGAGCTTTTGTGTTCTCGCGGCGCAGGGAGCTGTCCCTGCCGAGAGAACACAGTAATTACTGCTAGCGGCTAGAGCTGCTGGCAATAATCGCTTGCTAAAAATCCAACATGCTGATTGTACTCAAGTCAATCGATGGATCGACTTGGGTACAATCAGCCTGCCCATAGCTCCCACCTACTCAGGAGTCAAGAAATGTCGCAAGAGCTCAGCAACTGTCTCAGTCACAAGCCAGGCCACACTTCTCACACAGCTGTGCCCTGATCCACCTCACAGGCTCCTGCTGAATGCTTCTTCTGCTTTTTCAAGCTTCTCCTGCTGGCAGGTTAACCTTTTGGGGCAACAATCCCTGTAGTCAGGGTTGGAGGCTTTTACCCCACCCAAAGTATGCTCCATGAGCCTTCTAATTCCAGGTCCCATTGAAGGCATTGCCAATCTTGGGGAAGTTTTCCCTTTAATTGTAGCCAGCATGGGTGAGAATCCTCGAGTATCCCAAACTTGTATTCATATTGTTGTGGAAATTTTTATTAATGTATGTTGTCAGATGTCCCCCAGTGTGAATTTTGCTGTAATACACTCATGTTAGGGTATTCGCACATACAGACGTTGGTGGAAGACCATTGGCTGCGGAAACCTTCCCAGGGACACGGCAGATCTATTTGCTCTTTTAAGGATGTTTGTTTATGCCTCACCAAGAGACTGGCCACTCCATGGCGACCGCATCTAAACTCCTAAGTAAGCAGATCTGCGTACATGGGAACCATATAAAATTACACTGAGCCATGATAGAGTACAGCTCGCATCATGGTAGCAGTGGGAATGTGCACACGATAGTGTTTAGAGCCATGTAAGTAATGTTCAAATTGTGAGTCCTTTGTGTCTCACAAAGGACTTGCCGCATGGCCCTGAACATGACCATCTGCACACGTCACTACTGTATTTCTATTTGAATATATATATGTGTGTGTGATTGGTTCTTTTGAAAGAATACAAGTGTCTGATTGGCTGATTGGCTGATTCTGAAGCCACCACCTTCCTTTGTTATTCATGTTTATAGTTTAAATAAAAGGAGCTGGCTATTCTCTCGAGGATTCTGCTAAGAGCAAGGTGATACCAGCATCTGTCTGTGTTACTTGGAGAGATACAAAGCGCGCTTTCCTGGCATTATATGAGAGAGCTATACTTGTGCTTTTAAGCGCAAAGAAATTCTATGCTTATAGGGAGAAGCTTAAAATTTCCCTGACAATATCACCCTTAAGGGGACCACAACCTAAACACAAGAGCATCCAGGACCCATCGCTGGCATCCTGTACAATTGTTATTTTTTTTTTGGTGTTTGGACACCAATGTCTGTGCCTATTTATCATGAATCGGCATGTTTACACAGCTGACAGTGGAAACTGACAATGTTCGCTAGAAAATAAAGCAAAAACCATACCTGTGGCTTTTTTTTTTGTACTTCTTCTGTAATGCGATGACACAGTCTAATGCAGGCATGTCCAAAATCCGGCCCGCGTTTCAGTTTAATACGGCGCCCCTGGTGATTTGGATATATATATATCTTTTGTGCTGCTAGAGGAGAATCTCCTGTTTACTCGGTGGCGTCTGTAATAGGAAGTCCCGTCTCCTGGGCTGCCTTTGGACGACTGCTCTGTCTATCATAGGAGGCGGGACTTTGGATTAAAGAGGCTGCTGAGAAAACAGGAGATTCTCCTATATGTAATCTGTTGGCGCTCGTCCCACCCCCTTCCTGTCCCCTCCGAGGCTGCAGATGGGCATTGATCAGGCTGCACTGATAGCAATGGTGAGGCTGCATTCATGGCAAAGGTAAGGCTGCATTGATTACAATGCTAAGGCTGCACTGATAGCAATGGTAAGGCTGCATTGATTGCAATAGTAAGGCTGCATTGATTGCAATAGTAAGGCTGCATTGATTGCAATAGTAAGGCTGCATTGATTGCAATGGTAAGGCTGCATTTATTACAATGGTAAGGCTGCATTAATTGCAATGATAAGGTTGCATCGATTGCAATGGTAAGGTTGCATCGATTGCAATGGTAAGGCTGCGTTGATTCCAATGGTAAGGCTGCATTGATTGCAATGGAGAGAATGCATTTATTGCAATTAGGGTTGTCCCGATATCGATACTAGTATCGGTATCGGCACCGATACCGAGCATTTGCCCAAGTACTTGTACTCGGGCAAATGCTCCCGATGCCTCCCCCGATACCTGAACTGTCAGCTGTGATCGGCGCGTGGGGGAGTTACAAGATTCTCCCCCAGCGGCTTTCACCAGCTTTAGTGACAGACAGCGGTGATCGCTCACAGCTGACTGTCACTGCATCCTCCTCCGTGCCCCCTCCGTTCCTCTGTCCCTCTCAGCTGTCCCCCCCGTTCTGCTCTTATCTGTCCCTCTCAGCTGTCCCCTCCGTTCTGCTCTTATCTGTCCCTCTCAGCTGTCCCCCCCGTTCTGCTCTTATCTGTCCCTCTCAGCTGTCCCCTCCGTTCTGCTCTTATCTGTCCCCTTCGTTCTCCCCCTCAGTTCCTCCGTCCTCCCCCTCCTCCTTCCTTTGTGTATGGATAGAGTCAGCTGACTCTGTCCATTCACATAACTGAAACATTGTAATCTCCTGTGATTACGATGTGTCAGTTTATGAATGGAGAGAAGCCGCTGTCTTCTCTCCATTCATTGTCAGTGCAGCTGACGCTGCAGAGAAAGGGACTGGGGATTCTCTATCCTCTGTCTCTTTCTCTGTCTCAAGGGGGAGATATCAGAGGTCTGTTAAGACCCCTGATATCTCACCAAAGCCCCCCAAAAGGGCTGATTAAAAAAAAAAAAAAAAACAATAAAGAATAAAAGAAATATTATTGTAAAAAATAAAAATTGTAAAAAAAAAAAAATAACACACACATACAACGTTCACCCCCCCCCCCCCCCCCAAAAAAAAAGCAAGCACTGTTAAAAAAAAAAAAAAAAAAAAGAAAAAAAAAACACTGTCACGTGACATTAAAAAAAAAGTATCGGTAATCGGTATCGGCGAGTACTTGAAAAAAAGTATCGGTACTTGTACTCGGTCCTAAAAAAGTGGTATCGGGACAACCCTAATTGCAATGGTAAGGTTGTATTGATTGCAATGGTGAGGCTGCATTGATTGCAATGGTGAGGCTGTATTGATTGCAATGGTGAGGCTGCATTGATTGCAATGGTGAGGCTGTATTGATTGCAATGGTGAGGCTGCATTCATGGCAATGGTAAAGCTGCAGATGGGCACTGATTAGGTTGCATTGATGGGCACTGACCCTTATTTTGCTTTAAGGTTCTTTATTTAAAATTGTTTTTTTTTCTTGAAACTTCCCTCTTAAAGTGAAGGTGCGTGTTACATGCCGATAAATACGGTATATCCAAATAACACACCCAAGTGCATCCTTAGTCCTGATTCGTTGGGGGCCACAAAAGATATATATATATATCCAAATAACACGTCCAAGCTCATCTCTTCACCACACAGCCACAAAGACAAGAGAATTCTTGTTGGACAGTGTATTAGTGCTCGGATGAGAAAACCTAGACTGAATTTTAATGGTTCAAAGAACGTCAGGCAAATCGGTCGGCCCTCACACATGTTCACTTCATCAAATCTGGCCCTCTTCGAAAAAAGTTTGGACACCCCTCTTTTAATGGAATTAGTGTTTTATTTTATTTTTTCTATAATTGTGCTCAAGCACCAGTCCAAGAGTCTGTCCCACAGGGTGAAGATAATGACTCTGTGTGTAAAATCAGTGGTCTGATCCACCCCTTGCACAGTCACAACTATTTCTCTTTATTCAGCAGAGAGGGTGAGCTCCCTAACTGGGGAGAAGTAGTTGTGACGGTGCAGGGTGTGAGTTAGACCATTGGAGATAGACCTAATGAGGCAATCAGCAAAACTCATGCTCCCAGTTGATTGGAAAGCATTAGGATGCACAGGGATGTGTTGGACCTCTGCAGAAAGACCGCTGCTTCCATTCACAGAGCAAGGGCACAGGAGGAGGAGGGGCAGGTCCAGTTCGCTCCGCAGTGCACTGTGTGTGTCAGGCAGCTGGGGAGAGATGCCGGCTCGGCTGCAATGCACAGTGGAATGGAGCTTGTGGCGTGCGGGAACGGAGACACCCAGCACAAGCCGCGGGCATTGTGGGACTCTGATTCGCCAGGACTCCAGGTCAAGAATGAATAATATTGCAGGGTGGTCCCGGCGAATCATCGAGGTTGCGGTAGGGGCAAATTTGGCCACTGTGGGGACGCGGCCTAAGGCGACTGCCTAATTTGCCTAATTAGGGAGCCGCCTCTAAGGGTCCTGCCATGCAGCATTGCTACTGAAATTGTGACAGTTTTCTAAAACAAACCTGTTATGCCCCGTACACACGATCGGACATTGATCGGAAATTCTGACAACAAAATCCTAGGATTTTTTCCGACGGATGTTGGCTCAAACTTGTTTTGCGTACACATGGTCGCACAAAGTTGTCGGAATTTCCGATCGCCAAGAACGCGGTGACGTCAACCACGTATGGCGAGACTAGAAAAGGCCAGTTCAGAACCAAGCGCGGCACCCTTTGGGCTCCTTTTGCTAATCTCGTGTTAGTAAAAGTTTGGTGAGAGACGATTTGCGCTTTTTCAGACTCGTGGCTTTCAGATAGTTTTCTGCGGTTCAATTTGTGCTTGTGGGTTTGTATCTGCTCTTCAGTGCGTGCAAGCAAGCTACGCAAGACTTTCATTAGTCACTGTGTTCTTGTTCGTTCGTTGATGTTTTTCAGGTCGCTCTTCACTGGCCTTGCTGTTCTTCAGTGCGTTCTGTTACTTCGTTCTGAGCAGCCGACCGTTTTCTAGCCATGTTGCGTATACGTACTCCTCGTAGAGTTCGTGCTGTGCTGGGGCTTGGTGTTGGGGTCCTTACCTTGACACAAGTCCAGTCCATGAACAGGGTGGGGAGGAGTTAATGGACTAAGAATTGGTTGCTTCAGCGTGACCAGTTCTGTCATATGCCTTTGCTCTGTGAGATCCGTGAGAATAATCCTGATGATTTCAGGAACTTTTTCAGGATGGCAGACCCCGTATGTCACCGTTTGTTGGCTTCGCTGACCCCCTATATCAGCAAGCAGGATACCTGCATGAGGCAAGCCATCAGTCCGAAGCAGAGGCTCATCGCCACCCTGCGGTACTTGGCGACAGGGAGAAGCCTGCAGGACTTGAAGTTCTTGACAGGCATCTCCCCCCAGGCTCTGGGTATCATTATCCCGGAGACCTGTTCTGCCATCATCCAGGTCCTGCAGAAGGAGTATATGAAGGTAAGATGTATCCTTGAATATCACATTTTATTGTATATAATGTTTGATAATATATTGTATTTTTTTCCTCTTTCCCTAATTACCATGATTGTAATATGCTGTGAATGTCCCCTTTCTCCTCATTCCTGCTGGATTTTTATGTAATTTTTTTTTGTCCTTCATACATATTTGCCTTCACTTACGTCCCCAGCATGTTCTCCTGGCCCTATATTCACCTCATGTAGTCATTTAACAAGGTATTTTATCAGCTCCATAGTAGTGCTTTACCCCAAACACCCCCTAAAATGTTATTAAAAGTGATTTGTGTTTTAAATTCAGGCAGTGTGCCAGAGGCTTTTTTTGGGGTGTCCCCAAATAATTTTTAACCCTCCCTCCCCCCAACTGCTAAGTCAGCTGATACCAATTCTCTATCTATCCTCAATCATCTATCTGCTGACTTTGCCAAACCCATACACACTATACCCATCTCTTCTGTGCTCAGATTTATGCATAAATATCCCAAAGCATGTAGTGCAAGGGCCTGCCTGTATACTTTCAAATGGTACTGTTTAAACTTTTTGTATTCTATTATTATCTTGATAGGTAATAGCAGAATGTCCAAATGTGCTCAAATGTGTACAGTGTGTATTTATATCTTTGTATTATGACACTTCTTACCTGTCCAGTGGGCTGCCAATAGTGTAACTAAGGAGGGGCTGTTCAAAGTACTACCCATTATTTAGGCATTCATCTCTCAATGAAGTGGAGAGGGTTACCTGTCCAAGAGCTCCCCCTTATAATGTTAGAAATGGCCCAGGAGGGGGGGGGGGGGGGGAATATGATAGGTGTACCTTATACTTTGGTGATGTAAAATTCCCCTTAATAAATGTTATCTTGAAGTTGGCCAAGAATGTTTGTGTCTAATCTGCTTTCCATGTTTTAATGTGCAAAAAGACTAATTTTTTGTTTTTTCCCTCCACAGTTTCCTTCCACGCCACAGGAATGGCAGACTGTGGCCTCCCACTTTGCCCAGCGGTGGGACTTTCCTAACTGCGGAGGGGCAATTAATGGGAAACACGTCCACATTGTCCCACCACCCAACTCGGGGTCATACTATTATAATTATAAGGGGTTCAATAGTATTGTGATGTTGGCGGTGGTGTTGGCTAATTATGAGTTCCTGTATGTGGACTTGGGGAAGAATGGCCGGATGTCTGATGGTGGAGTCATCGCCCAGACGGAGTTTTACAGGTGTCTCCAGAATGGCAGCTTGGACTTGCCACCTCCAGAAGACAATGTGGAAGGACTCCCATTCGTCTTCGTTGTGGATGAAGCCTTTGCGCTGGGGGACCACCTTATGAGGCCATTCCCGATGAGGACCCTTACCCCGGACCAAAGGGTTTTTAATTACCAGCTGGCCAGAGCCAGAAGAGTGGTGGAGAACACATTTGGAATCATGGCCAGCCGGTTCCGCCTTTTTCTTACACCCATCCATGTGGCGGAGTATAAACTGAATCATATAATCCTGGCGTGCTGTGTTCTACATAACTTTTAACGGCAACATTCTGCCAACTATGCTGGCTCAGTTGGGCCTGAGACCGGAATTATAAATGAAACAACCCTGACGGCGCTTGAAAGTGGCCGTCCTGGCTTGCCCTCCCTGAGTGCCCGTGATGTCCAGCTAAGATACCTTGAGTTCTTTGCGGGTAGGGGGGCCATCAATATGCCAGACAATTTGTGAAACCTTGATCAAATAAAAAAAAATTAAGCAAATCTTTGGTGACATTTACTGCTTGTGTTTGTTTTAGCTGACCCTGACAGAAATGTGGCGAGTCCAGAAAATGGTGTCATTGGGAAGAATTGTGCCCCATCGTTGGTGTCATTGGGAGAGTGTGTGCCCCATCACTAGTGTCATTGGGAGGAATTGTGCCCCATTTTGGTGTCATTGGGAGGAATGGCCCCCCATCATTCGTGTAATTGAACCCCATTGTTGGTGTCATTGGGAGGAACTATGCCCATTCATTTACAGTGAATGAAATAGTGCCCCAAGGGCCAGGTAAAGTCAAGCAAAGGGCCGCATCTAGCCCCCGGGGTTGCAGTTTGGAGACCACCGGTCTAGATTGATCAGATTAGGACAATGTCTGGTGGCTATGAAGGGGACACTGCAGGGAGGATTTTTACAAGAAGCATCAGCCTGCAGCTAATATAATACACATGATCACTTACTGTATAACTAATACCTTTGGTGCTCCCCACCACCTCAAAAAATACTAACCTTTAATTTTAAAGTGGCAATAAATTTTTTGTTGCCTATTTTTATCTACAGGTATGCTTATAATACAGCCTGCCCATAAGTAAAATGAATATCTCTTAAACATCACCGACCCATGCGCGCTGAAGGAATGGCATGGGTATGACTCTGTACCATAGACCGTGACTTACACGTGCATGCGCAGGAGTGATATCATTGCGGCTCGGCCATTCAAGCGGCCGCAGCCCGCAAACCCAGGAAGAAGACAGGGTGAAGATGGAGGACTTAGTTTTAAGGTAAGTCTCTTATAATGTGCTAGTATGCGATACTTTGCAGGGAGATTTTTTTTTTTTTTCATAAACTTTACTACCACTTTAAGCTTTCCCCAAAAAATACTGTTCACAAAACACATTTGAAAATGCATGTTTTAGTAATTATTTACTAGGTGATTTTGTTGTATTTCTATGTAAAGGATGATATAAATAAATGGCAATGATTTATTGAGGCTTACCCGGTAATTCCCGCCAGTTGGTTCCTTTCATTTCTGATTTTCTATTTGTGATCAGTTCATTTAGAGCAAAAATCTGTTGGTTGCATACGCCAGGACACATGACACAATCGTTGCATTTCTAATCATCTGCAGTAATAATAAAATTCAGTAAATGTCGATAGAATGATGAAAAAGAATCCGTCATCAATAAGAGATTCTGCAACAGTTCTGTAAGGCTGCAACATGTGGTGTATGACTATGGGGTGCATTGCATTCATTTTTAGTGGCACCCCAACATGCATACAGACACAAAAAACATTCCTGACCCTCAACACTGCGATACATTCAATAAAGTACACAAACACAGAGCTGGAAAAAAAAATAGTTGGGTGCATTTTTTGTGTCCATAGAAACACATTGAAAATAGTTATGCTCAATGCAATTTCCAGCAACGCTCCCCAAAACGCACACACAAGCCTAAATTGGCCAAGGAAGAGAGAAGGAAGCACCACCTAAGTGTAGCAGTTAAAAGTTACTTTAATTCACAATGGTTAAAAAAACTCACTTGTGTAGGGACGGCACAGTGGTGTAGTCGGTATCACTCTCGCCTAGCAGTAAAAAGGGTCGCTGGTTTGAATACCAACCACGACACTACCTGCCTGGAGTTTGCATGTTCTCTCTGTGCCTGCGTGGGTTTTCTCCAGGTACTCCAGTTTCCTCTCACACTCCAAAGACATGCTGGTAGGTTAATTCTTCTGTCCAAAATTGGTCCTTGTAAATGTGAGTTGGGGACCTTGGATTGTGGGCTCCTTGAGGGTAGGGACCGATGTGAGTGTGCAATGTATGTGTGGAGCGCTTTGTAAATTGACGGCACTATATGGGTACCTTAAATAAATAGGGATAATTGTAGACACGCACCCACACTCACTCAGGTTGGACTGGTGTCTTTATTCAACCTTACTAACTATGTGTAATAAAATGTGTTCATCATAACTTGGGAATTCCATTCTGCAGATACCACGCTGTGCAAGGGAGCTGCTGGAGATGGAGGAGATCACTTGAGCATCCTGTGACCACCAGGAAGTCACACACAGTGGATATGATGCCACCGGAAAAGAAGAGACAGCTGGAACAGAAGGCTACGTGCTCGGAGCACCAGCTCTCTCTACAGACCTGTAGAAGGAGCCTGTAAGAGGCCTGTAGAAGGAGCTGGTTCTCCGAGTGCATAGCCTACTGTTCCAGCTGTCTCTTCTTTTCCGGTGGCGTCATATCCGCCGACCGGGGACTGATCTTATCCCGAGTGCCGCCAGGTGCGGCCGAGTCACATAGCAGTTCCCGCCTTCTGGAGCCTGCAGTGCTGATGGACGTCCAATGGCAGGACCGCGGGACATGTGATGTCCATCATAGGCACTGCAGGCTCCAGAAGGCGAGAATTACAATGCAGCCGCCGTGTGAGATACCCGCTCGGCTCTCCTCCTCTCCTCCGGCTGCCTGCTGTGAAGATGGGCGTGCACCGCACACCACGGCTGAGCTACTGCTGCAGGACACATGAAGTCTCCTGGTCAGGTAGGTCAGTGTTTGTGTCACTTCTGTCAGTGTATGTAGGTCAGTGTATGTCAGGTAGGTAGGTCAGGGTATGTATGTCAGGTAGGTCAGTGTATGTATGTCAGGTAGGTCAGTGTATGTTAGGTAGGTCAGTGTATGTATGTCAGGTAGGGTGGTCAGTGTATGTCAGGTAGGTCAGTGCGTGTCAGGTAGGTAGGTCAGTGTGGCAGGCAGGTGAGTTTAGTGGTCAGCATTGATGGGCACAGGTAAGCCAGGCAGCAACCAGCAAGTGAGCTTACGCCCCGTCACACAACCCCACCGCCCAGCCAAAAATAACCTGCGCCGCTGCCGCAGATCCCCCCCGCCGGGCCTTGGACTTCGGGCTGAAGCCCCTGCTCTTTTTGATACCTAGAAACGCCCCTGCTCATCCCTGACAGAATGGAGATCTGTCTGTTTACATTGACAGATCTCTGTTCTTTCTTTCTCAGGAGCAATCGTGAGTAGCCGGCAGCCATCGTGATTTTTGCCATGGCGTGAAGCAAAGCATTGTGGCCATGGCTTGTGTACACATCCACTTTGCAGCTTCGGAGGGATGCTAAAGACAAAACTCAACTGCCTATTTTACCACACCCCAACCACAAGTGAAGACTATGCCTAAAGGCTGTTTTCAAAACAATGTTTCCAAATAAAGTTGATGCAAAGCTACAAAATACAAAGCAACAAAATGTTTACAGGATACAAAAAACAAACAAAAAAGACAGAAAATAGCTAAAAGTAGAAGGGGAGGAAGAAGTTAATAAGGGCTAGTAAGGTAAGCAACATATTAAATATTATTATTTTTTTAATGTGAAAGTTTGCTGGAGCAAACATTATGTAGATCGAAGGACAATCCTATGACCTGCACAATAGCAGGAAATAAAATACACAACAGCAACAACAAATATGACAAGGAAAAGAATACCCAGATCTTTACCTTTTTTCATCCATTCCTCTCATGCCTGTGGTCAGCAGTTTGATGAAGCAATTTCCTTACTTTCCTTTTCCCCAAAACATGAGATGCTGCGCGCTGTCGTGCCTATCTACTGGTTCCAGACTCTGCCTGAACCAGATAAGAAATTTTCAATATTCTCTTCCTTCCCTCTCTACTCGTTTGTTTTGCCAACATGGATGATTTTTATGTCTAGATATATTTGCTACATATAACACTTTATATATTTTTTGGTGTGTTCCTTATCACACACACACAATACATATATATATATATATTTATTATCAAAGTGAGTATACCCCTCACTCTCAATATTTTATTCTATCTTTTCATGTGACAACACTGAAGAAATGACACTTTGCTACAATGTAAAAGTAGTGAGTGTACAGCTTATATAACAGTGTAAATTTGCTGTCCCCTCAAAACAACTCAACACACAGCCATTAATGTCTAAACCGCTGGCAACAAAAGCGAGTACACCCCTAAGTGAAAATGTCCAAATTGGGCCCAAAGTGTCAATATTTTGTGTGGCCACCATTATTTTCCAGCACTGCCTTAACCTTCTTGGGCATGAAGTTCACCAGAGCTTCACAGGTTGCCACTGGAGTCCTCTTCCACTCCTCCATGATGACATCATGGAGCTGGTGGATGTTAGAGACCTTGCGCTCCTCCACCTTCCATTTGAGGATGTCCCACAGATGTTCAATAGGGTTTAGGTTTGGAGACATGCTTGGCCAGTCCATCACCTTTACCCTCAGCTTCGTTAGCAAGGCAGTAGTCATCTTGGAGATGTGTTTGGGGTTGTTATCATGTTGGAATACTGCCCTGCGGCCAGGTCTCTGAAGGGAGGAGATCATGCTCTGCTTCAGTATGTCACAGTACATGTTGGCATTCATGGTTCCCTCAATGAACTGTAGCTCCCAAGTGCCGGCAGCACTGATGCAGCCCCAGACCATGACTCTCCCATCACCATGCTTGACTTTAGGCAAGACATACTTGTCTTTGTACTCCTCACCTGGTTGCCACCACACACGCTTGACACCATCTGAACCAAATAAGTTTATCTTGGTCTCATCAGACCACAGGACATGGTTCCAGTAATCCATGTCCTTAGTCTGCTTGTTTTCAACAAACTGTTTGAAGGCTTTCTTGTGTATCATCTTTAGAAGAGGCTTCCTTCAATTTGGACAACCATTCAGACCAATTTGATGCAGTGTGCGGTGTATGGTCTGAGCACTGACAGGCTGACCCCCCACCCCTTTAACCTCTGCAGCAATGCTGGCAGCACTCATACGTCTATTTCCCAAAGACAACCTCTGGATATGATGCTGAGCACGTGCACTCAACTTCTTTGGTCGACCATGGCGAGGCCTGTTCTGAGTGGAATCTATCCTGTTAACCTGCTGTATGGTCTTGGTCACCGTACTGCAGCTCAGTTTCAGGGTCTTGGCAATCTTCTTATAGCCTAGTCCATCTTTATGTAGAGCAACAATTCTTTTTTCAGATCCTCAGAGTTCTTTGCCATTAGGTGCCATGTTGAACTTCCAGTGACCAGTATGAGAGAGGAGGTTTAGACATTACTGGCTGTGTGTTGAGTTATTTCGAGGGGACAGCAAATTTACACTGTTATACAAGCTGTACACTCACTAGTCACATTGTAGCAAAGTGTCATTTCTTCAGTGTTGTCACATGAAAAGATAGAATCAAAAAATTACAAAAATGTGAGGGGTGTACTCACCTTTGTGAGATATATATATATATATATATATATATATATATATATATATATATATATATATAACCTCTTCAGCCCCATATGGTTTATCCCCTGTCATGACCAGGCCATTTTTTTGCGATACAGCACTACGTTAATTTAACTGACAATTGCGCTGTCATGTGACGCTGTGCCCAAATTAAATTGATGTCCTTTTTTACCCACAAATAGAGCTTTCTTTTGGTGGTATTTGATCACCTCTGGTTTTTTTTTTTTGCACTATAAACAAAAAAAAGGGTGGCGATTTTGAAAAAAAAAAACAATATTTTTTACTTTATGTTATAAAACATATCCAATAATAAAATGTAAAAAATCTAATTTCTTCATCAATTTAGGCCAATATGTATTCTGTTACACGTTTTCGGTAAAAATAAATCCCAATAAGCGTATATTAATTGGTTTGCACAAAATTAATCGTGTCTACAAACTATGGGACAGATTTCTTTATTTTTTTTTACTAGTAATGGTGGTGATAGATTTTTAGCGGGACTTCCACATTGCAGTGGACAAATCTGACACTAAGTGACACTTTTTGGGGACCAGTAAGACCAACACAGTGATCAGTGCTAATAAAAAATTCACTGTCACTGTACTATTGACACTGGCAGGGAATGCATTAACATACAGTAATATGAACTGTCTGCATTTTATTTTTAATTTTGGGTCAAGTGTTGCACAACAATGTAGAATTGGAGCAACTTAGAACTACGTGGTGCATGAGCTGCGGTCAGAACCCAAACTGACACATATATTGTTAAATTAGGCACAACACATTAACAAGAGTACCTAATGCCTGAAAAGTGGTGCAGCAGCTTAATTGAATTCCCCTTTATGTATATATATATATATATATATATATATATATATATATATATATATATATATATATATATAAATATATACACACACACATATACATATACACACACACACTGTAATTACTTTTTATTTATAGATGTGTTTGTTTCATACTGTATATGCAGGGCTGCTGGTAGAAAGCACAGGGTCCCATACAGCCTACCTGACAGCCCCCCCCAGCGCAGAAGTGACTGAGGACATAGATTTATCAGTCCCTTTCTCTGCAGCCTTAGCCGCACAGATTAATGAATTGGAAGCTTCTTGCCCATTTACAAACTTACAAGCATAGTAAACTTTGTTGAATTAATACAGGATTGTTATCAATCACTCACTGTGTTGAATCAGGAAAGGAAGGGGTCAATAAATGATATATTTATTCCCCTCTTCCCCTGCTCTCCATCCTGAATTATCCCCCTGTGTGCCCACAGCAGCTGCTGGCAGGAGAGGCGAGAAGGAAAGCTGGAAGTGCTGCGTGGGAAAGGATTACACAGCGGGGGCCCGGACAGCAGACGGAAGAGATAGAACCAATCCCCCTGCAGTGCAGCCAGAGGAAAGAAGAGGAGAAGCTGGCAGCGCTGCAGGGGGAGGCAGAAGAGGATTGGTGTGTGCAATAACACAGTACAGCCGGCCCTCCTGCTCAGCAGGTGCCCAGGCCCCCCTTTTGAACTGATGGGGCCTGGGGCCCAGTACAGGAAGGCTGGCTGTACTACCTTATCAGCGACTATGCATATATGTATGTATAGATTCTTTGTTACACAAACACTTTTTATACCTACATGTAAGTCTTAACACTACACCAGTTGTCTTTAAAGCGGAGCTCCACCCAAAAAGGAAAGCTCCACTTGTTTGCTTCCTCCCCCCTCCACTACCACACCTGGCACCTTTTGGGGGGGAGTGGGTGCCTGCTTTTGACAGGTATCTGTCCCCACTTCTGGGAGACCCCGCCACAGCAGAATTGGGCCCCCCTCTTCCTTCCCCCGCCCCCGTGCCATTCACAAGGCGCAGCGCCCTTTGCACATGCACAGTGGGGTGTCGACATTGCAGGATCCCTGGACATGTAAGTGTCCTAATATTAAAAGTCAGCAGCTGCAGTATTTGTAGCGGCTGACTTTAAGTTTTTTGTTGGCCCATGGGAGCTCCACTTTAACATTTGTTAGGAATTGTATGTTTTTTTGTACACTAATGGCAAGTTTCATGTCACTTAACCTCCCTGGCAGCATGATTATTTCAGATTTTTGATGTTGAAAGCAGTGCAATTATTTTGCATGGAAATTTGGCGTTTTGTATTGTAGGCCTGTAATTCTTAGGAATAACTCACTTAAATCTGTACAAACAAGAGTCTAGTAGACATCCCGGGTGTGATAAAGTTTAAAACACGAAATCATAAATTATAATATAATAATTATAAAAAATAATATTATAATAATAATAAAAATTATTCAATAATGTAATCAAATCAAAAACGCTGAAATTTGCTCAGTTGCAGAATTGTCACTGTCATTACCTTCAGTGTTTGATGACGGATTTCCCCACAAATCGATATCTCTCAATTCTGCAAATGATTCTAATTTATTATGGCTGTTTTCTAGCTGGTCTAAAACCACTTTTGATGTAAATGGACGGTTTTGGTTCCTATGGACAATCTCCAGTTTCCAGGCAGAAAGAATAGTATTTATAATATAAAACTGCTTGCAGGGCACTAGAGAAACCACTAGGGACAAAAGAGAGGTGAAATAATGTGATACAGTAATGTAATCTGTAAGATTACAGTGTACTGTATATGTTTTGTGTTTTTTACTTTTTGAATTTGGTGCCGTGCTCCGTCCCCGTGCGTCGCAACGCTTCCAGGGAAAAGAGCTCGGCTCTGTCATGGATCCGGCGGAGGACGGCTCGCACACAGAACGGGGGGACATCGCAGGATCCTGGGGACAAGGTAAGTAAGCTGTACATGGATCCTGCGATGCAATCCCGAATGTGGCTCAGGGTTACCACTTTTGGTGCTGAAAATCCACCCCGAGCCACACTCGGGAATACCGTCAAGGAGGTTAAAGATCTGTATAGGAGTCTTGTAAGATATACACAATGACAAATACTATCAGGGAAATGTATAAAGAGTGTAGCAGACAGGTACGCAAATCTGTCCCTGTCTGCACTAATCTGTCCCTGTCTGTCCACAATGGACACTCCTTCCTCAGTGCACTCACCCCCTCTGGCCCTCCCTCCTCAGCCCCTGTGCCCATAACACTGACAGGTGCATGACCAAGGAGTTTTGTACTGGGTGGGCAGAGTCTGATGGGAAAAGGAGAGAATAGTTCTCCATCAGGTCTTTTTTACTCTTGATTGACAGTGCACAGCGAAGGGCAGATGGAAAGCTGCTATTCAGTCCAACATTGGGTTTGGAATCCACCCACTGTTTTGCACTGTCAATCAAAAGAAAATTGGACCTGACGGGAAACCCATCAGGCTTCACCCACCCTTAAAGCTCTCGAAGCACCCCGAAGAATCTGGTATGGACTGGGGGGCCCCACGCCGTTTTTTTTTTACTAAAATAAGGACTATGGGGCTGGCTTTCCGGCCCCACTCCTTAACAATCAGCTTTTACTGTGCCCTGATTGGGCAAAGCTTTGTGTGCAGCTCGCAGTGCATTGCAGGGTGTTTGGCGGAGCAATGAGCCATGATTGGCCACAGTCATCATTACTTTCTCCAATCATGGCTCTGACAGTGTTCTGTACCTTGATTGGGTTAATCCTTCATTGCTTCAGCCAATCAGAGCTTCCAATACACTCTATGGCACGCTGTGCATTGTAGGGCGCTCGGCGGGCCGAACAAGTGGTCGAATGTCCTGACAATTTGGGTGTTCACCGTACAGGGCAAACAGCCAATGTTCAGCCCGAACTCATGCTCGGGCCAAACCATTCGCCCAACACTAAGCACAGGATACACAGAAATTGCATCCATGGTTGAGGAGCAACTGGAACATAAAGGGAGGTGGCAACAGACCAACTGGCAAAGATGTGATTGACTTCTTACTATGCAGCTTCTTGGGATCTGCACCTGAATGCTAGCTATAAGCAGGAAAAATGCTGAATTCCTCCTTTCAGCTTTTCCTTTTCTACCTCTATCCCCCACTATACAAGATAACCAATTAGCAGCCTCCAGTGATAAGGGATGACAGTCTTTCAAGGCATGTCAGAGATTTACATTTTGGGTCTTCCAATGGGGAAGTGCATCAGCATGGTGCCAGGTAGAGTAGAGGCAAATGTAGACAGCAACCTTGTTTCTGCAAACCCCATTCTGCATTGTCCAGCTGCAGCATTCGGCAGGCAAATTTCTCTGCTGGAACAGAAAAAGAAGTACAGCCACACCCGTACCTAGTGGCTCAATGCCAGCTTGTTAAAATGTAACTAGCTGTGACACTGTGCCCAATGGAAAATATTAAATTTTCATAGGGCATCTAATTAAAAATGTATTACACAGGGGTGTGGTCTTGACACAGATGAGTGAGGATGTGTGCTCCTTGAACTCCTGGTCCGTGACTCCTCTACAGCCCTACTGAGCCTCAAATACCCAGCCTTTTCAACCCAGTCCGGCTATGCCAACAAAGAAGAAGCCGGACCATGCCTGTCCTCCACATCTGGTATGGAGCACTTCTTAAAGCCCTCTCTGCTGGCGGCTTCCACATTGGAGCTCTGCAAGATAGCGCTGGCTCCCTCCATCTGTGCAGCTAAGGAGGCACAGCTATATGCAGCAGAGTGGGATCACAGAGCAGAGGACCATACAATGCTGCCATGCTCCACGCCTAGTGGTCTCTCCCCCTGCCTCCCCCGATCGCTGTTCTTGTCACTTGCCTGCAGCCCTGACAACGGAAACGGGAGCTATACCCAGGAGGAGTGCAGCATACCGGAGGTACCAGCTGAAGATTCATACACCTTCTGCCACTTCAGACCAGGGAGCAGCAGCCTCTTCTCATTTGGGGAATACTTTGAATACTGGCTGTACATCTCTGCCCAGCAAAGAAGCAGAGACACACTTGTGGGCATGGCCTACTTCGACCTGCACGTTGGGCTACCTGTTCGTGTAAAGCACGCTCATCAATGCCCAGGAACAGATGGGAACGTCAGTCATGTGAAAAGTTTAACATTAAGGCAGTTCCCTGTCTTAGAGATGAGCCTTCACTGTGATAAAGTACAGAGTTTCTCTGAAAAGCTCTGTTCTGTGAAGCTACACACTGTCACTTGATGTATGATTGCATTAGCAGGGACGCTGCCAAGCATGCGGCCTCGCCACCAATTCAGAATAACTCTGTTACCTCACTCCCAGTAATAGAATAGGGCCTCACCGTGCACCTAGTGCGGACCCCATGCCTGCTCGATATTAACTCCTTCACCCTGTGACCAGGCCATAGACCTTCATAACACAGGTTCAGTTCTGATTGCTACTGGAGACAAACTGACTGCTAGGGAGGGAGCCAGACAATGACCCCCTCGCTACCGAAGGACCTGTCACCTTTACCAGGTACCATGGCTAACCACTGGTTGCTTTGTGTCTTGTGCTTCGTTACCCTTAGCAACAACCTTAAGCCCGGTACACACTTTTCATTTTTTTTCTTCAACCCAGCGGGCTGAATGAAAAAATAACCACAGCTAAGGAGGAGCCACTGTACTAACCATCTGATGTTAGTACAGCAACATCCCCTGCTGTGCTATTGTGTTCTGACAGGGGGATGGCCCACCCGCCAGAACACTGCAGTCAGCGCTCTCAGCCATTGGCTTAGAGCACTGATCAGCAGACCTTTTTCAGTCATGCCCCTTCAACAGAAGCCCACCAAAAGGCTGACTTCTGTTGGAACAGCTGTCATACACATGGGCAGAATGTTTTTTTTAAAGGTAAATTTTTATTTATTTTCAGTACAAAACAAACAAACAATTATACATACACATATATGGAGTGAACATCGCTCATTCCAATGTAAAATACATCATACTGGTATACATTTGATAGATAGATAACAATGCTGCAGTTATATTTGTGTTCAGTTCTATTATGCCCCGTACACACGGTTGGATTTTCCGATGGAAAATGTCCGATCGGAGCGTGTTGTCGGAAATTCCGACCGTGTGTGGGCGCCATCGGACATTTTCCATCGGATTTTCCGACACACAAAGTTGGACAGCAGGAGATAAAATTTTCCGACAACAAAATCCGATCGCGTCAATTCCGACCGTGTGTGGCCTGTTCCGACGCACAAAGTGCCACGCATGCTCAGAAGAAATTCCGAGACGGGACAGCTCGTTCTGGTAAACTTAGCGTTCGCAATGGATACAGCACTTTCGTCACGCTGCAATGTTAAAAATGGTTTAATACAGCGCACTCTCTTCTTCTTTATAATGTGACAAGAATTAAGTAGTTTTGCTGCTCATATTCACACACACTTCTCACAAACTTCTTTCGTTACTATTTATCGGGATTCCCTCAATATATTTTGATTTCTCACATCTGACAACATATTTTTGTATAATTTTTTTATTTTTTTTGCCTTTAATGTTGAATCTTTTTTTGTGTTTCCCTTTTTTTTTTGGTGATTTTGATTTGTACTCCCGAAAATGTTTGTGTGTTTTTTGTGACAAGTTCCCACAACACCATTGATATGTTGTTCTATTTAATCTGTAGGAGATTGTTTGGTGTTGTTGTCCCTTGTTAATTTCACATTTTATGTTAGAAATGTACCTGAATCGTCACCAACAAACTGTCCTTTTTGGATGAAAACACACACAGGAGAGTAGAATTTACCTAAAAAAATTTTATTAAGGGGTCACAACTATAAAAAAACAAAGAGGGAGGCAACGCTGGAGAAACTGCAGAAGTGGGCGAAGCCTTGGACCCCCAGGGCAGACATCAATTATTTAAAAGCAAAATTGGTGGCCTGAGGAGTCCATATCTAAGGGAGGGCAGTCTGGTCCAGAAGTCCCAGAGATCCGGAAAGCAGCAGATGACATCTATGTCCCCAGGCTGTGGTCATACGAGAGACTGCAGCTTTTGTCAGACCAGACTGAACCCAGGGTCATCACTCTTTGGTCTTCCTTCCACGCTTCCTTACAGGCTTTGGCTGTGGTGGTGGAGTTGTGGCAGCAGGAGGAGGAGGATCGTCGATCTCAATGACATCCGTCTTGGGTGTCAGTTCCCCACTCTCCCCCTTACGTAGGACTTTATAAATCAGGTCCTCAGAAATCTTGCGTTGGCCCTCCTGCATGCCCTGCAATTTGGTGGCAGCCATGCAGGCAAAGGCCTCTGCAGGACTGGGGAAGGCTCTGAGGGACGCAGAAGCCTCCTGGATCAGCCTGTATGCTGAATCCTGCACAGGACTGGGAGTGGCCTTCCTGGCCCTTTTGTATGGCAGGTGGAGGGGAGGAACCTGAGACTCAGTCAGGCTGCGACTTGTCCCAGGCTTCTCTTGGCTGACACTTAGCCCCGCCTCCTCCTGGCTGCCACTAATCCCCGCCTCCTCCTGACTGCCACTAATCCCCGCCTCCTCCTGACTGCCACATTCCACAGCCTCCTCCTGGCTGAGGTCTTCCTGTGTATGAAAAAGGGACATAGTTTTAGTATTTTTTCCATCAATCACACACAATTTTCACCTCCTGACTGCTGCAAATTGAATGTTAACAAATATAACAGACTATCCTTCTGAGCTCAGCATTTTGCATTCTTGTCCCAATTTTGGGTGCCCACTACTGTCTATTGATATGTAAAACACTTTTTTTAATCAGCAATTAGTGATCAATACTAACATCTAGTAAACATCATTTATTTATTGTCCTGAAATCTGTAGAAGAATGCTATACCTGACTCCAGCTGGGCTCCTCCACTTCTTCCTGGCTGGAAGGCCCAGGTTGGACATCGGAAGCCTCAGCTGGGGTGGAAGGAAGCGTGGAAGGAAGAGTGGAGAGGGATTCCCTGACTTCAGTGTGGTCTGACAGAAACCGCAGTCTCTCGTAGTACCACAGCCTGGGGACATAAATGTCATCTGCTGCAGCTCCGGATCTCTGGGAATCTGTGACCTTCTTGCGCTCCCTAAGATAAGTGCTCCTCAGGCCACCAATTTTAGCTTTTAAATAGGTGATGGTTGCTGTGGGGACCACCGGCTTCACCAACTCCAGCAGTTTCTCCAGCGCTGCCTGCCTCTTCTGTTTATGGTTATAGTGGGGGTGTCTCACTTGCCACAGACAGGGCAGCTCCCTGTACTTGTCTATGAACAGGGGCAGGAAATTGTGGTCGTTGAACCCATCCATTTTCTCTGCAAGACACAACACAAGACAAACCCTAATGTCAGGCCAAACTCCCCTAATCTTGTTACAATATAGGCTTCCATTTCGAAGCAGTATAGGCCCAAGTTTAGATCCTACCTTCGTTAGCACGATCGGCGTCTCCGATGCTCCTTCCTCCGCTCACAGATCGTACGTAAGACGCGCGCGTGTTACGATTTATACACACTGCGCATGCGTATAAGTCCGCCCGCCCCTGACATTCTTTCTAGTCTATTCCCCGCCCCTTTTCGTTTGGCGCAGTGGGGGAAGAGCACATGGCGGATAGACAGCAGGATCGTGCTAATTGTAGCAACGAGGAGGAGGAGGAGGAGGAAAGGCCGGAGCCTGAAATGTCCCGATCCAGAAGGAGATTAAAGGACTCAAATATGTCCTTTGGGGAGATGTTGGAGATGGTGGACATCCTGAAGAAGGCCGACTATGATGGAAAGTATGGGCCTTACCCCAACCCCAATGTCCGAAAGGCCAAGATCATGGTTAAAGTGGTCAGGAGTCTGCACCGGAAATTCGGGGTACGACGATTGAAAGATCAGCTCAGAAAGCGGTGGTCGGACCTGAAATTACGAGAACATGAGCAGTACAGAAAGATCCGGAGAGTGCTGCAAAAAAATAAGTATTTGTGCTGTGTTCCTATTCTTTTTGGGTTTATTACGTTCGTGCTGCTCCATATGCTTTTAGGAACTGTTGTACAGTTTAAAATGGCAACTTTCATGTTCATGGGCACATTATTCGTTCGGATCACACATTTTTATTTCGGACTATAAAATACCATTGTTTAGGCCATATGCATTTGGCCACCATTTTAAAACTTTGTTACTAGAATGAAATGCAAACTAGATTCTGTGTAAGGAGAGGACACTGAGCAGCTGTTTTCACATCTGGACACTGGAGCACTAGTGTGGGACAAAAGAACACCATTTTTATTAGGGGGGGCACACAGGTGCTCCAGTGTATACTATAGGGGGGTCTCCATCTGTGAAGCTTGTACCAAACAGGTAAAATATTGCAGCTTGACAAAGGACACTAAAAAAGCTACATCTTGGAACTCGGCTAAAATAGATAATTGTACCCCACTTCCAAGCAATGTTTCATCTTTATAGTTCTGACATTAAATATCTGTGTGCTAATTATACCATTTTTGTTTTACATAGGGGAGAAAAGACTCGGAGGACAACCCTCATCCGAGGATACCAGAGCCCCCCCCCCCTCTGGAAGAAGGTGAAATCCCCCCAACACAAGCTGAGCAGGAGGAAGAAGACATGGTGGAACTAGTCACCACAACAGGTGAGTGTCTGCGACCACAGGCTCAGGTAAGAGATGGGTGGCGGCATTTTTTTTGAAACCTAATTTATTTTGGGGTTCCTCTCTTTTTAGGTGTTCGTGAGGTTGTGGATGAAGATCCTTTCACATCCGAAAGTGCCCAGATCCTGATCGGGGAGATCATGGGGTGTAATTTACAATTGGAAATCATCAAGCAAAACATCAATGATGTTATTCCAAAATATAAAAACATCATTGATGTTTTGGGGCGAGTTTAAAACCCCTCCAAATCACTTTCTTCTTTTGTGTGCTACAATGTGTGAAATGTTTTTGTGATTTTTCCCAAAGCCAAATTTGGAGGATGCACACAGTGTGCCAACATGTGCTATCTGCCATCACGAGAGATCAATGGACACGTTTTGGGGGTGCAACCCCTTCCTCAATAATAAAGTAGCGATGAGGAAGGGCTTTCTCCCCCAAAACACGTCCCTTCATCCCCCGTGATGGCAGATAGCACATGTTGACATTGTGAAATTTGTGTGCATCTTCCAAATTCGGCTTTTCCTGGGGTGATTTCCCCCCATCTGAACGCAATATCAAACACAGTTCCTAAATACTCATGTCTGATATTGCCTTCAAGTTCTACCAAATGTGAACTTTGTAAGATCAAGATTTGTGTCTTTCTTGTGGGTTTTACACAGGCCTGTTTTCTATAAAATGCACATTTTGATTTTGGATAATGACACCACAAAAATTGTTATACAACAAACATGTTGGTTTGTCAGAAAAACCTTTGGTAAATGCACATGTGATTGTGCAGGTATTAAAAAGATTGTTCATCAAGAATGTGTGGATTATTGTCTCAACGCTACAACACTTTTGGGGTGATGTAATTGTTGTTTTATGAGAAAATGGGGGTAATTTCCTAAGGGCAAATCCACTTTGCACTACAAGTGCAGTTTCAGTGCAGTTGCAAGTGCACTTGTAGTGAAAAGTGTCTTTGCATTTAGTAAATAACAGCCAACAGTGCTTTGTATAAGGTTACACAATCACAACATTTTCTGGACTCCACACATTTCTGTCAGGGTCAGCTCAAACAAAGCAGTAAATGTCCACAAAGAAGAGCCTGGGGGGAGATGCCTGTCGAGAACTTGAGGTCCTGCAGGCTTCTCCCTGTGGCCAAATACCGCAAGGTAGCGACCGACTTCTGCTCCGGAGTGATGGCTTGCCTCATGCAGGTATCCTGCCTGCTGATATAGGGGGTCAGCGAAGCCAACAAACTGTGAAATACGGGGTCCGTCATCCTGAGAAAGTTCCTGAAATCATCAGGATTATTCTCACGGATCTCACGGAGCAAAGGCATATGACAGAACTGGTCACGCTGAAGCAACCAATTCTTGGTCCATGAACTCCTCCCCACCCTGTTCATGGACTGGACTTGTGTCAAGGTCAGGACCCCAACACCAAGCCCCCGCACAGCACGAACTCTACAAGGAGTACGCATACGAAACATGGCTAGAAAACGGTCGGCTGCTCAGAACGAAGTAACAGAACGCACTGAAGAACAGCAAGGCCTGTGAAGAGCGACCTGAAAACCAGTAACGAACGAACAAGAATACAATGACTACCTAAAGTCACGCGGAACTTGCTGCACGCACTGAAGAGCAGATACAAACCCACAAGCACAAACTGAACGGCAGAAAACGATCTGAAAGCCACAAGTCTGAAAAAGCGCGAATCGTCTCTCACCAAACTTTTACTAACACGAGATTAGCAAAAGGAGCCCAAAGGGTGCCGCGCTTGGTTCTGAACCGGCCTTTTCTAGTCTCGTCGTACGTGGTGTACGTGACCGCGTGGTTGGCGATCGGAAATTCCGACAACTTTGTGCGATCGTGTGTAGGCAAAACAAGTTTGAGCCAACATCCGTCGGAAAAAATCCTAGGATTTTGTTGTCGGAATGTCCGAACAAAGTCCGACTGTGTGTACGCCCTATAACCCTCCCTGTAATCCTAACACTAATCCTCTCTGTAATCCTAACACTAATCCTCTCTGTATTCCTAACACTAATCCTCTCTGTAATCCTAACACTAAACCTCTCTGTATTCCTAACACTAATCCTCTCTGTAACCCTAACACTAATCCTCTCTGTAATCCTAACACTAATCCTCTCTGTATTCCTAACACTAATCCTCTCTGTAACCCTAACACGAATCCTCTCAGTAACCTTAACACAAATCCTCTCAGTAACCTTAACACGAATCCTCTCTGTAATCCTAACACTAATCCTCTCTGTAATCCTAACACTAATCCTCTCTGTAATCCTAACACTAATCCTCTCTGTATTCCTAACACTAATCCTCTCTGTAACCCTAACACTAATCCTCTCTGTAATCCTAACACTAATCCTCTCTGTATTCCTAACACTAATCCTCTCTGTAACCCTAACACGAATCCTCTCAGTAACCTTAACACTAATCCTCTCTGTAATCCTAACACTAATTCTCTCAGTAAACCTAACACTAATCCTCTCTGTACTCCTAACACTAACCCTCCCTGTAATCCTAACACTAATCCTCTCTGTACTAACACTAACCCTCCCTGTAATCCTAACACTAACCCTCCCACACTTACCACCTGTGTAGCCCATAGGATCCGTTTACTTTGTGTAATAAGAACTTTAAGAAAAAAAAATGAACTCCCTGAATTATATTTGTTGTCCAAATATAAAAACATTCAGCATATTTTTTCCCCTCAAATATCTCAGTAGGAATCAATGTACAACCTGCACACTGTGCTGGCTGAGACCCCACAACAAACTCAATTCATTCTCAGTAAAGATTAGGGATGAGCCGAACACCCCCCAGTTCGGTTCGCACCAGAACCTGCGAACGGACCGAAAGTTCGCACGAACGTTAGAACCCCATTGACGTCTATGGGACTCGAACGTTCGAAATCAAAAGTGCTCATTTTAAAGGCTAATTTGCATGGTGTTGTCCTAAAAAGGGTTTGGGGACCCGGGTCCTACCCCAGGGGACATGTATCAATGCAAAAAAAACTTTTAAAAACGGCCGTTTTTTTGGGGAGCAGTGATTTTCATGATGCTTAAAGTAAAAAAAAAAAAAAAGTGAAATATTCCTTTAAATATCGTACCTGGGGTGTGTCTATAGTATGCCTGTAAAGTGACGCCTGTTTCCCGTGTTTAGAACAGTCCCTGCACCAAATGTCATTTTTAAAGGAAAAAAATCTCATTTAAAACTGCTTGCGGGTTTAATGTAATGTCGGGTCATGGCAATATGGATGAAAATCAGTGAGACAAACGGCATGGGTACCCCCCAGTCCATTACCAGGCCCTTTGGGTCTTGTATGGATATTAAGGGGAACCCCGCACCCAAATTAAAATAAGGAAAGGCGTGGGGCCACCAGGCCCTATATACTCTAAACAGCAGTATACAGGCGGTGCAAACAAGACAGGGACTGTAGGTTTGTTGTTAAGTAGAATCTCTTTGTAATTTTGAACATTTTTAACGTGTTTAGCTCCAGCCAAAAAATCTTTTTTAAGCTTTTTGGAAAACATAGGGAAGGGTTATAGCCCCTGTGACATTTGTTTTGCTGTCTTTCCTCCTCTTCAGAAGATTTCACCTCACTTTTTGTCCCAATGAAAAATGTTTTTTGAAAATTTGGGTTTTTTTGTGGAACAAGGATTGGAAAGCATCAGTGGAAAGGAGAAATGTTTTTCCTATATTAACTCTTACAGGAGAGAATTTCCCTTCCTAGGGGTAGATTTCATCTCACTTCCTGTTGTCTCCTTCCGTTTGCAAGTAAGAGTCGTTTGTAAGTTAGATGTTTGAAAGTAGGGTCCTGCCCTATATACTCAGCAGAAATTTGGGCCTTAGGTGTTGCTGTGGCCACAACATTGCAAGCCCTCACAGGGCCCTGCTGTGAAATATTAGATCAAGAATTGTAATTACATGCCCCTGTTGAACAGGAGCTGAAAAATTAGGCCTTAGGCACTGGTGCTGGTGCCACAACACTGCAACCCCTCACAGACACTCTAGTTGGAACGCAGGAACGAGCCCTGCTGCAAAGTATTGCATCAAAAATTGTAATTACACACCCCTGTTAAACAAGGGCTGAAAAAGTGGGCCTTAGGCACTGGTGCTGGTGCCACAACACTGCAACCCCTCACAGACACTCTAGTTGGAACGCAGGAACGAGCCCTGCTGCAAAGTATTGCACCAAAAATTGAAATTACACGCCCCTGTTAGACAGGGGCAGAAAAATTGGGCCTTAGGTACTGGTGCTGGTGCCACAACACTGCAACCCCTCACAGACACTCTAGCTGGAACGCAGGAACGAGCCCTGCTGCAAAGTATTGCATCAAAAATTGTAATTACACGCCCCTGTTAAACAGGGGCAGAAAAAATGGGCCTTAGGCACTGGTGCTGGTGCCACAACACTGCAACCCCTCACAGACACTCTAGTTGGAATGCAGGAACTATCCCCGCTGCAAAGTATTACATCAAAAATTGTAATTACACGCCCCTGTTAAACAGGGGCTGAAAAATTGTGCCTTAGGCACTGGTGGTGGCGCCCAGAACCAAAAATGTTCTTACAAGCTATCAGCGTGATGATTGAGGAGGAAGAGGATAATTACTCAGGGATAGTCACTCAGCATCAGCATAGGCAGTCTTTGAAGGGATCTGAGATTTAAAAAAAAATTATTCGGTTACATCAGCATCAGGTGCTTGGTAGCTGGTGGTGATCCAAGACTGATTCATTTTTATGAAGGTCAGTCGATCGACCGAGTCGGTGGACAGACGCACCCTGTGATCGGTTACCACGCCTCCAGCAGCACTGAATGTGCGTTCCGAAAGAACGCTGGATGCAGGACAGGCCAGTAGCTCAATTGCATACTGTGCAAGCTCTGGCCAGTGATCCATCCTCAAGACCCAGTAACCCAGAGGATTTTCGGTGGGAAAGGTGTCCAAGTCTGATCTTGCCCCTAGGAATTCCTGCACCATGTAAAACAGACGCTGGCGATGGTTGCTGGAACCGATCATACCTTGGGGCTGCGGACCAAAAAATTGTCTGAACGCACCGGTCAGACGGCCACCTTCTCCACCGCTCCTTCTTTGACTGACCGAAGCCTCAGCAACACGTTGCCCAGAAACAGGAGTTTGTAACCTCCCAGTCTCTGGGAACGCGTTGCACAGACCTTTCTGCAAGGCCTCCCGAAGATGTTTCATCCTCTGCTCCCTCTGCGATGGCAAGATAAGGTCCGCAACCTTACCCTTGTAACGTGGATCAAGGAGGGTTGCCAGCCAGTATTGGTCCTTCTCCTTGATACCACGAATACGAGGATCCTTACGCAGGCTTTGCAGGATCAGGGAGGCCATGCAGCGTAGGTTTGCTGAGGCATTCGGTCCGGAGTCCTCTGGGTCACTAAGGACGACATGGTCCGCAGCCACCTCCTCCCAGCCACGTACAAGTCCATGTGTTTCTTGGGACTGATCCCTTAAAGACTGCTGCTGATGCTGAGTGCCAGGCTCCACCTCCATACTGACACAATCTTCCTCCTCCTCCTCCTCCTCCTCCTCGTCCTCTTCCTGTGTGATCGGCGGGCACGCAGGAACACTGTCTGGATAAAGGGGGCCTTGAGAGCTAAGGAAGTCCTCCTCTTCCTGCCTCTGTTCTGCCTCAAGTGCCCTGTCCATTATTCCACGCAGCGTGTGCTCCAACAGGTGGACAAGGGGGACAGTGTCACTGATGCATGCACTGTCACTGCTCACCATCCTCGTGGCCACCTCAAATGGTGACAGGACAGTGCATGCATCCCTGATCATGGCCCACTGGCGTGGGGAAAAAAAAACAAGCTCCCCTGACCCTGTCCTGGTGCCATAGTCGCACAGGTACTCATTGATGGCCCTCTGCTGCGTGTGCAGCCGCTGCAGCATGGCCAACGTTGAGTTCCACCTGGTGGGCATGTCACAGATTAGGCGGTTCTTGGGCAGGTTAAACTCCTTTTGGAGGTCCGTCAGCCGAGCACTGGCATTATATGACCGGCGGAAAAGCACACAGACTTTCCTGGCCTGCCTCAGGACATCCTGTAAGCCCGGGTACCTGCCCAAGAACCGCTGCACCACCAAGTTAAGGACGTGAGCCAAACAGGGCACATGGGTCATTTGTCCCTGTCGGAGGGCAGAGAGGAGGTTGGTGCCATTGTCGCAAACCACCATTCCTGCCTTAAGTTGGCGTGGCATCAACCACCTCTGAACCTGTCCCTGCAGAGCTGACAGAACCTCTGCCCCAGTGTGGCTCCTGTCCCCCAAGCACACCAGCTCAAGCACCGCATGGCATCTTTTGGCCTACGTATTTGCTTAGCCCCTTGAACGACTACGGAGCACCGCTGGTTCCGAGGAAGAGGCCATGGAGGAAGAAGAAGAGGAGGGGGTGGAGGAGAGAGGTGTGTCACAATCATTAGCATTTTGGAGGCGTGGTGGCGGAACAACCTTTAACACTACTGCACCTTGTCCTGCATCCTTCCCAGCTGCCAGCAGAGTCACCCAATGCGCCGTGAAACTTAGGTAACGTCCCTGTCCATGCCTGCTGGACCATGAGTCAGCGGTAATATGCACCTTACCGCTGACCGCCCTGTCCAGCGAGGCATGGACATTGCCTTCGACATGCCGGTAGAGAGCCGGAATCGCCTTCCGTGAGAAAAAGTGGCGTTTGGGTACCTGCCACTGAGGAACCGCACATTCCACAAACTCACGGAAGGGGGCAGAGTCTACCAACTGAAAAGGCAGCAGTTGAAGTGCTAGCAATTTTGCCAAGCTAGCATTCAACCGCTGGGCATGTGGATGGCTGGGAGCAAACTTCTTTCGGCGGTGCAGCAGCTGGGGCAGGGAAATTTGCCTGGTACAATCTGACGTCGGTGTACCAAAAGCAGATTGCCCACAAGTACTTGGCTGTGACACACCTAATTCTACACCTTCATTCCTCTCAGTGCAGGTCTCAGAGAGGACTGAAGGTCTAGTGGGGTTGGAAATCTCAGCTGATGAGGAGCAAGGAGATGTCCTCTTTGTTCTTTGGTGTGGGTCTTTTAGATACGCTTGCCAACGAACTGCATGGCAGGTCAACATATGTCTGGTCAAGCATGTGGTACCCAAGCGGGAGATGTTTTGGCCACGTGAGATACGCTTGAGACATATGTTGCAAATAGCAGCGGTGCGATCTGATGCACTCGTCTCAAAAAAGGCCCACACCAAAGAACTTTTTGAATAACGTGCAGAGACTGCAGCGCCCTGCACATGTGGAGCTTTGGGGTGTGATGCAGTCAATGTGCTGCCCTTAGGCTGGCCCCTGGAGGGCATCCTGCCTCGTTGGTGATGTGCCGCCTCCTCCTCCTCCTCCTTCTCCTCTCTCCTATTAGGCACCCACGTTGAGTCAGTGACCTCATCATCCCCTCCCTCCTCATCACTGGAGCAAACCTGGCAGTATGCTGCAGCAGGGGGAGCATGACTGCCAGATTGCTGTCCTTCTTGGGCACCCCCTCTGTCCGTGCTCATGTTACTGCCTTCATTGAGCTCAGTATCATCATCAGAGCCTTCCAAACGCTGGGCATCCTCCTGGAGCATGTAGCCAACACTGTGGTCAAACAGTTCGAGGGACTCCTCAGGAGGACATGGTGGAGCTAGGGAAGGAGTCACTGATGACATTGAGCCGAGGGAAGAGGCCGCTGCTTTGCCAGACAAAGCACCCTGGGCATGGGTGAGAGAGGATGAGGAGGATGAGGACGGCTTGGTCATCCACTCGACCAAGTCTTCCGCATGTTGCGGCTCAACACGGCCAGCTGCCGAAAAAAAGGCCAAGCGTGTCCCATGGCCACGTGCTGATGAGGATGCACCGTCTCCCCGACCAGCACTAGACACAGAGCCTGCTTGCCCTCTCTTATTGGCTTGTGACTGTCTGCCTCTCCTTCTTGGCCTTCCAGACATACTAATGGCCTGTAGCTGCACTAAGCTGGGATATATATATATATATATATATATATATATATATATATATATATATATATGTACTGATACTGCAGCTAGCAAAATCAACTGCCTGCCTGTAGTATGAGAACACCACCAACCTTCTACAGGTAGCTTTAGCTGAACACTGTGAGCAGGACGCACTGCACTAAATGTAAATAGTCTAGCTGCCTGACCGTGGTACTAATAGGATCAAAAGAACACCAGTAATTTTCTTCAGGTAGCTTTATATACTGTAACAAGACAAGCCTGCCTGTCAGTAGGAAGATAACAGGAACGGATCTAGCTGAACACTGTGAGCAGGACGCACTGCACTAAATGTAAATAGTCTAGAAGATAACAGGAACGGATCTAGCTAAACTGAATACAGTGTATATATATATATATATATGCAACACCTGGGATGCATATATATACACAATACACTTTAAGTGCAGCTAACTGACCGACTGTTTTGCCTAATCTAGCTAACTCAAATGAAATGACACTGTCTCTCTCTCTATCTCTCAGCACACCGGAACACACTGCACAGGGCCGCCGTGCAGGCGGCCTTATATAGTGTGGGGCGTGTACTAAATCCCCTGAGCCATAATTGGCCAAAGCCTCCTTGGCTTTGGCCAATTAAGGCTCTCTGTTCAGGCGGCGCTGTGATTGGCCAAGCATGCGGGTCATAGTGCATGCTTGGCCAATCATCAGCAAGCAATGCACTGCGATGCCGCAGTGAATTATGGGCCGTGACGCGCCACACGAATTTGGCGCGAACGGCCCATATCGTTCGCAATTCGGCGAACGACCGAACAGCCGATGTTCGAGTCGAACATGAGTTCGACTCGAACACGAAGCTCATCCCTAGTAAAGATGAACAGGTTTTGCTTTACTGCCTCCCAACTGGAAGAAACCAAATGTTTGGGTGGAGTTTCCCTTTAACTCCCTTGTTCTGCAATGTGCGATGACACCGATATCTGCTGTATCCTCTATGGGTCACATATGTTGCATATCCCCTTCTCTAGCAACCATTGACATCAAAGGCACCAAGCAGATCCAACTGCCACCTTGAAAAATGACAGTGGAGTGTAAAAGGAGGATGCTGATTGGACGGCTGTGCGGGATGGATGTTATTTGTTTGCATGTAAGTCGATCTCAGGTCAGACCTGTACAGTGACATAACATGCAACCACTGAAGTGAGGCCGAGGACATGTCCAGGCAGAGAATAATAGAGGGGCGCCGAATACTGGAACCAAACTGAACAGGTTAACCGCTTCAGCCCTGGAAGATTTTACCCCCCTTCCTGACCAGAGCACTTTTTGCGATTCGGCACTGCGTCGCTTTAACTGACAACTGCGCAGTCGTGCGACGTTACTCCCAAACAAAATTGGCGTCCTTTTTTTCCCACAAATAGAGCTTTCTTTTGGTGGTATTTGATCGCCTCTGCGTTTTTTTTTTTTTTTGCCCTATAAACAAAAAAAGAGCAACAATTTAAAAAAAAAAAACACAATATTTTGTACTTTTTGTTATAATAAATATCCCCATTTTTTTTTTTAAAAAAAGAGAATTTTTCCTCAGTTCAGGCCGATATGTATTCTTCTACATATTTTTGTTAAAAAAAAAAAATCGCAATAAGCGTATATTGATTGGTCTGCGCAAAAGTCATAGCGTCTACAAAATAGGGGATATTTTTATAGCATTTTTATTATTATTATTTTTTTTTTTACTAGTAATGGCGGCGATCTGCGATATTTATCGTGACTGCGACATTATGGCGTAACACATCGGACAATTTTGACACATTTTTGGGACCATTGGCATTTATATAGCGATCAGTGCTAAAAAAATGCACTGATTACTGTAAAAATGTCACTGGCCGGGAAGGGGTTAACACTAGGTGGGCGATCAAGGGGTTAACTGTGTTCCCTATTGTGTGTTCTAACTGAAGGGGGAGGGGACTGTCTAGGGGAAATGACAGATCGCTGTTCATACTTTGTATGAACAGACGATCTGTCACTTCTCCCCTCAGAGAACCGGGATCTCTGTGTTTACAGACAGAGATCCTGGTTCTTGCCGTGTTATGAGCGATCGCGGGAGCCTGGTGGTCATCAAGACCGCCGGGCACTCGCATCGGCTCCGGGGGCGAGCAGCGGGCGCGCGGGCGCCCCTAGTGGCCGCCTTAGGAACCCACGTAACATAACGGCGATTCGCCAGCCTGTGCCATTCTGCCGCAGTACAACTGCAGCGGCTGGTTGGCAAACAGTAAAAGTGGAGTTCCAGTCCCCCAAGTCAATTTTTTTTTTTTTAAACGCCGCTGTCATTTGGTCAACATTTGGTTCTATATTCTCTAAAAGCGGCGGTACTCAGAAGGGCAGGGTTCCTTCACCTATTCTCTGAGAAAAAAAAGCCTGGAGTATACATATATTCATATATATATACAGTATTTCACAAAAATGAGTACACCCCTCACATTTTTGTAAATATTTTATTATATCTTTTCATGTGGCACAGCCATTAATGTCTACACCGCTGGCAACAAAAGTGAGTACATCCCTAAGTGAAAATGTCCAAATTGGTCCCAAAGTGTCAATATTTTGTGTGGCCACCATTATTTTCCAGCACTGCCTTAACCCTCTTGGGCATGGAGTTCACCAGAGCTTTACAGGTTGCCACTGGAGTCCTCTTCCACTCCTCCATGACGACATCATCACAGAGCTTGTGGATGTTAGAGACCTTGCGCTCCTCCACCTTCCCTTTGAGGATGCCCCACAGATGCTCAATAGGGTTTAGGTCTGGAGACATGCTTGGCCAGTCCATCACCTTTACCCTCAGCTTCTTTAGCAAGACAGTGGTCATCTTGGAGGTGTGTTTGGGGTTGTTTATGTTGGAATACTGCCCTGCAGGCCAGTCTCTGAAGGGAATAGATCATGCTCTGCTTCAGTATGTCACAGTACATGTTGGCATTCATGGTTCCCTCGATGATCTGTAGCTCCCCAGTGCCGGCAGCACTCATGCAGCCCCAGACCATGACACTCCCACCATCATGCTTGACTGTAGACAAGACACACTTGTCTTTGTACTCCTCACCTGGTTGCCCCCACACACGCCTGACACCATCTGAACCAAATAAGTTTATCTTGGTCTCATCAGACCACAGGACATGGTTCCAGTAATCCATGTCCTTAGTCTGCTTGTCTTCAGCAAACTGTTTGTGGGCTTTCTTGTGCATCATCTTTAGAAGAGGCTTCCTTCTGGGACAACAGCCATGCAGACCAATTTGATGCTGTGGCGGCCACACAAAATATTGACACTTTGGACATTTTCACTTAGGGGTGTACTCACTTTTGTTGCCAGCGGTTTAGACATTAATGGCTGTGTGTTGAGTTATTTTGAGGGGACAGCAAATTTACACTGTTATACAAGCTGTACACTCACTACTTTACATTGTAGACAAGTGTCATTTCTTCAGTGTTGTCACATGAAAAGATAGAAGAAAATATTTACAAAAATGTGAGGGGTGTACTCACTTCTGTGAGATACTGTATATCGATGGGAGGAAGGAGGGTTAAAAATAAAACAAGGTCGTTAGAGTGAGTTCAGTTCCGCTTTAAGTGCACCCATGTCTGACTGATGTCTGGGTCGCGGTGACGGTGAGGAGATTGATGAAATAATGGGTTACACATTGGCAATGAAAGTGAAACTGGGTACAATGACGTATTCCTTCCCCTCCTCCTCCTCCGTGGATGAGATTTTGGTAACCTGCTGAATCCTGCTCTGCCTTCTCCTAGATGAACAGGTAAGCCGTCCTGTAATTTACATAATGGGGCCACCTACATGTAATGAGAATGGCCGGGGACTAGAGGGAGTGATAACCTTGTACAGGTAGGTGGAGGACCTGGAGGAGGTGGAAGGAGCACATGGTACCCTGGCTGAGCTGACTCATTGTGCCAATTGCATCATCTTCTGCTGTTGTGATCTGTAGAATGTGATTAGACTGCTGAGAATGTGATACCAAAACCTTTCTTGCTGATGCCTACATAGAGGGAGATTTATTAAAACTGGAGCACTCACAATCTGGTGCAGCTGTGCATGGTAGCCAATCAGCTTCTAACTTCAGCTTGTTTAGTTAAGCTTTGACAATAAAACCTGGAAGCTGATTGGTTTCTGTGCCGAGCTGCACCACATTTTGCACTCTTGAGTTTTAGTAAATAACCCCCCATAGTGATTGCTGCCTCTGATCCCAGGACTGATCTTTATATATTTATTATGGGAAGAGGAGGCATTACAATGTTATCTTTTTTTATGTTTATTATTATTATTATGTTTCTTTAACCACTTCAGCTCCGGAAGATTTGGCTGCTCAACGACCAGAGCACTTTTGGCGATACGGCGCTGCGTCACTTTAACTGACAATTGCGCAGTCGTGCGACGTTGCACCCAAACAAAATTGACGTCCTTCTTTTCCCACAAATAGAGCTTTCTTTTGGTGGTATTTGATCACCTCTGCGGTTTTGAATTTTTGTGCTATAAACAAAAAAAGAGAGACAATTTTGAAAAAAAAAAAAAAAAAAAAAAACATTTTTTACTTTCTGCTATAAAACATTTCCAAAAAAAAAAGTAAAAAAACTAATTTATTCATCAGTTTAGGTCAATATGTATTCTGCTACATATTTTTGGTAAAAAAAAAAAAAATCGCAATAAGCGTATACTGATTGTTTTGTGCAAAAGTTATAGCGTCTGTAGCATTTTTATTATTTATTTATTTTTTACTAGTAGTGGCGGCAATTTGTGATTTTTAGCGGGACTGCGACACCTAACTGTCATTTTTTACACTTTTTTGGAAACCAGTGACATCATTACAGTGACCAGTGCTAAAAATATGCACTGTTATGCCCCGTACACACGGTCGGACTTTGTTCGGACATTCCGACAACAAAATCCTAGGATTTTTTCCGACGGATGTTGGCTCAAACTTGTCTTGCATACACACGGTCACACAAAGTTGACGGAAAATCCGATCATTCTGAACGCGGTGACGTAAAACACGTACGTCGGGACACACCCAACTGACCGAGACATTACAAGGAGGTTTTCTGTAGAACTAGAATTAGTTCACAGACAGTGAAGAAAGTCTTGTGTGAGAAACAGCTTAGTGTTATGTGTCAGGAGATTGTCATTTGTAGAGTCCGGCCTGATGCTCAGCACAGGACTAATGTAATGCCCTAAGTTTATTTTACACTAACCCTCCATGCAACACTATCCATCTTTGTACCCTAACACTAACCCTCACTCTAACTCTCCCTGTACTTCTTTCACCAAACCCTCCAATTGAGCCTAACACTAACCTTCCCTGTAACCCTAACACTAACTACCTCTGTACCCCTAACTCTGACCCTCCCTGTAACCCCAGCACAAACCCTTCCTGTAATCCTAACACTAACCTTCCCTGTAACCCCAACACTAAATCCCTCTGTACCCCTAACTCTAACCCTCCCTGTAACCCCAGCACAAACCCTTCCTGTAATCCTAACACTAACCTTCCCTGTAACCCCAGCACTAACCCTCTCTGTAACCCTCCATGTAACCCCAACACTCATCCTACCTGTAACCCCAACACTAACCCTCCCTGTACCCCTGACACTAACCCTCCCTGTAACCCTAAAACTTTAACACTAATTCTCCCTGTAACCCTAACACTAACCCTTCCTGAAACCCTAACACTAATTCTCCCTGTAACCCTAACACTAACCCTTCCTGAAACCCTAACACTAACCCTCTCTGTACCCCAACACTAACCCTTCCTGTAACCCACCGCTAAGCTTTTTTGTAACCCCCAACACTAACCCTCCCTGTAACCCTAACACTAACCCTTTCTATAATTATATTACTAACCCTTCCTGTAACCCAAACACTAACCCTTACAGGGAGGATTTGTGTTAGTGTTTCAGGAAGGATTAGTGTTGAGGTTACAGGGAGGGTTAGTGTTAGGGTTACAGGGGGGTAGTGATAGGGTTACATGGGGTTAGTGTTAGGGTTGCAGGGAGGGTTAGTATTGAGGTTACAGGGAGGATTAGTGTTAGGGTTACAGGGGGTGTTATAGGGCGTACACACGGTCGGACTTTGTTCGGACATTCCGACAACAAAATCCTAGGATTTTTTCCGACGGATGTTGGCTCAAACTTGTCTTGCATACACACGGTCACACAAAGTTGTCGGAAAATCCGATCGTTCTGAACGCGGTGACGTAAAACACGTACGTCGGGACTATAAACGGGGCAGTGGCCAATAGCTTTCATCTCTTTATTTATTCTGAGCATGCGTGGCACTTTGTCCGTCGGATTTGTGTACACACGATCGGAATTTCCGACAACGGATTTTGTTGTCGGAAAATTTTATCTCCTGCTCTCCAACTTTGTGTGTCGGAAAATCCGATGGAAAATGTCCGATGGAGCCCACACACGGTCGGAATTTCCGACAACACGCTCCGATCGGACATTTTCCATTGGAAAATCCGACCGTGTGTACAGGGCATTAGTCTTGAGGTTACAGGGGGGGTTAGTGTTAGGGTTACAGGGAGGGTTAGTGTTGAGGTTACAGGGAAGATTAGTGTTAGGGTTACAGGGAGGGTTAATGTTGAGGTTACAGGGAGGGTTAGTGTTGAGGTTACAGGGAGGGTTAGTGTTAGGGTTACAGGGGGTTAGTGTTAGGGTTACATGGGGGTTAGTGTTAGGGTTGCAGGGGGGGTTAGTGTTAGGGTTACATGGGGGTAGTGTTAAGGTTACAGGGGGTTAGTGTTAGGGTTACTTGGGGGTTATTGTTAGGGTTGCAGGGAGAGTTAGTATTGAGGTTACAGGGAGGATTAGTGTTAGGGTTACAGGGGGTGTTAGTCTTGAGGTTACAGGGAGGGTTAGTGTTAGGGTTACAGGGAGGGTTAGTGTTGAGGTTACAGGGAAGATTAGTGTTAGGGTTACAGGGAGGGTTAATGTTGAGGTTACAGGGAGGGTTAGTGTTGAGGTTACAGGGAGGGTTAGTGTTAGGGTTACAGGGGGGTAGTGTTAGGGTTACATGGGGGTTAGTGTTAGGGTTGCAGGGGGGGTTAGTGTTAGGGTTACATGGGGGTAGTGTTAAGGTTACAGGGGGTTAGTGTTAGGGTTACTTGGGGGTTATTGTTAGGGTTGCAGGGAGGGTTAGTATTGAGGTTACAGGGAGGATTACTGTTAGGGTTTCAGGAAGGGTTAGTGTTGAGGTTACAGGGAGGGTTAGTGTTGAGGTTTCAGGGAGGGTTAGTGTTAGCGTTTCAGGAAGGGTTAGTGTTGAGGTTACAGGGAGGGTTAGTGTTGAGTTTACAGGGAGGGTTAGTGTTGAGGTTACAGGGAGGGTTAGTGTTACAGGGAGTTTTAGTGTTAGGATTACAGGGAGGATTAGTGTTAGGGTTTCAGGAAGGGTTAGTGTTAGGGTTACAGGAAGGAACCCCTGTAACCCTAACACTAATATTTGCTGTAACCCCAACACTAACTCTCCCTGTAACACTAAACCCTCTTGTAACCCTAATACTAAGCTGATCTTCGATCCTCACACTAATCCTCCTGCACTTATCACCTGTGTAGCCCAACACAGGACGTATTCAGTTTATGTAAGAATTTATGTTCAGGAAGCAAATCACTACCTGGATTGTGTTTGCTGTCCATTAAGAACATTAAGTATATATTGTTTTTTAATATTTTAGAAGGAAAAAATGTACAAACTGCACACTATCTTGAGTGAGACCCCACAAAGAATTAATTCATTCTCGGTGAAGCTGAACAGGTTTTGCTTTACTGCCTCCCAACTGGAAGAAACCAGTTGTGGGTGGAGTCCCCCTTTAACTCCTGTGCGTGTAATGGTGAAAATATGTGCTTTGTTCTCTATGGGTCTCATATATCCACTTCTCTAGCAACCATTGACATCGCCTCAAAGGCACCACCAATCAGAATCAAATCCTACTTTTCAAAAAACGACAGCTGGAATGTGAAAGTATGATTGTGATTGAAGGGTTGTGCAGAACTAATGGAAGTTGCTTGTACTAACATGTTACTACGTAATGTGTTCTCAGGTCAGAAAATGCTGAACAAGAGGTGGAGGACACGTGCAAGGTAGAGATGCTGGAGGTGCAATGAACGAAACTGAAAGCTGCACGTGAATGGAGACACACAAGATCTCACATCAACGGATAAATTCACCAGTTTGGTGAGGTACGTTCATCAATTAACGTGATTTTTTTTTTCCTTTTGAGAAGTACACACTAATATACATTCTTTAAATACACACTTACTGTATATGGAAGTTATTAGGACCAATTTAAAATAAACTACCTTGTCAATGAGTAAGGATGAGGTTTGGGTCGGTTGCCATTAAGGGGTTTACAGCAAATTCTTACGTGTTCGAGGTTCAGCAAAATAATGCTGGAGCTTACCACAATAATAAAAATGCACTGCCTGGCCTTTGAGCTTAGGTCAACTGGCTTAGATTGGCCAATAAAAGGGCTTTTGGATAAGTCAGCCCCCCCCCCCACAATAAAAGGTGAGGTCACAGTAGCCATATTACAATGGGCTTTAGCCGTGATAGGCAAAGTATAGAGAGTAATGTTGATAAGTGGTTAGCACTTCTACCTGGCAGCACTAGGGACATCAGTTCAAATCCCAACCGTGGCACTACCTGCCTGGAGTTTGCATGTTCTCCCTGTGCTTGTACGGTTTTCCTCCTGTAGCAATAACTCTTGGTGGAGCTGCTGGTTTAAGCGGGCTTGTTGCCTTCACTCTCGATACCTCTGTTTCACCGTCACCGGGTCTAGGGTTCCGTTGAGTTTACCTCTGGACGATTCAAGCACCAACACTTGAGTACGTTTTCAATGCTTTATTGAACCAAGTAATGAAGGAAGTAGCAGGAAAGAGGCAGGAGGAAAACTGCAGGGAAGCTCAAATACCTTTCTTTAGGATTCTTGAGAACGTGCTTTAAAGTTGAATATTGTAATTGAATGCGATCCCCTTGTGGGACATGATCTTTGCTCGCCTGGATAGGCCTCTCTCACTTGCCTAGCAGCCAGTACGTAGCATGAACAAAAGTCTCTGCCACAGACTTGCTTGGAATAAACCCGTACGATCCTCTGCCACAGGATGTATTGGTTTGCGGTGAATGTCAGACACAGTACTTGAACCTTTAAGCCAACCCGGCAGTACCATGCATTAAGATTGCTTCAGGATACATCCTCCAACCGAGTCACCAGGCCCCTCTCCAGACCAGCACTCTGCATGATCCTTCCATGACGGGTCCTCCCCTGGGATCTCCTCGGTTGTCCAGCTTCTTCACTCTGGATAGACAGCTCAGGACCATTCCTCGGCTGCTGTGGTAGGCCCCAGACAGGCTTCTGGGCCCACCCACGTGCCGCAGCGACGCGGGCTTCCGGAACCGAGGACCACGAGGTGGTATTCTAACGCATACCTGTTGGCCAGGAGGGATAGCAGGTGGCTGAAAACGAACCCCTAAACATGGCGTCTGTCCCATAAATACCCTCTCCCAGAATGCAACTCGGAGGACCAACTCCACCGAGTTGTCTCCGGGACAGAGGAGCACCCATACGCTTCAACATTGCTCTTCCAACACTAGCCAATGGTAACAACGACACCCACCGGCTCAGTGTGGAACTACACGCAACGTCAGCCAAGCTGGAACAGAGGCAAATTTAACTTCCTCTAACGAGCAATTCACAAAATTTACCTATCAGATGGTAGATCATAAATCTACCAGCGCTACACTCCCATACTGCAAAGACATGCTGGTAAGTTAAAGTGGAGTTCCACCCACTTTTACAACTCTTCAGCATCCCTCACTAAACTGTGCACTGTAAACGAATTGGATATTTTAAAAAAAATTTTCTCAGCACTTACTGTATATCTGCTGTATTCATTTTTCACTTCCTCCTCCCTGGCCGTGGCCCTTCGCATCATTTCCTGTTTGCAATGCCTTCTGGGAAGGGGCGGCAACTTCCTCTGACACTGCCTTTGCTATGGAAACCTGACCTGAAACCTATTACACTGCTTGTGCTGCACTGAGCATGTGCGAGATCTGCAAGGATGAGATCCAGGAAGAAATACAGTCTGGCTTCAGATACCCAGACTTAAGATGGCCACGACCTGCTGTATAAAATAACAAACTACTGCTATAAACTAACAAAACAGACCTTAGTTTACAGACTAACTTTACTAGAATACATTAAGCTTGTGTATTATAGGGGGATTTTTATTTAAAAAGTATAATTTCAGCTGGAACACCACTTTAATTAGCCCTAATGTATGTATTAATATGAGTTAGGGACCTTAGACTGTAAGCTCCTTGAAGGCAGTGATTAATGTGAATATTGCTAATCAGCCAATCACATGAAAGCAACTCAATGCATTTAGGCATCTAGATGTGGTGAAGATGACTTGCTGAAGTTCAAATCGAACATCAGAATGGGAAAGAAAGAGGACTTAAAGTGGTTGTACACCCTGTACAACCACTTTTACCTACAGGTAAGCCTGTATTAAGGCTTACCTGTAGGTGCTTGAAATATCTCCCAAACCTCCACGGTTTAGGAAATAATTACTAAAAAGCCGAGCCCCCGATGACAAGGGCGCATGCTCCCTTTAGAAAGGGCACATCGTGTCGTTTCTAATAGGAGTCATGCCGTGACTGGCGGCTCCCACGCTTATGCGCGGGAGTGACGTCATGCGACTCCGGCCAGTCGCAGAGCCGGAGTTCGCGGCCCCCCGGAAGGAAGAGGGGCGAAGATGGACGCTCCCTGCTAGTGGGGACAACGGAGACATCGCGGGCTTTGGTTTCAGAAAAGTGACACATGATGGGCTACTATGCGATGCACAGTAGCCCATTATGCTTTACCTTTGCAGGGAAATAAAGTGACTTTGAACGTGCCATGGTTGTTGGTGCCAGACGGGCTGGTCTGAGTATTTTCAAAAACTGCTGATCGACCGGGATTTTCACACACAACCATCTCTTAGGTTTACAGAGAATGGTACAAAAAAGAGAAAATATCCAGTGAGTGGCAGTTATGTGGAGGAAAATGCCTTGTTGATTATCAGAGGAGAATGGGCAGACTGGTTGTAGATGATAGAAAAGCAACAGTAACTCAAATTACCATTCGTTACATCCAAGGTATGCAGAGTACCATCTCTGAATGCACAACACATAAACCTTGAAGTAGATGGGCTACAGCAGCAGAAGACCACACCGGGTGCCACTCCTATCAGCTAAGAACAGGAAACTGAGGCTACAAATCACACAGGATCACCAAAATTGGACAATAGAAGATTGGAAAAACGTTGCCTGGTCTGATGAGTCTCAATTTCAGCTGCGACATTTAGCTGGTAGGGTCAGAATTTGGCATAAACAACATGAAAGAATGGCTCCATCCTACCTTGTGTCAACAGTTCAGGCTGGTGCTGTAATGGTGGGGGGGAAATTTTCTTGGCACACTTTGGGCCCCTTAGTACCAACTGAGCATTGTTTAAACGCCACGGCCTACCTGAGTATTGTTGCTAACCATGTCCATCCCTTTATGACTACAGTGTCCCCATCTTCTGATGGCTCCTTCCAGCAGGATAATGCACCATGTCACAAAGCTCCAATCATCTCACCACTGGTTTCTTGAACATGACAATGAGGTCACTGTACTCCAATGGTCTCCACAGTCACCAGATCTCAAACCAATAGAACACCTTTGGGATGTGGTGGAACGGGAGATTTTCATCATGGATGTGCAGCCGAAAAATCTGCAGCAACTTTGTGATGTCATCATGTCACTATGGACCAAAATCTCTGAGGAATGTTTCCAACACCTTGTCTATCCTGAATCTATGCCATGATGAATGAAGGCAAAAGGGGATCCAACCCGGTACTAGCAAGGTGTACCTAATAAAGTGGCTGGTGAGTGCAAGTACCTGTAATAAATAAATAAAAATGTTAAAATGGAACATGCCCAGGTCACGAAATAGAGGAAGGGGACATTTTTTCTTCTGTTCAAGCAGCAGATAGTTCTGTGGACCAAAAACTGGGGCTAGCAAGGCTGGGCACAAATTTACTAGAGACAAAAAGCACAAGATGAGGTTTTACTACAAGAATTAAGATACTGCAGAGGACACAGAAAGGCACAGTTGGCCAGAAACAAGACAGTTTTCATTAGGAATAATAAGCCAAAATGCACTAATTAAGAGGTCACAGATAATACAGTAGTGTATAATTGGCTAGCAGCATGACAGTTTTATTAGAGATAGTAGGCCTAACTGGTATATGCCTAACTTTTATTTTCTTTATGGGCATGGAGGTATGGTCAAAGCTCCCAACTGTTCTGATTTCGAGAGACTGTCTCTGATTTGGAAAAAAGTCCCCCTGTCCCTCTTTGCTCCTCATTTGTCCTTCATTTTGATCTGATCTATATATAGTTGTATAGTCAGGGCTTTTTTTCTCAGAGAATAGGTGCAGGAACTCCCCCTTTCTAAGTCACCCCTTTTCTCCACCTCTACCCACCTCTGAGCACCCTCTACTTACCTCCCATTACTGCCCTTTTAGAGAATACAGAACCAAGTATCATTTTGTGGTGATAAGTAATTTGTATGGAATTTGTTAATGGTAACAAGAAAAGCAGTAAAATAGATCCCCTGTAGCCAGTAACAATAAAGCCCCCTCTAGCAACAATAGATCCCAACATTAACAATGGGCCACCCGAAACAAAATCCCCCGGCAGCAACAACAGAGCTCCTCACAGCCAGCATCACTAGACTCTCCAGCAGCCAGCAATAATAGTCCCCTCCCTCAACAGTAGATCTCTCCCAGCCATAACTGACCCCTCAGCGATATAAGACCCACCCCAGCAACAATAGGTCCCCCACCAGTAAGAATAGACCCCCCTGCAAAAATAGATCCCCTCCAGGTAGAATAGATCCCTCAGCAGCCAGCATCAATAGACCCTGCAGCACACCCCAGCCCCCCTTACCATTACATACAGTCAGTGCTGGAGGTGCCGGAACTGCATTCCCCCGCGTTCCCGCTGAAAAAAGCTCTGTGTATAGTTGTATATAACATGTACTTTATATCTTTCATCCAATCTTTCACCAATTGCGTTTTTAAATTCCAAAAGCCAGTATAAAGGACTAGTAGTGGTAAAAGCATTTGTAGATTTAACTAATCTTTTTTTTGTATAATTCTCCTTTAAGAGGGGCATGGCAGGGGAGTATCCTGTGAATACACACTTATGCTAATAGGTGTCCCTCGTTCCCATCTCAAAATTTGTTAGGTATGAGTGTGGTGAATGATATGCTTTGAGGTGGTTTAGGTGCACACTGTTCTTGGACTTTTTTTTCTTTTAACCAATGCAGTGGTGTTCTCCTTGTTAATGATAAGCTTTATCTTTCAGTGATAAACATCATATTGGTTATGGAAGATGGACCAAACATCTGGAGAACAAGTTGAGGGTTAGTCTCCATCTAGTCCTACATCATGATATTTCGCAAATCATTGCAAAGTTTTAAAGTTAAACTCCAGATATAAAATACACAAATTAGTGCAGCTCTGTATTCAGTACTACATCCCTATTTTTTAAATGCAAGCCTTGTAAGTACCTGAAATGGAGTACTGCTGGAGCAAAGTCACAAAACTTTAGGATTTTGGAGAGAGGTGAATATGAAGCCAGCCTAGAACTGCGGATAGCTGTCACTGCAGTGCTGATCAAGAAGCCAGTGGACACATCTCTCTCTCTCTCTCTCCAGCTGCCGGGCATCTCTGCCCAACCATATCTATATACCATCCCTAAGGTCCCTTTATACTTCACATAGCAGGAACAATCATTCCTGCTCACATTTTCATGCACCACCTGTCAGACTTCCCATTGAGTTCAATGGGGCTGCTCTGCACCTTGAAGCCAAATACAATGCGGTCTCACAATGTAAAATTGCCGCTTAGCAATTAAAAAAAAACAAATGAAAACAGGTGTCATGAGGCACCCGTAGCAAGGCTCTAATTTTTGCCATGGCTGCAAAGCATACCATTGCGACCATAGCATTTTAGCGATTTAATTTGGGGGGGCCCTGTCAGGTAGGTTGTAGGGGGCCCCGTGATTTCTAACAGCGGCCCTGCTGGGCAGAGATGCCCGGCAGCTGGAGAGAGACAGAGAGAGAGATGTGTCCACTGGCTTCTTGCTCAGCACTGCACTGACAGCTAGCTGCAGTTCTAGGTTGGCTTCATATTCACCTCTCTCCAAAATCCTAAAGTTTTGTGACTTTGTTCCAGCAGCAACCCCCCCCCCTCCAGCAGAAGCACTGCTCCATCCAAACCCTGGAGTTCAGTGAACACAGAGCAGTGAGAGTATGATCTGGAGGGAGGGGAATCAGAGGTCAGGACTCAGGGAGGAGGTGAAGCAAGCTTCCTGCTCACGCTGACCACAGATAACACTGATAAGGGGAAGTTTCAGGACCCGGCAGAGACACGGGCAGACTGAGACTGCAGCTGTCTTCTGCTCCAGATCGGGACACTTTACCAATTGCCAGTATGTAGAACTGGTCCCCCTGCAGAGCCGCCGGAGGGAGAAAGCTGGCAACGCTGCAAGGAGATCCACAAGTGTAAGAAGGCAGTACAGCCTGCTCTCCTGCTCTGCAGTGTAAGAGCTCGTATTGATTGTTTTGCTACACTATATTATACAGTTCTTTGAAAAAGTATTCACACCCCTTGAAATTTTCCACATTTTGTCATGTTACAACCAAAAACGTAAATGTATTTTATTGGGATATTATGTGATAGACCAACACAAAGTGGCCCATAATTGTGAAGTGGAGGGAAAATGATAAATGGTTTTCAATTGTTTTTACAAATAAATATGTGAAAAGTGTGGGGTACATTTGTATGGCGCCCCCCGGAGTCAATACTTTGTAGAACCTCCTTTCTCTGCAATTACAGCTGCAAGTCTTTTTGGGGATGTCTCTACCAGCTTTGCACATCTAGAGAGGGACATTTTTGCCCATTCTTCTTTGTAAAATATCTCAAGCTCTGTCAGATTGGATGGAGAGCGTCTGTCAACAGCAATTTTCAAGTCTTGCCACAGATTCTCAATTTGATTTAGGTCTGAACTTTGACTGGGTCATTCTAACACATGAATATGCTTTGATGTAAACCATTCCATTGGAGCTCTGGCTGTATGTTTAGGGTCTTTGTCCTGCTGGAAGGTGAACCTCCGCCCCAGTCTCAAGTCTTTTGCAGACTCTAAACAGGTCTTCTTCTAAGGATTGTCCTGTATTTGGCTCCATCCATCTTCCCATCAACTCTGACCAGCTTCCCTGTCCCTGCTGAAGAAAAGCATCCCCACAACATGATGCTGCCACCACCATGTTTCACGGTGGGGATGGTGTGTTCAGGGTGATGTGCAGTGTTAGTTTTCACCCACACATAGTGTTTTGTTTTTAGGCCAAAATGTTCAATTTTGGTCTCATCTGACCAGAGCACTTTCTTCCACATGTTTGCTGTGTCCCCCACATGGCTTCTTGCAAACTGCAAACAGGACTTCTTATGGCTTTCTTTCAACAATGGCTTTCTTCTTGTCACTCTTCCATAAAGGCCAGTTTTGTGGAGTGTATGACTAATGCCGCATACACACGGTCAGATTTTCCGATGGGAAATGTTGGATGTGAGCTTGTTGGCTGAAAATCTGACCGTGGGTATGCTCCATCGAACATTTGTTGTCGGACTTTCCGCCAACAAATGTTGGCTAGCAGGTTCTCAAATTTTCCGCCAACAAAACTTTGTTGTCGGAATTTCCGATCGTGTGTACACAAGTCTGACGCACAAAAGTTCACGCATGCTCGGAATCAAGTACGAGGCGGAGGAACTCGGTCTTGTAAAACTAGCGTTCGTAATGGAGATATCACGTACGTCTTGTACATCACTACGTTCATAATTGTTGGCCAACATTTGTGTGCCCGTGTGTATGCAAGACAAGTAGGAGCCAACAACTTTCAAACAAAAATCCACGGTTTTGTTGTTGGAAAGTCCGATCATGTGTACGGGGCATAATAGTTGTCCTGTGGACAGATTCTCCCACCTGAGCTGTGGATCTCTGCAGCTCCTCCAGAGTTACCATGGGCCTCTTGGCTGCTTCCCTGATGAATGCTCTACTTGCCTGTCAGTTTAGGTGGACGGCCATGTCTTGGTAGGTTTGCAGTTGTGCCATACTCTCTCCATTTTCGGATGATGGATTGAACAGAGCTCCGTGAGATGTTCAAAGCTTGTTTTTTATAACCTAACCCTGCTTTAAACTTCTCCACAACTTTATCCCTGACCTGTCTGGTGTGTTCCTTGGCCTTCATGATGCTGTTTGTTCATTAAGGTTCTCTAACAAACATTTGAGGGCTTCACAGAACAGCTGTATTTATACTGAGATTAAATGACACACAGGTGGACTCTATTTACTAATTAGGTGACTTCTGAAGGCAATTGGTTCCATTAGATTTTACTTAGGGTTATCAAAGTAAAGGAGGCTAAATAGAAATGCACACCACATTTTTCACATATTTATTTGTAAAAAAAAAAATTGAAAACCATTTATCATTTTCCTTCCACTTCACAATTATGTGCCACTTTGTGTTGGTCTATCACATAAAATCCCAAAAAATACATTTATGTTTTTGGTTGTAACAAATTGTGGAAAATTTCAACGGGCACAAATACTGTTTCATGGCACTGTATATATCTATCTAATTTTAACAATTGTTATTATATGTCTCTTGCTACCGCTCGCTATGAAAGGAGCGTTGCCTATGTGTCATAAATGACACATGAAACTATTAACTATTTCTTCTTTTTTTTTTTTTTTTTTTAGACTTTACTGAAATGTTACAAAGTGACATTTCATCCATCTTTATTCACCTAAGTGGGTTTACTGCATCGCAACAGGCTGTACTGAAAATAAAAATACTTAATGTCTTCATTTTTTTTTTTCGGCACACACCACAGCAGCACAATGTTGAACGAATAGAATGCAAGGCACAATGGCTCGTCTATGTGTTGGGACAGCATTGGGTCACTTTAACTGGGACCTCAGCTAGGCCCCATTCACACTTAGCAATTTGTAATCACAGGATCAAGGGCAAGCTTGTAAAAATGTGAAAATCATAGCAGAAATAACACTGAGGTAATAACTCAGAATATTTTAATCAAATAAAAAAAAAAACAAGTTCCCTTTTGTAATGTGAACGGCAGAAGCTCAGTGGTTAATTTTATATAACTGTATCTTTACTCTGTGATCGCTCTTCCTGTTGTGTAATAACAGAATGACTGTTTATATTTGTATCCTTGTTGTCCAAGCAAGTTTTTATCGTATAGTTATCTACATTTTGTCTAGAAATTAAAAATTTCCTGCCTTTATTAAATCTCAAATGCCTTTCTAGCACTACGAGTTGGTGAAAAGAGACCTTGGAGCTTCAGAATTTTCCAAGAGATTGGTACAGGATGTTTTTGAAAAAGGAAGAGAAGCCATAATAGGATTTTTGGAATGTCTCTATTCCCTACAGACCAATCACCCTAATCACAATTTACTAGCAGTTATTAGTGAAATCCAGCATGTCGAAGGTAACATATTACTCCAGATGATTTTTTATTTCATTTTTTTATTTTAAACTCATACAAAGTTTAGGAAAGTCTCCATAATTGTCAATAAAGTGCCAAAAATTAACATTTTTGGCTACATGATGTTTGGATATATGAAGAAAACCAAGTAAATATATAGAAGGACCCCTTCATTTCCTCACATATTGCTTCAAAGGTCATAAATCATTTTTCAATTCTCTAGATCACCCATTCTCAATCAGGGTTCAGTAGAACCCGAGGGTTCCTCCAGAGGCTGCCAGGGGTTCCTTGAGCCTTGAAAAAATTACCTCCCATCTGATGATGATAGCCAGCAGCATGAGCCCAATGATCTTTAAGGCTTGATTCACACCTATGCATTTTTAGTGCTTATTGCATTTTGCAGATTTGCACTACACAACGTGTTTCATAGGAAACCATGTTAAATGGACTGTAATGCAAATCTGCAAAATGCAAAAAGCACCAAAAATGCATAGGTGCGAATCAAGCCTTATGCCGCGTACACACGAGCGGACTTGCCAACGGGCTAAACTCCGACGGCATTTCTGACGGAAAGATTTAGAACATGTTCTATATCTGAGTCTGTCGGAAATGCCCACAGAAAAAGTCCGATGGGGGATACACACGGTTGGAATGTCCGACCAAAAGCTCCCATGTTTTCGGCGATTAGATATCAATTCAATTTAGAATTTTAGTTTTTGCGGGAATTTGAGTCTACCCTAAAATGTTTCCAAATGTATGCCAAAATATTTAATTCTTCTGACAATGTCTTCTTTTTTCAATGATCTTGTTTTCTGCAGCTCAGACTATGGAATCCGAAATATTACTGGATAAATATGGGTACTCATTGTCTCCAGAAATAACAGGTAAACTATTCAACAGCAAAATTAGACTGGTTATATATCTGTACATTAACCTTTATAAGGATACCCTTTGTACTTGAGTAGCTGGTTAAATATCTGTGCCTCTATAACTACGGTTATTTTGGTAACTGGGACAATGCTCTTGTGAAACAGCTAGGTTTGAGTGAACTTGAGATCATTCATTTCGCTGAACTTTCAGAAAACAATTGGGCAATTTTTCTGAGAAGAGAAAGCCACACTGCAGTACATTCAGTAAAAGATTTACAAGCAATGTACACTTGACTCTCCCTCTCTGAATTGCACACCTGAAAAAATCCCTCTCCCAATAAAAATAGTAGATTTAAAGAAAAAAACAGTAGGGAAAGTTATTAAAATTATATCTGGCTGCTTAGGCATGGGTGATGTCAACATCCTTTCTGGCGAGATCCTAGGTAATGCTAAGTATCCGTAATCTTGCGAGAAGATGCTTCATTGTCTACAACAGACTGAGTGACCACCTCATTGAGAATAACCTTCTTGATACCCTTCAGTCTGGATTTCGCCCACAGCACTCCACAGAAACTGCCCTCCTAAAACTCACTTAAACTTACTTAACGACTTACTAACAGTCAAAACCAACGGTCATTATCCCATACTCTTACTCTTGGACCTTTCTGCTGCCTTTGATACAGTTGACCACCCCCTCCTCCTCAAAAAACTCAATTTGCTTGGTCTCCATGGCTGCACTCTCCGTTGGTTCGAATCCTAGCTATCTCATCGCACCTTCAGTGTCACTTACAACTCCACTTCCTCTTCTCCAACTCCTCTTACTGTTGGGGTCACCCAAGGTTCTGTCCTTGGACCTCTACTATTCTCGATCTACATGTCCTCCCTGGGTGAGCTGATAGCCTCCCATGGCTTTCACTACCATTTATATGCTGATGACACCCAAATCTATCTCTCTGCCCCTCAGCTCACCCCATCAATCTCCTCACGCATCATTGATCTACTAACAGACATATCAGCCTGGATGTTAAACCACTTCCTCAAACTGAAACTATCTAAAACTGAGCTCTTAATATTTCCTCCCCCACGTGCCCCCTCCCCTGACTTTTCTGTTAAGATCAATGGCACATCTATCAGTCCGTCCCCACATGCCAGGGTGCTAGGGATAACCTTAGACTCTGAACTGTCCTTTCAGGCCCACATACAATCCCTGTCCAAATCATGCCGCCTTAGCCTCCGCAACATTTCCAGAATACGTTCCTTTTTAACTAATGACACCACCAAGCTTCTAATTTTCTCCCTGGTCATCTATCGCCTCAATTACTGCAACTCCCTCCTCACTGGATTACCTTTACATAGACTATCCCCCCTTCAGTCCATAATGAATGCCGCTGCAAGACTTATCCACCTTACCAACCATTCAGTGTCCTCCACCCCTCTCTGCCATTCCCTCCACTGGCTTCCACTCACCCAACGAATAAAATTCAAAGTACTAACAATAATTTACAAAGCCTTACATAACTCTGCCCCCAGCTACATCACTAACCTAGTCCCAAAATACCAACCAAGCCGCTCTCTTCGGTCATCCCAACACCTCCTGCTCTCTAGCTTCCTTGTCACCTCCTCCCATGCTCACCTCCAGGATTTCCCCAGAGCTTCTCCCATCCTTTGGAACTCCCTATCCCAATCTGTCCGACTGTCCCCTAATCTATCCATCTTTAGGCGAACCCTGAAAACCCTTCTCTTCAAAGAAGCCTATCCTGCTTCTAACTAACACTGTTTAACTTCCTCCATCCGCTCAACCCCCACAGCTATTACCTTTTGTATCAATTGACCCTTCCTTTTTAGATTGTAAACTCTAACGAGCCGAGCCCTCTGATTCCTCTTGTACCAAATTGTAATGTAACTGTAAGGTCTGCCCTCATGTTGTAAAGTGCTGCGCAAACGGTTGGCGCTATATAAAATCTGTATTATAATAATAATAATAATAATAATAATTGTAACTTGGGATATTTATTGTACTCAGAATTCATTGGTATATCAACTGAAGAATCGGGACTTCATTTCCTGCAGCATGGATGCCAGGGATAAGAATAGTATATTAACTTTTTTACCTATAGATATATATACATATTGTGACAGTGCGAGTCCACTGTGAAAGTGGAAGCAGAAAGTGACACAGGGTTCACATGTATATACAGAGTTTGGGGCTCCAGAATATGGATTTAGAGCTGAGAAAACTGATCTTTTGGTTTTCTCCAGGTTTTGGTATTCCTGAATTGGGTTCCGGAGTTTGGAGACTTTGAAGAGCTTTGAGAGGGAGGAAGTCTCCAAACCAGTGTTCAGGTCTAATGCCCCATACACACGATCAGAAATCAGAATCACGATCAGAAATTCCGTCAGAAAAAACTTGAAAGCTTGCTTTGCATAAACACGGTCAAACACAAAAGTTCTCTGAACTTTTGACCGTCAAGAACATGGTGATGTACAACACTACGAGGAGCTGAGAAAATTAAGTTCAATGCTTCTGAGCATGCGTCAAATTGTTTCTGAGCATGCGTGATTTTTTGTGCGTCGGAATTGCATACAGACGATCGCATTTTCGGATAGGAACTTTTTCCGACCGAAAAATAGAGAACCTGCTCTCAATCTGGCTGGAATTCCGCCAGCAAAAGTCCGATGGAGCATACACACGGTCGTATTTTCTGGCCAAAAGCTCTCATCGGAGTTTTGCTGGCGGCATTTCCGATCGTGTGTACGCGGCATTACTGGAGACCAACAGCCTTTATAATGACAGGCATGGGCATAGTTTAGGGCTCCCTTTAGAAGTCAAGAGTGCTCCACTCAAGAGACAACAATCTATGCTGGGGACAGGTGATTCTTTTTCCAGAGGGCTGAGAGAGTCAAGATGGCTAAGCGAGTTCTGAAAGAGCTGAGATGACTAGGCAAGTCCAGAGGACTGAGGGAATATAGAGTTCTCAATAGACCGAAAGCCCGAGTGTCAGGAGGTTTCCTATTAAGAGAGCCAGGAGCACTGAGAGAGCCAGGAGAGCTGGAAGAGCTACTGTGTGAGATGGTCTGAGAGACCAGTCAAATGGTCAAGGTTAAAAGCCCTAAGCAATGACACTGCTTAGGAGAGGAAGCCTGGTGGGTTGGTATTATTTTTTACTGTGCCTGTTTTGATGGTGAAAACCTCTGGCATGGGCAACTAATTTATGTTAGCCTTTGATTTTATTTAAAAAAAGTGGGTCGACACGTACTAAAACACAGTTTGGACCAGCATAGACTCACTAAAAATGCTTCTACCACTGATCTAACAACCCCACAATATATAGAGCCCTGAGATATTAAAGTGGTTGTAAACCTCAGTCATAAAATATATCTGAGTTTTACTTATCTCTGTCCAAAGCTCTAAGTGTCCTTTCTCTCTGGTATTTCATTAATCTGTTATCAGCATGTGTCACTTCTGAGAAGTTTTCCTGACACAAGAGATAAAATTTGTTTCGGTTGGGGGGGGGGGGGACTGGGGGGGGAGATAAGCACAGAGCCTGTCTAGTCAGAACACAGCTCTGCATGATCCTTCGTTCCTCTGCCTAAGTGGAGGGGGTATGTGTCCCTTTCCTCCAATCAGCTCTCACACAGTGTATAAAAGCTCTAACTGCAGTTATCCACCCCCTCCTCTGTACTCCTCACAGATGCATGTAGCAATAACTCTCGGCGGAGCTGCTGGTTTAAGCGGGCTTGTTACCTTCACTCTCCTTCCCTCTGTTTTACCGGCACCGGGTCTAGGGTTCTGTTGAGTTTACCTCTGGACGATACACGCACCAACACTTGAGTACGTTTTCAATGCTTTATTAAACAATTTACTAAGGAAGTAGCAGGAAAGAGGCAGAAGGGAAACTGCAGAAGAAACTCAAATATCTTCTTGTAAGATTCTTGACAAATGTCCTGGTAGAATTTGGGTATTACAATGGAATGCGCTCCCCTCGTGGGCACACTCTTTGCTCGCCTGGATAGGCCTCTCTCACTTGCCTAGCAGCCAGTACGCAGCACGAACTAAAGTCTCTGCCACAGACTTGTTTGGGATAAACCGGTACGATCCTCTGCCACAGGATGTATTGGTTTTCTGCAATGAACGTCAGTCATAATGCTTGAACCTTTAAGCCAACCCGGCAACACTATGCTGTATAATTACCTTTAGGATACGTCCTCCAACCGAGTCACCAGGCCCCTCTCCAGACCAGCACACTGCGTGATCCTTCCATGACGGGTCCTCCCCTGGGATCTTCTCGGTTGTCCAGCTTCTTCACTCTGGATGGACAGCTCAGGACCATTCCTCGGCTGCTGTAGTAGGCCCCAGACAAGCTTCTTGGCCCACCCCTGCGCGGCAGCGGCGTGGGCCTCCGGAACGGAGGACCACGAGATTGCTCTCTAATGCATACCTGTCAGCCAGGAGGGCCAGCAGGTGGCTGTAAAATGAACCCCTCAATATGGCGTCCGTTCCATAAATACCCTCGCCCAGAATGCAACTCGGAGGACCACCTCCCCCGAGTTGTCTCCGGGACAGAAGAGCATCCATACACTTCGACACGTTGCCTTTCCAACACTGCCCAGTGATAACAGCGACACCCACCGGTCAGTATGGAAACACACACAACGTCAGCCAAGCTGGAACAGAGGCAAAACTAACCTATTTAACGAACAAGTTACTAAATTTACCTAACATATGGTAGATCGCAAATCTACCAGCGCTACATGCATAAGGATTTTTATCACAAGTCTAAACTTTTGAAGGTTTGTAGACAAGAGAAGACTGCAAATAAACAAGTAAAACTTATGTAGGATGATTTGTATAATTTCTGTGTATCATCTGACGCTGTTCACTTCACTGGGTATATGTGAGGGTTTACATCCACTTTAAGTGCACCTTCATTTTTACTGAAAGGTTTGCTATACAGCTGATTTCCAGGAATTCAGCAACTTTTCAAAAAGTGCAGGAACCCTATGAGTTGAGTTCAATTAGGTGCATGTCACCTCCATGACTTATCTCTATTACCTATATGTAGGGTTGCCACCTGTCCAGGATTCACCCTGACAGTTCAGGTTTGGAATCATGCGTTCGGGTTTCAGATTGCCTGAAACCCGGACACATTATTTAGACTGGACTATGGCCTCCCAGCAGTGTTACTGGCTGCAGTTGTCTAAGCTGAGAGTGTCTGTTACACCCTTTCACACTGCCCAAAGCCAGCACTATCAACCCCCACCAAACACACACACAAACAGGAGAGGAGAGAGGGTTCGATCTGCACCTCTTCCCCCCACCCCTATCTACCCCTCTGTGTCTGCCCACACTCCAATCCCCAGCACTGTGCCTCAGAAAAGGAAAGTGGGGGTCGGAAATTTGATGTCCAGCAGCCTCAGATACATCTGGATAAGAGGTGCTGGCTGCCAAGGGGTGAGTGAGCTCACCATCTATCCCTGTCTGTGACTGAAGTCTCCCCCTTCTCTCTCCTGCGTCTGAGTAAGTACACTAAGGCAAATCAGGGTTCTCAGAGCACCCCTTACATCAGAGTTCCCCTTTACACCAGAGGCCACAGTGTTTCCCCTTACATTAGAGTCTTCTCCATACATCAGAGTTCTCAGTGTTCCCCCCTAAATTAGGGTTCCCAGTGCATCCCTTATGTCAGAGTCCCCAGAGTTCTCCCTTACATATGAGTCTGCAGAGTCCCCCCTTACAGTGAAAGGGAACTCTGCAAGTTCAGATTAAAAAGGGGAACTCTGTGGACTCTGATGTAATGGGGGACTCTTGTTATTAACTTCATATGATTAGAAATGTTATTTAATAGCAAAATATATGTATACTTTATACTATTAAAAAAAATTGCCGTGCACCGTTAAAGTGTTTGGGTTTTACTTGAAGAAAAGGTGGCAACCCTACTTATATGCGACAGGTTTTTTGCACTCCTGGAGGATACATTCCAGCTGTGAGTGAAGAGAAGCACACACAGCAGTTTTGCCCACCCCTCTCTGCTGCTGCCCATTCACAGAAGCCTTTGTACTTTTTAAATGAGTTCACAAAACACAAAGTGGATGTGAATGGGCAGAAGGAGGGGTGGGCATAGCAGTTCCAATATAAAAAAAAGGACTAAAATTCCACTCTTAGGACGAAACCGGTATGCAGCCTCCCCTGAATCACACCTCCCTGAGGAGGGTGAGATATTAAAGTATTAAAAAAGGTAGGGGTAAGTGGCGCTCCCTAAGAAGGGGTACCCTGTATGGGTGTATGTCAAAAACACCTAAATGTGTGGTGCTGAAACCATGTGAAACCTAAACCTCATATATATATGTGAAACAGAACTAGTGAAAATATATGTATCTCAATACCTAATCAAATAAACATAGCATCAACACACGTGATTGAGAATTGTGTACAAAACCACTAAAGTGACATAAATATTTTATTTAGCAGTGAGAGAACATGTGACCATCAAAATCTTCCCCTGCTGGCCGTGGCTCCGTCTTTTGCGTTTCGTCATCGGTGTTGTCAAAGGCGTCGATGACGAAGCGCGTAAGGCGGAGCCACGCACTTACGTCATACCTCTGAGGAAGTCATACCCGGAAGTGACAGGGAGCTTGGAGCGCAGCTGAGGCACACGCCGATCAGCCAGCTTTTTTCATAGCTCCTTAGTCTATGCTATCCACTACACGTTGTAGTGTGTTTTCTTGGCTGCCCCCTTTTTTGGGAGGAACGATTGTTTTATACAGTTTTTAATTAAGCCTTTTAATAAAGCCGTTTTAAACTACTACACTATGGGAGCCCTGTTTTTTCCTATGAGGTTGTAATGCAAGAAGCCGGTGTACCACCTAATGCTTGGAGCTGGGTTGTATAGAGTATACGTGTGGACGCCCGCATTGGACCTGGGAAGCCCTTCATCTTGCTGTTACATGCCTATTACCCCTGCAGGGGTACCATAAGCCGGTGAAGGGGGCCCCTTGAGGGGGATCACAGAAGTCACCGGATATTGATTAAGCACAAGAGTCACGCATTTTTTATGAACTCTTTGCCAATCTGGAGCTTCACTTCCATTTATAGTTCATATTATTTTTCATTTTTTATTTTTATTTTCTATGGTTTTTTGCTCACATATATATTTGATGTGGTGTATTCCATATAATATTGACTTTTACCTTTATTGGAGTGGACACTTATCATGTGGACTCATTATTACACGTTCTTATATTTTTCTGTTTCTATTTTTCTGTTTACCTACGTATCTACTGTGGGCCAGCAGGGGAAGATTTTGATGGTCACATTTTCTCTCACTGCTAAATAGAATATTTATGTCACTTTAGTGGTTTTGTACACAATTCTCAATCACGTGTATTGATGCTATGTTTATTTGATTAGGTATTGAGATACATATATTTTCACTAGTTCTGTTTCACATATATATAGGAGGTTTATGCCGCGTACACACGAGCGGACTTTCTATCCTACTTGGTCCGGCACACTTTCCGACGGACTTTGTCCGCCAGGTGTGCCGGACTTTAAAACGGACGGACTTGCCCACACACGCCGGGACTTTCCGGCGGGCTAAGTCCGCCCGTCTTTCCGACGGACTTTCGCCGGAGTTCCGGCGGACTTTCAGAATGAACGGACTTGCCCACACACGGACAAGTCCGTTCATTTTGAACGTGACTCAGGTGCGACGGGACTAGAAAAGGATGTCAATCTTGCCGCTTTTATCGGCGAGATTGACACCTTGCTAGCCCCGTCGCGGGGCATACCAGGCCCTTAGGTCTGGTATGGATTATAAAGGGGAACCCCGCTACGCCGAAAAAACGGCGTGGGGTCCCCCTAAAATCCATACCAGACCCCGATCCGAGCACGCAGCCTGGCCGGTCAGGAAAGGGGGTGGGGACGAGCGAGCGCCCCCCCCCCTCCTGAACCGTACCAGGCCGCATGCCCTCAACATGGGGGGTGGGTGCTTTGGGGGAGGGGGGCGCCCTGCGCCCCCCCCCCCAAAGCACCTTGTCCCCATGTTGATGAGGACAAGGGCCTCTTCCCGACAACCCTGGCCGTTGGTTGTCGGGGTCTGCGGGCGGGGGCTTATCGGAATCTGGGAGCCCCCTTTAATAAGGGGGCCCCCAGATCCCGGCCCCCCACCCTATGTAAATGAGTATGGGGTACATGGTACCCCTACCCATTTACCTAGGAAAAAAGTGTAAGTAATAAAACACACTACACAGGTTTTTAAAATATTTTATTAAACAGCTCCGGGGGGGGGATCTTCCTCCGGCTTCGGGGGTCTTCTTCTGGCTTCGGGGGTCCCTCCGCTTCATCTTCTCCCGGCGTCCGGTTGGTTCTTCTCCGCTCTCCGGCCTCTTCTCCCGGTGTCGCAGGTCTTCGGCCGGCCCCTCCGCTCTCTTCATGTAGCTCTATTGCGAGCGGAGGTCCGGACTTCTGGGCTTCTTGGCTTCTTGGCTTGGCTTGGCTTCTCTTCTCTTCCCCCAGATGTTGACACGACGCTCTCTCCGGCTGGACTGGTCTCTGAGGGCTGCGTTGTGACTTATATAGGCGGAGACCCCGCCCCCATATGATGTCACAGTCCCTGGGCATGCTGGGACTGTGACGTTTTAGGGGGCGTGGTCGACCACGCCCCCTAAAACGTCACAGTCCCAGCATGCCCAGGGACTGTGACATCATATGGGGGCGGGGTCTCCGCCTATATAAGTCACAACGCAGCCCTCAGAGACCAGTCCAGCCGGAGAGAGCGTCGTGTCAACATCTGGGGGAAGAGAAGAGAAGCCAAGCCAAGCCAAGAAGCCAAGAAGCCAAGAAGCCCAGAAGTCCGGACCTCCGCTCGCAATAGAGCTACATGAAGAGAGCGGAGGGGCCGGCCGAAGACCTGCGACACCGGGAGAAGAGGCCGGAGAGCGGAGAAGAACCAACCGGACGCCGGGAGAAGATGAAGCGGAGGGACCCCCGAAGCCGGAAGAAGACCCCCGAAGCCGGAGGAAGATCCCCCCCCCGGAGCTGTTTAATAAAATATTTTAAAAACCTGTGTAGTGTGTTTTATTACTTACACTTTTTTCCTAGGTAAATGGGTAGGGGTACCATGTACCCCATACTCATTTACATAGGGTGGGGGGCCGGGATCTGGGGGCCCCCTTATTAAAGGGGGCTCCCAGATTCCGATAAGCCCCCGCCCGCAGACCCCGACAACCAACGGCCAGGGTTGTCGGGAAGAGGCCCTTGTCCTCATCAACATGGGGACAAGGTGCTTTGGGGGGGGGGCGCAGGGCGCCCCCCTCCCCCAAAGCACCCACCCCCCATGTTGAGGGCATGCGGCCTGGTACGGTTCAGGAGGGGGGGGGGGCGCTCGCTCGTCCCCACCCCCTTTCCTGACCGGCCAGGCTGCGTGCTCGGATCGGGGTCTGGTATGGATTTTAGGGGGACCCCACGCCGTTTTTTCGGCGTAGCGGGGTTCCCCTTTATAATCCATACCAGACCTAAGGGCCTGGTATGCCCCGCGCTCGCCGCAATAGGAAGATTTGTTTTTCCTATTGCAGCGAGCGCGAGATGCAATACCATCCCCTCGTGTCGTATTTGGTCTGTCGGACCAGCCTACACACGAGCGGGCTTTCCGTCGGACCAGCACACACACGAGCGGACTTTCCGCCCGAAACTGAGTCCGACGGAAAGATTTCAAACATGTTTAAAATCTAGGTCCGGCGGGCTTTTGGGAAGAAGTCCGCCGGAAAAGTCCGCCGCCGCCCACACACGGGCGGATTGTCCGGCACACTCTGGTCCGCCGGACCAAGTATGCCGGAAAGTCCGACCGTGTGTACGCGGCATTAGGTTTCACATGGTTTCAGCACCACACATTTAGGTGTTTTTGACATACACCCATACTGGGTACCCCTTCTTAGGGAGCGCCACTTACCCCTACCTTTTTTAATACTTTAATAGCAGTTCCAATGACTGCTCTTGAAGGAGCTGAAGTCACAGCGAGCAACTCATGATATGCCTGCAGGTTTACAAAGTAGCTAAATTCCTGGAGTTTGGGTTTAAGTCTAGATCTAAATAAAAATATGTTTTGGTGATAAATCGGTGTGAACAGTTTAAAATCAGAACATGTTGTTTTTTATCTGTTATGATTTATTGAAAAGTGATATACATTCCTATGTTTCATTGCAAGAAATCCAAGGAAAGCACAAGCAATATCTGCTGGATACAACTCTGACTTTAATGGAATGCAAGCCACCGGGAACCACCCTGGAGAGTCAAAGTTTTCTCATTTCAGAACGTTATGTGAATCTGGTTGTTGTGTCCACAGAGAAATTTAGACGTCGTACTCAGCATGAGCTGATAGAGATTGGGGAAAAACATGAGAGCTACTTATGTAAGACTCAAAGAGGATTGGAGCGAGTTTCTCCCAAAAGGCTCTTCCGCTGGTGCCATCACATAAAGCGTGTGCCAAATGTCATAATGATAAGTGGTGTACCAGGAGTAGGGAAGACCACCCTAATGCAGAAGTTTGTCTATGATTGGGTGAACGGAAAGCTCTATCAGAGATTTTCTTTTGTTTTCTTCTTCAAATTCCGGGAGCTCAACCCACTGGAAGAAGTCAGCTTGGAGGAGATGATCCTTCACCAGTATCCATATCTAAGTCCTCATCTTGGAAACATCTTAACAAATCCAGAACAGCTTTTATTTATCTTTGATGGTTTAGATGAATGTCGCCACCAAATGGATTTTGCATCAAGTCCTCCGTACACCAACACAAAACAGAAACAGGACCTTGGTGTGATCTTGGTTAACTTGTTGAGGCAATCTCTTCTCAAGGGTTGTTCTGTGCTAATGACCAGTAGACCAGCCAAACTGGCCTCCATTGGTGCTGACATTTTTCAATTTGTTTGTGAGGTCATGGGATTTTTTCACGAAGAAAGAAAGATCTACTTTGTCCAGTTTTTCGGAAACAGAGATCTGTCTGAAAAGGCTTTTAATCATGTGAGGGACAATGAAGCACTGTACACTTTCTGTTACATCCCTTCATATTGCTGGATCATCTGTACAGTGTTATCGATGTGCTTCAAAGTCCAGCCAGAACAGAACCCAGCAGTATTCTTGCCCAACACTGTGACACAGCTCTTTGTAGCATTTATCTGCAATATTCTGTCCAATCACACCCAGGAGAGTGACTATGCCAGGGACCCACTGATGCCTCTCGGATGGTTGGCAGAATATGGGGTAATGAACCAGATCATTGTGTTTGATCAACGACATTTGGGATCATTCAACGTGAAGACTTCTTCACACCTCTTCACAAGTTTTATGGTGGAATCCACTCAGTCATCCTATGTTAATTTTTCATTTTTACATCTTACTGTTCAGGAGTTCATGGCTGCTTTAGTCCATTACATTGACTATGACCCTAAAAAATTACAGCTATCCCTTGATAATGCCAAATTGTTTGAAGATGGGCGTGCAGAAATATTTCTTCGTTTTCTCTTTGGTCTATCTGATGGTTCAACCAGAGCTCTTCTCAACACCTTCTTGAAATGCTCCACTGAAGCTTCCAAAAATGCCATCACATGGCTCTATCAGCAATCTCCACTAGTCAAGAAGCTGGCAAAGGATGCTTGTGAGAGGAGGGAGACTTTAAATATTTTCAACTACCTCTTTGAATCTCGAAACAAAGCACTAGTGTTAGAGATTCTTGGTCAAAACATGACATTTGATTTTTCAAGGTTCAACCTGACCCCCCTTGACTGCACAGTGTTGGCTTTCATTTTGATATCATGCAAAGAGACTGAACGCCTTGATCTAGAGAAATGTTATCTTGAAATGGAATGCTGGGAGAGACTTTCACCGGGTCTTCATGCTGTCCAGACACTTCGGTGGGTAAATTTTAGTCTACTTCATCTTTGTAAGGGAAACACATAATATTCACTTTATTACTGTAGTCCATGAATCACCATTTTTGACATAAAATTATGTAGGAATTTAACAAGGTAGCAACATATTACAACAGGATTATGATAAGGGGTGTCAGGTCACCTGAGACCAGGTGACAGATGCACTCCGTAGGAGTCGGAAGTGCACCGTTAAGATGGTGGATCCTAGGACTGACTGCTGCCAATAGTACCCAGGGAGGTTCAGGAAGCAGGTCTACTGGATCACTAACACAGATCCCAGTGGGAGCTAGAGCATAGATTCCCCAGGGCGCGGAGGCTAAGAGCCAGCAGGTGTTCACCAGAGCCTCTAGTGGTGAGGATGGACTGCGCTGCAATCTGGCTCCAGGTTGCGGCCCCTAGGGTCTCACAGCTCACGCTCACGGTAGACTACAGGAGAAGGAAGCAGCAGGCTGGAACAACAAGGATAGTAAAGGAATAAGGCAGAGGTCAGGGCGACTAGCAGACAGGAACAACAGAGTACATGCCAAAGGTTCAGGGTCACAGACAAATAGGGATAGTCGGGGACTTGCCAAAAGGTCAGGGTCACGAACAGACAGGGATATTCGGGAACAAGCCAAGGTCGGTAACAGAGACAAAAAGCACACGGCAAGCAGGAAACAGGAAGCCAAACACACAATGAATACACAATGGTTGATCAGTACCGCTGGCTTGCATTGCACAGGTTATTATAGGGTTCCCTGATAGGGCCTGGGGTGGAGCCATGCTTAGAGAAGAGGTTATAAAAACAGCCAGGTGAGAGTGGCTGGCCTCTTAGTCTGAACACACGAGATGAGGTAAGCTGACAGAGAAAGATTACTGCATAACCATGACAAGGGGCAGATAAAGAGACCCCACAACCAACTTATGAAATTGCAGATAGGAGCATTGAAAGATCAAGTATTTTAAATGCATACTTCCAGCATTTTCCTTTATAAAGGCAATTTGTATTCACTTACAATGTGCCTTTAAAAATTTCACTACTTCAGGAAGAGACAATTATTTAACACAGCCTACACCCTCATTACATATCATTGCCCTCGCCTCCTTTGGGAGTACTCTTCTGGGAGTATCTTATTATTGTTGACACTGGCCTAGCTCCTCCGCCTTCCTGTCAGGGGAGGAGTGAAGGGGAATATTATATAGTGTCACATGGGTGACAGCTCTGAGTCTGCTGGGACTGCTGATATCACATCTAAGATGGCGTCCCCCAGCAACAGGCTCAGGGCTGTTGGTTAAAGCCAAGTTAGGCCTTTAGACATAAATTAAATGCCTAAAATATGTTAAATTCACAAATAATTTATGGGAAGATTGTTGTTAAAATGAATGGTTTGGCAATGGGGTCTCTTTAACTGACAAAGCACATTTATTTTCGATAGGTGTGAGGTTGTGTTACTAAGATTTAAGAATTGTGCCCTATACATGAATTAGAACGGCCTTTCTTGACCTTTTTTTGCAGTCACCGCACACTTTAAAAGTATGCAAAATTTTAAGGCACCCTTGTCTAAAATATAAAAAAAATAAATGTTACTTATCACTGGGAAACCTGAGCCTGGGATGATGCACATAACAACCTTGATGAAATTGCCTTCATATCATAAGCCCTCCTTCACAAGAGTGGTCTTCCCATCCCATCAACACATCAGAGGTCGCTCCTCCATTTCAGTTTCCCTTCACTTCAGAGGCCCTCCATCACATCAGAGGTCCCTCCCATTACATCAGAACCCCCTTCACATCACAGTGCCCCCATCACATTAGGGCCCCCATCACTTCAGAGGTTTCCCCATCACACCAGAGTTCCTCCCATTACATAAGAGGTCTCCCCATCACATCAGCAAATCAGAAGTCGCCCCTCCATATCAGAGTTTCCCTTCATATCAGAGGCCCCCCATCACATCAGAGGTCCCTCCCATTACATCAGAACCCCCTTTACATCACAGTGCCCCCATCACATTAGAGCCCCCTATCACTTCAGAGGTTCCCCCATCACATAAGAGGTCTCCCCATCACATCAGCAAATCTGAGGTCGCCCCTCCATATCAGAGTTTCCCTTCATGTCAGAGGCCCCCCATTACATCAGAGGTCCCTCCCATTACATGAAAACCCTCTTCACATCACAGTTCCCCCATTACATTAGAGCCCTCATCACTTCAGAGGTTCCCCCATCACACCAGAGGTCCTCCTTCATGTCAGAGGCCCCTATCACATCAGAGTTCCTCCTTCATGTCAGAAGCCCCTATCACATCAGAGTTCCTCCTTCATCTCAGAAGCCCCTATCACATCAGAGTTCCTCCTTCATGTCAGAAGCCCCTATCACACCAGAGTTCCTCCTTCATGTCAGAGGCCCCTATCACATCAGAGTTTCTCCTTCATGTTAGAGGCCCCTATCACATCAGAGTTCCTCCTTCATGTCAGAGGCCCCTATCACCTCAGAGTTCCTCCTTCATGTCAGAGGCCCCTATCACATCAGAGTTCCTCCTTCATGTCAGAGGCCCCTATCACATCAGAGTTCCTCCTTCATGTCAGAGGCCCCTATCACATCAGAGTTCCTCCTTCATGTAAGAGTCCTTTCATTAAATCAGAGCCCGCCCCCCATCACAGAGCCCCGATCATGCACTCTCCCATCGCAGGCCCTCCCACAGTTCTGATCCAGGGCAAACTGGGTCCCATGCTTGCTGCACCCCAGGGGAACCCAAAGAGCACCCCAGGGTGCTGTGGCAGCCTGGATGACAAACGCTAGATGAGAATACAGTTGGAAAAATATAGCTGAACCAGACTTATTTATTAAACAGTTGCACTCGGCATCAGGTAGCAACTGTAAAGGCCAATATACAGTATTATTTGGATACTGAAAGGGTAGATAAAAAATATGCTGTAAATACTGAATATGGGGCACAGTTTTGGGCACCTCAATGGACAGATAAAGATCTGGAAAGAGTTCATAACCATGATGTATAAAATGAATGGGAGGTCTTCCCTAAAATAAAAATTAAGAAGCGCAGAAAGAAAGGGTTTGTTTCTTTTTTTTTTTTGGAAAAAGTTAACTTACGTGAATTAGTAACCATAATCATATCCAACTTTTGTATAAAAATTTAGCAAATACACATTTCCTGTCCTGACTAAAAATAGAGATGGAGTGGATTACTAAGGGATAACTTGCATATTTAGAGACAACTTATCTGACATCAGGATTTTGATAATGAATCACCAATTTTACGTAATAAAACTGCTCACCACAAAAATCTTTTTGGCGAAAAACAGGTTGCATATATCGAATTATTGAACGTCCTATGAATCACACTAGCAAATGTTATATTTTTTTTTAATTCACCCTACAGACTAATGTCAAATGAAATGAAGGATGAAGATATCCCTTCCATAGCTTCTGCATTAGATCAACCTGACTGCAAGATTCAAGATCTGAGGTAAGCTTTTGCTACAGCCTGAAATACTTCGAAGTTTAACTTCAACTAAAGTAATTTATTTCTCCTTTTGGCTTCAGGTGAAAAAATCCCAATACGCGTATATTGATTGGTTTGCACAAAAGTTATTTTGTCTACAAACTATGAGATAGATTTATGGAATTTTTATTATTTTTTTTCTACTTGTAAAAAAGTCAGCAACTTATAGCGGGACTGCGATATTGCGGCAGACATTCGGACACCTCTTACAGAACGGCCGTCTGCCTGTCTCTCGAACTATCGGCAGGTCCCGGCAGATGACGCATCCAATCACAGCGGGAGTAGGTTGCCAGCAGCGTGCACACATGCCCCAGACCGGAAAGTGCACAGAGCGGCCGCCCTACCGCAGTATATGTGCGTGGGGCTGTCCGCAAGCAGTTAACATGGAATACTCCAGGCCTTCTGTGAACTAAGGGCCATAGCCCCATAAAGATTGTTAAGGCAATGTAATTGCATGTTACACTTCCAATCTTGAAGTTATAATGTAAGGCTGCAACAGCAAACAAATTGGACACTGTATTAGTGTCACTACAAAATGACACTAATACAGTGATCAGTGCTAGAAATAGTAATGACACTGGCAGGGAAGGGGTTAACATTAGGGGCGATCAAAAGGGTTAACTGTGTGCCTAGCTGGTGGTTTAGTACTGCGGGGGAGGTGCTTTTACCAGTTGAAGACATAGATCTGTGTTCCTGCTTTACAGAAACACAGGATCCATGCCTTGCCTTCTGTACTGACAGAACAGCAATCTGCCTTGTTTACATAGACAGATTGCCATTTTGCCTGTGTACAGAATGATCAGCGGGTGCTGGCAGACATCGGGTCTGTGGGACTCGCTTATTCAGCTCCTGCTTTGTAGAATTATAGCGGAAGCGAGCTGCCAGTGGTGCACACTCATGCCTGATACCCGTAAGTGCAGGATCACGTAAATAGATGTGATCCTGCACAGCGCGGCGGTTGGGAAGTGGATAAAATAAAAATCCATGACTAATGCCGCATACAGACGATCGGACATTCCGACAACAAAACCGTGGATTTTTTTCCGAAGGATGTTGGCTCAAACTTGTCTTGCATACACACAGTCACACAAATGTTGTGGGAAATTCCGAACGTCAAGAACGCGTTGACGTACAACACATACGATGATCTGAGAAAAATGAAGTTCAATAGCCAATGTGGCTCTTCTGCTTGATTCCGAGCATGCGTGGAATTTTATGCGTCGGAATTGTGTACACACGATCGGAATTTCCGACAACAAGTTTTGTTGTCGGAAAATTTGAGAACCAGCACTCAAACAATTGTTGTCGGAAATTCCGACAGCAAATGTCTGATGGAGCATACACACGGTCGGAATTTCCGACAACAAGCTCACATTGAACATTTGTTGTCAGAAATTCTGACCGTGTGTATGCGGCATAAGTCTAGATAGTGTGGTTCTTGGCCAATAATAAGACAATGGTGACTGTCTCATGATATCAGAAACATCGACTTAACGACATGTTTTTTTCTATTCCCTACAGTTTGAGCATAAATTTGCTGACACACACTGCCTGTAAACACTTGGCATGTAAAATGACAAATAACCAGTCCTTGAAGACACTCAACTTGTCGTACAACAATCTGAATGGCCCTCACTTCCAGGACTTGATGGTGGCTTTGTCCAGGCCTACATGCAAAATACAAACACTTCTGTGAGTATTTGGGGCATCCTGGTTTAGAAAGCTACAGTACAGAAATGTTTTAGTCTGGAGATCCATAGCTTAAAAGGTGAACCTGTTACCAAGGTATGCCCTCACTAATCTCTGTAGCTGTAGGTACAGTGAAGCAATTCATCCTCAAAGGTCATGGCAGAAGCAATAAAGTCATTCTTTCTGCAGCTCAGCCTACCCCACCTGCTCTGAGTTTTACAATACAGGTTAGAGCAGTGGTTCTCAACCCTTCTGGTTCTCAACCCCTCCCCTCAAGTACCCCCAACAGGCCATGTTTGCAAGTTTTCCTATACCTTGCACAGGTGCTCTAAATCAGAGTCAGTGGCTTGGTATTTTAAACAGCTATTTTATCTAAGAGAAATTCCCAAAACATGGCCCGTTGGGGGTACTTGAGGATAGGGTTGAGAACCACTGGGTTAGAAGACTGAAAGGCTGTTAAGTCACAGCTTCGAAGGGGGGAACAGAGAAACCTGAGCTTCTAAGTCACTGCTGTGAGGAAGAGCTAGGTGAGCTGAGCAGCTGAGTCACTGCTGGAAGTAGAAGGGTGAGCTGAGCTGCTCAGTCAATGTTGGGAGGGAAAAGCAGGGATGAAACAGGTTTGCAAATATTTCTTCTCCATTTCTGTCGTTAAGGCTTTCTTCCATATGCCAAGGAGCTTTCAGTACCCTTGATATTTAGTCTATTTGGTTTTTTGGCTGTGCATTTGCGCTCCTTGTGGTAAGTCTCCAGGAGCAATTGAAAACAATTAGAAAGCATTAGACATGTGCCGAATGCATTTTCGTCCGAATTTCAGGTATTTTCGTTATCGTTTTAAAGCGGGATTCCGGCCACTAAAATTTTTTTTTAAAAGTCAGCAGCCACAAACACTGTAGCTGCTGACTTTAAATAAGTACACTTACCTGTCCTGGGTGCCAGCGATGCCGGCCACCCCGTCCCTCGGCTCTCAGGTCCCGGCACCGCCGTCCTAACTAAGGGAAACAGGCAGTGGAGCCTTGCGGCTTCACTGCCAGTTTCCTACTGCGCACGTGCAAGCGGCGAGGCGCTCTGTGAATGGCCCCGTGGTTTTCTGGGAACACACACAGTTCCCAGAAGGCAACGGGGCTGGTCACTGAGGAGCAGGACACGCCGCGGAATAGGAAGAGGCAGATTAGGAAGACTGCCTAGCAACAAGGGTTTAGGTAAGTTTAAAACATTTTTTTTTTTCAAACTTTTTTTAAATTTTTTTATGATTTTTCAGGCTATCTTTTATTTTAGGGTGGCCCTCCACTTTAACAAACGATAACGAAAGTGCAGAATACGAAAACCGAAAGATCCGACATAAACAAATGCTTTATTTTCATTTTTGTTGCGACAACATTTCAATATAGATAGGACATTCGACATGACACTGACAATAACAATCGGTGTCTATCGAACCTGTGGTCACATGTGCCTAACCTTAACTCTATTAGTCCAAGATTATTCTACATAGAGAGAAAAGATTTGACATAGAGAGAACAGATTCGACATAGAGAGAAAAGATCACTGCTGGAATTGGGTGGGGAAAGTATAATAAAAATAATGATGATGATGAATGTTATTGGCCGATTGTAACCAAAGAGGAGGGGCAGTAAAATAGCTAGAACTAAGTACACACGTACAGCCAACTTACTTTCACTTACGATTTGCTAGCAGAGAGAGACACACACACTGAATCATTTCATCAGACAGTCAATCTTAGCTGGTCCGTTTGTCAGAGAACCTGAATTATTTAGCAATTAAGCATAAGCACAGCAGCAGAACAATAGTGAAGCAAGTTACAGTTCAACTTAACTTTTTCATAATAATCTGCTGCTTTTGTGTTTGTGTTGTGAACTTGATAGTGATACTAGTGTTGCTAGTGTTGTGATAGCCTCAGAGGCTGCCCGTGTTGTGGGGGGGGGGTGATTTATTATTATAGATTCTATATTATAATGCCATATCAATATCTGACACAACGTCGGATGCCGCGCCCGCCATTGCACTTGGAGATTGAGAAACGAATGTGAAAGTTGGCTGACTGTTGGGGTAGAGTAGACCATTCAACATGAACAACGAAGATTCGACAAAGCAACGAAAAACATACAAACATCGAATCTTTGGCTTATGGTGTCTGTCGAAAGTTCTAAGAAGATTCGACGGAGCAGCTAAATTGTACGACGCTGCAATCGTACATTTCCGGGCCAAATGCATCCACCCATAGGCTATAGAAAAATTCTAATGTTGGTTGACTAGTAAAATAATTAATAAATACAATTATTACTAGTCATACAACATTAGAATTCTACTGCAGCTAGCTCGTAGGCAAAAAATTTGACTGGAAATGTACACGTACAGTTTAGCTGCTCCCTCAAATTTTCTTTGAACATTCGACAGACACCATAAGCCTTCAGTGACAGATTCGACCTTAATTCATTTGGATTTTCGGACGAATGCAATTTTTAACGAAAAACGAAATAGATAAAAACGAATTTCGGGAGTAACTAAATAAATTTATTTTTCGGACGAAAACGAAATTCCAAAACTAAATATTTCAGTGTGCACATGTCTAGAAAGCATAGCCCGAACAGGTAGCAGTATGCAACACCAAAGTCAACAAACATGGAAATATGTGCTGAACTTTAAGGCCAATGGTTGGGAGCCATTGGGTAGTGTTGGGTGGTGTGTCATGGAGTAAGGGCCCAACCAGTTTATATATTCATTTGTTTACCCTCAACTGTCTTTCAAGTATAAGGGTGATCAATACTGTTGCACAAAGTTGCAGGTATAATAAAAATGGTATTTCGGCAAGCTTTTGGATGGGCGTGATTCTAACAGCTTACTTCCAATTGGCTGGCAAAGGTCACATGGAATGATACTTTAGTCAGTGAACATGTGTCTTCTTGCTTTGTGTTTCTCTCTTATAATTCTCCCATTGATTTTGCAACACTTCAAGAAAGAATTTTTGCAAACTTGGCAATTCCTTTTCTGTATCTAATGCCGCGTACACACGACCAGACTTTTCGACAGACTGAACTCCGAAGGACTTTGACGGAGTTCCGTCGAAACGGACTTGTCTACACACGATCACACCAAAGTCCGACCGATTCGAACGTGATGACGTACGACCGGACTAGAATAAGGAAGTTCATAGCCAGTAGCCAATAGCTGCCCTTGCATCATTTTTCGCCCGTTGGACTAGCATACAGACGAACGGAATTTTGGACAGGACTCGGGTCTGTCAGAAAGATTTGAAACATGTTCTATTTCTAAAGTCCGTCAGAATTTTCGACAGCAAAGGTCCGATGAAGCCCACAAACGATCGAATTGTCAGACAGATTCATTCCGTTGGACCTTTGCTGTCGAAAAGTCCGGTCGTGTGTACGCGGCATAAGGCTAGATGTTCTGATCTTTTAGAAACAAATACACTACCTTTCAGACTGCACTTTTTTGTTGTCAATAATTGTAGGATGTAAAATGTAGCACTTCTTTGCAGGCTCTATCACACTCATCTAACACACGAAGATGCCAAGTTCTTGGAGCTACTGAGCAGCAATCCAAGCCTCACCTTCCTAAGCATAAGCTACAACAACATATCTGATGCTGGTTCAAAACACATCATCACCTTTATAGAGAATTCCTCCAGTCTAACAAATGTCAGGTATGTAGAAAAGAGACATTGGATGAAATATATAGGGTATTAGTGAGGCCAGCTCATCGAGAAATATGAGCAAACGTCAAGTTAATCTATTAAGGCTACCAATAACCTTGAGCAGTATGCAATGAGAGTTTTGCCCACCCTTGTGGTAAACACGGACAAGCTTCTTTAAGAGAAGAGAATGAGCTTAACCTAGTCTCAGGCAGCTTTCTGATACAGCATCCAAAAGATGAGGCTCTCATTTTGGGGAGAAGGGTATGAGATGCTGCTCAACCAACCCGATCTATGTTAGGTGTAAATGACGGTCTCAGCCTGCGCTGCTCCACGGACCATGTCCTCTGACGCATTTCACCTCGCCCACCAGGGCTTAGTCATAGACCTCTGTAACTAAGCCTTGGTGGGTGGGGTGAAACTCGTCAGAGGAGCAGCGCAGGCTGAAGCTGTCATTTACACCTAACATAGATCGGGTGGGTTGAGCGGCGTTTCATACCTTTCTTACTGACACCTCTGGATGTGTGAAACCGGATGCCAGCGCATCCGGTAAAAGGGTACTGTATATCACATTATGAAAACATGTTCTTCTAGTTCCTGGTCCAAGAAAATAGAGACAGTGGGGCCCCACTAACCTTTCTTTATAGCCAACATGCCCCTTAGGCTGCATTCACACCTCTGCGTTTTTTAATCGCGAGCAGACTTGCTGCGATTCTGCCCATTATTTAAAAACACCCAGGTCTGAATGACAAATCGCAGAACACACATTTGAGATGCCATTCATTGCGACAAACCACCGTGAAGCTCAAAATAATCTCCTGAAATTTTTTCGGGCAGCGAGCCTCACGCGAATCGGTTTGCCACAATTGCAGCGCGATTTATCGCACAAAAATGGCAAAAATTGTGGCAGAGCTGCACCGCGATTTTAGGTGCCATTCAAATGAACGGCATTTCAAATGTGCGTTCTGTGATTTGTCATTCACACCTGGACCTTTTAAAATTGCAGGCGATTCAAAACGCCAGGTTTGAATGCAGCCTTAAAATGGTTCTAAAGGCAGGAGGTTTTTTTACCTTAATGCACTCTATGCATTAAGATGAAAAACCCTCTGTGTCCAGCAGCCCCCCCAGCCCCCCTAATACTTACCTGAGCCCCATTGCCCATGTGCACAAGAGCCTCGGCTCTCCAGGGTCTCTCCCTCCTCATTGGCTGAGACAGCAGCGGGTGCCATTGGCTCCTGCTGCTGTAAATCACAGCCAGTGAGCCAATGAGAAGAGAGAAGGGCGGGGCCTGCTTGGGTGTCCCCATAGCAGGAGGGAGGGGCCAGGAGTGTCGCAGGGGACCTAAATAGAGAAGAGGAGGATCGGGGCTCCTCTGTGCAAAACCACTGCAGAGAGCAGGTAAGTATAACAGGTTTGTTATTTAAAATTAAAAAAGCGAACCTTTAATATCACTTTAACCTCTCCATGTCCAACAAAACTCACAGACATGGCCAGGCACTTGAAACCACATTGAAGGCAACCTGTACATATAGAAATAAAAAATTTGAAACTGGAGTGTGCAAAATCTGGTGCAGCTCTGCATAGAAACCAATCAGCTTACAGGTTTTTTTGTCAAACTTTAATTGAACAAGCTGAAGTTAGAAGCTGATTGGCTCCCATGCACAGCTGCACCAGATTTGCACTCTCCAGTTTTAGTAAATCAACCCCGCAGAGTCTACTGTTGCTGGCATCCTTCTAAAAAGGCTAGTTCCCAAGCTGTTGCTGGCTTTAAAAAAGCCAGTGATCCAGTGGCAGCTGGTGTTTTTTTTTTGGGGGGGCAGCAAACAACCCCCCCGGGCGGCTGGCGGCAGCGGCACTACCCCCTCACCCGCTGTCTGCTGATCGTTCCTGCACACTTATCCCATCTAGGTGGCGGGTAGGGGGGGTTGCGGGCAGCGGCTTCGGTGTCCTCTCCTCCAGCACAGCAGCTTCCGCAAGCCGCCGTGCGTCTCCTCACTCCTCCTCTTAAGCGCGGGGCATATAGGATCACCTGGCGTTTTGGCCAATCGGGAAACTCACGACCTGCTTCCTGATTGGTGGGGAGGAGATTTAATATGAAAATATCATCACACAACAGCTCTGCACCCCGACCCCACCCTTCTTTGAAGCCTATTAGAGCCTCTGGCTCTAATCACGTGCTTCAAAAAACACCCAACCGCATTGGAATGTAGATAAGGGGGCTGGACACATGGATAGGGGGGCGGCGCCCATGCGCCCCTAATGGACAAGCCGCCACTGCAGTGACCTATATTCTTCTGAACATACTAATTCTTTGGTTGCCTTTTTTACATAGTTACATGGTTAGTAAGGTTGAATAAAGACACCAGTCCATAGAGTTCAACCTGAGTGAGTGTGGTTGCGTGTCTACAATTGTCCCTATCCCTGTACATTGTGTCTCATTAAGATGCTCATCTATTATATTATTATTTATTTAAGGTACCCATATAGCACCGTCAATTTAAGCAGCGCTCCACACATACATCGCACACTCACATCAGTCCCTACCCTCAAGGAGCCCACAATCCAAGGTCCCCAACTCACATTCATATACTAGGGCCAATTTTGGACAGAAACCAATTAACCTACCAGCCTTTGGCTTTATTATGTTTTCAGTCACTGACCTAAAACAATTATGCAGATTAGTAAGTCAGAGTAAAGTCAGAACTCTTCATGTATACTTCTTCTGGGTATTGACTCCAAAATAACTGAAGCCATTGCCAGACAGTATTTTTAGTGGAACATTTTCAGTGGTGGCTTCCATACTTCTGTTAGGATACATGTACTTTGATCTTGTGGATGAGTAACAGCTGGTCTCTGCAAAAGTCATAGACAAGACATCGCCACCCAGCTTACCTAAACAAATCAGATCAGAATCCTGTCATTTATTTCCTATGGACAGATTTAGAAAAGGCTTTTAATTTCTTATAAGTGCTGTCCAGGTGTCTCAGACAATTTGTATTTCCATGAAGATTTTTCTGTCTTTATGTTGCAGACTTTCTGTAAATGGCTTTTCCCAAGAAGTGAAGAAAAGCTTTCAAGGCCTAAAGAACAAAGCAGATCTGAATGTTAAAGTAAGTGTGTAAAAAGGACACACTTAAAGCGCACATGGACCTCAAAGGACAGTGGTTTTGAAGAAAAACGTATTAATGATGAGTCCTGTATTGGTAGTCTGACAAATATTTTCAAGGTTTTTCTCACCATGGTGCCAGCATATGTTTCTCTTTACTATACCGGTACCAGTAAATAACCATTGGTGATATCACATAGTTTGGGAGAAACTCTCTGTTGCCAATCATGGGTGGGACAAAAGCCAGAGTGGTGCAAGCCCCAAAGAGATGGTCAGGACAACCTGCTAAACACAAACTGTGGCGCTGTTTAAGCCAATGGGTGATCGCTTCTCCGGACCCACTGATAATTGAGGTACTGGTGTGTTCAAATGATGCTCCAGAAGGCTAATTGTAGTGGTTAAAAAGGAACCCCACTCTCCCGATCAGCCTTGTGAGCAAGAGTGAAAAGTGGCCTCAGCCTGCGTGTCTCTGCCAAATCCACACCCGATGCATTTCGCCCTGCCCACTAGGGTTGCCACCTCATCCCTTTAAACCTGAACACATATGAATTACAGACTAATTTAATGCAGATAAGGCACCAAGTGACTTCAATTACCACCTTAGCTGCTTGCCGTCTGCCCACCGTCAAATGACGGAGGGACAGTGCGGCTCTTGTTCTGGTATGACATCATATGACGTTGCTCCAGAACGGCCATGCTGCGTGCCCGATCGCTGCCGTGCTGCATTGCCAAGACATGCCCTGATCTCTGAAAAAGAGCCGATCACGCACCACTTTAACCGAGTGATCAGCTGTGTCCAATCACAGCCGGTCACATGTAAACATGGAAGTGCCGGTGATCGGCTCTCATCGACTCACACTGGCAGAGTGTGTGGTGAGGAGAGACGATTAGCGGCATTTCAAAGGGAACACCCGGACATGTAATCAGGGCACTGATCATCGGTGCCCTGATTACTGTAAAGCACAATCAGTGCCCATCAGTGCCACCAATCAGTACCCATCAGTGCCCATTAGTGATGCCAGTCACTGCTGCCTTTCAGTGTTCCTCAGTGCCTGTTCATCAGTGGTGCCCACCAGTGCCGTCTATCTGTGCCCATCAGTGCAGCCTATCCGTGCCACCAGGGCCGGACTGGCCTACCGGGATAGCGGGAAATATCCCGGTAGGCTGCCTGCTCCGAGGCCACTGTCAGCTAGGAGCTTTGTAACTTTTTTTTTTTTATAAAGAACAGCTGAGAGAGAAGCGGCTGTGCTGTGATCAGGAGGCGGGGCTGGCTGAGGAAATGTGTAGCAGCGAGGGCCGGAGGAGCAAGTGACCATCGTGCAGCAGGCAGTGTAACCCCCTCCCTCTCCAGCCCACCACATTTAAAAGTGCCGAGGTGCTGCATCAGGGATGAATGGGGCCGTCAGGAGGGAGATACACACAGTACCTGAAGCTGAGAGGAGATAGAGAGAAGGTATGACCACAGCCACAGCAATCCTGCAGCACACAAGAGCTCTGGCTGAATGGAAACAAGATCGTCTGGAACAATGTCAGATGTAATGCTGGCTGGCCGGTGTCATCCACAAATCTCTGCCTTCGGGCAGTGTGCAGGTTACTATCAGGCGCCTCCCCTCCCTCTTGTCTGGCTCCATACTCTTTTGTTTTAGCTTCCTAACCTGCACACTGATAAGATCTCTGGGAGATGCTGCAGCCACCTGCATTCTGTGTCCAGTGACAGGTCACACATGGTTAGCTGTTAACCATTTCAGCTCAGCTATTTAGCCAGAGCTCTGTGTATTCTGCACAGTTTGATGTTTTTTTGGATGATTTACTGCTGATTCAGGCTGGAAGCTTCACAGACTCATTAACTGTTTAAAGTTCTCCACTAATCCTGACCACTTCACTGTAAGACAATTAGAATTTTGGAAATTGGATGTGTTTCTGTCTTCTGGCACTTAGTTGTACTTTAAAAGGAGGATTACTAACTTGATCTTGAAGAGCTGGTTTAAGTAGAGTGGCGCAGCCCTACTATATGCTTTTACACTGAGTTCAGCCATACATGCATTCCCTGCCCATCTCCTGTACTATGTCTGCAGTCTCTGACTATCCCCTGTATCATGTCTGCAGTAAGGATGAGCTCCGGTGTGTTCGCACAGCCCATGTGCAGAGCCCGCCAGGAAGTCGGCGCTGTGCTAATCACAGTGCGCAGCTGCAGAGATGGGGAAATGTCTCACTGCCTGTGATTAGCACAGCACAGTGCCAACTTCCTGGCTGGCTCTGCCCGTGGGCTGTGCAAACACGCCGGAGCTCATCCTTATTCTGCAGTCTCTGACCATCTCCTCTAATGTGTCTGGAATCTCAGACTATCTCCTGTATCATGTCTGCAGTCTCTGACCATCTCCTGTACTATGTCTGCAGTCTCTGACCATCTCCTGTATCATGTCTGCAGTCTCTGACCATCTCCTGTAGTATGTCTGCAGTCTCTGACCATCTCCTGTAGTATGTCTGCAGTCTCTGACCATCTCCTGTAGTATGTCTGCAGTCTCTGACCATCTCCTGTAGTATGTCTGCAGTCTCTGACCATCTCCTGTACTATGTCTGCAGTCTCTGACCATCTCCTGTACTATGTCTGCAGTCTCTGACCATCTCCTGTATCATGTCTGCAGTCTCTGACCATCTCCTGTAGTATGTCTGCAGTCTCTGACCATCTCCTGTACTATGTCTGCAGTCTCTGACCATCTCCTGTACTATGTCTGCAGTCTCTGACCATCTCCTGTACTATGTCTGCAGTCTCTGACCATCTTCTGTATCATGTCTGCAGTCTCTGACCATCTCCTCTAATGTGTCTGCAGTCTCTGAACATCTCCTATATCATGCCTGCAGTCTCTGACCATCTCCTGTATCATGTCTGCAATCTCTGGCCATCTCCTATATCATGTCTGCAGTCTCTGACCATCTCCTGCATCATGTCTGCAGTATTTGACCATCTCTTGTATCATGTTCACAATCTCTGACCATCTATTGTAGTGTGTCTTACACACATACAAAAATGACATTTAAATCCTGCAAGGCTATTTAAAAACACCTGAACATATTCAAAAAATATGGGGATTTGGTCACACTATATGGCAGCCCACTTACTGCGTCAAAGTACCCCTTAATTAGTGGATCCTACACTAGTAAAAGAATGAAAGGTCCTGCGTCTCAACCATGGGAGATACACTCCTCTTTTATGGGAGAACTGAAGGGACTCCTCCTATGAACTGGTGGACACTAATAAGAGGTAATGGGGGGGGGGGGGTGTGGAGTTCTCCCATAAAGAGGAGTGTATCTCCAATGGTTGAGACGCAGGATCTTTCATTCTTTTATTAGTGTAGGACCCACTAATTAAGGGGTACTTTGATGCAGTAAGTGGGCTGCCATATAGTGTGACCAAATCCCCATTTTTTTTTGAATATGTTCGGGTTTTTTTAAATATCCTTGCAGGATTTAAATGTAATTTTTTATGGGTGCGCTGTAATATTTTTACTGTTTGTTGGTCTTATCAGCACCATCTTGAATGTAAACGCATTGTAGGGTGTGCCCCCCAAGTATGATTTTGTTTTTTTACACATACAGAACTCACATCGTGTGTGTGTGTGTATAATATATCTCTATCTATATATATATCTATCTATCATTTTATGCAATAAACGGGCATGTAGCCATTTACTTTCCAGAAAGAGGGAGAGGAAAGGGGGCAAGAAAGGAAATGAGAGAGGGGAAAAAAAGAGAGAATGCATGGAAAAGAGGGGGAGAGACATAAGAGAGAGAACAAGAAAGATGGATAGAGAGAGAGATGGGGAAAAAAACAAGAAATTATGATAGAGAGAAATAAAGGGGAAAGAAAGGAGAACAAAGAGGAGTGGTACATCCTAAAATGTACCATAAGGGGTTTAATACAGTTTGAGTGGAAGAGACTCGGGGAGTGCTAAATGTCCGCCGGTTAGGGGTGCAATTTACTTGCCTACCTTGGGTGCTGACAACCCACGCTACGTCCCTGGGGCTAGTATGAAATTATTTCCAGGGCTGGTTTTTATTCCCAGTCCGGCCCTGCGTGCCACCTATCAGTGCACAACAGTGCAGCCTATCAGTGCCCACCGCTGCTGCCCATCAGTGCCGCCTATCAGTGCTCATCAGTGCCGCATATCAGTGCCACCTATCAGTGCCCATCAGTGTGGCATATTAGTGTCTCCTTATCAGTGCCACCTAATCAGTGCTCATAAGTGCCACCTCATCAGTGCCCATCAGTGGAGAAAAATTACTTACCGGTATTTACTAAATTTACTGTCAAAAATTACGAAGAACGTATTTCTTTAAATTTTCGGTCTTTTTTCTTTTTTTTTTGTAAAAAATAAAAAACCCAGAAGTGATTAAATACCACCAAAAGAAAGCTCTATTTGTGTGAAGAAAATGATAAAAAATTCATTTGGGTACAATGTTGCATGACCACGCAATTGTCATTCAAAATGTGACAGTGGAAAATTGGCCTGGGCCAATCACCCACAGAACCTGTACAATTAATAGGTGTTCAGCTTTAAAGGGATGAGGTGGTAACCCTACTGCCCACTGAAGCTTAGTCATAGGACCATACTATTGTCAATAGCAGACTCTGCATGACCAGGGCAGGGCAGACAAACAGTTCGGGCTCCACAAAAGTAAATGGAGCATTGATTGACAATAACAGAAGCAACAGCCTGATGACTGGGATTTGCCACATGCCAACACTGTCCAAACAATATACAGGAATAATCCAAGGCGTGAACAGACAAACAGAAGTCAGATGGACAGACAGACTTCTATCCAGGACATGAGCAAACACACCTTTTGATTAAATGCAGCATTCAGGTTCTGATTTCACTTAAAAGTCCACCAATGAAGTCAGGTGTGCGCAACAGACATAAGCTGCAGTACTGAGTAAGGACCAGCAGATGGCAAAGGTTCAAAGCTGGATAAAAACCTATATGGGCTTTATACATTCTGTAAATATTGAGTATTGTTAAACAGTGTCTTTTGAGTATTTTTTTTTTTGGCTGTTTCTACATTTTAAACTGATGTTTTATTTATTTTCTTACTATTTAAATAAAATATTTGTTTTACAAATAAACATTAAATTACTGGAGAGATTGCAGCAGAAGTTGTTCACTTTCAGACTCTCTCGCTAATTAAAACTTAGTAGAGAAGAACGGGAACGGGAATTAAAACTAAGTAGAGAAGAACGGGAACTGAGGAGGCGAAGCAAAGGGTAACCCCAACTGGAGCACCGACATGGCTTTAGTAAGTGCGAGTGCAAGTGTCCCTAGAGGTCTCACCTTGTTCATGATAATTAGGTGGGGGCAGGGTCCATTTGTTTGTTTCTGATGTATATTGGTCCAGGGACACACTGTACACCTTTGCTGCCATTGTGTTCTTGCTGGGTGTCCAGTGTGCTCCTGTTCCTTTAAGGGGGATTGGGCTGCCTCTAGGCCCACCTGCTCTCATCTATCCATTTAATGCATGTGCTTCCACTGTGGAGACACTTATAAATTCAGTAGTGTTAGGACTGCAAGCATACACAGGGTGCCGTGAAGAGGCCTTGCAGCTTATGCATGCGTTTGCAAATGCGTGCTAACTAAACCCTTGTTTTTAACGCAGACTGTTGGACAGGTTAATTTGGTCGGTTGGCAGACTGGTTGGTGAGTTGAGCTATGGAATGTTCTGTTTTTGTCTTTCTCGCTATATCACCATGGGCCTACTGAACCTGTTACTACATGGCATAGCCACCCTTCCACTTCCTGCCTTTATAAAATTAGGCCATACTGAGTGAGCCTGTGCCCTCTAGTGGCTGGAGGAGAAAACCGCAGCCCACATGAGTAAGAGTACATAGCATGATTAAACGGCACCCTGTTCCCAGTGGCCACGAGGAGAACAGTCAGATTTCTCTCTCTCTTTTTTTTTTTTTTTAAAGAGAGATTGCAAATAAATGCAGACTTACCATTTCTGCTGCAGGACTCTGAACATAACAGGAGTCCAATCTTCACCCATCACAGCGAGCTGTCATAAAAAGACCTTCAGAGACTGGGTCACCCTTAAAGGGGTTGTAAAGGTATTTTTTTTTTTTTTTTTAAACAAACATATTATACTTACCTTCACTGTGCAGCTTGTTTTGCACAGAGTGGCCCCGAACCTGGTCTTCTGGGGTCCCTCGGCGGCTGTTTCAGCTCCTCCCCGCAAGGCCTCACCACCTTAATGCGAGCTCCCTCGTATGGTGGTTAGTTCTTGCGGGCGCGCTCCCGTGATACAGCCAGCGGCTATAGCCGCTAACTGTATCATTCGGCCCCGCCCCCCGGCACGCCGCATCATTGGATGTGATTGATAGCAGCGCAAGCCAATGGCTGCGCTGCTTTCAATCCATCCACTGTAGCCAATCAACGGCCAGGCTGAGCGGCAAAGAGGATGTCCGGAGCGAGCGCGGGACTTTCGAGGGGACAGGTAAGTAAAATGGGGGGGCTGGGGGCGGCGGTATTGTCGGAAGTTTTTTCACCTTAATGCATAGAATGCATTACGATGAAAAAACGTTTACCTTTACAACCCCTTTAATGTGGGGTTTACTCCCCTGGACCTGTATAGGACCCTGCAGGAAAGCACCTTGGTCAGAACAAACACTGCACAGGTTTCCATTATGCAGGGTCCAGTGTCGTGAGACCGCATTACAGGCAAAACCTCGAGAAATCTTCTCTCCTTCCCATGAGGCTCGGGTACGATCCATTTTTGGCTGACAGCTTTTTTGAATAGATCCATGAAGTAAATCGATATAATAATTAATATTATATCTGTTTTTAATTTGTCTAGTCCCTATAATTAGTTGGTCTATTAAACTCTGAGCACATGTTATTGTTAATATCACAATAATACAAGGTTAGCTATGAAACCAAACATACAATTTATAAGTAATAAAGTCTTATTTATTTCCCAAGGAAATAAGAAGCTAACATGAAATACTAGAGAAAGATATTACAAACACAGACCAACAATCAGAACATATAATACAAGAACATCAAGGATACTTATCACAAAGCTCTCTGCGAGGCTTTGTTTCTTCCAGCTATGAGATATCTGGAATATATCTGGAAGACTGAGGCATAGTCCCAAGCCATGATCCAAAGGGGAAGGGGCTATTTCTCTTCCTTGCTCAGTCTTTTATACTTCGATCATACACCATACAAACCCAACCCAATTTCCATACCATCTAGACTTTTGACGAATCACAGTATTTATGGGGCAGTCCTTCCCAACAGTACTGTCTGTCCTGCTGTACTTTGGCATTGTCCATGTCAATCTTTAGGTGTCTGTTGATCCTTTGATCTTTGTCACCCACCGTCATCAATCATCCTGTCAGCCATGGCCCCTTTCAAGTTTGCGTTATAGCAATAGACGGTCCGGAGCCAAGAGCTGAGAAACGACATTCCAGACCACCCCCAGGAAAGCAAATGCTTGGTTGTATCCACTATAAAGAAACCCCTTTAAAACCATGGAATTGCAAGGATTAGCCTGGGTGATCTTTGGGAATAGGAAACAGATATGTAACAGATTTATGACAGATCCAATTCAAACTCTGGATAATAAATATGACACTTAGACATGTGCACAGCCAAAAAATTCGTTCATTTTCGTTTCATTAGTTTATTTATTTTTTTCGTTTTTCGGGTCATTCGTTATGATCGCGATTCGTAAATTCGTTAATTCGTAAGTTCGTAAATGCGTTCGTTCGTAAATTCGAACATTCGTTCATTCGTACATTTTTACATCTGTAAATTCGTACATTCGTAAATTCGTAAAATCGTACATTTGTAAATTAGAAAATTCGGAAATTTGTAAATTCAAAGTTTGAAAATCCAAAAACCCGAAAATTCAAAAATCTGAAATAGGAACTAACTATTAAATTATAGGTATTGTAATTTCCTTTCAAATTTGACTGTCAGAGAACGTAACAAATACGAATTTATCTGAAGTTACGAATTATCCAAAACGAATGCTGCATCTAAACAAATGGAACGGAACAAATTAATAATAAATAATACTAATAAAACGTTGTTATTATTATTAATTCATTACGTTCCATTCCATTTTTTCGGATTATTCATAACTTCTGATAAATTTTATGTGTTACGTTCACTAACAGCCAAATTTGAAAAGAAATTACAATACCTATAATTTAAAAGTTACTAGTAATTACTAATAGTTAAGTTATTATTAGTTAACTATTATTTCAGATTTCTGAATTTTCAAATTTACAAGTTTACAAATTCACTAATTTACTAATGTACGAATGTACATTCGTACATTGCGAATGTACAAATGTACGAATGCCCGAATTTACGAATGTCCAATTTTATCGAATTTACGAATATTCAGAAAAAATTTGTTAAACGGGTTTTCGTTAATTCGGATATTCCCGAATTTGTCGAAATTCGTTAAAAAACGAATTCGGAACGAAATGAATTGCACATGCCTAATGACACTAGACCATGTTGCTATCCAACATATGCCGCTTTGCGCCTAAAGGGCGCATACCACCCTTCTTCAGACACGGCTCCCATTGAACAGTGCATAAATGTCTTAACGCGTGTCGTTTCCCATCCTGTGTTTCCGTACCAGTACCTATGGAACAGTCCTTAACTGTATTACTGTGTTGCACTTTTCAACATGAACATCTCCTATGGAACAGTCCATAACTGTCTTACTGTGTTGCGGTTTTCAACATGTGCTTCAGAAACAGCTCCTATGGAACAGTCTATACTGGTCTTACCGTGTTTCGCTTCCCCACACGTGCCGCTTTGTTATGGGGTGACTCACCAACATCACTTTCAGCGACAATTTCCACACTCAGAGCAGCATATTAACCAGCTTTTAGATATAGAGTCTCGAGGAGGGCCTTTTGCCTATTGTCAAGGAATCTAATTGACCAGACTGTGTGGACTGCACAGAGATAACCCAAACACATGTAAATGAATAAATAATATTTATTAAAAAAAAGTGATAACTCAGAAAATACAAACAGTGCAAAACCAACACAACAAACCCACAGCAAACAATAGTATATACAGCAAGGGGCAATACCAGAATCACAGATGTCAGCCAGGCCAGGGTCATACACAGCAGGTAAGTAGGAACAAGGGATAAACCAGAAACATAAACGTTAGCCAAGCCAGGGTCATACACAGGGAAGTCAGCAGATGGGTAAGGACAGGAAACCAGCAGGAAGGGGAGAGGATGGATGGTAAAGCTGCAGGGTAGGGATCCAAGGGAATCAGGAGGGACAAGAACAGGATGGGCCTGGGATAGGGATCGGATCAGAGCAGAGCGGGACGGGACAGAGCAGGTACACAAACAGGATGCAGGCAGCAAGGTCAAGGCACAGGGAGAAAGATACCAAGGCGAGCATGTGAGGGCTTGCCGGGTATTAATAGGGCTGCCTATAATTGGCTTCAAGTCACACCTGAGCGCAGGGAATGTTGTCTGCTCCATACTAGGCATGTGCATTTCGTTTCGTTCCGAATCGAAATTCGGACGAATTTTTCATTATTCGGAAATTCGGATGCATCCGAATTTCCGAATTACAAAAGTAAAGAATTTAAACGAATCCGAAAAAAAAACGAACGAATTTGAAAACATATTCGAATCGAATTCGAAAACATATTCGAATCGAATTCGAAAACATATTCGAATCGAATTCGAAAACATATTCGAAAACATATTCGAATCGAATGCGAAAACATATTCGAATCGAATTCGAAAACATATTCGAATCGAATTCGAAAACATACTCGAATTCGAAAAAAATAGAAAACGTTTTTCTAAAAAAAAACAATAAAGATAGAATATAAAATAATAAAGCAATAGAATATATATATATAAATATATATATATATATATATATATATATATATATATATATATATATATATATATTTTTTTTTTTTTTTTTAATTATTCTCTTCTATTGTTTTTTTATGCTTTTCTTTTCTATTATTTTATATTTTATAATAGTCTTTTCAATTCAAATTCAAATTCATTCTATACGAAATTCGAATTTCGGTACATGGCTTCTGAAGTTTGAATTTCGTATAGAATGAATTTGAATTGAAAAGACTATTATAAAATATAAAATAATAGAAAAGAAAAGCATAAAAAAACAATAGAAGAGAATAATAAAAAAAAAAAATTATATATATATATATATATATATATATATATATATATATATATATATATATATATATATATAAAATTTTTTTTTTATTATTATTCTCTTCTATTGTTTTTTTATGCTTTTCTTTTCTATTATATTTTATAATAGTCTTTTCAATTCAAATTCATTCTATACGAAATTCAAACTTCAGAAACCATGTACCGAAATTCGAATTTCGTATAGAATGAATTCGAATTGAAAAGACTATTACAGAATATATAATATATATATATATATATATATTTTATATATATATATATATATATATATATATATATATATATATATATATATATATATATATATATATATATATATTATATATTCTGTAATAGTCTTTTCAATTCGAATTCATTCTATACGAAATTCGAATTTCGGTACATGGTTTCTGAAGTTTGAATTTCGTATAGAATGAATTCAAATTTGAATAGAAAAGATAGAAAACAGAATAGAAGAAAATATAATATATATATTATATTTTCTTCTATTCTGTTTTCTATCTTTCCTATTCAAATTCGAATTCATTTTATAAGAAATTCAAATTTCGGAAGATGGTTATATATATATATATATATATATATATATATATATATATATATATATATATATATATATATATATATATATATATATATATGTGTGTGTGTGTGTGTATGTGTATATTATATATAACCATATATATAGTTTATTTTTTCAAATTCAGTTATTGTTTTTTTCAAATGCGGTAGAATTTTTTCAAATTTTATAGTTTTTTTCGAATGTGGTAGAAATTGTTCAAATTTGACAGTTTTTTTTGAATGTGGTAGAATTTTTTCGAATTTGATATTTTTTTCGAATGTAGTAAAATTTTTTTTGAATTTGATAGTTTTTTTTGAATGTGGTAGAATTTTTTCGAATTTGACAGTTTTTTTCGAATGTGGTAGAATTTTTTCGAATTTGACAGTTTTTTTCGAATGTGGTAGAATTTTTTCGAATTTGATAGTTTTTTCGAATGTGTTAGAATTTTTTCGAATTTTATAGTTTTTTTCGAATGTGGTAGAAATTTTTCGAATTTGACAGTTTTTTTTCGAATGTGGTAGAATATTTTCGAATTTGATATTTTTTTCGAATGTGTTAGAATTTTTTCGAATTTGACAGTTTTTTTCGAATGTGTTAGAATTTTTTCGAATTTTATAGTTTTTTTCGAATGTGGTAGAAATTTTTCGAATGCGGTCGAATTTTTTCGAATGCGGTCGAATTTTTTCGAATTCGAATACGAAACGAAACAAATTCCGAAAACGAATGTAATGAATGCAACGAATTTAACTAAACGAATTTAGTTAAATAACGAATCGAAACGAAACTAAACTAAACGAATTTTTTCATCCTGCACATGTCTGCTCCATACTGCCAGGATCCATCCGCTGGTGGACATCAGTACTGCGGCCAAAAGATGAAATGACACCAGCAGGGAAATATTCTCCTGACAGTTCAACACTGCCAGGAGACACCTGCTGGTGGACCCCAGTACTGCATGCCAAATGATATATCTTACCAGCGGATGGACCCTTTCCTGACAGTACCCCTCCCTAAAGGAGCGGCCTCCGGACGCTCCAACTGGTCTTAATTGTCCATGGTCTATGGCATCAGGCAGAATGGTGGAAGAAGGCATTTCAGGCTGGTCATCAGGCGCATCCGGGCAGACGGCTGGCATGTCAGAGTCATTGAGCTGAGCAGCAGACCGGAACCACTTGAGCTGGCCAGCAGACCGGAACCACTTGAGCTGGGCAGCAGACTCCCGGACATCAGGCTGGAGGGCAGCAGACTCCCGGACATCAGGCTGGAGGGCAGCAGGCACCCGGACATCAGGCTGGAGGGCAGCAGGCACCCGGACATCAGGCTGGAGGGCAGCAGGCACCCGGACATCAGGCTGGAGGGCAGCAGGCACCCGGACATCAGGCTGGAGGGCAGCAGGCACCCGGACATCAGGCTGGAGGGCAGCAGGCACCCGGACATCAGGCTGGAGGGCAGCAGGCACCCGGACATCAGGCTGGAGGGCAGCAGGCACCCGGACATCAGGCTGGAGGGCAGCAGGCACCCGGACATCAGGCTGGAGGGCAGCAGGCACCCGGACATCAGGCTGGAGGGCAGCAGGCACCCGGACATCAGGCTGGAGGGCAGCAGGCACCCGGACATCAGGCTGGAGGGCAGCAGGCACCCGGACATCAGGCTGGAGGGCAGCAGGCACCCGGACATCAGGCTGGAGGGCAGCAGGCACCCGGACATCAGGCTGGAGGGCAGCAGGCACCCGGACATCAGGCTGGAGGGCAGCAGGCACCCGGACATCAGGCTGGAGGGCAGCAGGCACCCGGACATCAGGCTGGAGGGCAGCAGGCACCCGGACATCAGGCTGGAGGGCAGCAGGCACCCAGACATCAGGCTGGAGGGCAGCAGGCACCCAGACATCAGGCTGGAGGGCAGCAGGCACCCGGACATCAGGCTGGAGGGCAGCAGGCACCCGGACATCAGGCTCGGACTGGTCAATAGTCGCTGGAGCGTCAGACTGGAACATGGGCACTGGGATTTCGGGCTGGAAGGCAAGCTTCAAGACATCCGGCTGGAAGGCAGGCATATCAGACTGGATAGCAGGTGCATTAGACTGGAGAGCGGGTGCATCAGACTGGAAGGCAGGGACATCAAGCTGGAAGGCAGGGACATCAAGCTGGAAGGCAGGGACATCAAGCTGGAAGGCAGGGACATCAAGCTGGAAGGCAGGCATCGGGACATCAGGTAGAAATGCAGAAACCAAGACATCAGGCTGAAAAGCAAGCTTCGGGACATCAGGCTGGGAGGCAGGCATGAAGACATCAGACTGGGGAGCGGGCACTGGAACTTTAGACTGGGCAGCAGACACAGGCGTTGGCACATCGGGCAGAACAGCAGGTGCTGGCATACCAGGCTGAACAATGGGTACATCGGACTGGACAGTAGTCACTGAAGCGTCAGACTGGAACATGGGCACTGAGATGTCAGGCTGAGCAGCAGGCACTGGGACCTCAAACTGGACAGCGGGCACAGGCATTGGCACAACAGGTTGAGTAGAAGACACTGGCGCATCAGGCTCGGTAGCAGGCACTGGACTGTCAGGCTGGATAGCAGGCAGAGGTTTGACAGAATCAGGTGGGTTAGTTGGTGTGGAAGCAAGTTGGGTTACTGGCAGGATCGTGTGGGTAGGAAAGAATTTTTGTTTCTTTTTTGGTTTAGCCCGTGCAGTCTTGTATGTAGGTGCAGGGCTGAAAGAAAAGAACGTAGCTGGATCGAAGGAAGACCAGGGAACTGTAGCTAGAGAGGGGTTTTGTGGTGGGACTGTTACAGGTGGAGGAGGAGAAACAGGTGGATTGAAGGCGGGATAGGTGCTACACTTGGAGACTGGGTAGTAGTATTTGGTAGGGAGCTGATTAAACTGGGTTGTAGCTGAGGTTGCCATAGGTGACAGGGAGATAGATCTTTTGGAAGGCAGATGATTAATGGCAGGGCTGGAATATTGTGGCTTAGCTAAAAGACAGGAGATCTGACCATGCCTGCAGCACAGGTTGGACAAACGCTGATTCACACACAGCCTGACTAACCAGAGATTGTACTGAATAAATGCAATCGGATAACACCTGCTGGGAACAAGCGGAATAATGTTCATCAAAGAAAGCCGGATCATCCTCTAACAACCATACCAGGGATTCAACCTGGTCACAACTGAAAGGAGGGGAGAAATCGTCACTACCTTCGGGAATGCATGACAGGGCTGACTTTGTACATAATTGGATCAAAGGCTGAACATCCTCAAATAACGCATGACCCTGATCTACTAGTAAATGGGCAGTTTGGATCGTTTCCAGCAGTTGGTCACGGGTCCAATCTTTAAGAGTCTGACGGCAATATTCATTATCCTCTGCCGCCAGCAGAGAATAATAGACAATTTCATCAAAGTCCATTTTTTTTTGCGCGCCCACCGTAACAGGACGGTTTCTCAGTGCAGCCACGTCTGGTCAGGGTTGGCCTTGGTATACTGTCAAGGAATCTAATTGACCAGACTGTGTGGACTGCACAGAGATAACCCAAACACATGTAAATGAATAAATAATATTTATTAAAAAAAAGTGATAACTCAGAAAATACAAACAGTGCAAAACCAACACAACAAACCCACAGCAAACAATAGTATATACAGCAAGGGGCAATACCAGAATCACAGATGTCAGCCAGGCCAGGGTCATACACAGCAGGTAAGCAGGAACAAGGGATAAACCAGAAACATAAACGTTAGCCAAGCCAGGGTCATACACAGGGAAGTCAGCAGATGGGTAAGGACGGGAAACCAGCAGGAAGGGGAGAGGATGGATGGTAAAGCTGCAGGGTAGGGATCCAAGGGAATCAGGAGGGACAAGAACAGGATGGGCCTGGGATAGGGATCGGATCAGAGCAGAGCGGGACGGGACAGAGCAGGTACACAAACAGGATGCAGGCAGCAAGGTCAAGGCACAGGGAGAAAGATACCAAGGCGAGCATGTGAGGGCTTGCCGGGTATTAATAGGGCTGCCTATAATTGGCTTCAAGTCACACCTGAGCGCAGGGAATGTTGTCTGCTCCATACTGCCAGGATCCATCCGCTGGTGGACATCAGTACTGCGGCCAAAAGATGAAATGACACCAGCAGGGAAATATTCTCCTGACAGTTCAACACTGCCAGGAGACACCTGCTGGTGGACCCCAGTACTGCATGCCAAATGATATATCTTACCAGCGGATGGACCCTTTCCTGACACCTATATTACTGGCCTAAAATACACCTTTATCACACTAAACCATAATATAAATCAACCCATTACCATAATATATACATATGTGTCCCATCCAATTATGCATCCCGCTCCCAACCTCCTATAACTCTTTACTGTAAATACGGGTCGGGATTAGGCAGGTTCGCTCACAATGGCCTTTTCTACCGCAATTTGGCATGTCAGCGGTATTGCAGGGCTCTGACTTGGCAGCAAAGTCTCTAACTTGTACGCAGAGACCCTACCGTCACTTCGTCCCACAACTTCGTCAGCAAATCACGGATCTTGTGGACAGATTACTGGGAGGGGCTGGGGAAGACCCGGCTGTCATGGTGCACGTTGGCACCAATGACAAAGTCAGAGGCAGATGGAGTGTCCTAAAGAACGATTTTTGGGACTTAGGAGCTAAATTGAGGAAAAGGACCTCCAAGGTAGTGTTCTCAGGAATACTACTGGTACATCAAGCCACACCAGAAAGTCAGAGGGAGAATAGGGAAGTAAACAAGTGGCTGAAGAGCTGGTGTAGTAAGGAGGGGTTTGGGTTTCTGGAGGACTGGGCCGACTTCTCAGTCGGTAACCAGTACTATAGAAGGGACGGACTGCACCTAAATGAGGAGGGTGCAGATCTGCTGGGAATGAAGATGGCCAAAAAGTTAGAGGGGTTTTTAAACTAGGCGATGGGGGGGGGTCCAGAGACAGTGATAGCCAGCGCGGAAGATATTCCAGAGGGTAGTATTGGGGGCATTAGTGGTAGGTTAACCAAAGCACAAAAACACAAGGTGAGTATAGTAGCAAGTCCTAGTTGCAATCTTGAAACACCCAATACGAGGACAATATGCGACCGGTCTAAACTATGTGGCATGTTCACCAATGCCAGGAGCATGGCGGACAAGATGGGTGAACTAGAGATACTGTTGTACAAGGAGGATTTGGATTTTGTGGGAATTTCAGAGACCTGGTTCAACAGCTCTCATGATTGGCTGGCAAACATTCAAGGGTATACCCTATACCGCAAGGATAGAGAGGGTAAAAAAGGGGGAGGGGTATGCCTATATATCAAGAATAATGTACAAGTGAATGTGAGAGATGACATCACTGAGGGGGCTAGGGAGGAGGTGGAATCTTTATGGGTAGAGCTCCAAAGGGATGAAGCTAAGGGGAAAATAATACTGCGAGTATGCTATAGGCCCCCTAACCTGAGGGAGGAAGTGGAGACGGATCTCCTATCACAAATTGGATTAGCAGCAAGGATGGGAAGTTTTATCATAATGGGAGATTTTAATTATCCAGACATAGACTGGGCGGAGGGAACCGCGCATTCATTTAAGGCTCGCCAGTTCCTTAGTGTCTTGCAGGACAATTTTATGGGTCAGATGGTAGACGCACCAACTAGAAATAAAACATTACTAGATATACTGATTACCAACAATACAGACCTGATAACAGATGTGGAAATACGGGGCAATTTAGGTAACAGCGATCACAGGTCAATTAGTTTCAGTATAAATCACACAAATAGGAAACATGAAGGGAACACAAAGACACTGAATTTCAAAAGAGCCAACTTCCCTAAACTACAGACCTTGCTAAAAGGCATAAATTGGGATAAAATATTAGGAACAAAGAATACGGAGGAGAGATGGGTTTGCTTTAAGAGCATATTAAATAAGGGCATTAGCCAATGTATCCCATTGGGTAATAAATTTAAAAGAGCGAACAAACATCCTGGATGGCTTAACTCCAATGTAAAAATGCATATAAAAGCAAAGGAGAAGGCCTTCAAAAAATACATGGTTGAGGGATCATCCTCAGCATTCAGAATTTATAAAGAATGCAATAAGAAATGTAAGGGTGCAATTAGGATGGCTAAGATAGAACATGAAAGACACATAGCGGAGGAGAGCAAAAAAAAATCCCAAGAAATTCTTTAAGTATGTAAACAGTAAAAAAGGGAGGACAGACCATATTGGCCCCATAAAGAATGAGGAAGGACATCTGGTTACAAAGGATGGGGAGATGGCAAAGGTATTGAATTTATTCTTCTCCTCAGTCTTCACGAGTGAATCGGGGGGGCTTTAGTAACCAAAACTGCAGTGTTTATCCTCATGACACAACACAGGAAGCACCTACATGGTTAACAGAGGACGGAATTAAAATTACACTTGAGAAACTTAACATTAATAAATCACCGGGACCAGATGGCATGCATCCGAGGGTACTAAGGGAACTCAGTCAGGTGATTGCCAGACCGTTGTTCCTAATTTTTACAGACAGTCTATTGACTGGAATGGTACCAGCTGATTGGAGAAAAGCCAATGTAGCACCAATATTTAAAAAGGGCCCAAAATACATCCCTGGGAATTACAGACCAGTTAGCCTAACATCAATAGTATGTAAACTCTTGGAGGGGATGATAAGGGACTATATACAAGATTTTAATAATAAGAATGATATCATTAGCAGTAATCAGCATGGATTCATGAAGAATCGTTCTTGCCAAACCAATCTATTAACCTTCTATGAGGAGGTGAGTTGCCATCTAGATAAAGGAAGGCCCGTAGACGTGGTGTATCTGGATTTTGCGAAAGCATTTGGCACAGTTCCCCATAAACGTTTACTGTACAAAATAAGGTGCGTTGGCATGGACCATAGGGTGAGTACATGGATTGAAAACTGGCTACAAGGGTGTGTTCAGAGGGTGGTGATAAATGGGGAGTACTCAGAATGGTCAGGGGTGGGTAGTGGAGTTTCTGTGCTGGGACCAATCCTATTTAATTCGTTCATACGACCTGGAGGATGGGATAAACAGTTCAATCTCTGTATTTGCAGACGATACTAAGCTAAGCAGGGCAATAACTTCTCTGCAGGATGTGGAAATCTTGCAAAAAGACCTGAACATATTAATGGGGTGGGCGACTACATGGCAAATGAGGTTCAATGTAGAAAAATGTAAAATAATGCATTTGGGTGGCAAAAATATGAATGCAATCTATACACTGGGGGGAGAACCTCTGGGGGAATCTAGGATGGAAAAGGACCTGGGGGTCCTAGTGGATGATAGGCTCAGCAATGGCATGCAATGCCAAGCTGCTGCTAATAAAGCAAACAGAATATTGGCATGCATTAAAAGGGGGATCAACTGCAGAGATAAAACGATAATTCTCCCGCTCTACAAGACTCTGGTCCGGCCGCACCTGGAGTATGCTGTCCAGTTCTGGGCACCAGTCCTCAGGAGGGACGTACTGGAAATGGAGCGAGTACAAAGAAGGGCAACAAAGCTAATAAAGGGTCTGGAGGATCTTAGTTATGAGGAAAGGTTGCGAGCACTGAACTTATTCTCTCTGGAGAAGAGACGCTTGAGAGGGGATATGATTTCAATTTAAAAATACTGTACTGGTGACCCCACAATAGGGATAAAACTTTTTCGCAGAAGAGAGTTTAATAAGACTCGTGGCCACTCATTACAATTAGAAGAAAAGAGGTTTAACCTTAAACTACGTAGAGGGTTCTTTACTGTAAGAGCGGCACGGATGTGGAATTCCCTTCCACAGGTGGTGGTCTCAGCGGGGAGTATTGATAGCTTCAAGAAACTATTAGATAATCACCTGAATGACCGCAATATACAGGGATATGTAATGTAATAGGTTGGACTTGATGGACTTGTGTCTTTTTTCAGCCTCACCTACTATGTAACTATGTAACTGGGCGACCCTTCTATATAAATATCGAGTCTAACAGCACATATAAATCTGCAACAATGACAAAACCCACACAATTCAATCCCTGTGCCTGGATTTCAGAGACCATGCCCAGAGTATACCATGCACCCCTACCTATTGTTAGGTTCAAAGAACCATCTAATTCCATGACTAACGTTACATCGGCATTCTTTAGGACAAGGAAACAAACTCGTCTATGCCCCAAATAATACCCAGGTGCTTCCTTCCCAGCAATGATCCTTCCATCCTGAATACAGAATGAAATATCTTCCCAACATTTTTCGTTCATCACCATGTATTGACCTGGCATACAAAGGACATCATGGTCATGCTTCCGACCGAGGGAAGTATCAACCTGCCTCCATCTCCCATCTTCTCTGATCACATGTGGGTCACTTAGCCTCAAATGCAACAAGATAGAATCCCCAGTCAGTAAGCCCATTGATGCCAAATATACAGACCGAGTCTGCACTTCTGTATATGGGATCATACCGCATAACACCTTTCACAATCCAAACTAGTACAGCCCATCCAGGCATTCGTCCACCACTTTGGATTAGTGTAAGCAACGTGTTTTGGAAAAGTCTTACTGAGCGGTGATGCTAACTCATCAGGCCACTGCCCCTCATACAGAGACTGTACAATCAGCTTAATGCTGGTTGATCATTCCGCCTGCCGCTGCGTGCACACCACAGCCAATGACAGATTTCTGTTCTGTACCATCACACACTCTACCAACCTCTCAACACGGTTGAGAAAATCTGGAGCCACTTTACCCTGGGTATTTATGTGACTTTGTTGAATGTTATTAAGGATGCCACCAATCTCTCTGAGTACCAAAGCCCTGCTTAAGTTATGGCTGAGAGTTTGTTCCTCAGGATACCGATTTCCACTCCATTAACAACACCCATCCCAGCTCCTATTCCCCCAATATAGTGCTGAATACATCCCTCCTCTTTTGGTTACTCCTCAGACATAAGTGTCCTATGTCCGCAGATCTCTGGGACTAAGTCACTGGTATAATGACCTACTTGATTCAGTGTGTACTCAGCACATATAGGGTAATAGGTTTTTAGCAACCACTGTGAGATCTTCCATGTGGAGAAGGCATACTGCACCCTGGTAGCCAACGTTTTGTTCCCTTTATCTAACAAGCATGCTCCTGTGCGTATTCACCGGCCTTCCCTGTGCCGGGTTTCAACCTCTCAGGTGAGACATCAACCAGGCGTATCCCCCCCATACAAGGACATTTTCACCCCATTGATGTGTCACCTGGCCAACCTCTAGTCTGGCCAACCAACACCTTATTATGTATAAATGCCAGTCTCCTGGGTATCTGCACCATATTACTTCTGTTACGTCAATACATGTCATACATTAAAAACCTTTTCTTCTTTCAATTCCTCCCTCCAACAAAAAAAAAAACACATATATTACATTTCAGGTTCTGATGGATTGGATGTATATATTCCTTCCCCAACCCATCGCACATGTATTAATAGCACATTTGCATTCATCAGGAGAGACTCCGGCAAAAATGTTTCACAAGTCTTATTGATAGGCACAGTCCTTCAGATCCAGCATTAGACCTAAATTGTCCATAAGCAAAATGAAGTATTAAACTGAATCTTTTCGTTTGTCCCTTCTCTCCTGATGTTTATCAGAACAAATTTGTGGTGTGGTATGGCACAGACAAACTGCCAACCAGATGAACATCTGTCATCCATGTTCCAGAGACCTCTCCAATCTCGCTCCACCAGGACTCTGGAAGTGAAACACAAATGCAGAATCAAATTCTTATCCATAATATCTGCTCGCTTGCTATGTTTATTTACAATTCCTTCCTTGGAACCCAGGAACTTAGCATTCCTGGCTTCTGCAACTCTGACCAAACTATCAAAACAACCATGACCTCTTTACGCTGAACCCACTCTAAAATGGATCCCCATGGTATGATCAAGATTTAAAAAAAAAAACGAACGTCAATGTTGACACTCAAAATTCTCAGTTTAAACACTAAAAAAACAATGCATTTATCTATCTTTAAGATCTATGCACTAACTCCCCTCTCAGGTGGACAAAGGCTAAACCTTTTGGATCTTTCTCGACCTGAATGAACGTAAAACACAGAGAAAAAAAAAAAACGAACTCCAGAGGCTAGAATGGCTTCCTACCAACAACTCTTGTCTTAAAATAACCAAAAATGTATTCAGCTGGAGGACATATTCCCATGACCATCTATGCAGCTGCTAATTGACAGAATAGCCAATTACCCCCCTTTCAGGTGGACTAAACAATCATTTTTGCACCTGAACAAACAAAAATAAAATGGATGACTAAACAAATACCAAAAATATAAAAAAAATAAAATTCTGGCCATTCTCACACAAAAACATCATGACAAGACAACCACCATAAAACAATGACAAACACTCAACTTTTAACTAAAGACATCCATAGATTTTCCTCCTGAGAAGAGTAAGTGCTCATTTCCATCTGAAAGACAATTAGTTAATGGGAAAAAAAAAAAAACAAAACATCTGTACCTCATCACATTTGTAACTTCATTTATAACTTTAATCCATTAATGCCTGACCATTGTTTATCTTATTTTTTTCATTTTTTGCAAACAATTACTAATTAATAAGCTCATGGTACCCTTTGATAATCGATTATGCCTTTACAATAACCTAACCCCTGTTTTGCTAAATGTGCCCACTGTTTTCTCTTTGAAGGACCTGCAAACAAACACAGACATTAATATCGAAACCAGTTTTATCTTCTTCCAAGGTCTCTGGAAAAAGGAACACAAAGACAGTGATTACACACAATTATCATGACAATTGACTTTTTGAGTCCCCCAAACCTTTTCCCATTAACTGCAATGCCAGGGGGACAATTGCTATGAATAAGGTTTAGATGTGAGCATCATATTTAAATAAAATATGGCAAGGAAACATTGACCATAAAATTCTTAGCATCCATGCAGCTCACTATGTGCTGCTAACATTGTTTCCCCCAGTGCTACACTTGAATAACCATGCGGCTACCTCCATTTTGACTTTACGTAACTGTTCTACATATTGACGATTTTCAGTTTGTAGTCTCCACATTTGGGTCTTAAGAGGGAAATGGGTTTGATTACTATGGCCTCCATGCTTTGTGTTGCTACCCCATCGGGCAGAATATACTTCATAATGCCTTGGGGTCGTCTTCGTGTAGTGCAACCTTCTTTTGATATCATTATTCGCCACCCAACAATACTTGGCGATGTGACCCCCCCTTTTACACAAAAAACATTTGAGGGCTGGTCTCTCTGTATAGGCCCTTCCTTGAGCATATGGCTCTGGAAACTCACATTGCTGGACATTACTACTACAATTACTATGATTGGAATAAACAGACTTTACACTTTCATTGTCTGAGGAGTCTTTAGAAGTTTCCATTGTTTCAACTCCCGAATCAATTTCAAGCGCCTTTATCGCACTTTTATTTAAATCTCCAACATTAATTTCTGTCATAGTAACATCACTTGCAGCAATAAGAGCGTCTGGTTTTTCTGCATGTTGTTTCATTTCTATCTTTGTTGTCCACTGAGGATGTGCGGAGGGTACCTCCACCATTGCACATTCAGCTTTTGCATGTTTGGAGGATAACTCCATTATGGCTGCCTGTGCACCCTGTAATTCGGGGGTTTCCTGCACCATGCTAGCAATGTTAAGGGCTTTACAAAATCTATGTCCATTTAGATCGTCTGAACTCTCTCTGCCTTCCTGTACCTCTGCTTATTATGGATACACCTGCCTTTGACCCATATTCCCTATCACTGGACTCTTGACAGAAGTCTCGCAGGATATTGACAAAATTTTGGTAGGATCTAGCATTCCTCAGAGCCATTCTAGTGGGATAGCTTACATAACACTTATTGGTCATTGAGTATATGAAACTTGTATCATTCTCCAATAAGTCAGGACAGTTGAACACTTTCGTATACAATGCAAGATACTCACTGCAGAACAAAATTGGGTCATCTCCTCTCCTAAATTTCAATTGTTGTAAATCACTTATACCATTATCATGACTGTCCACAATACGCTGCAACTCTTTCCTCCGCACCTCTGCATCTGCATCTCAAGTTATCATTAACCTGTGCAAATAACTGGCCTGCCAAAGGTCCTGGTAGCCATGCTCTCAGAAGAGAACATGCATCCTCATTACTCAAATGAAATTTAAGGACTAGAGCCTCAAATTTATTGGACAAACTCACTGGTGATTCCAGGGCATTAATTTCACCCAGAATCTGGCACCAGTCTCTCTTGGATTGTAATCAAACTGTTATACCCTGTACACAAGGTCGGATTTTCCGATGGAAAATATCAGATCGGAGCGTGTTGTCGGAAATTCCGACCGCGTGTGGGCTCCATCGCACATTTTCCATCGGATTTTCCGACACACAAAGTTGGAGAGCAGGAGATAAAATTTCCCGACAACAAAATCCGTTGTCGGAAATTCCGATCGTGTGTACACAAATCCGACGGACAAAGTGCCACGCATGCTCAGAATAAATAAAGAGATGAAAGCTATTGGCCACTGCCCCGTTTATAGTTCCGATGTACGTGTTTTACGTCACCGCGTTCAGAATGATCGGATTTTCCGATAACTTTGTGTGACCGTGTGTATGCAAGACAAGTTTGAGCCAACATCCGTCGGAAAAAATCCTAGGATTTTGTTGTCAGAATGTCCGAACAAAGTCCGACCGGGTGTACGCCCTATTATTCTGCTTTGAAGCTATGGGTGCAATAGCAGAATGTGTTTCATCACAGCCCTTCTCCTCACTGACTGTGCAGATGTTGGCCAATTGGCATGTTCCTTCGTGCTCATTGAGCGATACTATACATTGCTCTTTAGTAAGAAGCTGGGAGTGTGCATTTGCTAATTTTCTTTCTAAAGACATAACCAACTGTTCCATCTCTGACACCTTTATTCGCAATGACTCTAAAAGTTTGCTCTTCATATCACAGTCCATGCTGCACCTCTGAAGCTGTTCTTGTAGCTCACTGTTTCTTTCTGACAAATTGCCTGCTGTAGCCCGCAATTCATCCATCTCACTACTGGAGGCTGTTGCAATCTTTAGAAGGTTTTCACTGATTTCCTCTATGTCCTCCCCGAGAAGTCTCCTCTCTGCTTCCCACTTCCCCTCCATTTGCTCAGATATAAATTTAATTCTGAGCAACACTGCAATTTCATTTGCCAACCTTTCTTTTTTAACTTTCTTTTTTAGCTGTTTACCCAATAATCTGCTATTATGTTGCTGACACTGAGACAATAGTACCTTACACTGGCTTTTAAGAGGTATATCTGCACATGAATGATAATTGGCAGAAACGTACTTTTTAACATATGTATACACAAGTTCCATTTCACAACCATACAATCCACACAATACACAATTCTATTTGTACTAACGTTCCAACACTGCACTGAGTAATAAACCAAACTCAATTATGGTTAGCTCTTACAACTCACGAAGAAAACGAATCGCTCTTCTAGCATTCAATATTCTTCATTCATTACCACTTTTTCCTGATATCCTTCAAAACCATTAAACTTTTGCATATCCATAGAAAAGACTCACCACACTTATTGTGGCATTATCAGCTGCCTTGTATCTGAGCACTTCTGTCTTGTAGGTTCTATGCAGCTTTTAGGATTACCATATGCTTCTTGGGGAATATCCATTGATATTGCATCTTAGTCTACACTGAAGCTCGTCTAACCTGTTTTTACCACAGTTGCTTACAATGCATAGACAAACAAAAAAAAAAAAAAAAAAAAAAAAAACTGATACAAAGCCGTTTAAACCTAACAGTGACTTCAGTAGTTCTACAGCCTACAAGACACAAGGCACATTTGTCCACACTAGAGACGATTTTCAGTTCTGGGTGTATTTGAGAATTTATGCTTACAGGGACTCAAGACAAAAAAAAACACATTAGGTTTTTGTGGATCCTGTGTAAAAATAAAATTCAAACGCTCTCTGGTGGTGCCAATTGAAGTAATCAATATAATAATTAATATTATATCTGTGTATTAATTTGTCTAGTCCCTATAATTAGTTGGTCTATTAAACTCTGAGCACATGTTATTGTTAATATCACAATAATACAAGGTTAGCTATGAAACCAAACACACAATTTATAAGTAATAAAGTCTTATTTATTTCCCAAGGAAAGAAGCTAACATGAAATACTAGAGAAAGATATTACAAACACAGACCAACAATCAGAACATATAATACAAGAACATCAAGGATATTTATCACATTATTATGGTTGCTCTATGTCCCGTGATGTATGACAAAGAAATAATGCATTTGGGTGGCAAAAATATGAATGCAAGCTACTCACTGGGGGAAGAACCTCTGGGGGAATCAAGGATGGAAAAGAACCTGGGGGTTCTAGTAGATGATAGGCTCAGCAATAGCATGCAATGCCAAGCTGCTGCTAACAAAGAAAGCAGAATATTGCCATGCATTAAAAAAGGGATTAACTCAAGAGATAAAACAATAATTCTCCCACTCTACAAGACTCTGGTCTGGCCACACATGGAGTATGCTGTCCAGTTCTGGGCACCAGTCCTTAGGAAGGATGTACTGGAAATGGAGCGAGTACAGAGAAGGGCAACAAAGCTAATAAAAGGGACTGGAGGACATTAGTTATGAGGAAAGGTTATGAGCACTGAACTTATTCTCTCTGGAGAAGAGACGCTTGAGAGGGGATATGATTTTAATTTAAAAATACCGTACTGGTGACCCCGCAGTAGGGATAAAACTTTTCCGTGGAAGGGAATTTAATAAGACACATGGCCACTCATTAAGATTAGAAGAAAAGAGGTTTAACCTTAGACTGCATAGAGGGTTCTTTACTGTAAGAGCGGCAGGGATGTGGAATTCCCTTCCACAGGCGGTGGTTTCAGCAGGGAGCATCGGTAGTTTAAAAAAACTATTAGAGAAGCACTGAAGGACCACAAAATACAGGGATATATAATGTAATACTGACATATATTCATACACATAGGTTGGACTTGTGTCTTTTTTCAACCTCACCTACTATGCAACTTTGTAATAGACCATAAAGGGGACCTGGCATCTACCCAATGTTATCTGATAGGAGGCATGTTAGCGCCGTTTTGATAGTAATAAGGTTATAAAATAATAATATAAATAAATAACACAATAAAATAACATGTTATAAAAATAAATGATAATAAGACAAATACTCCTGTACACACCCCAATGCAAACTGCAGCATTGGGCACTCACATGTATGTAAATTATGGCACATGTGAGACACCGATGTGACCATCAGAGTGAGAGCAATAATACTGTAAACAAGGGAAAAAGAGTCATTGCAGGTGCTGCACATCCAACAGAACCATGGGTAATAATGGTAAGATAAGCCTCCTCCATGATGAAGCACCTTGTGTGGGGCAACTTGCTTCGGGGTGTGGGGCCTGGACGGACTCTGGGCTGAGGCTATTCTTACCATTACTTTCATTTGCATATATTGAGCTGAGACAATTCCCCCCCCCTGCATTCCGCAGCAGCTGCTCACTGGACTTGGACCATTAGAAGCCTGGAGCAGCACTCCATAATTTTTGTGTGATCAATAATACTGTGTCATTATTTATGGTATGCACTATACTATTAGAACTATAAAAGTCAGTGTCATTGGTGCTTTCCTTGAGAACTGTAATGTTTTCTGAAAAAATATGCAGCTTTAAGGCATCCTCTAAGCATGGAATTAAAAGGATTTTTGTATTTACAATGTTGCCTTTTGAGCTACCTGAAAAGACTCTTTCTGCTTAAGGATAAATCAAAACCTTTTTCTCACTGGTAGATGTCCCCTAGGCCACTGCTCAGCTCCCCATGTCCTTAGTTTGGCAATCCTTTGCCTATTACGGCAGACTCGATAGACCACAAATGGACCATGGATCTTTTTTCTGCCATTTCTATTAGGCCAGAAAATGGCCATTACTGATTTCTGAGGTTTAGCTCCAATTGACTTCAGTGGTGTTTGAATTCAGGATCTGATCTTCGGTGCATTTGTTAATCTATGATGTTTCATTCAGGGCTGGTGCAAGAACTTTTGACACCCTAGGCAAAATCTAAATTTTGTCGCCCCCATTGGCTCCACCCCTGACTGCACCCACTTTGTCCTGCCCATGTGAAAGGAGGTGGCACTATACAGGAATCATCGGCTCTGCTTCCTCTAGCGCTGGCTCCAGTGCTGCACTGCGCCTCTAATTACACTACCGGTCAAAACGGAGCAGCTGCCTGAGACTTAGTTACATTCTGCAGCATGCAGAGCATACAGAAGCGGAGGGAAACCAGTGTCCAGGCGCCCCTAGGCAGCAGTGCGCCCTAGGCAGTTGCCTAGTTTGCCTAGTGGTAGCACCGTCCCTGGTTTCATTTTCTTCTTGGGTTAGGTTTCTCATTTGTAAAACTCATTTTCTTCCTCATCCACACCAATGTCCCAGCTTCGTCTCCAGCTGTAGCAGAGCTTCTTTCTCTGGGATTATCCTATAGACACCTTCAGTCCTGGTCGAAGGGATTCCAGCTTTTTCAATTTACTTTTAGCTTCATCTGACAAGAACATGTTCACGATCCTAGAATACAGGATATAAATGGTCATTAGATCTCAGACTATCTGGGGTGCAATAATGAGGACTAGTAATGAGCTTTGTGTTCGAGTCGAACCCATGTTCGACTCGAACATCGTCTGTTCGCCCGTTCTCCAAATTGCGAACGATATGGGCTGTTCGCGCCAAATTCATGTGGCGCGTCACAGCCCATAATTCACTGCGGCATCGCAGTGCATTGCTGACTCATGATTGGCCAAGCATGCACTATGACCCGCATGCTTGGCCAATCACAGCGCCGTCTGTAGAGAAAGCTGTAATTATGGCTCAGGGGGTTTAGTACACTTAGTATCTTCCTACTGACAGGCAGGCTTGTTTTACATTATTTACAGCTACCTGAAGAAAATTGCTGGTGTTCTTCTGATCCTATTAGTACCACAGTCAGGCAACTAGACTATTTACAGTTAGTGTAGTGCGTCCTCTGAACAGTGTTTAGCTAAAGCTACAAGTTAATGTAGTGCGTCCTCTGAACAGTGTTCATCTAAAGCTACCTATAGAAGATTGGTGGTGTTCTCATACTACAGGCAGGCAGTTGATTTTGCTAGCTGCAGTGTATGTATGTATGTATGTATGTATGTATGTATACACACACACACACACAAAGCTTAGTGCAGCTACATCTCACTGCAGGCCATTAGTATGTCTGGAAGGCCAACAAGGAGAGGCAGACAGTAAACAGTAAGCCAATAAAAGAGGGCAAGCAGGCTCTGTGTTTTAGAGGCAACAGTGCTGGTCGTGGAGACGGTGCATCCTCATCAGCACGTGGCCGTGGGACACGCTTGGCCTTTTTTCGGCAGCTGGCCGTGTTGAGCCGCAACATGGGGAAGACTTGGTCGAGTGGATGACCAAGCCGTCCTCATCCTCTCTCACCCACGCTCACAGTACTTTGTCTGGCAAAGCAGCTGCCAACTCGGCCTCTTCCCTCGGCTCAATGGTATCAGTGACTCCTTCCCTAGCCCTACCATGTCCTCCTGAGGAGTCCCTCGAACTGTTTGACCACAGTGTTGGGTACATGCTCCAGAAGGATGCCCAGCGTTTAGAAGGCTCTGATGATGATACTGAGCTAGATGAAGGCAGTAACGTGAGCACGGACAGAGGGGGTGCCCAAGAAGGACAGCAATCTGGCAGTCATGCTCCCCCTACTGCAGCATACTGCCAGGTTTGCTCCAGTGATGAGGAGGGAGGGGATGATGAGGTCACTGACTCAACATGGTTGCCTGATAGGAGAGAGGAGGAGGAGGCACATCACCAACGAGGCCGGATGCCCTCCAGGGGCCAGCCTAAGGGCAGCACACTGACTGAATCACACCGCAAAGCTCCGCATGTGCAGGGCGCTGCTGTCTCTGCGCGTTATACCAAAAGTTCTTTGCCTTTTTTGAGACAAGTGCATCAGATCGCACCGCTGCTATTTGCAACATATGTCTCAAGTGTATTTCGTGTGGCCAAAACATCTCCCGCTTGGGAACCACATGCTTGACCAGACATATGTTGACCTGCCATGCAGTTCATTGGCAAGCGTATCTAAAAGACCCACACCAAAGAACAAAGAGGACCTCTCCTTGCTCCTCATCAGCTGAGATCTCCAACCCCACTATACCTTCAGTCCTCTCTGAGGCCTGCACTGAGAGGAATGAAGGTGTAGAATTAGGTGTGTCACAGCCAAGTACTTGTGGGCAATCTGCTTTCGGTACACCGGCGTCAGATTGTACCAGGCAAATTTTCCTGCCCCAGCTGCTGCACCGCCGAAAGAAGTTCGCTCTCAGCCATCCACATGCCCAGCGGTTGAATGCTAGCTTGGCAAAATTGCTAGCACTTAAATTGCTGCCTTTTCAGTTGGTAAACTCTGCCCCCTTCCGTGAGTTTGTGGAATGTGCAGTTCCTCAGTGGCAGGTACCCAAACGCCACTTTTTCTCATGGAAGGCGATTCCGGCTCTCCACCAGCATGTGGAAGGCAATGTCCATGCCTCGCTGGACAGGGCGGTCAGCGGTAAGGTGCATATTACCGCTGACTCATGGTCCAGCAGGCATTGACAGGGAAGTTACCTAAGTTTCACCACGCATTGGGTGACTCTGCTGGCAGCTGGGAAGGATGCAGGACAAGGTGCAGTAGTGTTGGAGGTTGTTCCGCCACCACGTCTCCAAAATGCCACTACTAATGATTCTGACACACCTCTCTCCTCCACCCCCTCCTCCTCTTCGTCCTCCATGGCCTCTTCCTGTGCTTTGTCCTCGGAACCAGCGGTGCTCCGTAGGCGTTCAAGGGGCTACGCAAGTATGTAGGCCAAAAGATGCCATGCGGTGCTTGAGCTGGTGTGCTTGGGGGACAGGAGCCACACTGGGGCAGAGGTTCTGTCAGCTCTGCAGGGGCAGGTTCAGAGATGGTTGACGCCACACCAACTTAAGACAGGAATGGTGGTTTGCGGCAATGGCACCAACCTCCTCTCTGCCCTCCAACAACAGGGACAACTGACCCATGTGCCCTGTTTAGCTCACATTCTTAACTTGGTGGTGCAGCGTTTCTTGGGCAGGTACCCGGGCTTACAGGATGTCCTGAGGCAGGCCAGGAAAGTCTGTGTGCATTTCCGCCGGTCATATAACGCCAGTGCTCGGCTGGCAGACCTCCAAAAGGAATTTAACCTGCCCAAGAACCGCCTAATCTGTGACATGCCCACCAGGTGGAACTCAACGTTGGCCATGCTGCAGCGGCTGCACACGCAGCAGAGGGCCATCAATGAGTACCTGTGCGACTGACACCAGGACAGTGTCAGGGGAGCTTGGTTTTGGGTTTTTTCCCCACGCCAGTGGGCCATGATCAGGGATGCATGCACTGTCCTGTCACCATTAGAGGAGGCCACGAGGATGGTGAGCAATGACAGTGCATGCATCAGTGACAGTCCCCCTTGTCCACCTGTTGGAGCACATGCTGCATGGAATAATGGACAGGGCACTTGAGGCAGAACAGAGGCAGGAAGAGGAGGACTTCCTTAGCTCTCAAGGCCCCCTTTATCCAGACAGTGTTCCTGCATGCCCGCCGATCACACAGGAAGAGGACGAGGAGGAGGATTGTGTCAGTATGGAGGTGGAGCCTGGCACTCAGCATCAGCAGCAGTCTTTAAGGGATCATATACAGTCCCAAGAAAAACATGGACTTGTACATGGCTGGGAGGAGGTGGCTGCGGATCATTTCGTCCTTAGTTACCCAGAGGACTCTGGACCGAATGCCTCAGCAAACCTACGCTGCATGGCCTCCCTGATCCTGCAAAGCCTGCGGAAGGATCCTCATATTCGTGGTATCAAGGATAAGGAACAATACTGGCTGGCAACCCTCCTTGATAAAAACGTTACAAGGGTAAGGTTGTGGACCTTATCTTGCCATCGCAGAGGGAGCAGAAGATGAAACATCTTCGGGAGACCTTGCAGAAAGGTCTGTGTAACGTGTTCCCAGAGACTGGGAGGATAAACTCCTGTTTCTGGACAACGTGTTGCTGAGACTTCGGTCAGTCAAAGAAGGAGCGGTGGAGAAGGTGGCCGCCTGACCGATGTGTTCAGACAATTTTTTAGTCCGCAGCCCCAAGGTATGATCGGTTCCAGCAACCATCGGCAGCGTCTGTTTTACATGGTGCAGCAATACCTAGGGGCAAGATCTGACTTGGACACCTTTCCCACCGAAAATCCTCTGGGTTACTGGGTCTTGAGGATGGATCACTGGCCAGAGCTTACACAGTATGCAACTGAGCTACTGGCCTGTCCTGCATCCAGCGTTCTTTCAGGACGCACATTCAGTGCTGCTGGAGGCTTTGTAACCGATCACAGGGTGCGTCTGTCCACCGACTCAGTCGATCGACCTACCTTCATAAAAATGAATCAGTCTTGGATCACCACCAGCTACCAAGCACCTGATGCTGATGTAACCGAATAAATTTTTTTGAAATGTCAGATCCCTTCAAAGACTGCCTATGCTGATGCTGAGTGACTATCCTGTTATACTGAGTAATTATCCTCTTCCTCCTCAATGATTATGATAGCTCGTAAGAATATTTTTGGTTCTGGACGCTACCAGTCCCGCCACCAGTGCCTAAGGCCCAATTTTTCAGCCCCTGTTTAACAGGGGCATGTAATTACAATTCTTCACGCAATTCTTTGCAGCAGGGCTAGTTCCTGTGCTCCAACTAGAGCATCTGTGAGGGGCTCCAGTGTTGTGGCACCACCACCAAAGGCCCAATTTTTCTGCCCCTGTTCAACAGGGGCATGTAATTTCAATTCTTGATCTAATATTTCACAGCAGGGCCCTTTTCTGCGCCCATCAAGAGTATCTGTGAGGATTTACAGTGTTGTGGCACCTGCACCACCACCAAAGGCCCAATTTTTCTGCCCCTATTGAACAGAGGCATGTAATTACAATTCTTGATCTAATATTTCACAGCAGGGCCCTGTGAGGGCTTACAGTGTTGTGGCCACAACACCTAAGGCCCAAATTTCTGCTGAGTATATAGGGCAGGCCCCTACTTTCAAACATCCAACTTACAAACGACTCCTACTTGCAAACGGAAGGAGACAACAGGAAGTGAGATGAAATCTACCCCTAGGAAGGGAAATTCTCTCCTGTAAGAGTTAATATGGGAAAAACTTTTCTCCTTTCCACTGATGCTTTATCACCAATCCTTGTTTCACTAACAACCCCAAATTTTCAAAAAACATTTGTCATTGGGACGAAAAGTGAGGTGAAATCTTCTGAAGAGGAGCACAGACAGCAAAACAAAATGTCACAGGGGTGATAACCCTTCCCTAGGTTTTCCAAAAAGCTTAAAATAGATTTTTTGGCTGGAGCTAAACACATTTAAAATGTACCAGTTCAAAGTTACAAACAGATTCTACTTAACAACAAACCTACAGTACCTGTCTTGTTTGCACCGCCTGTATACTGCTGTTCAGAGTATATAGGGCCTGGGGGCCCCACACCTTTTTTAATTTGGGTGCGGGGTTCCCCTTAATATCCATACAAGACCCAAAGGGCCTGGTAATGGAATGGGGGGTACCGATGCCATTTGTCTCACTGATTTTATCAAAAATGCTTTTTGATTACGTCTTCCCCCTGCTGCCAGCCATCCACTGTGTCCCAAGCCTCGTTCTGAGGCCGCTCTTCTGGAGCCGGTGTTTACATCATTCAGAAGATCCCCGGTTATCATACACAGCACGGATCTTGTCACAGGATGTGGGAACGTCATCTCGACTTTCTGATACCATGCTTTTCATTTTTATACTACATGGGTGTTAATCTTACGTTGTCTATTAAATTGATTTTTAAAAAACGACTGCACCCAGAGGCGCCTCTCCACTTGTGCTTTTTTTCAGCTCCTTGGAATATGGTTTCTTCCCTTAATTGACGGCAGCCTTGAGTGCTTCCTGTGGACGTTTTTTTTCCCTCTCCCAATACCACTACATAGCTGATTTGCCTGTGTATGCCAGATGGACTGTATTGTCAATTACTAGCAGATTTGTTTTGGGACTTTTATGATTTCTGTGTTGATGCGCCTATACTTGTGTTCGGATTTCGTAGCTCATTGGTAGTGCAAAACAGTTAGTTTACTGCACACCAGAGATGTCTTTTCAGGGATTTTTCTGCCCACTTTTATTTAAACAAAAGAAACATTCATGAATGAATATCTTCCCATGTAGGGGGTTCTCACCATCAATTTGACAAACAAACAACATCCAGCCTTGTAGCTCTCTTCGCCCCTTTACTGCTCAGGCCTCATGCCTTGGTCCTCCAGACCATCTAACACACAGTCCCAGTGCTCATGCATAAAACACTGTACCTTTGTCAGCTTGGCTTCTTACCCTGCAGCTACCTGCTGCTCTATCTCTCACAGGCTCGGGCCTTTGTCTGTCCTGACCTGGACAGTACGGTGTGACATGCTCCTCTCACAGCTCCCTTATCACACTGACCCCCTCGGGCGGTTGGGACACCGACCTCTAACTCTGTCTCTAACATAAACCCAGCACACACCTGCATCATTACTGTGCCCGTTTTCTGCAAAATCTGGTCCAGACCGCCAGATTAAAACAGTATCTTGCCCTGCCACAGAATATACAACATGTTACGTGCTGCGTAAACTATTGGCGCTATATAAATACCTGTGATTAATAAATATTCACGATTGCCAAGTGTTTGGTGAGTTCAGCTATCTGAGGAAGACTGCCTTCTGTTATTGTCTCTGCTCCATATAGGCCAGGAATAGAGGCCTCGGGGATAAATAGATCACTATTACAACAATTAAAGTCAGAATATTTACAAGTTTTGGATGCAAATTTTACTCCTGCCAGACTAGCTACCATATACCCTACAATCTCCTTGGAGTGTTGGAGATGTGGTTTCTCATGGGCTGGTGCGGAACACATCTTCTGGGAATGCTCTCACATTAAACCCTTCTGGGAGGGGATAGTCTTGTGTATCTCAGACCTCCTGAAAATTCCTATCCCAAACTCAATAAAAGTTTGTCTAGTGGGCCTGGTTGACGAGGTGGTTCCCTCAATGGCTCTTAGAACATTATTAAACATATTATTTTTCTACGGGAGAAAAGCTATCCTATTGAAATGGAGGTCCTTTGCGCCTCCAGGTATACCTTTTTGGAAGGGACTAGTCCATGTTACCGTAGTACAAAGCAACATACCTCTCTAGAGGGTGCGAGAAAAAGTTTAATAAAGTGTGGCAAGCGTGGTTTAACTCAGATACCACTGCTGGATAAAGTTGATTAATGTACTGTTCTAGGTAATCCAACGTTAAAATCATCAATACTGTTTTGAAATATATTTAATCCTCCAACTCAGTCAAGGGAGGTGTCAATGATGTGCTATAGGTTTACTAATACTCGAGGGCTACATAGATGTGCAATATCTGTGAAATACTTTATAACAATTTGTTATATCCACTGGATGTATCGTGAGGTATATTTTTAGATATAATGGAAATGTCCTGGCCGAAGGGGGGGTGAACCGAGTTACAGGTTGTTGGGGGGAGGGAGTGGGAGGGGAAAGAGAAGGTTTTGCACTTAGTTAGGTGCTTATGTTAGATAGGTTATAAGTGTGACCGCCCGGTGGTCGGAAGGCCTGGCATTGTGCTAGAGTCACCCTTATGTTTACTGTATGTTTAATAAAAAATTTTCAATAAAAAGTATTAAAAAAAGTTTTGGATGCAAACTGTCCAGAATATTATTGTTTCACTCAGTCCTGTTATACTCACTGTAATTCCTCTATCCCGCTTGTTGTCAGAGCTTCCATCAGATCCCTGAAATGAGGACCCTCCAGATTGTTCCCAGACAGGTCCAGTGTCCTCAGTGTCTGGGTATTTCTTATTCCATATGCCAGGTGGGAGCAGGAACTGTCTGTCAGGTGATTACCATTCAAACTATGGAAGAAGAGAAAAATACCACCAGAAGAAAAATTATTTCCTCACTTTATACAACTCTAGAAAATACAATGGGGAGATCCCCACCACTAAATTGTGGGTGCTCATGTCAGATGAAAAAGATTTGTATGAGGCTCCGATTTCTCATTGCAGTAAGGTCAGATTCCCAGTGTATGACCATCTACAATCTTCTCTATTTATATAGTATATTGTACAGGATGCCTGGGATGGGTCCTGGAGAGTCGTTAAATGTCACTGTTGTACTCACTGTAATTCCTCTATCCGGCTTGTTGTCAGAGCGTCCATCAGATCCCTGAAATGAGGACCCTCCAGATTGTTCCAGGACAGGTCCATTATCTTCAGCGTCTGGTTATTTTTTATTCCAGTTGCCAGGTGGGAACAGGAACTGTCTGTCAGGTGATTTCTATCCAATCTGTAGAAGCAGAGGAGAATGTTACCAGAAGAAACTGAATTTCTCCCCCAAGAAAATGAATGGAACTATTCTCTACATAAATGGAACTAATTTCTCTTTATTGGAATCATTTATTATAGATTACTTTAAAAAAAACTCCAATAAATACTATATATTTGTATACAGCACTGGGACAAGGTCATCTAGTACACAAGGCAAAGATGTCAAACTGCCCCCCCCCCCTGTTTCTTAAGAATTAGTCAATAATCTTTCAAATCTTAATATAAAATAGATATTGTAACAGTAACTCCCAACATTGTTGTCAATGAATGCAATGATGACCCCCAGCACTGGTGTTGGTGGGCAAAGCGATAACCCCCTGCTTTGGTGTCAGTGGCCACAATAATAACAGCCAACATTGGTGTCAATGATCACAACAACCCCCTCTTACTGGCGGTCAGTGGATGTGCTATTTAAACCCCTTTTTTTGTGGTCAGTGGCAAATCTGTTAACTCCCCTTAAGTCCAGCCAAAAACACAAGCAGAAAATCAGCACAAGGGACATAATTTACATTCAGTAGGATGTGCCCCTGGTGCTAATTCTACTATGAATGAAATGGTATCTGTAGCGCACCCCTAAGGAGCTGCATGTAGAATGGGATCCCTCACCCTGCACACCACATCTTCTGAATCAAGTGTGCTGTGAACAACAGTTCAGTGCTTAGTTTTTATGTTTTATTGAGGGGAATATATGTGGATAGGGATATTATGGGATGCCCAGCAAAAGAACTCTTCAGGGATACAACTATATACAGTCCGTATATACACTTGTCCTCTGCCTCCTGCACACAGCTTGATTGCAGAACAACAACTCCCAGAACCAGCTGGTGCATTGTTGGGTGATCCGACTATAGGGCTCGGTCAGATAGGTAGCAAAAAGCCCTTTACAGGCAGGGACCGCGGGACCCTTGTATGTGTAGCAAGTCCTAGTGCCCAGCTGTCCTCCTGTTGCTACTCATCCAAGCACCACCTTTTCAGGCACTGCCAGCCCACCTGGCTTCAGCTGCCCCTTTCACTAGTCCTCCTGGCTACTCTTCCACAGTCCTCTCACACTGACTCTGCATCCATCCCAGACCGCTCTCCTCAGTCCTCTCAGGCATGCCTCCCAGTTCTCTCCTGACTGTAACACTCACCAGCCCACCTGTCTTCCTCCCTGGAGGTTGTCAGTGTTCTCCTGCCCTCCTCCTGTTCACATGCCTCCGGTCAGGACACCTCTGTGTATCTTGAAGAGAGCCCCTTCTACAACCGAGCCCAGGCCCAAGGTCGACCCCCAAACTAGGGGGGCACCCTCAAGGGCCAATGAAAGCCAAACACTCCATCTCCAACTTCCACCAGAACTCCACTGTCCTAGCTGGGCTGACCTAGATAACTTGAGGGGCCTGCCCCCTGCCAACCCATCTGTTGGGGATTGGTCAGGGCCCTCATAAATACTCCAAGCAGCTCCTTCTCACCTCTACTCTTATGGAGGTTTCCGGCAAGCTCCAGAAGTAGGGGGAGGTCTCAAAGATGCTGCCGGTGAGACATCCAGTCCTCCCTGAGTCACTCAAACCCTGTCCTAGAAAAACACAGGCTGGCTCAACCAAGCCTGACAATTTACCTACACTAACAAAAATCTATTCTAGCACACTAGAGGGTGCTACATATCTAAGAATGGGGGGCAGGGAATACTTAATAGCTCCTCCCCCTGCATTCAGAGATCCCGTTTCATTCATAGAAGCTGTAGTATGGCTTCTATGAATGGTATAGGGTGTGTCAGGATCTCTAGAGGTCCTATGACAGCCCCTTAGCTGTATTAACCCATGTCACACTGGAAAATTATGGCAACAGGGATGGGGGCAGTGTGGGGGGATCAAGATTAAAGCAGATTCCTACTAACAGAAGAAGTATCGGCACGCATCCTACTGACTAAGATATGTCCGTTTTGCTGATTTTTTGTTTGTGTTTTTGGCTGCACTTAAGAAATGATATAAAAACATACAGGAGACTTTCTTGGTGTACTAAACAGCAAAACAACGTATTATATAAATCTGTATTTATGTCAAATATCATTAAAATTCAATGATAAATTATATATATTATTAGTATATACTCGAGTATAAGTCGAGTTTTTCAGCACATTTTTTTGTGCTGAAAGTGCCCCCCTCGACTTATACTCGAGTCAAGCACTTTTCTGCAGCAAAAAATTTCATTTTCTGAATCGACTTTGGGGCCCCGTATCTCAGGGCCACTTTGTGCTAGGAACCCCAAATTTGGTGTGCTAACCCAGTGGAACTGGTACCACAACTTATCCAAAGATGGAGTTCCTAGCACTAAGTGGCCCCGAGATACGGGGCCCCAAATTCGGTTCAGAAAATGTCATTCTCTGCTGCAGAAAAGTGCTTGACATTTTCTGAACCGACTTTGGGGCCCCGTATCTCAGGGCCACTTAGTGCTAGGAACCCTAGCTTTGGATATTTTATGGTGCTAGTTCCACTGGGTTTGCACACCAAAATTGGGGTTCTTAGCACTACGTGGCCCCAAGATATGGGGACCCAAATTCGGTCAACTGTGTCCATCTGCAGCAATGTCATTTTGGGACCCTTTGGGTTCCGAGACCCCAAATTTTCGCTGCAGCTAGGGGGCATCTAGGAACCCTTAACTACCGAGTTTGAAGTTCGGGGGACCTATGGCTGCAAATGGGCACAGTGAGGCATGCAAATGGGCACGGTAAGGCTGCAAATGGGCATTGTTGACCCTCTTTTCCACTTACAGTAGCTGTGCATTTCTCACCCTCGTCTTATACTCGGGTCAATACGTTTTTCCCATTTTTTTGTGGTAAATTAGGGCCTCGACCTATACTCGGAACGACTTATACTCGAGTATATACGGTAGTGCACACCAATGAATCTACATAATAAGGTATATCCTATAGCATGTCATGGAAATCTCTGATGACTGGTCCCTTTAATTTCCAGTTTTACATGTACTTTCCTTCACTGTTCACCAAAAATAGGGTCAGTGGAGGTCTTAATCATCTCCCCCATCTATTGGTGGTCAGTTTTATTGTAAATTAACTTCTTCCACCTGCATTGGTGGTCAGTGGCAGTGTTGTTAACCTCCATGCATGCACTTGTGGTCAGTGGCAGTGTTAATTAGCTCTCCACATGCACTTGTGATCAGTGGCAGAGTTAATTACCTTCCCTTGTGCATTGATGACCATTGGCAGTTTTAATAAGCTCCTCCAATGCATCAGTAATCAATGACAGTGTTAATTGGCTTTCCCCATGCATCTATGATCAGTGACAGTGTTAACGGGCATTGTTGGTGAGCGATGGTGCTAACTAGCTCTCCCCATGTAATGGTGGTGAGTGGTGGGGTTAATTACCCCACCACATTGTTGGTCAGTGGCAGTGTTAATTAGCTCCTCCCATGCAATTGTGGTCAGTAGTACCATCCATTAGCTCCTCCCCATGCATCTGTGGCAGTGGTGGATTTAATTCTTCCCTTCCTCCACGTGCAGTGGTGGTCAGTGGTAGTGTTAATTAAAGCCGCATACACACAATCGGATTTTCCGACAACAAAACCGTGGATTTTTTTTACGAAGGATGTTGGCTCAAATTTGTCTTGCATACACACAGTCACACAAATGTTGGCCCAAAATTCCGAACGTGAGAATGACGTATAACACGTACGACGGGACTATAAAAAGAAAGTTCAATAGCCAGTGCGGCTCCTTCTGCTTGATTCAGAGCATGCGTGAACTTTTGTGCCACGGACTTGTGTACACACGATCGGACTTTTGTTGACGGAAAATTTGAGAACCTGTTCTCAAACATTTGTGGGCGAAAATTCCGACAGATAATGTTCGATGGGGCATACACACGGTCGGACTTTCCGACAACAAGTTCACATGGAACATTTCCCATCGGAAAGTCCGACCGTGTGTACGCGGCAAGCCCGACCATGTGTACGCGGCTTTACTCCCCATGCAGTGACGCTCAATGGTAAGGGTAAATTACCTCAACCCTGCATTGGTGGTCAGTACACTTGCACAGCGCCATTCTATCACCTTGGTAGCTTGGCTGAATGATAACATCAAATGTGCAGACCAGCCAAGACTATACTCCTACTGTTGGGAGCTCGCTCCACCTGATAGTGTTGAGGTTCGCAGGGAGCATGCCAGCACCCATCACCCTGCTGCTACTGCTTGGTACATTTTTGCCACTGCTTGTGTTATGAGTTGGGCACCAGCTGGGAAGCAATTTAGTAGCAGAGTGAGTAATGGTCACCCACCTCCTTCCATGTAACACTTCTGAAATCCCCCTGGTTTATTACAAAATTAGTTATTTTTTCAAAAATTTCAAATAAAAAAGTTATTGTTATGCCGCGTACACACGATCGGACTTTCTGGCATACTTGGTCCGGCACACTTTCCGACAGACTTTAAAATGGACGGACTTGCCCACACACGACCGGACTTTCCGGCGGGCTAAATCCGCCCGTCTTTCCGACGGACTATAGCCGGATTTACGGCAGACTTTCAGAATGAACGGACTTGCCCACACATGGACAAGTCCGTTCATTTTGAACGTGACTCAGGTACGACGGGACTAGAAAAGGAAGTCAATCTTGCTGCTTTTATCGGTGAGATTGACACCTTGCGAGCCCTGTCGCGGGGCATACCAGGCCCTTAGGTCTGGTATGGGTTATAAAGGGAAGCCCCTACGCCAAAAAAAACGGCGTGGGGTCCCCCCTAAAATCCATACCAGACCCCAATCCGAGCATGCAGCCTGGCAGGTCAGGAAAGGGGGTAGGGACGAGTGAGCGCCCCCCCTCCTGAACCGTTCCAGGCCGCATGCCCTCAACATGGGGGGCCCCCCCACCCCAAAGCACCTTGTCCCCATGTTGATGAGGAAAAGGGCCTCTTCCCTAAAACCCTGGCCGTTGGTTGTCGGGGTCTGCGGGCAGGGGGCTTATCGGAATCCGGGAGCTCCCTATAATAAGAGGGCCCCCAGATCCCGGCCCCCCACGCTATGTGAATGAGTATGGGGTACATGGTACCCCTACCCATTCACCTAGGGAAAAAGCGTCAATAATAAAACACACTACACAAGTTTTTAAAATGTTTTATTAAACAGCTTCGGGGGGGGGTCTTCCTCCGGCTTCAGGGGTCTTCTTCCGGCTTCGGGGGTCCCTCCGGTTCCTCTTCGCTCTTCTTCTCCCGGTGTTCCAGTTCTTCTGCCTGCTCCTCCGCTGTCTTCAGGCCGCTCTTTTGCCAGCAGAGGTCCGGACTTCTGAGCTTCTTGTCTTCTTCCCTCTTGTCTTCTCCAGATGTTGACACGACGGTCTCTCCGGCTGGACTGCTCTCTGAGGGCTCCGTTGTGACTTATATAGGCGGAGACCCCGCCCCCTTATGATGTCACAGTCCCTGGGTATGCTGGGACTGATGTTTTAGGGAGCGTGGTCAACATCACCCGGTTTCAAATCTAGGGCCGGCAGGCTTTTGGGAAAAAGTCCGCCGGAGCCTACACACGGTCGGATTGTCCAGCGGACTCTGGTCCGCCGGACCAAGTATGACGGAAAGTCCGCTCGTGTGTACGCGGCATAATAGTAAATCTCTGCATTGGTGTCAGTGGATGCAATGGTGACCTCCAGCATTGGTGTTAGTGGACTAAATTATAACCCCCTGCATTAGTGTCAGTGACTGAAATAACAACCCCCAGAATTGGTGCCAGTGACCACAATAAGAATCCCAAAAATTGGTGTCAGGGATGGCAAAAAAAAACAGCTATGATGCCAGCGACCACAGTAATAACCCCCACATTGGTGGCCAGTGGCAAAGTAGTTTCAAACCCCTTTATTGATGGTCTGTGGCATTGCTGTTGATCTCCTCTGTGCATTAATTGTCAGTTACAGTGCTGTTAACTCCCCCCATCCTCTTCATTGATGGTCATTGGCAGTGCTGTTACCCCCAACCCCCACACTTTGAGATTACTCTTCCGTACAGAATTAACTTCACACAGAAGACCACACAAAGAGCTGGAGGCCTATATACATCCCCTGGACTGCATGCTGTGCACCCCTGGAGCAGACGCACCAACATATTTTTGGATGTAAACTGTCTTAAATATTATTTCAGTCAGTCCTGTAATACTCACTGTAATTCCTCTATCCGGCTTGTTCTCAGAGCTTCCATCAGCTCCCTGAAATGAGGACCCTCCAAATTGTTCCCAGTCAGGTTCAGTGACCTCATTGCCTGGTTATTTCTTATTCCAGATGCCAGGTGGAGGCAGGAACTGTCTGTCAGGTGATTATTATATAAACTGTAGAAGAGAAAAATGTTACCAGATGATGAAAGGAATATGTATGAGGCTTTCATTGCCCATTGCAGTAAGGTCAGACAACACAATTTAGACAACAGACTGGAATAGAGTTAGGGAGTCCAAAATTAGATAAGTTTTGTTTACACTCTCAAATTGAAATGTTAAACTGACCCAGAATACTATTGTCTCAGTCAATCCTGTTATAGGCCTAGTTCACATGAATCCATGCCCCCTATGAGGGCCATATATATCTGCACGGGCCCCTCATACAGGCAATCCCAAAGCGGTTGATTTGGATGCAGCCGCTGCTCCCAATGTGACATCTGTGTGAGTGTGGGTACATGGCCCCAAATGCACCATCGGTGAAAAAGGCCATACTCACTGTAATGCTTCTATCCAGCTTGTTGTCAGAGCTTCCATCAGATCCCTGAAATGAGGACCCTCTAGATTGTTCCCTGCCAGGTCCAGTGTCCTCAGTGTCTGGTTATTTCTTATTCCAGATGCCAGGTGGGGGCAGGAACTGTCTGTCAGGTGATTATTATTCAAACTGTAGAAGAACAGAAGAAGGTTACCAGAAGAAAATTATTTTCTCCCCCAGGAATGAATGTAACTATTCTCTACATGAATGGAACTCCTTTCTATTCATAGGAATCATTTATATTAGATCACTTTATAAAACTCAATGAAATAGAACTTTATAAGAAAAATGTTATAATGGAGTAGACCCCCAATATTGTCATCCATGTGTAGAGACGGCGATATCTTCATACACAGAATGAGCATAGAATACCACTGACATGACTCATATTGTGCTATAATATCCTTGTGTATGGAGCATAAATCATGTAGCGCTATCCTTGCAAGGGCCATTTGTTTTGTGTCCCAGGTTCTCTTCCCGCTAGTGCAACCACAGGCAGGCAACAGCAACTTACACAATTTGGCACTTCAGCAACTTTGGTACAACAAACAGTTTAGGGGTTGCCTTGTTTTTTGACAGTTTATTGAACGTTAACTGGGGTGGGGCTGTGGGATACTCCAAAACATCAACAACAGGAACAAAGAGGCCATTCTCCCTTTAGCACCTTCTTGACCCAGTCCCCTTACTATTGGGACATATAGTGGACAGTACTGGGACACCTGTAGCAATGTCCCAGGCCAGCCAAGCCTTATTCTCTGTGCAGAGGGGTTAACAAAAGCAACAGTCACCAAGATCCTTTCCCCTTAGGTTTTTTACTCACAGTGTTCCCCCCACAAAGCCTTGGAATGTCTGCTCCAAACTCCAGCAGGCAGGCTCATCGGTGAACTCCTAAGGCAGATGCTCAGTGGCATTCCTATAACTCCTAAAGGTTTTGTGGCTAGATAGGCCCCCAGCTAAGCATAGCTGGAACCTCAATGATCAGGGTAGACCAGGGTCGGACTGGCCTACCGGTATACCAGGAAATTTCCCGGTAGGCCACCTGTCCTGGGGCCACTCTGATCTGTGGCTGGCTGCAGCGCTCCCCTTCTGGCTCCTCCTCTTGTTTGTCACACACAGCGGGAGTGCTGTGTGTCATGGACCTGAGCATGGTGTAACAAGGTCCCGCCCCCCTAGAGCGACTCATCTGATAGTAGATTGCATCAGTGTTCTGTCTATCACATGAGACAGTCTAAGGGGGTGGGACCTTGTTACACCGCGCCGTCGACATTACACACAGACCCAGCTATGTGACACACAGCGGGAGATGTCCTGTGTGATCCAGGGCAGGCTATAGTGAGGCTGCATTGATGGGCGCAGCGAGGCTGCATTGATGGGCGCAGCGAGGCTGCATTGATGGACGCAGCGAGGCTGCAGTGATGGACGCAGCGAGGCTGCATTGATGGACGCAGCGAGGCTGCATTGATGGACGCAGCGAGGCTGCATTGATGGACGCAGCGAGGCTGCATTGATGGACGCAGCGAGGCTGCATTGATGGACGCAGCGAGGCTGCATTGATGGGCGCAGCGAGGCTGCATTGATGGGCGCAGCGAGGATGCATTGATGGGCGCAGCAAGGATGCATTGATGGGCGCAGCGAGGATGCATTGATGGGCGCAGCAAGGATGCATTGATGGGCGCAGTGAGCCTGCATTGATGGGCGCAGTGAGCCTGCGATTATGGGCACAGTGAGCCTGCGATTATGGGCACAGTGAGCCTGCGATTATGGGCACAGTGAGCCTGCGATTATGGGCACAGTGAGGCGGCATTGATGAGCACAATGAAACTGCGATTATGGGCACAGTGGTAGGCTGCATTTGATGGGCACTGGTGAGACTGAATTGATCTCTTGTATCATTGCAGTCTGACTGTCTTTAGTATGATGTCCACAGCCTCTAACCATCTCTTGTATCATGTCTGCAGTCTCTGACGGAGTTTGGAGAGGAGTCAAGAGTGGGAGTGCCACCAGGATGGGGGTCATGGGAGAAGTCAGACGTGTGTGGACTGTAGAGAGGAGACAGTCCTATCAGTAACACACTACACCGCCAGGCACTCAGATCCTGCAGTGCCAGACATGTCCCCCTGCTTAAGCCAGTACATGTCCGGGCCCATCTGAGGTTTGCTAGAGAGCATTTGGATGATCCAGAAGAGGATTGGGAGAATGTCATATGGTCAGATGAAACCAAAGTAGAACTGTTTGATAGAAACACAACTTGTGTTTGGAGGAGAGAGAATGCTGAGTTGCAACCAAAGAACACCATACCTACTGTGAAGCATGGGGGTGGCAACATCATGCTTTGGGGCTGTTTCTCTGCAAAGGGAAGAGGACTACTGATCCATGTACATGAAAGAATGAATGGGGCCATGTATTGTGAGATTTTGGGTGCAAACCTCCTCCCATCAGCAAGGGCATTGAAGATGAAACGTGGCTGGGACTTTCAGCATGACAATGATCCCAAACACACCGCCCGGGCAACGAAGGAGTGGCTTCGTAAGAAGCATTTCAAGGTCCTGGAGTGGCCTAGCCAGTCTCCAGATCTCAACCACATAGAAAACCTTTGGAGGGAGTTGCAAGTCCATGTTGCCCAGCGACAGCCCCAAAACATCACTGCTCTAGAGGAGATCTCCATGGAGGAATGGGCCAACATACCAGCAACAGTGTGTGACAACCTTGTGAGGACTTACAGAAAACAATTGACCTCTGTCATTACCAACAAAGGATATATAACAAAGTATTGAGATGAACTTTTGATATTGAACAAATACTTATTTTCCATAATAATTTGCAAATACATTCTTTCAAAAATCAGACAATGTGATTGTCTGGATTTGTTTCCACATTTTGTCTCTCATAGTTGAGGTATACCTATGATGACAATTACAGGCCTCTTTCATCTTTTTAAGTGGAAGAACTTGCACAATTGGTGGCTGACTAAATACTTTTTTGCCCCACTGTACAAATACCCCCAAATGACGTTTTGGAAAGTAGACAGTCCAAGGTAGTTAGTAAGAGGCATTGTGAGTTTTTTGAAGTTGTGATTTTATGTCACAATTTTTTGGAAATATGAGGAAATTAAAAAGAAAAATTTGTTTTTCTTCACAATTTAGTTTTTTTACATACTGTCACCAGTGCAGTACAGCGTCATCATATAACCGGTGAAACGGTGATCAGAGACACTGACGGGTGACAGTATGTAAAAAAAAATAATAATTTTTGTTCAATTTTTAACAATTTTGTTTTTTACATACTGTGACCAGAGCTGTATTACCAGGTGATCAGGATTTTTTTATTTTATTATTTTTTTACACACTCTGATTGCTTATAACAGTGAAAATAACTGTTATAATAAATCTGCTCTAGGCCAAGCGAAAAGGTGCTAAATCACAGTCATGTTTTATTGTTTTGTCTAGATTTACTGTGTTTATAACAAAAACAATCATTTTAATTAAATGAAAACTCATCTCTTTGGAGAAGTCTACCCCACATTACCTAAAAACTGAATTTTTACCTTCTCCGTCAGCTCATTCCCCACAATAATCACCTTTTGTTCCACTTGTACTTCCCTTCCAGCGATCCCCTGAAAAAATGAATGGAGAATTTCCTGCTAGAAAGACACATAAGGTACAGGCCATACTGAGCTCTTGTAGCCCAGTAACGTCAGAGCAGAGGCCCAACAGACCCTCGGCCAATGCTAACACTGGTATGTGTCTAACACAGGTATCCCATAGATCAGATTCTGCTGCCTCTTCTCATCTGTTAACTTTGGGAAATTATCCATGTGCTCAGATAAAAACAAAGAAAAAAACATATATAATATAAAACAAGTAACAAATATAACTATTTTTCTTGGGGGAAAAAGCTGATAATTGCAATTTAAACACAGAAATGTGATTCATAGTTAATTTTTACCTCAAACTCTTGATGTTGTGTAGAGCCGGTATAAGCTTCCTCAATCCTTCATTCTGAATATTACATGAATTTAGATTTACTTCCTCAGTCCCCTTGCAGGTCTGAAGGATAAAAGACAGCACAGAGCAGTCCAGAGGGGTGAGGGATACACCAGAAATGTCAATGTTGTTTGATCCAATACATTGTGACACCAGAGCCTTATTCCTGGCCTCATAGAGATAGTAGAATACATTAAGAAGATCTGCCTTGTCTTCTGTGGGTTGTTCAGCTTTAAGTTTTTCTACAGTTTTCTTCTGGATCCAGGTGATGACATGTCTGGCAGCCTGAGTAGACAATTCTCCCACATGAGACTTCAACATGGATCTAGTAGAAGAGTCTGAGAGACCGCAGAGGAAACGGAGGAATATTTCAGCACGGCCATCTTGGTAAGATTCAGCCTTATCAAGTGTTTTCTGTAATCTGTGAGGATTACAGTTTATAAAATGGACTAAAGCAGCAAAAAACTCCTGAAGAGTGAGATGTAAGAAGGTGTAATCCACATCAGGAGGCTGACCAGATTCCATCATGAAAGATGAAAAGAGATGATTATCATTTCTCACACTGAATGACTCCAGGTGACGCTGATCAAATACAATCAGGTGATTCATGACTCCATGTTCTGCCATCCACCCAATAGATGTCAGAAGTTCCCAGGCAGTGTGACCACTGTCTTTATTCTGGCGGTGATTGGCCAGAATGTTGGAGACAAAAGTCACAAAGAGTTGTGTCACTGTTTTGGGTAATGATGTCATCAGCTGATCAGAGATTGTTGGTTGGGCTCTGAAGCACATTGATAGCACAGTACAGATGATCCAGCAGTATGACGGGATATAACAGAAAGTGTACAGCGTGTCATTCTCCTGCACAAAATGAAAAGCCTTCTCTGACAATTCCTCATTTCCAAAGAAATTATTAAAGAAGATCAGTCTGTCTTCATGGAGAAATCCCATGATCTCAGCTATTCTCTGGAAAACATCAGTAGCCACTGATGTCAGTCTGGTTGGACGGCTGGTTATCAGTACAGAGCAACCCTTAAGAAGACTCTGCCTCACCAAACTGACCACAATCTCACCAAAATGTGTTCTCTGTTTTGGTCTGGACAATTTACTTGATCTGAAATCTATTTGCTGAATACTTTCATCTAAACTATCAAATATAAACAGAAGTCTCTCTGGATCTTTTAAAATATCTCCAATCTGACTCTCCAGATACAGATATTGTTGAAGAATCATCTCCTCCAAGCTGACCTCTCCAAGTCTATTAAGGTCCCGGAATCTGAAGAAGAAGACAAAGGCAAATCTCTGGTAGTGTTTTCCTGTAACCCAGTCATAGACAAACTTCTGAATTAGTGTGGACTTCCCTATTCCTGGCACTCCGCTCACCATTACTGCATGTGGTACACATTGTGACTGGAGGTTCCAACAGAACAGCTTGTTGGGGGAAATGTGTTCCAATCTAGACTGCGTTTCCTTTAAGCATTCCTCATGTTTTACCCCAGTTTGTATTAGCTCATTTTGTGGTCGCTGCCTGAACTCATCAGTGGAGACTACAATCAGGTTAACATAACGTTCATTGATGAGGAATCTTTGTGATTCCAGGGTAGTTCCTGGGGGTCTATGCTCCACTAGAGTCTCAGACTCCTCCATGAGATGTTGTTTGTGCTTTTCCTGAAGATCTGGGAATATAATGGAAAAATCTTATGATTCATGTTACAGTAGAAATTAACAATGTAATGTTTAGTCTATGTAAATGTTTCTACCATATTCTGAGCATAGATCTTTGGGAAAGTACTACAAATACATATCATTTTAACTCATTGATAAAAGTAGTATACAGACTTACATACTTAAAGTGATTCTAAAGCCTGGACATTTTTTGTAGCGCTTTCCGTGCATTACGGTTAACAAATGTCCTGGGGTTGGTATTGCCCCCTTAACCCCCTTTATACACACCTGAGTACTATCTTGTTCCAGCGCTGTGCCCATCTGCAGCAGCTCTTCTCCCCGCTCTCTCTTCTCAAAAGACTCAGGAACAGTGGGAGCCATTGGTTCCTGCTGCTGTCAATCAAATCCTGTGAGGAGAGAACAGGGCAGGAGTTGTGCTGTGTGTGGCAACAGCCACACACAGCCAGGCTCGGGAGCGGATCCACAGGTGCATCTCCATATGAAGCGGCTTCCTATTGTGGCACCCTTGAGAAGAAAAGGAGCCTAGAGCAAGAGAGGGGGACCCCAGAAAAAGATTTGGAGACGCTCTGTGCAATGCATTGCACGGAGTAGGTAAGTGTAATAGCTTCTGTATTGATATAACCACAATGAGCACCACCAGGGTACCATCGTCCCTTGCAATAAGATTCCAGAATCTTATGTTTACTCAAAATAATGGGATCTCAGCATGATACTGGCACTCTCAAGGTCATAGATCAAGGTCATGGGTCCCAGATGGTATATTAGTGCACCACAGGAGAGCTAACAGGAACCGCCCACCAGAAAAAGGGTGCCTATAAGTTGGTATGCTCCACAAGGATTTAGCAGCTTAAAAGGGGAAAAGGATATAAGATTAGCAAGGATCAACCACAACATAGTTACATAGTTAGTAAGGTTGAATAAAGACACCAGTTCATCCAGTTCAACCTGAGTGAGTGTGGGCGCGTGTCTACAATTATCCCTATTTATTTTAAGGTACCCATATGGTGCCAACAATTGCACACTCACATCGGTCCCTAACCTCAAGGAGCCCACAATCAAAGGTCCCCAACTCACACCCATATACCAGAGCCAATTCTGGACAGAAGCCAATTAACCTACCAGCATGTCTTTGGAGTGTGGGAGGAAACCGGATTACATGGAGGAAACCCACGCAGGCACAGGGAGAACATGCAAACTCCAGGCAGGTAGTGTCGTGGTTGGGATTCGAACCAGAGACCCTTTTTACTGCTAGGCGAGAGTGCTACCCACTACACCACTGTGCCGGAGTCCGAGAGTGTGGCCCAGGTTGTGGTTGCTCCTTGCTAGGGATGAGCTTCGTGTTCGAGTCGAACCCATGTTCGACTCGAACATCGGCTGTTCGATCGTTCGCCGAATTGCGAACGTTATGGGCCGTTCGCGCTAAATTCGTGTGGCGCGTCACGGCCCATAATTCACTGCGGCATCGCAGTGCATTGCTGGCTGATGATTGGCCAAGCATGCACTATGACCCGCATGCTTGGCCAATCACAGCGCCGTCAGTAGAGAGAGCTGTAATTGGCCAAAGCCAGGGTGGCTTTGGCCAATTATGGCTCAGGGGATTTAGTACACACCCCACACTATATAAGGCCGCCTGCACGGCGGCCCTGTGTAGTGTGTGTTCCGGTGTGCTGAGAGATAGAGAGAGAGAGAGACAGTGTCATTTGATTTGAGTTAGATAGATTAGGCAGAACAGTCAGTCAGTTAGCTGCACTTACAGTGTATTGTGTATATATATGCATCCCAGGTGTTGCATATATATATATATACACTGTATTCAGTTTAGCTAGATCCGTTCCTGTTATCTTCTATCTAGACTATTTACATTTAATGCAGTGCGTCCTGCTCACAGTGTTCAGCTAGATCCGTTCCTGCTATTTACATTTAGTGCAGTGCGTCCTGCTCACAGTGTTCAGCTAGATCCGTTCCTGTTATCTTCTAGACTATTTACATTTAGTGCAGTGCGTCCTGCTCACAGTGTTCAGCTAGATCCGTTCCTGCAATTTACATTTAGTGCAGTGCGTCCTGCTCACAGTGTTCAGCTAGATCCGTTCCTGCTATTTACATTTAGTGCAGTGCGTCCTGCTCACAGTGTTCAGCTAGATCCGTTCCTGCTATTTACATTTAGTGCAGTGCGTCCTGCTCACAGTGTTCAGCTAGATCCGTTCCTGTTATCTTCTAGACTATTTACATTTAGTGCAGTGCGTCCTGCTCACAGTGTTCAGCTAGATCCGTTCCTGCAATTTACATTTAGTGAAGTGCGTCCTGCTCACAGTGTTCAGCTAGATCCGTTCCTGCTATTTACATTTAGTGCAGTGCGTCCTGCTCACAGTGTTCAGCTAGATCCGTTCCTGCTATTTACATTTAGTGCAGTGCGTCCTGCTCACAGTGTTCAGCTAGATCCGTTCCTGCTATTTACATTTAGTGCAGTGCGTCCTGCTCACAGTGTTCAGCTAGATCCGTTCCTGCTATTTACATTTAGTGCAGTGCGTCCTGCGCACAGTGTTCAGCTAGAGCCGTTCCTGCTATTTACATTTAGTGCAGTGCGTCCTGCTCACAGTGTTCAGCTAGATCCGTTCCTGTTATCTTCTAGACTATTTACATTTAGTGCAGTGCGTCCTGCTCACAGTGTTCAGCTAGATCCGTTCCTGCTATTTACATTTAGTGCAGTGCGTCCTGCTCACAGTGTTCAGCTAGATCCGTTCCTGTTATCTTCTAGACTATTTACATTTAGTGCAGTGCGTCCTGCTCACAGTGTTCAGCTAGATCCGTTCCTGCTATTTACATTTAGTGCAGTGCGTCCTGCTCACAGTGTTCAGCTAGATCCGTTCCTGTTAAATTCCTACTGACCGGCAGGCTTGTCTGGTTACAGTATATAAAGCTACCTGAAGAAAATTACAGGTGTTCTATTTGATCCTATTAGTACCACGGTCAGGCAGCTAGACTATTTACATTTAGTACAGTGCGTCCTGCTCACAGTGTTCAGCTAGATCCGTTCCTGTTATCTTCCTACTGACAGGCAGGCTTGTCTGGTTACAGTATATAAAGCTACTTGAAGAAAATTACAGGTGTTCTATCCCAGCTTAGTGCAGCTACAGGCCATTAGTATGTCTGGAAGGCCAAGAAGGAGAGGCAGACAGTCACAAGCCAATAAGAGAGGGCAAGCAGGCTCTGTGTCTAGTGCTGGTCGTGGAGACGGTGCATCCTCATCAGCACGTGGCCATGGGACACGCTTGGCCTTTTTTTCGGCAGCTGGCCATGTTGAGCCGCAACATGCGGAAGACTTGGTCGAGTGGATGACCAAGCCGTCCTCATCCTCCTCATCCTCTCTCACCCATGCCCAGGGTGCTTTGTCTGGCAAAGCAGCGGCCTCTTCCCTCAGCTCAATGTCATCAGTGACTCCTTCCCTAGCTCCACCATGTCCTCATGAGGATTCCCTCGAACTGTTTGACCACAGTGTTGGGTACATGCTCCAGGAGGATGCCCAGCGTTTGGAAGGCTCTGATGACGATACTGAGCTCGATGAAGGCAGTAACATGAGCGCGGACAGAGGGGGTGCCCAAGAAGGACAGCAATCTGGCAGTCATGCTCCCCCTGCTGCAGCATACTGCCAGGTTTGCTCCAGTGATGAGGAGGGAGGGGATGATGAGGTCACTGACTCAACGTGGGTGCCTGATAGGAGAGAGGAGGAGGAGGAGGAGGAGGAGGAGGAGGAGGAGGAGGAGGAGGAGGCGGCAGCACATCACCAACGAGGCAGGATGCCCTCCAGGGGCCAGCCTAAGGGCAGCACATTGACTGCATCACACCCCAAAGCTCCACATGTGCAGGGCGCTGCAGTCTCTGCGCGTTATTCAAAAAGTTCTTTGGTGTGGGCCTTTTTTGAGACGAGTGCATCAGATCGCACCGCTGCTATTTGCAACATATGTCTCAAGCGTATCTCGCGTGGCCAAAATATCTCCCGCTTGGGTACCACATGCTTGACCAGACATATGTTGACCTGCCATGCAGTTCGTTGGCAAGCGTATCTAAAAGACCCACACCAAAGAACAAAGAGGATCTCTCCTTGCTCCTCATCAGCTGAGATTTCCAACCCCACTAGACCTTCAGTCCTCTCTGAGACCTGCAGTGAGAGGAATGAAGGTGTAGAATTAGGTGTGTCACAGCCAAGTACTTGTGGGCAATCTGCTTTTGGTACACCGACGTCAGATTGTACCAGGCAAATTTCCCTGCCCCAGCTGCTGCACCGCCGAAAGAAGTTTGCTCCCAGCCATCCACATGCCCAGCGGTTGAATGCTAGCTTGGCAAAATTGCTAGCACTTCAACTGCTGCCTTTTCAGTTGGTAGACTCTGCCCCCTTCCGTGAGTTTGTGGAATGTGCGGTTCCTCAGTGGCAGGTACCCAAACGCCACTTTTTCTCACGGAAGGCGATTCCGGCTCTCTACCGGCATGTGGAAGGCAATGTCCATGCCTCGCTGGACAGGGCGGTCAGCGGTAAGGTGCATATTACCGCTGACTCATGGTCCAGCAGGCATGGACAGGGACGTTACCTAAGTTTCACGGCGCATTGGGTGACTCTGCTGGCAGCTGGGAAGGATGCAGGACAAGGTGCAGTAGTGTTGGAGGTTGTTCCGCCACCACGTCTCCAAAATGCTGATTGTGACACACCTCTCTCCTCCACCCCCTCCTCTTCTTCTTCCTCCATGGCCTCTTCCTCGGAACCAGCGGTGCTCCGTAGGCGTTCAAGGGGCTACGCAAGTACGCAGGCCAAAAGATGCCATGCGGTGCTTGAGCTGGTGTGCTTGGGGGACAGGAGCCACACTGGGGCAGAGGTTCTGTCAGCTCTGCAGGGGCAGGTTCAGAGGTGGTTGACGCCACGCCAACTTAAGGCAGGAATGGTGGTTTGCGACAATGGCACCAACCTCCTCTCTGCCCTCCGACAGGGACAAATGACCCATGTGCCCTGTTTGGCTCACGTCCTTAACTTGGTGGTGCAGCGGTTCTTGGGCAGGTACCCGGGCTTACAGGATGTCCTGAGGCAGGCCAGGAAAGTCTGTGTGCATTTCCGCCGGTCATATAATGCCAGTGCTCGGCTGACGGACCTCCAAAAGGAGTTTAACCTGCCCAAGAACCGCCTAATCTGTGACATGCCCACCAGGTGGAACTCAACGTTGGCCATGCTGCAGCGGCTGCACACACAGCAGAGGGCCATCAATGAGTACCTGTGCGACTATGGCACCAGGACAGGGTCAGGGGAGCTTGGTTTTTTTTCCCCACGCCAGTGGGCCATGATCAGGGATGCATGCACTGTCCTGTCACCATTCGAGGAGGCCACGAGGATGGTGAGCAGTGACAGTGCATGCATCAGTGACACTGTCCCCCTTGTCCACCTGTTGGAGCACACGCTGCGTGGAATAATGGACAGGGCACTTGAGGCAGAACAGAGGCAGGAAGAGGAGGACTTCCTTAGCTCTCAAGGCCCCCTTTATCCAGACAGTGTTCCTGCGTGCCCGCCGATCACACAGGAAGAGGACGAGGAGGAAGAGGACGAGGAGGAAGAGGAGGAGGAGGAAGATTGTGTCAGTATGGAGGTGGAGCCTGGCACTCAGCATCAGCAGCAGTCTTTAAGGGATCAGTCCCAAGAAACACATGGACTTGTACGTGGCTGGGAGGAGGTGGCTGCGGACCATGTCGTTCTTAGTGACCCAGAGGACTCCGGACCGAATGCCTCAGCAAACCTACGCTGCATGGCCTCCCTGATCCTGCAAAGCCTGCGTAAGGATCCTCGTATTCGTGGTATCAAGGAGAAGGACCAATACTGGCTGGCAACCCTCCTTGATCCACGTTACAAGGGTAAGGTTGCGGACCTTATCTTGCCATCGCAGAGGGAGCAGAGGATGAAACATCTTCGGGAGGCCTTGCAGAAAGGTCTGTGCAACGCGTTCCCAGAGACTGGGAGGTTACAAACTCCTGTTTCTGGACAACGTGTTGCTGAGGCTTCGGTCAGTCAAAGAAGGAGCGGTGGAGAAGGTGGCCGTCTGACCGATGCGTTCAGACAATTTTTTGGTCCGCAGCCCCAAGGTATGATCGGTTCCAGCAACCATCGCCAGCGTCTGTTTTACATGGTGCAGGAATACCTAGGGGCAAGATCAGACTTGGACACCTTTCCCACCGAAAATCCTCTGGGTTACTGGGTCTTGAGGATGGATCACTGGCCAGAGCTTGCACAGTATGCAATTGAGCTACTGGCCTGTCCTGCATCCAGCGTTCTTTCGGAACGCACATTCAGTGCTGCTGGAGGCGTGGTAACCGATCACAGGGTGCGTCTGTCCACCGACTCGGTCGATCGGCTGACCTTCATAAAAATGAATGAGTCTTGGATCACCACCAGCTACCAAGCACCTGATGCTGATGTAACCGAATAATTTTTTTTGAAATCTCAGATCCCTTCAAAGACTGCCTATGCTGATGCTGAGTGACTATCCCTGAGTAATTATCCTCTTCCTCCTCAATCATCACGCTGATAGCTTGTAAGAACATTTTTGGTTCTGGGCGCCACCACCAGTGCCTAAGGCACAATTTTTCAGCCCCTGTTTAACAGGGGCGTGTAATTACAATTTTTGATGTAATACTTTGCAGCAGGGCTCGTTCCTGCATTCCAACTAGAGTGTCTGTGAGGGGTTGCAGTGTTGTGGCACCAGCACCAGTGCCTAAGGCCCAATTTTTCTGCCCCTGTCTAACAGGGGCGTGTAATTACAATTTTTGAAGCAATAATTTGCAGCAGGGCTCGTTCCTGCGTTCCAACTAGAGTGTCTGTGAGGGGTTGCAGTGTTGTGGCACCAGCACCAGTGCCTAAGGCCTAATTTTTCAGCTCCTGTTCAACAGGGGCATGTAATTACAATTCTTGATCTAATATTTCACAGCAGGGCCCTGTGAGGGCTTACAGTGTTGTGGCCACAGCAACACCTAAGGCCCAAATTTCTGCTGAGTATATAGGGCAGGACCCTACTTTCAAACTTACAAACGACTCCTACTTGCAAACGGAAGGAGACAACAGGAAGTGAGATGAAATCTACCCCTAGGAAGGGAAATTCTCTCCTGTAAGAGTTAATATGGGAAAACAATTTCTCCTTTCCACTGATGCTTTCCAATCCTTGTTCCACAAAAAAACCCAAATTTTCAAAAAACATTTTTCATTGGGACAAAAAAGTGAGGTGAAATCTTCTGAAGAGGAGGAAAGACAGCAAAACAAATGTCACAGGGGTGATAACCCTTCCCTATGTTTTCCAAAAAGCTTAGAAAAGATTTTTTGGCTGGAGCTAAACACGTTAAAAATGTTCAAAATTACAAACAGATTCTACTTAACAACAAACCTACAGTCCCTGTCTTGTTTGCACCGCCTGTATACTGCTGTTCAGAGTATATAGGGCCTGGTGGCCCCACACCTTTCCTTATTTTAATTTGGGTGCGGGGTTCCCCTTAATATCCATACAAGACCCAAAGGGCCTGGTAATGGACTGGGGGGTACCCATGCCGTTTGTCTCACTGATTTTCATCCATATTGCCATGACCCGACATGACATTAAACCCGCAAGCAGTTTTAAATGAGATTTTTTCCTTTAAAAATGACATTTGGTGCAGGGACTGTTCTAAACATGGGAAACACGCGTCACTTTACAGGCATACTATAGACACCCCCCAGGTACGATATTTAAAGGAATATTTCACTTTTTTTTTTTTACTTTAAGCATCATTAAAATCACTGCTCCCGAAAAAACGGCCGTTTTTAAAAGTTTTTTTTGCATTGATACATGTCCCCTGGGGTAGGACCCGGGTCCCCAAACCCTTTTTAGGACAATACCATGCAAATTAGCCTTTAAAATGAGCACTTTTGATTTCGAACGTTCGAGTCCCATAGACGTCAATGGGGTTCTAACGTTCGTGCGAACTTTCGGTCCGTTCGCGGGTTCTGGTGCAAACCGAACCGGGGGGTGTTCGGCTCATCCCTACTCCTTGCTAATCTTACATCCTTTTTCCCTTCTAAGCTTCTAAGTCCTTGTGGAGCATAACATCTTAATTCTATCTTCTTGTGGTGATTTTAATTGGTGATTACTCAACTTCTCGTGGGCAGTTCCCATTGGCTCTCCTGTGGTGCACTAATTTAACATCTGGGACCCATGACCTTGATCCATGACCTTGAGAGTGCAAGCATAATCCTGAGATCCCAATATTTTGAGTCATCATCACATTATGGATATTTCATTTTTTATGATCATATATATTACTTTGTGGATATCAAACACAAACTTTGATAACTTTGGTGTAAACTTCATGTAACTAAAATTCTCCCTGAAGAAGCCACATAGGCAAAACTTGTCAGAGCTAGGGCATTTTGCGCAAAGCAATTTTCTGACCACCAAGAATTATCTTGATGGTTCGTAATATGGAGTTTGTCTTTTATGGAAAAATAAAATTGTTACCATTTTAATGAAAAAAAAAAAAACAATGCTGTGACTCTTTTGTACCTGGGAAGTCTCATTTATTCCCACTATTTGTTATTCGATAAGTAAAAAAGCTTGCTTTTTTAGGAAAAAAAAAAGTTAAGCTTTACAACCGCTTTAATTAATACCTGAGTAAAGATTTGTATAAATGAACTTTAGTTAAAAATTTTTGTTACTGGCAAATCACAGCAACAGTTTATCTTAAGTCGGTTGTAAACCGCTGCATATTTTTTTTTCTTACCTGTAAGGTAAAGGCATAATGTGCTAGTATGGTTAGCATACTAGCACTTTATGTGAAACTTATCTGAAAAGAAGCCTTCCAGCGATGTGATGTCATCGCTGGAGACAACTTCCATCTTCACCCGTCTTGCTTCCGGGTTCGCAGGCTCCAGCTCTGTGACTGGCCGGAGCCACGATGTCACCCCCCGTGCATGTGCATGGGAGCCGGTGGTCACAGCACAGAGCTCTGAAGGAATGGCATGGGTGGCCGTTCCTTCAGAACGCATGCGCCAGTGATCTCACTGGCTCCAAATATCTCTTAAACAGCGCATGTTTAGGAGATATTTACACTACCTATAGGTAAGCCTTATTATAGAACAAAACGAAAAACAAAAAAGATCCGTACACCCACTCTTCAAGTACCACCACTGCACCAAAAGTAACCCAAATGTGCAACAGCTGCTACTTTAAATAAATATAAATAAGCATTTACAGTGTAAACTAAAGTAAATAGTAGCACTAAACAATATAGATAAATAAACCCAGTGACTAGTGATCAACGCTAATACATAAATAAACAACTAATAATAAAGTTTGTGCAAAAATATAGTCCATAAATGAGGCGGGATTGTCATATAAAAGTAAAGCTGAATATATCCTGAATAGGGATGAGCTTCGTGTTCGAGTCGAACCCATGTTCGCCTCGAACATCGGCTGTTCGATCGTTCGCCGAATTGCGAACGATATGGGCCGTTCGCGCCAAATTCGTGTGGCGCGTCACGGCCCATAATTCACTGCGGCATTGCAGTGCATTGCTTGCTGATGATTGGTCAAGCATGCACTATGACCCGCATGCTTGGCCAATCACAGCGCCGCCTTAACAGAGAGCCATAAATGGCCAAAACCAAAAGAGGCTTTGGCCAATTATGGCTCAGGGGATTTAGTACACGCCCCACACTATATAAGGCCGCCTGCACGGCGGCCCTGTGCAGTGTGTTCCGGTGTGCTTAGAGAGAGAGAGAGACAGTGTCATTTCATTTGAATTAGCTAGATTAGGCAGGACAGTCAGTCAGTTAGCTGCACTTAAAGTGTATTGTGTATATATATGCATCCCAGGTGTTGCATATATATATATATATACACTGTACTCAGTTTAGCTAGATCCGTTCCTGTTATCTTCTAGACTATTTACATTTAGTGCAGTGTGTCCTGCTCACAGTGTTCAGCTAGATCCGTTCCTGTTATATTCCTACTGACAGGCAGGCTTGTCTTGTTACAGTATTTTGAAGAAAATTACTGATGTTCTTTTGATCCTATTAGTACCACAGTCAGGCAGCTAGACTATTTACATTTAGTGCAGTGCGTCCTGCTCACAGTGTTCAGCTAGATCCGTTCCTGTTATATTCCTACTGACAGGCAGGCTTGTCTTGTTACAGTATTTTGAAGAAAATTACTGATGTTCTTTTGATCCTATTAGTACCACAGTCAGGCAGCTAGACTATTTACATTTAGTGCAGTGCGTCCTGCTCACAGTGTTCAGCTAGATCCGTTCCTGTTATCTTCTTACTGACAGGCAGGCTTGTCTTGTTACAGTATTTTAAAGAAAATTACTGGTGTTCTTTTGATCCTATTAGTACCACAGTCATGCAGCTAGACTATTTACAGTTAGTGCAGTGCGTCCTGCTCACAGTGTTCTGCTAAACCTACAAGTTAGTGGGGTGCGTCCTGCTCACAGTGTTCAGCTAAACCTACAAGTTAGTGGGGTGCGTCCACCTCACAGTGTTCAGCTATACCTACAAGCTAGTGGGGTGCGTCCTGCTCACAGTGTTCAGCTAGATCTGTTTCTGTTATCTTCTTACTGACAGGCAGGCTTGTCTTGTTACAGTAAATACAGCTACCTGAAGAAAATTGCTGGTGTTCTTTTGATCCTATTAGTACCACAGTCAGGCAGCTAGACTATTTACAGTTAGTGCAGTGCGCCCTGCTCACAGTGTTCTGCTAAACCTACAAGTTAGTGGGGTGCGTCCTGCTCACAGTGTTCAGCTAAACCTACAAGTTAGTGGGGTGCGTCCACCTCACAGTGTTCAGCTAAACCTACAAGCTAGTGGGGTGCGTCCTGCTCACAGTGTTCAGCTAGATCCGTTTCTGTTATCTTCTTACTGACAGGCAGGCTTGTCTTGTTACAGTAAATACAGCTACCTGAAGAAAATTGCTGGTGTTCTTTTGATCCTATTAGTACCACAGTCAGGCAGCTAGACTATTTACAGTTAGTGCAGTGCGTCCTGCTCACAGTGTTCTGCTAAACCTACAAGTTAGTGGGGTGCGCCCTGCTCACAGTGTTCAGCTAAACCTACAAGTTAGTGGGGTGCGTCCACCTCACAGTGTTCAGCTAAAGCTACCTGTAGAAGGTTGGTGGTGTTCTCATACTACAGGCAGGCAGTTGATTTTGCTAGCTGCAGTATCAGTACATATATATATATATATATATATATATCCCAGCTTAGTGCAGCTACAGGCCATTAGTATGTCTGGAAGGCCAAGAAGGAGAGGCAGACAGTCACAAGCCAATAAGAGAGGGCAAGCAGGCTCTGTGTCTAGTGCTGGTCGTGGAGACGGTGCATCCTCATCAGCACGTGGCCATGGGACACGCTTGGCCTTTTTTTCGGCAGCTGGCCATGTTGAGCCGCAACATGCGGAAGACTTGGTCGAGTGGATGACCAAGCCGTCCTCATCCTCCTCATCCTCTCTCACCCATGCCCAGGGTACTTTGTATGGCAAAGCAGCGGCCTCTTCCCTTGGCTCAATGTCATCAGTGACTCCTTCCCTAGCCCCACCATGTCCTCCTGAGGAGTCCCTCGAACTGTTTGACCACAGTGTTGGGTACATGCTCCAGGAGGATGCCCAGCGTTTGGAAGGCTCTGATGATGATACTGAGCTCGATGAAGGCAGTAACACGAGCACGGACAGAGGGGGTGCCCAAGAAGGACAGCAATCTGGCAGTCATGCTCCCCCTGCTGCAGCATACTGCCAGGTTTGCTCCAGTGATGAGGAGGGAGGGGATGATGAGGTCACTGACTCAACGTGGGTGCCTGATAGGAGAGAGGAGGAGGAGGAGGCGGCACATCACCAACGAGGCAGGATGCCCTCCAGGGGCCAGACTAAGGGCAGCACATTGACTGCATCACACCCCAAAGCTCCACATGTGCAGGGCGCTGCAGTCTCTGCGCGTTATTCAAAAAGTTCTTTGGTGTGGGCCTTTTTTGAGACGAGTGCATCAGATCGCACCGCTGCTATTTGCAACATATGTCTCAAGCGTATCTCGCGTGGCCAAAACATCTCCCGCTTGGGTACCACATGCTTGACCAGACATATGTTGACCTGCCATGCAGTTCGTTGGCAAGCGTATCTAAAAGACCCACACCAAAGAACAAAGAGGACCTCTGCTTGCTCCTCATCAGCTGAGATTTCCAACCCCACTAGACCTTCAGTCCTCTCTGAGACCTGCACTGAGAGGAATGAAGGTGTAGAATTAGGTGTGTCACAGCCACGTACTTGTGGGCAATCTGATTTTGGTACACCGACGTCAGATTGTACCAGGCAAATTTCCCTGCCCCAGCTGCTGCACCGCCGAAAGAAGTTTGCTCCCAGCCATCCACATGCCCAGCGGTTGAATGCTAGCTTGGCAAAATTGCTAGCACTTCAACTGCTGCCTTTTCAGTTGGTAGACTCTGCCCCCTTCCGTGAGTTTGTGGAATGTGCGGTTCCTCAGTGGCAGGTACCCAAACGCCACTTTTTCTCACGGAAGGCGATTCCGGCTCTCTACCAGCATGTGGAAGGCAATGTCCATGCCTCGCTGGACAGGGCGGTCAGCGGTAAGGTGCATATTACCGCTGACTCATGGTCCAGCAGGCATGGACAGGGACGTTACCCAAGTTTCATGGCGCATTGGGTGACTCTGCTGGCAGCTGGGAAGGATGCAGGACAAGGTGCAGTAGTGTTGGAGGTTGTTCCGCCACCACGCCTCCAAAATGCTAATGATTGTGACACACCTCTCTCCTCCACCCCCTCCTCTTCTTCTTCCTCCATGGCCTCTTCCTTGGAACCAGCGGTGCTCCGTAGTCGTTCAAGGGGCTACGCAAGTACGCAGGCCAAAAGATGCCATGCGGTACTTGAGCTGGTGTGCTTGGGGGACAGGAGCCACACTGGGGCAGAGGTTCTGTCAGCTCTGCAGGGGCAGGTTCAGAGGTGGTTGACGCCACGCCAACTTAAGGCAGGAATGGTGGTTTGCGACAATGGCACCAACCTCCTCTCTGCCCTCCGACAGGGACAAATCACCCATGTGCCCTGTTTGGCTCACATCCTTAACTTGGTGGTGCAGCGGTTCTTGGGCAGGTACCCGGGCTTACAGGATGTCCTGAGGCAGGCCAGGAAAGTCTGTGTGCATTTCCGCCGGTCATATAATGCCAGTGCTCGGCTGACGGACCTCCGAAAGGAGTTTAACCTGCCCAAGAACCGCCTAATCTGTGACATGCCCACCAGGTGGAACTCAACGTTGGCCATGCTGCAGCGGCTGCACACGCAGCAGAGGGCCATCAATGAGTACCTGTGCGACTATGGCACCAGGACAGGGTCAGGGGAGCTTGTTTTTTTTTCCCCACGCCAGTGGGCCATGATCAGGGATGCATGCACTGTCCTGTCACCATTTGAGGAGGCCACGAGGATGGTGAGCAGTGACAGTGCATGCATCAGTGACACTGTCCCCCTTGTCCACCTGTTGGAGCACACGCTGCGTGGAATAATGGACAGGGCACTTGAGGCAGAACAGAGGCAGGAAGAGGAGGACTTCCTTAGCTCTCAAGGCCCCCTTTATCCAGACAGTGTTCCTGCGTGCCCGCCGATCACACAGGAAGAGGACGAGGAGGAAGAGGAGGAGGAGGAGGAGGAAGATTGTGTCAGTATGGAGGTGGAGCCTGGCACTCAGCATCAGCAGCAGTCTTTAAGGGATCAGTCCCAAGAAACACATGGACTTGTACGTGGCTGGGAGGAGGTGGCTGCGGACCATGTCGTCCTTAGTGACCCAGAGGACTCCGGACCGAATGCCTCAGCAAACCTACGCTGCATGGCCTCCCTGATCCTGCAAAGCCTGCGTAAGGATCCTCGTATTCGTGGTATCAAGGAGAAGGACCAATACTGGCTGGCAACCCTCCTTGATCCACGTTACAAGGGTAAGGTTGCGGACCTTATCTTGCCATCGCAGAGGGAGCAGAGGATGAAACATCTTCGGGAGGCCTTGCAGAAAGGTCTGTGCAACGCGTTCCCAGAGACTGGGAGGTTACAAACTCCTGTTTCTGGACAACGTGTTGCTGAGGCTTCGGTCAGTCAAAGAAGGAGCGGTGGAGAAGGTGGCCGTCTGACCGATGCGTTCAGACAATTTTTTGGTCCGCAGCCCCAAGGTATGATCGGTTCCAGCAACCATCGCCAGCGTCTGTTTTACATGGTGCAGGAATACCTAGGGGCAAGATCAGACTTGGACACCTTTCCCACCGAAAATCCTCTGGGTTACTGGGTCTTGAGGATGGATCACTGGCCAGAGCTTGCACAGTATGCAATTGAGCTACTGGCCTGTCCTGCATCCAGCGTTCTTTCGGAACGCACATTCAGTGCTGCTGGAGGCGTGGTAACCGATCACAGGGTGCGTCTGTCCACTGACTCGGTCGATCGACTGACCTTCATAAAAATTAATGAGTCTTGGATCACCAGCTACCAAGCACCTGATGCTGATGTAACCGAATAATTTTTTTTGAAATCTCAGATCCCTTCAAAGACTGCCTATGCTGATGCTGAGTGACTATCCCTGAGTAATTATCCTCTTCCTCCTCAATCATCACGCTGATAGCTTGTAAGAACATTTTTGGTTCTGGGTGCCACCACCAGTGCCTAAGGCACAATTTTTCAGCCCCTGTTTAACAGGGGCGTGTAATTACGATTTTTGATGTAATACTTTGCAGCAGGGCTCGTTCCTGCATTCCAACTAGAGTGTCTGTGAGGGGTTGCAGTGTTGTGGCACCAGCACCAGTGCCTAAGGCCTAATTTTTCAGCTCCTGTTCAACAGGGGCATGTAATTACAATTCTTGATTTAATATTTCACAGCAGAGCCCTGTGAGGGCTTACAGTGTTGTGGCCACAGCAACACCTAAGGCCCAAATTTCTGCTGAGTATATAGGGCAGGACCCTACTTTCAAACAACTAACTTACAAACGACTCCTACTTGCAAACGGAAGGAGACAACAGGAAGTGAAATCTACCCCTAGGAAGGGAAATTCTCTCCTGTAAGAGTTAATATGGGAAAAACATTTCTCCTTTCCACTGATGCTTTCCAATCCATTGGGACAAAAAGTGAGGTGAAATCTTCTGAATAGGAGGAAAGACAGCAAAACAAATGTCACAGGGGTGATAACCCTTCCCTATGTTTTCCAAAAAGCTTAAAAAAGATTTTTTGGCTGGAGCTAAACACGTTAAAAATGTACCCGTTCAAAATTACAAAGAGATTCTACTTAACAACAAACCTACAGCCTGTATACTGCTGTTCAGAGTATATAGGGCCTGGTGGCCCCACACCTTTCCTTATTTTAATTTGGGTGCGGGGTTCCCCTTAATATCCATACAAGACCCAAAGGGCCTGGTAATGGACTGGGGGGTACCCATGCCGTTTGTCTCATTGATTTTCATCCATATTGCCAGGACCCGACATTACATTAAACCCGCAAGCAGTTTTAAATGAGAATTTTTCCTTTAAAAATTACATTTGGTGCAGGGACTGTTCTAAACACGGGAAACACGCGTCACTTTACAGGCATACTATAGACACCCCTCAGGTACGATATTTAAAGGAATATTTCACTTTTTTTTTTTTTTACTTTAAGCATCATTAAAATCACTGCTCCCGAAAAAACTGCCGTTTTTAAAAGTTTTTTTTGCATTGATACATGTCCCCTGGGGTAGGACCCGGGTCCCCAAACCCTTTTTAGGACAATACCATGCAAATTAGCCTTTAAAATGAGCACTTTTGATTTCGAACGTTCGAGTCCCATAGATGTCAATGGGGTTCTAACGTTCGTGCGAACTTTCGGTCCGTTCGCAGGTTCTGGTGCGAACCGAACCGGGGGGTGTTCGGCTCATCCCTAATCCTGAAGTGAGATCTTCAAAACTTTCACCACACCCCACGTGCACTCAATGTTTCCACACCCCTTTGGTTAAAAACTCACCAAATGACGATGCCTTGCACTCTCATGCTCGGCAAAACAGCATCAACCCTTACAGGGTTAAATATCCACCGATATCCAGACGTGACACCGAATATCATGGACTCCGACTCTCCATATATAATGAAACAAAATGCTCTAATAGTGCAGTATCATTGTAAAAAGTTTATTCTATTAAAACAGCTTCAAACATTGCACTCACATAAGCTCAAATCAATGAAGCCTAGAGGCATCAACTTGCAGCAGCAAGTACTGGTGTAATGTGGTCTCAGCGGACACATCATAGGCGAACTGAATCTCGCCAAAGAAAGCTTGTGATCCTCTGAGCGTCACTTCCGGTATAGCGTCAAGCATGAAAAATTGGTTGCCGTACAGCCACGTCCCAATGTTTCGTCATAACAACTTACTCATGGGATTGGCTGTACAGCATGGCAACCCTTTATAGTGCCTCGTTAAACGAGAGTCACCTGCAGCACATGTGCTAACAGTGTGTCGTTGCAACCACAATACAGCCAGCACTTCCTCTGTCTATACTCATATTGCAAAATACAACAATCATAGTCAGCGCATTCATATAAAATCTGTACAGTATAAAGTATAAGTGATTTCGCCACTGTTAATCCTTGAATCAATGCATATACTGCTAAACAATAAATGTAAATATACACACACACACACCATTAAAAAAAAAAAGAGATATATAACATGTTTTCATATAAAATTCCCTGATCCACGATTTCAGACACCTACATACAATAGGTATCAGACCCTAGAGTATGATGGATATGATGAGAATTACCATCAACTGGAGCATTTTTTTAGGTCATATGTGGGAGAAGGGGAGGAGGAACTCCAAGACGGAATTCCTATTCATCAAACAATCGAGGAAGGGGGAGGGATGCACCTAGCTATCATCCATACAGGGAATTAGCCCCTTATCGAGGAGAAGGAGGTTGTAGGGCAGGTAGACGCAAATAATCAAAAAAAAAAAAAAAAAAAAAAAAAAAAAAGGAGGGACACATAAATGCAGGGTTATATAATTTGAGTGGTATTGAGTTAAGCCATAAAGAATTGAATATTTTAAATTTGGGTTTAAAATGTGCTCCAAGGAAACTCATGAATACATTTGAGGTATATATTGATACACATAAGTACATAGGCACCTTAACCACTTGCTTACTGGGCACTTAAACCCCCCTCCTGCCCAGACCAATTTTCAGCTTTCAGTGCTCTCACACTTTGAATGACAATTACTCAGTCATGAAATACGGTACCCAAATGATTTTTTTGTCCTTTTTTTCTTACAAATAGAGCTTTCTTTTGGTGGTATTTGATCATCTCTGGGTTTTTTATTTTTTGCGCTATAAATAAAAAAAGACCGAAAATTTTGAAAAAAAATGCATTTTTCTTAGTTTCTGTGATAAAAATTAATAATTTGCAAAATTTTCTTTATAAATTTTGGCCACAATTTATACTGCTACATATCTTTGGTAAAAATAACCCAAATTCGTGGATATTATTTGGTCTTTGTGAAAGTTAGAGGTGCAAATCATAAGAAATTGATCACACCTGATGTACTGGTGGACTGATCTCATTTCTTGCAATCCGAACAAGTCAGGAAAGTACAAATACCCCCCAAATGACCCCTTTTTTGAAAGTAGACATTCCAAGGTATTTAGTAAGATGCATGGTGAGGTTTTTGATGTCATTTTTTCCCACAATTCTTTGCAAAATTAAGATTTTTTTTTTTTCCCCACAAAATTGTCATTGTAATAGGTTATTTCTCTCACATGACATGTATATACCACAAATAACACCCCAAAATACATTCTGCTACTCCTCCTGAGTATTACGATACCACATGTGTGGGACTTTTTCACAGCCTGGCCACATACAGAGGCCCAACATGCAGGGAGCACCATCAGGTGTTCTAGGAGCATAAATTACACATCTAACTTGTTGACTACGTATTACACTTTTGAAGGCCCTGGAGCACCAGGACAATGACATGTGACACTGATGACAGATGGCACTGATACGTGGCACTGATGACACTGACGTGGCACTGATGACAGGTGGCACTGATACGTGGCACTGATGACACTGACGTGGCATTGATGACAGATGGCACTAATATGTGGCACTGATGACACTGATGACAGATGGCACTAATACGTGGCACTGATGACATTTGGCACTAATACGTGGCACTGACAGATGGCACTAATACGTGGCACTGATGACATTTGGCACTAATACGTGGCACTGACAGATGGCACTAATATGTAGCACTGATGACACTTGACACTGATGACACTAATATGTGGCACTAATGACACTAATATGTGGCACTAATGACACGTGGCAGTGATGACAGATGGCACTAATACGTGGCACTGATGACAGATGGCACTAATACGTGGCACTGATGACAGATGCCACTGATACGTGGCACTGGGGAGGGATGGCACTGTGGACGGATGGCACTGGGGAGGGATGGCAGTGGGGAGGGATGGCACTGTGGACAGATGGCACTGGGGAGGGATGCCAGTGGGGAGGGATGGCACTGTGGACAGATGGCACTGGGGAGGGATGACAGTGGGGAGGGATGCCAGTGGGGAGGGATGGCACTGTGGACAGATGGCACTGGGGAGGGATGACAGTGGGGAGGGATGGCACTGTGGACAGATGACAGTAGGGACGGATGGCACTGGGGAGGGATGGCAGTTGGGACGGATGGCACTGGGGAGGGATGGCTGTGGGGAGGGATGGCTGTGGGGACGGATGGCACTGGCGACAGACAGTGGGGAGGGATGACAGGAGACACTGACGACTTTTTTTTTTTTTTTTTTTTCCCACTCACCGCTGCAGCGGTTCGCTCTCCCTCCTCACACGCTGTCTCTGTGTGAGGAGGGAGAGCCGGCGATGAGAGAGGATCTCATATGTTTACATATGAGATCCTCTCTCATTGGCACCGCCGATCGCACTGTAAACGGCCGCTGTCATTGGCCGTTTACGGCGATCTGTGACTGGCTGTGTCCGAGGGACACGGCCAGCACAGAACTTCCGCGATGCGCGCCCGCGGGAGCGCGCATTGCGGAAGTAAACAGCTGGACGTCCAGGGACGTCCACCCAGCAGATAGCGTCCGCGCTGCAGCCGTCTTTCGGCTATAGCGCGGGCGCGAAGTGGTTAAATATAAAAAAATATTTTTGGGACAACCATTAGGCCCCTTTCACACTGGGGCGGTTTGCAGGCGCTATTGTGCTAAAAATAGTGCCTGCAAACCGACCCGAAACAGCCGCTGCTGTCTCTCCAGAGTGAAAGCCCCAAAAGGCTTTCACACTGGAGCGGTGCACTAGCAGGGCATCTTCGGAGCGGTGTATACACCGCTCCTGCCCATTGAAATCAATGGGACAGCGCGGCTATACCGCCGGCAAAGCACCTCTGCAGAGGCCCTTTGTGGTGGTTTTTAACCCTTTCTCTGCCACTAGCGGGGGGTAAAACTGCCCCGCTAGCGGGCGAATACCGACGGTAAAGCGCCGCTAACAATAGCGACGCTTTACAGCCACCCCCGCCCCAGTGTGAAAGGGGCCTTAGGATCATCTAGTAGAATAATCACCAATACTAACAATATTAATAGTGGTTTACGAAATACAATTTTTTTCCTCAGAATTTTAACAATCATTATGTTGAAGTATTTAAAAATTTGGTATTAAAAGGATAATGATTTAGTGACCCCCCAAAAAAGAGTTAATCCAGAATTTATTACAGATGGTGTCAAATTACTGGAGGAGGAGAGAAAGGAGATAATTATAAGACCAGCGGATAAGGGGGGGGGGTGTTGTTGTGTTGGAGAAATCCTTTTACCACAACCAATAAATTAAATTATTAGGAGAAGGGTCGACATACAAGAGATTGGTGTCTGACCCTACGGAATCCTATAAATCTCAGTTCAATTCTTTGGTTGAATTGGGTTTTGAACTAATGCTATTAATCCGAGTGCTTGTAGAATTCTAGTAATTTACACATTACCTAAAATTCATAAGAACCCCCAAATGCCCCTCTGCACACCCAATTGTCAATGGGATTGGATCTGTTACATCCATATTGGGAGAATATTTGGACAAGTTCCTTCAACCAAGTGTAATGCCGCATACACACAGTCGGACTTTTCAGCTACAAAAGTCCGACAGCCCGTCCGACAGACTTTCGACAGACTTTCGACAGACTTGGCTACACACGATCACACCAAAGTCCAACTGATTCGTACGTGATGACGTACACCGGACTAAAATAAGGAAGTTGATAGCCAGTAGCTGCTCTAGCGTGGGTTTTTGTCCGTCGGACTAGCATACAGACGAGCAGATTTCTGGGTCAGGCGGAGTTACGACGTAAAGATTTGAAGCATGTTCCAAATCTAAAGTCCGTCAGATTTGCAGCTGGAAAAGTCCGCTGAAAGTCCGGGGAAGCCCACACACGATCGGATTGTCTGCCGGACTTAGTCCGTCAGCGTCCGTCGGACTTTTGTAGCCAAAAAGTCCGACCGTGTGTACGCGGCATAAGAGCAACAAAAGCATATTTGAAAGCACCATGGATCTTCTGCAGACATTGGATGAGGTGAGGTTAGATCCTGATACACCTACCTATCTAGTTTTTTTTTTATGATGTATATACAGTGGGGAGAACAAGTATTTTATACACTGATGATTTTGCAGGTTTTCCTACTTATAAAGCATGTAGAGGTCTGTATTTTTATCATGGGTACTCTTAAACTGTGAGAGACGGAATCTAAAAAAAAACTACAAAAATCCAGAAAATCACATTGTATGATTTAAAAAAAATGAGTTTGCATTTTATTGCATGACATAAGTATTTGATCGCCTACCAACCAGTAAGAATTCCAGCTCCCACAGACCTGTTATTTTTTCTTTAAGAAGCCCTCCTGGTCTCCACTCATTACCTGTATTAACTGCACCTGTTTGAACTCATTACCTGTAAAAAAAAAAAAAAAAAAAAGACACCTGTCTACACACTCACTCAAACAGACTCCAACCTCTCCACAATGGCCAAGACCAGAGAGCTGTGTAAGGACATCAAGGCTGGGATGGGCTACAGGACAATAGCTAAGCAGCTTGCTGAGAAGGCAACAACTGTTGGCGCAATTATTAGAAAATGGAAGAAGTTCAAGATGACGGTCAATCTTCCCCGGTCTGGGGCTCCATGCAAGATGTCACCTCATGGGGCATCAATGATCATGAGGAAGGTGAGGGATCAGCCCAGAACTACACGACAGGACCTGGTCAATGACCTGAAGAGAGCTGGGACCACAGTCTCAAAGAAAACCATTGGTAACACACTACGCCGTCATGGATTAAAATCCTGCAGCACACACAAGGTCCCCCTGCTCAAGCCAGCGCACGTCCAGGCCCGTCTGAAGTTTGCCAATGATCTGATCCGGAATATCCAGAGGAGGAATGGGAGAAAGTCATGTGGTCTGATGAGACAAAAAATTGACAGTTACTTACCGATAACTGTTTTTCTAGGATATCTTCCAGGACGGCACACCTGAGAGATGAGAGGCTCCTCCCTACAGGAAACACAATCAATCGACAGCTGTTTTAAGTCCCCACCCTTCCCCTTGATCCTCAGTTTGTAGAGAAGTAACTCCTGAACCTGGTTCACAAGGGAAATCATTCCTCATAGGTACTCACCTTCTAGTGTTCTACCATTTTCCCTCCTCCAACGGGCGGGAAGTAGGCCTGCCGTCCTGGAAGATATCCTAGAAAAACAGTTATCGGTAAGTAACTGTCAATTTTCTCTAGTCATCTTCCAGGACGGCACACCTGAGAGGATAATCAAGTACCTCAGGCCTACCTTAGGGTGGGACCACTGCAAGACCCTCTTGGCGAACCTTGGTTCTGCAGTGAGTTTTACCTCCACTCCATATGCTTGATGAAGGTATTATAGCTGGATCATGCGGCTGGTCTGCAGGTCTACTCCACCGATGTCCCTGCCTTCTCCGCTTCGGATGCAGGACCTAGGTGGAGTGGTCTCTTAAAGATGGAATCAGAAAACATGTTAAATTTGTAGGTTATCAATGTTGCCTGTCTCACACATCTAACAACCATGGCCTATTGTGCCTGTAGGTGCTACTTAGAACCCTTAAAGATTAATCAGAGACCTGTGTTGTAAGACAAGGACACTAATTGATCACTAAGAGGGCCTGTCTTAACACTACCCTGTTCAGGGAATTAAAACTGCAAAAAAAAAAAAAAGGTGGGCCCCTAACAGACAACCTTTTGTGTTCATTTTTATCTTTACCTCAGCAAAGACTAAAGGGAAGCCTACTTAAGGGTAATAGACTAACCGAGGCTTGATCCCTGGGTTTAAGGCATGCCCACTCAGTGGCTTTACTTACGCCTGAGTGCCTACTTCAAGAGAATAAAGTTCATAGCAGGAGTATAACACTTATACTGCTACATCTAGTTCTGCTAGAAGGGTGAGAAGAAGGCCATGCACCGAGCCGTAACCTATTCGGTCGGGTGGACATCTTTATACTTCATCTTCAGGTCATAATACTCCTCTGAGCAGAACTTCCCAAGTTCTTACTAAGCAGGGTGATTCTTTATTGCCTTCCTCCAGTGTCCTATAACCCTACTGGGCTTCAACCCTAGGGAATGGTTCCAGCATTCCTGAATGTAAGGGGCTGAGGCTTTCTGACATGTGACGTCTGCAGCCAGAACTCCAGGCCCCTCCATGGAAAAGAGGGCTGAAATACAAAAGGTGATACATGCATTATTAATATCACAAATTAAAAAAGATCATAGATTGTGGACCCAGCACTATAGATTTAGACAGAAAGGACACAAGAATAGACAATGTGTATCTGAGTGTGGCTAGCTAAACCAACATATCAAATATGGGAGAGACCCAAATCTGAACTTCAATGTAGACAAACAATCCTCATAGTCTGGTTTTCTGATGTGCAGCCAATCTGTAAAAACATTAAGACACACGCAAACCCTCAGCCTTGGTTCACACTGGGACGACTTGTCAGGCGACCTAGTCGCCTGACAAGTAGCGTCCTGTTCTGTGCAATGGAGCCGTTCTAAATCGGCGCGATGCAAGTCGCTCCGACTTAGAAAAAAGGTTCCTGTACGACTTTGAGGGCGACTTGCATTGACTTCTATACAGAAGTCGTTTCGCAAGTCACCGCTGAGTCGTACCCTGGGTCGCCTGAGGCAGTCGCGCTGTAAGTCGTGCTGCCTTAGTGTGAACCGACCCTAAATGCTGCGTGTTTCTGAAGTGCAGCTAGCTAGGTCATAACTGATATATATACATAAAGGACGGGAGTCCTGTTTACGGTGGAGTTTTACTGATGTACAGCAAAACAGGGCCATAAATATAAGACAGAAAGACCCAAACTTCTATGTTGCGTATTTCTGATGAACCACCAAATACAGTTATAAGATTAATATGGCACTGGTAGCTAAACCAACATAACAAGACAATATCTTTTCTGTTATGCAGTTCTGTAGTGCAGTCACATAGAACCAACACGGAAAGGACCCAAGCAACCTGCAGCATTGTGTTTTTCTGAAGTGCAGTAAGGTAAGGGAATCTGAAACAGAAAGCACCAACAAGCTTCAATGTTGAGTATTTCTGCTGTGCAGTCACATAAAAACAGACAGCCTTCCTATCTGCGATCTTTCTGGTGTATTGCAAAGTAAGGCAATAAACTCCATGATGTCTATTCTTGTGTGTAGAAAAACCTCAACCAGAAGGGAAACTTAGGGCTCCCACACCTGTGCGACCCAACCTGCAACCGCAAAAACGCAAGAGAAAAGTCATACACTATGGCTTCCAATGGGAACCATTTGTGTCTGTGCAACTCCAGGTCGTAGCGCCACCAAGCAGACCCTGCTTTCTGGATCCACAGACCTCAAGATTACACAGGTCGCAGGTAACTTGCAATTTTCAGGTTGAACAAGTGAGGGGTCCCCAATGCTGTATCTCCCTGGAGGCGTGCAGCCAACAACCCCCTGCTGTGTATCCCTAAGAAGCAGCAAGGTAGAACAATGAGAAACAGAAAAGACACCCCTCACTGCTGTGCCTTTCTGATATGCAGCCGATAAGGCAGTAAATATAGAACATACAGGACACAAACAATCTTCAATCTTTGTGTATGTCTGATGTGTAGTAATATACCAATACTGAGCAGATACGCCACCATCCTCAATGTGTCTCCCTGCTGAGGCAGCAAAAACAAAATCAGAAAAGGACAAGCAACCCCACTGCTGTGTCCCTTCTGATTAGGGATGAGCCGAACACCCCCCGGTTCGGTTCGCACCAGAACCCGCGAACGGACCGAAAGTTCGCACGAACGTTAGAACCCCATTGACGTCTATGGGACTCGAACGTTCGAAATCAAAAGTGCTCATTTTAAAGGCTAATTTGCATGGTATTGTCCTAAAAAGGGTTTGGGGACCCGGGTCCTACCCCAGGGGACATGTATCAATGCAAAAAAAACTTTTAAAAACGGCCGTTTTTTCGGGAGCAGTGATTTTAATGATGCTTAAAGTAAAAAAAAAAAAGTGAAATATTCCTTTAAATATCGTACCTGGGGGGTGTCTATAGTATGCCTGTAAAGTGACGCGTGTTTCCCATGTTTAGAACAGTCCCTGCACCAAATGTCATTTTTAAAGGAAAAAATCTCATTTAAAACTGCTTGCGGGTTTAATGTCATGTCGGGTCATGGCAATATGGATGAAAATCAGTGAGACAAACGGCATGGGTACCCCCCAGTCCATTACCAGGCCCTTTGGGTCTTGTATGGATATTAAGGGGAACCCCGCACCCAAATTAAAATAAGGAAAGGTGTGGGGCCACCAGGCCCTATATACTCTGAACAGCAGTATACAGGCGGTGCAAACAAGACAGGGACTGTAGGTTTGTTGTTAAGTAGAATCTGTTTGTAATTTTGAACATTTTTAACGTGTTTAGCTCCAGCCAAAAAATCTTTTCTAAGCTTTTTGGAAAACATAGGGAAGGGTTATCACCCCTGTGACATTTGTTTTGCTGTCTTTCCTCCTCTTCAGAAGATTTCACCTCACTTTTTTGTCCCAATGAAAAATGTTTTTTGAAAATTTGGGTTTTTTTGTGGAACAAGGATTGGAAAGCATCAGTGGAAAGGAGAAATTGTTTTCCCATATTAACTCTTACAGGAGAGAATTTCCCTTCCTAGGGGTAGATTTCATCTCACTTCCTGTTGTCTCCTTCCGTTTGCAAGTAGGAGTCGTTTGTAAGTTAGATGTTTGAAAGTAGGGTCCTGCCCTATATACTCAGCAGAAATTTGGGCCTTAGGTGTTGCTGTGGCCACAACACTGTAAGCCCTCACAGGGCCCTGCTGTGAAATATTAGATCAAGAATTGTAATTACATGCCCCTGTTGAACAGGAGCTGAAAAATTAGGCCTTAGGCACTGGTGCTGGTGCCACAACACTGCAACCCCTCACAGACACTCTAGTTGGAACGCAGGAACGAGCCCTGCTGCAAATTATTGCTTCAAAAATTGTAATTACACGCCCCTGTTAGACAGGGGCAGAAAAATTGGGCCTTAGGCACTGGTGCTGGTGCCACAACACTGCAACCCCTCACAGACACTCTAGTTGGAACGCAGGAACGAGCCCTGCTGCAAAGTATTGCATCAAAAATTGTAATTACACGCCCCTGTTAGACAGGGGCAGAAAAATTGGGCCTTAGGCACTGGTGCTGGTGCCACAACACTGCAACCCCTCACAGACACTCTAGTTGGAACGCAGGAACGAGCCCTGCTGCAAAGTATTGCATCAAAAATTGTAATTACACGCCCCTGTTAGACAGGGGCAGAAAAATTGGGCCCTAGGCACTGGTGCTGGTGCCACAACACTGCAACCCCTCACAGACACTCTAGTTGGAATGCAGGAACGAGCCCTGCTGCAAAGTATTACATCAAAAATTGTAATTACACGCCCCTGTTAAACAGGGGCTGAAAAATTGTGCCTTAGGCACTGGTGGTGGCGCCCAGAACCAAAAATGTTCTTACAAGCTATCAGCGTGATGATTGAGGAGGAAGAGGATAATTACTCAGGGATAGTCACTCAGCATCAGCATAGGCAGTCTTTGAAGGGATCTGAGATTTCAAAAAAAATTATTCGGTTACATCAGCATCAGGTGCTTGGTAGCTGGTGGTGATCCAAGACTCATTCATTTTTATGAAGGTCAGCCGATCGACCGAGTCGGTGGACAGACGCACCCTGTGATCGGTTACCACGCCTCCAGCAGCACTGAATGTGCGTTCCGAAAGAACGCTGGATGCAGGACAGGCCAGTAGCTCAATTGCATACTGTGCAAGCTCTGGCCAGTGATCCATCCTCAAGACCCAGTAACCCAGAGGATTTTCGGTGGGAAAGGTGTCCAAGTCTGATCTTGCCCCTAGGTATTCCTGCACCATGTAAAACAGACGCTGGCGATGGTTGCTGGAACCGATCATACCTTGGGGCTGCGGACCAAAAAATTGTCTGAACGCATCGGTCAGACGGCCACCTTCTCCACCGCTCCTTCTTTGACTGACCGAAGCCTCAGCAACACGTTGTCCAGAAACAGGAGTTTGTAACCTCCCAGTCTCTGGGAACGCGTTGCACAGACCTTTCTGCAAGGCCTCCCGAAGATGTTTCATCCTCTGCTCCCTCTGCGATGGCAAGATAAGGTCCGCAACCTTACCCTTGTAACGTGGATCAAGGAGGGTTGCCAGCCAGTATTGGTCCTTCTCCTTGATACCACGAATACGAGGATCCTTACGCAGGCTTTGCAGGATCAGGGAGGCCATGCAGCGTAGGTTTGCTGAGGCATTCGGTCCGGAGTCCTCTGGGTCACTAAGAACGACATGGTCCGCAGCCACCTCCTCCCAGCCACGTACAAGTCCATGTGTTTCTTGGGACTGATCCCTTAAAGACTGCTGCTGATGCTGAGTGCCAGGCTCCACCTCCATACTGACACAATCTTCCTCCTCCTCCTCTTCCTCCTCGTCCTCTTCCTGTGTGATCGGCGGGCACGCAGGAACACTGTCTGGATAAAGGGGGCCTTGAGAGCTAAGGAAGTCCTCCTCTTCCTGCCTCTGTTCTGCCTCAAGTGCCCTGTCCATTATTCCACGCAGCGTGTGCTCCAACAGGTGGACAAGGGGGACAGTGTCACTGATGCATGCACTGTCACTGCTCACCATCCTCGTGGCCTCCTCGAATGGTGACAGGACAGTGCATGCATCCCTGATCATGGCCCACTGGCGTGGGGAAAAAAAACCAAGCTCCCCTGACCCTGTCCTGGTGCCATAGTCGCACAGGTACTCATTGATGGCCCTCTGCTGCGTGTGCAGCCGCTGCAGCATGGCCAACGTTGAGTTCCACCTGGTGGGCATGTCACAGATTAGGCGGTTCTTGGGCAGGTTAAACTCCTTTTGGAGGTCCGTCAGCCGAGCACTGGCATTATATGACCGGCGGAAATGCACACAGACTTTCCTGGCCTGCCTCAGGACATCCTGTAAGCCCGGGTACCTGCCCAAGAACCGCTGCACCACCAAGTTAAGGACGTGAGCCAAACAGGGCACATGGGTCATTTGTCCCTGTCGGAGGGCAGAGAGGAGGTTGGTGCCATTGTCGCAAACCACCATTCCTGCCTTAAGTTGGCGTGGCGTCAACCACCTCTGAACCTGCCCCTGCAGAGCTGACAGAACCTCTGCCCCAGTGTGGCTCCTGTCCCCCAAGCACACCAGCTCAAGCACCGCATGGCATCTTTTGGCCTGCGTACTTGCGTAGCCCCTTGAACGCCTACGGAGCACCGCTGGTTCCGAGGAAGAGGCCATGGAGGAAGAAGAAGAGGAGGGGGTGGAGGAGAGAGGTGTGTCACAATCAGCATTTTGGAGGCGTGGTGGCAGAACAACCTCCAACACTACTGCACCTTGTCCTGCATCCTTCCCAGCTGCCAGCAGAGTCACCCAATGCGCCGTGAAACTTAGGTAACGTCCCTGTCCATGCCTGCTGGACCATGAGTCAGCGGTAATATGCACCTTACCGCTGACCGCCCTGTCCAGCGAGGCATGGACATTGCCTTCCACATGCCGGTAGAGAGCCGGAATCGCCTTCCGTGAGAAAAAGTGGCGTTTGGGTACCTGCCACTGAGGAACCGCACATTCCACAAACTCACGGAAGGGGGCAGAGTCTACCAACTGAAAAGGCAGCAGTTGAAGTGCTAGCAATTTTGCCAAGCTAGCATTCAACCGCTGGGCATGTGGATGGCTGGGAGCAAACTTCTTTCGGCGGTGCAGCAGCTGGGGCAGGGAAATTTGCCTGGTACAATCTGACGTCGGTGTACCAAAAGCAGATTGCCCACAAGTACTTGGCTGTGACACACCTAATTCTACACCTTCATTCCTCTCACTGCAGGTCTCAGAGAGGACTGAAGGTCTAGTGGGGTTGGAAATCTCAGCTGATGAGGAGCAAGGAGAGATCCTCTTTGTTCTTTGGTGTGGGTCTTTTAGATACGCTTGCCAACGAACTGCATGGCAGGTCAACATATGTCTGGTCAAGCATGTGGTACCCAAGCGGGAGATATTTTGGCCACGCGAGATACGCTTGAGACATATGTTGCAAATAGCAGCGGTGCGATCTGATGCACTCGTCTCAAAAAAGGCCCACACCAAAGAACTTTTGAATAACGCGCAGAGACTGCAGCGCCCTGCACATGTGGAGCTTTGGGGTGTGATGCAGTCAATGTGTTGCCCTTAGGCTGGCCCCTGGAGGGCATCCTGCCTCGTTGGTGATGTGCTGCCGCCTCCTCCTCCTCCTCCTCCTCCTCCTCCTCCTCCTCCTCCTCTCTCCTATCAGGCACCCACGTTGAGTCAGTGACCTCATCATCCCCTCCCTCCTCATCACTGGAGCAAACCTGGCAGTATGCTGCAGCAGGGGGAGCATGACTGCCAGATTGCTGTCCTTCTTGGGCACCCCCTCTGTCCGCGCTCATGTTACTGCCTTCATCGAGCTCAGTATCGTCATCAGAGCCTTCCAAACGCTGGGCATCCTCCTGGAGCATGTACCCAACACTGTGGTCAAACAGTTCGAGGGAATCCTCATGAGGACATGGTGGAGCTAGGGAAGGAGTCACTGATGACATTGAGCTGAGGGAAGAGGCCGCTGCTTTGCCAGACAAAGCACCCTGGGCATGGGTGAGAGAGGATGAGGAGGATGAGGACGGCTTGGTCATCCACTCGACCAAGTCTTCCGCATGTTGCGGCTCAACATGGCCAGCTGCCGAAAAAAAGGCCAAGCGTGTCCCATGGCCACGTGCTGATGAGGATGCACCGTCTCCACGACCAGCACTAGACACAGAGCCTGCTTGCCCTCTCTTATTGGCTTGTGACTGTCTGCCTCTCCTTCTTGGCCTTCCAGACATACTAATGGCCTGTAGCTGCACTAAGCTGGGATAGAACACCTGTAATTTTCTTCAAGTAGCTTTATATACTGTAACCAGACAAGCCTGCCTGTCAGTAGGAAGATAACAGGAACGGATCTAGCTGAACACTGTGAGCAGGACGCACTGTACTAAATGTAAATAGTCTAGCTGCCTGACCGTGGTACTAATAGGATCAAATAGAACACCTGTAATTTTCTTCAGGTAGCTTTATATACTGTAACCAGACAAGCCTGCCTGTCAGTAGGAAGATAACAGGAACGGATCTAGCTGTACACTGTGAGCAGGACGCACTGTACTAAATGTAAATAGTCTAGCTGCCTGACCGTGGTACTAATAGGATCAAATAGAACACCTGTAATTTTCTTCAGGTAGCTTTATATACTGTAACCAGACAAGCCTGCCTGTCAGTAGGAAGATAACAGGAACGGATCTAGCTGTACACTGTGAGCAGGACGCACTGTACTAAATGTAAATAGTCTAGCTGCCTGACCGTGGTACTAATAGGATCAAATAGAACACCTGTAATTTTCTTCAGGTAGCTTTATATACTGTAACCAGACAAGCCTGCCTGTCAGTAGGAAGATAACAGGAACGGATCTAGCTGAACACTGTGAGCAGGACGCACTGTACTAAATGTAAATAGTCTAGCTGCCTGACCGTGGTACTAATAGGATCAAATAGAACACCTGTAATTTTCTTCAGGTAGCTTTATATACTGTAACCAGACAAGCCTGCCTGTCAGTAGGAAGATAACAGGAACGGATCTAGCTGTACACTGTGAGCAGGACGCACTGTACTAAATGTAAATAGTCTAGCTGCCTGACCGTGGTACTAATAGGATCAAATAGAACACCTGTAATTTTCTTCAGGTAGCTTTATATACTGTAACCAGACAAGCCTGCCTGTCAGTAGGAAGATAACAGGAACGGATCTAGCTGTACACTGTGAGCAGGACGCACTGTACTAAATGTAAATAGTCTAGCTGCCTGACCGTGGTACTAATAGGATCAAATAGAACACCTGTAATTTTCTTCAGGTAGCTTTATATACTGTAACCAGACAAGCCTGCCTGTCAGTAGGAAGATAACAGGAACGGATCTAGCTGAACACTGTGAGCAGGACGCACTGTACTAAATGTAAATAGTCTAGCTGCCTGACCGTGGTACTAATAGGATCAAATAGAACACCTGTAATTTTCTTCAGGTAGCTTTATATACTGTAACCAGACAAGCCTGCCGGTCAGTAGGAATTTAACAGGAACGGATCTAGCTGAACACTGTGAGCAGGACGCACTGCACTAAATGTAAATAGCAGGAACGGATCTAGCTGAACACTGTGAGCAGGACGCACTGCACTAAATGTAAATAGTCTAGAAGATAACAGGAACGGATCTAGCTGAACACTGTGAGCAGGACGCACTGCATTAAATGTAAATAGTCTAGATAGAAGATAACAGGAACGGATCTAGCTAAACTGAATACAGTGTAATATATATATATGCAACACCTGGGATGCATATATATACACAATACACTGTAAGTGCAGCTAACTGACTGACTGTTCTGCCTAATCTATCTAACTCAAATCAAATGACACTGTCTCTCTCTCTCTCTATCTCTCAGCACACCGGAACACACACTACACAGGGCCGCCGTGCAGGCGGCCTTATATAGTGTGGGGTGTGTACTAAATGCCCTGAGCCGTAATTGGCCAAAGCCACCCTGGCTTTGGCCAATTACAGCTCTCTCTACTGACAGCGCTGTGATTGGCCAAGCATGCGGGTCATAGTGCATGCTTGGCCAATCATCAGCCAGCAATGCACTGCGATGCCGCAGTGAATTATGGGCCGTGACGCGCCACACGAATTTAGCGCGAACGGCCCATAACGTTCGCAATTCGGCGAACGATCGAACAGCCGATGTTCGAGTCGAACATGGGTTCGACTCGAACACGAAGCTCATCCCTACTTCTGATATGCAGCCAATAAAATGTAAGACATAAAAGGGCAGACAACCTTCAATCTTGTATATATCTGATGTGCAACAATATAACAATCTGAATAGAGATAGCACATCCATATTGAAGGGATTTGGCATGCGACTCAACATGTCAAATCGCATGCCTAAAATCGGCAACCTTTGCCGTTAATAGCACTGTCAGCCTGACGCCACTTTGCGGGGCAGCACCGATTACCAAAGGCAGTACTAGTACTACCCCTGGCACAGGTTCAATTTGTATTTCCCAACAATTCAGGACCATCAATTTTCACTACTGCCTTTCTAATAAGCAACCAATAAGGCAGTAATACAGGACACAAAAAACCCCAGACAGAACTCAATTTTGAGTATGTCTGATGTGCAGCAATATAACAAATACGAGCAGAGATGTCATAAGACTCAATGATGTGCATTTCCGCCATGCGTCACAAGACCAGAAAGTACAGACCACCTTCCCTGTTGTATTTTTCTGATCTGTACCCAAATAAGGCAGTACCTTTAGGATATAACAGACAACAACCAAGCTTCAGTGCAGTGCATTTCTGATGTACAGCACTATACTCCTTATGAGCAGAGATGTCACAAATCTCAATGTGTATTTCTGCTGTGCCACAAAACATCCCAGCAAGGACAAACCTTCACTACTGAGGTCTACTGGTGTGCAACCAAGGAGGAGTCATGGTGTATCCCTTTATGAAATAACCAAACAAAGCAATTTGATCCCTAGGCATAGCCTGGGCTGTAGATACTAACACTTCACCCCCAGTGAAGGAACAAATCCTAAAATGATTGGACACCTTACTATAGTAGCTGTTGTCCTACCTTACCTCTGAGCAAACACTAGCCAGCTCACACACAGGTGGGGCTGATCAGAAACTAAAGTCTCAATGAGACCAATTTAGGACAGCCTCTACAAAAGGTGATCACCAATTTAGCCTGGAGGAAAATAGCCACCTGCAGGCCTTAAACAAGCAATCATGTATCTATCTAGCTCTTGCATATGTTTGCACAGAAAATCCTTAAAGGATATAGGAAGCGATTTATGGTAAATCGCCTTTAGATTAGACATGTGCAGGATGAAAAAATTCGTTTAGTTTAGTTTCGTTTCGATTCGTTATTTATCTTAATTCGTTTAGTTAAATTCGTTGCGTTTCGTATTCGAATTCGAAAAAATTCGACCGCATTCGAAAAAATTCGACCGTATTCGAAAAAAAAACTATCAAATTCGAAAAAATTCTAACACATTCGAAAAAAACTGTCAAATTCGAAAAAATTCTACCACATTCGAAAAAAACTATCAAATTCGAAAAAATTCTACCACATTCGAAAAAAAACTGTCAAATTCGAAAAAATTCTACCACATTCGAAAAAAACTGTCAAATTCGAAAAAATTCTACCACATTCGAAAAAAACTATCAAATTCAAAAAAAAGTTACTACATTTGAAAAAAATATTAAATTCGAAAAAATTCTACCACATTCGAAAAAAACTGTCAAATTCGAAAAATTTCTACCACATTCGAAAAAAACTATAAAATTCGAAAAAAACAATAACTGAATTTGAAAAAGTAAACTATATATAACCATTTTGCGAAATTTGAAATTCGTATAGAATGAAATCGAATTCCAATAGAAAAGATTAGGATAGAATAGAAAGTATAAAAGAATAGCATAGAAAAACAATAGATCAGAATAGAAAAAAATATAATATATTGTATTCTAAGCTTTTCTATTTGAATTCGAATTCATTCTGTACCAAATTCCAATTTTGGAAGATGGTTAAATATATATATTATATTTTTTTTCTATTCTGTTCCATTGTTTTTCTATGCTATTCTTTTCTATTCTATTCTAAACTTTTCTATTCGAATTTGAATTAATTCTATGCGAAATTCGAATTTCGGAAGATGGCTTCTAAAATTAGAATTTCGTATAGAATGAATTTGAATTTGAATAGAAAAGAATAGACTAGAAAAACAATAGAACAGAACAGAATAAAATATAATATATATATTATATCTTATTCTATTCTGTTCTATTGTTTTTCTAGTCTATTCTTTCTACTCTATTTTAATCTTTTCTATTCAAATTTTATACGAAATTCAAATTTTGGAAGATGGTTTTATATACATACATACATACATATATATAAAAAATATTTTTTCTATTCTGTTCTATTGTTTTTCTATTATTTTCTGATCTTTTCTATTTGAATTCAAATTCATTCTATACAAAATTCGAATTTCAGAAAATAGTTATATAGAAATAGAATGAAATCAAATTCTAATAGAAAAGAATAGAATAGAAAAACAATAGAACAGAATAGTAAGAAATATTTTATATATATATAAAAATAAATAAAACCATCTTCCGAAATTGGAATTTGGTACAGAATGAATTTGAATAGAAAAGATTAGAATAGAATATTTTATATTTTTTTCTATTCTGTTCTATTGTTTTTCTATGCTATTCTTTTATATTAATTTTCTGTTCTATTCTAATCTTTTCTATTTGAATTCATTCTGTACCAAATTCCAATTTCGGAAGAGATATATATATATATATATATATTTTTTTTTTCTATTCTGTTCTATTGTTTTTCTGTTCTAGTCTTTTCTATTAGAATTCGATTTCATTCTATTTCATTCTGTTTCTGTATAACCATTTTCGGAAATTTCGTATAGAATGATTTCGCATTCAAATAGAAAAGATTAGAATAAAATAGAAAAGAATAGAAAAGAATAGAAAAACAATAGACCAGCATAGAAAAAAAATAAAAATAAAAAAAATATATATAAACATATATACCGTATTTATCGGCATATAACACGCACTTTTTTCCCCTTAAAATCAGGGGAAAATCATGGGTGCGTGTTATACGCCGATCCCTTGCGATCCTGAGCTGACAGATCTTCAAAATCGCCGACCGCGATTTGAAAATGGCGCCGAAATACACAGGGCCAGTCCTCGGCTCTTCTCGGCCACTTTCGGCTTCACTCGAGTGCCGCCCGAACCTAGCCGAGTGTACTCGGCTAGGTTCGGATAGCTCCGCTCACAGTCACGCCCATCCCGGACGGGACTACGAGTGGAGCCGAAAGTGAACGAGAGCCGCCGAGAAGAGCCGAGGACCGGCTCTGTGTATTTTGGCGCAGGCGGCACCATTTTCAAATCGCGGTCGGCGATTTTGAAGCTCAGGATCGCAGGGGATCACAGGATTTTCAAACTGCGAGCTGCAAGGCTGCACTGGGGCAAGGCTGCACTGGGGCAATGGACACTGGGAAGGCTGCACTGACAAGGCTGCACTGACAAGGCTGCACTGACAAGGCTGCACTGACAAGGCTGCACTGACAAGGCTGCACTGGGGCAAGGCTGCACTGGGGCAAGGCTGCACTGAGAAGGCTGCAATGATGGGCATTTAAATGTAAGTTTTTTTCCCTTAAACTTCCCTCCTAAAAGTTTTTTTTCCTTAAAATTCCCTCCTAAACTTGGGGTGCGTGTTATACGCCGATAAATACGGTAATTTTTTTGTATTATTCTCTTCTATTGTTTTTTTATGCTTTTCTTTTCTATTATTTTATATTCTATAATAGTCTTTTCAATTCAAATTCATTCTATACGAAATTCGAATTTCGGAACATGGCTTCTGAAGTTTGAATTTCTTATAGAATGAATTCGAATTAGAACAGAAAAGAATAGAAAAGAATAGACTAGAAAAACAATAGAACAGAATAGAAGAAAATATAATATATATATATATTATATATTATATTTTCTTCTATTGTTTTTCTAGTCTATTCTTTTCTATTATTTTCTATTCTATTCTAATCTTTTATATTCAAATTTGATTTCGGTCTATATGAAATTCGAATTTTGGAAGATGAGATTCCGAATTCTATTCGAATTTGAATAGAAAAGATTAGAATAGAAAATAATAGACTAGACAAACAATAGAACAGAACAGAATAAAATATAATATATATAATTTATTCTATTCTGTTCTATTGTTTTTCTAGTCTTTTCTCTTCTACTCTATTCTAATCTTTTCTATTCAAATTCATATTATAAGAAATTCAAATTTCGGAAGATGGTTTTATATATATATATATATACATACATACACACATATATAAAACCATCTTCCGAAATTTTAATTTCTTATAATATGAATTCGAATTTGAATAGAAAAGATTAGAATAGAGTAGAAGAGAAAAGACTAGAAAAACAATAGAACAGAATAGAATAAATTATATATATTATATTTTATTCTGTTCTGTTCTATTGTTTGTCTAGTCTATTATTTTCTATTCTAATCTTTTCTATTCAAATTCGAATTCATTCTATACGAAATTCCACTTTCAGAAGCCATCTTCCGAAATTCGAATTTCATATAGAATGAATTCAAATTCGAATAGAAAAGTTTAGAATAGAATAGAAAAGAATAGCATAGAAAAACAATGAAACAGAATAGAAAATTATAATATATATATATATATATATATATATATATATATATATATATATATATATATATATATATATATATATATATCTATATCATCTTCCAAAATTCGAATTTCATATAGACCGAAATCAAATTTGAATGTAAAAGATTAGAATAGAAAATAATAGAAAAGAATAGACTAGAAAAACAATAGAACAGAATAGAAGAAAATATAATATATATATTATATTTTCTTCTATTCTGTTCTATTGTTTTTATAGTCTATACTTTTCTATTATTTTCTGTTCTAATCTTTTCTATTCAAATTCGAATTCATTCTATACGAAATTCAAACTTCAGAAGCCATGTTCCGAAATTCGAATTTCGTATAGAATGAATTTGAATTGAAAATACTATTATAGAATATAAAATAATAGAAAAGAAAAGCATAAAAAAACACATTATATATATATATATATATATATATATATATATATATATATATATATATATATATATATATATATATATATACATACATATTCTATTGCTTTATTATTTTATATTCTACCTTATTGTTTTTTTTAGAAAAACGTTTTCTATTTTTTTTTAATTTGATTATGTTTTCGAATTCGATTCAAATTCGTTTTCGAATTCGATTCGAATATGTTTTCGAATTCGATTCGAATATGTTTTCGAATTCGATTCGAATATGTTTTCGAATTCGATCCGAATATGTTTTCGAATTCGATTCGAATTCGTTCATTTTTTTTCGGATTCGTTTAAATTCTTTACTTTTGTCATTCGGAAATTCGGATGCATCCGAATTTCCGAATAATGAAAAATTCGTCCGAATTTCGATTCGGAACGAAACGAAATGCACATGCCTACTTTAGATCTGTCACTGAGTTGACTGTAGCCCAAACCAACAAAAAGGTTTTTCTTACCTCCTGCACTTTAATATAACCACAATGTAAAGGTGGAGTGGGAGGTTGGAGCTTATGACTTCAGATTCCTAGCAGCTGGGCTAATAGGGCCATATAACCTAGTGCACCTGCTGACCAGGAGAGCTTAATCCTGAATCCTTCAACCATTGCACAATCCATAAATTGTTCAGTGGTATACCTGGCCTGCAAGGAACTCTTTGTATCTACCAGGTCCTCCCCCCTTCGCTCTATTCATCCCTACTAATGTCCCACAACCGGACATCTAGGGAGAGTCTGGAAACCTACTGTTGTGATAACCACAGTGTCTCTGCTGTAAGAGGGAGCTGTGGCTGGTGGTTTTTAGCAGTAGCTTCTGGGCTATTTTGTTATGCAGACCCCGGGTCCTGCACTGCACCACTTAGTAAATTCAGGGGGAAGGGGAAGAAATGCCTTACCTACCTCTTTCCCATCTGAGGTGGTTTAGGCACACTCGCTCCTCTGCACCACTTGTCCACCATACAGCATCTCTGATGTAAGAGGGAGCTGTAGCTGGTGTTTTTAGCAGAAGCTTCTGGGCTATTTGAATCTAGACCCCAGGGGAGATTATCTCAAATGCCCAGAAACCATCTGGCTGGGATTGGGGATTTTGCAGCTAAATTCCCAAGGTAAAGGAAAGTACTCACCGTTGTAGTCTTCCCCTTTTTCCACAGCCACAGGGGTTGCTTTTCCATCCTTATGGTCCACACGCAAGGAGGATAGCCGCCAAAGTGCCCCCCCAACTGCTGTCCCCTGCCAGTCAGTATATACCCTTGGGGGGGCAATGCCGTACGTTCCTCATTCCATTCTGAGGTGGTTTAGGCAGACATCCACCGTAGTGAACTGGTGCCTCCTCGAAAGGAGGATGTGGGCGCCTGCTCCTGCTGACTCTCAGCCTTCCCTCCTGGGTAAGAACGCAGGTCGTTCAGGCGGCGCCCTCCCCAGCAGCCCACGCGAGCTACCAGGGGCCCAGGAGTCGGGGGCCCTGGAAAGAACTGACAGCCAGCACCCCTGTCTGAACGGACGCCCGGACAGGTAAGGGGGGGAGACAGGAAAAAGGCCCCTGAAGTTCTGGGGACACCACTGTATCCAGGGGCCTTCAGCTCTCAGGGGGGCTCTTCCAGTTTCTGCTGCCCCCCCTGAGGAAAGGATAGGGGAACCCCCCAGGAAGGATAAATATATCCGGCCAGACCCAGAGGCCCATCAGGTACTAACCAGGCCCGACCCTGCTTTGCCTCCGAGATCATACGAGATCGGGCAGGCGGTGCCCTCTTTCACTTTCAGGGTGATGTGGCCGAAGGCCTTCCCCAGGCATTTGGTCCGGCTCCCAGGGGGGGGGGGACCACCAGCCCCAGGCTTCGGGTCATTTGGAAAAAAACAAACGGTTTCGCTGTGTAGGGAGAAACACAATCAAGAACTGAGGATCAAGGGGAAGGGTGGTGACTTAAAACAGCTGTCGATTGATTGTGTTTCCTGTAGGGAGGAGCCTCTCATCTCTCAGGTGTGCCGTCCTGGAAGATGACTAGAGAAATAGAGCTTTTTGGTCTAAACTCCACTTGCAGTGTTTGGAGGAAGAAGAAGGATGAGTACAACCCCAAGAACACCATCCCAACCGTGAAGCATGGAGGTGGAAACATCATTCTTTGGGGCTGCTTTTCTGGACAGGACAGGCTGACTGCACCATATTGAGGGGAGGATGGATGCTGCCATGTATCGCAAGATCTTGGCCAACAACCTCATTCCCTCAGTAAGAGCATTGAAAATGGGTCGTGGCTGGGTCTTCCAGCATGAGAACGACCCGAAACACACGGCCAGGGCAACTAAGAAGCGGCTCCATAAGAAGCATCTCAAGGTCCTGGAGCGGCCTAGCCAGTCTCCAGACCTGAACCCAATAGAAAATCTTTGGAGGGAGTTGAAAGTCCATATTGCCCAGCGACAGCCCCGAAACCTGAAGGATCTGGAGAAGGTCTGTATGGAGGAGTGGGACAAAATCCCTGCTGCAGTGTGTGCAAGCCCGGTCAAGGACTACAGGAAACGTATGATCTCTGTAATTGCAGACAAAGGTTTCTGTATCAAATATTAAGTTCTGCTTTTCTGATGTATCAAATACTTATGTCATGCAATAAAATGTAAATTCATTACTTAAAAATCATACAATGTGATTTTCTGGGTTTTTGTTTTAGATTCCGTCTCACAGTTTAAGAGTACCTATGATAAAAATTACAGACCTCTATATGCTTTGTAAGTAGGAAAACCTGCAAAAATCGGCCGTGTATCAAATGCTTGTTCTCCCCACTGTATTTACATTTATTGTTTAGCAGTATATGCATATATTCAATGATTAATAGTGGCGGAATCGCTTATGCTTTATACTGTACAGATTTTATATGAATGCGCTGATGTTTGTTGTATCTTGCAATATGAGTATAGACAGAGGAAGTGCTGGCTGTATTGTGGTTGCGGGGACATGCTGTTAGCTCATGTGCTGCAGGTGCCTCTCGTTTATTTAACAAGGCACTATAAAGGGAGGGTTGCCGTGCCGTACAGCCAATCCCATGAGTAAGTCGTTATGATGAAACATCGGAACGTGGCTGTACGGCAACCAGTTTTTCATGCTGTACCTGTACGGTTTAGGAGATATTCCCTTTGCATGCAGCCACTGACATCAGCGGTGCATGTGCTGTGAAGGTCCTGCTGAAGGTCCGGTGGACGCTGCCGGAAAGAAGTCTCCCGAGCGCATGCGTGGGAGTGACGTGATTGCGGTTCCGGCCACTCACAGCGGTGGAGCCGCGAACCACGCTGAGGGGGAAATGTCAGCTCCCTCGGCGGTGACCGGGATCAGATGCCAACGATTCGTTCTAAGGTAAGTATTTCATAATGAGCTACTATACGGTGCATACTTGCTCATTATGCTTTTGCCTTACAGGTTTAAAAAAAAAAAAAAAAATTATAATTTTGTGCGAGTATACAACCGCTTTAAAGGTTGATTTGTTAGGGCTGGTTCACAACAGATTCAGTCCAGTGCATTTTTAATCTGCATCAAAAACGCATGCACAGTGTTTTCAATGGCCTCATTTCCCACCAGTTCAGCGTGTTCCAGTGCAGTCAACAAAAGTAGAACATACAGCACTTTTTTTGTATGGAACGGATCTGCACTGTGGTAACATTCCTTTAAAATGTCACTCCTTTCATTATTTTAGAATGTGCTGAGCACTGTAGCACACCGCAATGTGGATTATCGTGCTTTGCATTTAGAAAAAGATGTAAAGTCCAGTTTTTGTTCTTATAATGTGTCTTGGAAGCCCAATCTAAATGAATGAGCTACCTTTACACAAGTATTTAGAATATTTCTGAAAATATATAAAAATGGCGCAGGCAGTGCTGGGATAGGGTCATCCAGTGCCCAGGGCAAAAATGCCAAACTGCGCTCCCCCTCTTCCCTTAGGGTTAGGGTCAGGGAGTTCCCATCCCTGCAATAAACCACTGCGCCCAGGGCAGCCTCCCTTCCTGCCCACCCCTTGTCCCGGCACCTTGGTGCAGGTAAACTACCCTAACATAAAAGGTATGTTAACGCACAAAATACCGAAAGCTAATTGTGGTGACTGCATTTGTTTTTTTGTTTCAGTCTTTTTTCCTATATTTGCACCCAGTGATCCTGCAAATGACACACTTCTTATCTACACCCATTTTCCCCACTAGAACTATGGAGGAAGCCATGGTTGTGTCACAGGCTGGCCTTCAAGCATGTCTGCTTGTCTTCGTCCCCATTGCATGCTGAATTGATGGGATTAGTAGTTTACAGATATAACATTGTTTATGCTGTATTTTCATTTGAAAGGAAGTTACAAGACACTCCACTTTTGGCAACATCGACAGGTAGTTTCTATACTTGCTGTAAATGGTTGTTAGCCCGAAGAAAAAAACAAAAACAAATGCAGCCACCATACCCAAGGACTGGTAAGCTGCAATATATTACAGTTTTTTTTTTTGGGGGGGGGGTGTTAGATACCCTTTATACCCATTTCTTACATAAATTGTATGATCTCAAGAGCAAAGTCTAAATTTAGGGGAAACATAACTCCATCTCCATCTACACTTTGGAGCAAATTGGTGATATTTCTAAATAAAATACCTTTCATCTTCGGAGTCAGTGAAGGTCCATATTCATCCAGCAGAATCTGATCCACCAAACCCTCACCTATAGGAAAATAATGAAATACAAGTTATATCCTGATCACATCTATTGGAGGCAAACCACATATTGAGGAATTTGAAAGATGTCTAAACAGTCTTCACATAACTTTTGATATCTGTAGTGTATAATATGATGAACTTGAAATTGATATATTACTCAGGTATAAACAATACCATCAAATGTGCTTTGCTAAAAATCGGATACAAAACTATAAAAACATTAAATATAAATGACACTCACATAAAAAAAAGAGAAATACTTACCTGGCCATCTGTCCATGGCCCTTCACTCTCTTGAATTGGTTACGTGTCAGCATTTGTTTCTGTATTGGATCCTTTTGTATCCCTATGGCTATGGAATAATGAAGATTTTATGTGCTTTGCACATCCAGTTGCCGACCTTTTGATTTGTGGCTCTTGAATATCTACACCTCCAGCAGAATCTTCAATATCTGAGATTCCTGTGTGTTAGATGTCCATGTCCCCCGCTGCACAATGTGATTCTTCCCTCCACCCATAATGCCACCACTTTGTACCCGGATTGTCACAACGGTTACTGAAAACAAATTTCTATTACCTGTTTGGCTGATTTCTTCCAGAACTGCCAATAAATTAGGATGAGGATGATCTTTCTGTAGCGCATAGAGACATTCCCAGAGTCCAATCACAGCTTCTCTTCCCCGATCCTCAATATCTTGTAATAAGGTGTGAGAGAAGGCATCCTTGCTCATATGTTTTTCCCTGGCCAGAAGGGTCTGAAACACAAATATAGTTTTCTTCTTTTTTTTTTTTAAAAAGTCAATCAAAAGATAAAAAAAAAAAAAAAAAAAAAAAACTTAATTTACATAAAAGACAATTCCGAATTACATTTTACAATGCCATCCATAATTTCTTGTAAGAATTTGGCATGGTTGTCCTTGCAATCCTCTGTTAACCGGTTCCTGACCGGCGCACGCCGATATATGTCGGCAGAATGGCACGGCTGGGCAAATGGGCGTACCCGTACGTCCCTTTAAATTTGCCGCCGTGCCATTGCGTGCGTGCCACTGGCGGTGCGCACGCCGGCTGGGAGCTTCGCGAGTCGGGTAGTGGGTCCCGCGGACTCGATCGCCACGGGGATACCCGCGATCGCCTCACGGAGAGGACGAATGGGGAGATGCTAATGTAAGCAAGCATCTCCCCGTTCTGCCCAGTGACAGTGTCACTGATCTCTGCTCCCTGTGATCGGGAGCAGAGATCAGTGACGTGTCACACGTAGCCACGCCCCCCCACAGTTAGAAACACTCAAGACATACTTAACCCCTTCACTGCCAGTGTCATTTACACAGGAATCAGTGCATTTGTATAGCACTGATTGCTGTATAAATGACAATGGTCCCAAAAATGTGTCAAAAATGTCTGATGTGTCCGCCATAACGTCGCAGTCACGATAAAAATTGCTGCTCGCCGCCATTACTAGTAAAAAAAAAAATTATTAATAAAAATGCCATAAATCTATCCTCTATTTTGTGAATGCTATAACTTTTGCGCAAACCAATCAATAAACGCTCAAAGTGATTTTTTTTTTTTTACCAAAAATATGTAGAAGAATACGTATCGGCTTAAACTGAGGAAAAAAAATGTTTTTTTTTAAATTTTTTTTGGGGATATTTACTATAGCAAAAAGTAAAAAATATTTTTTTTTTCAAAATTGTCAGTATTTTTTTGTTTATAGCACAAAAAATAAAAAACGCAGAGGTGATCAAATACCACCAAAAGAAAGCTCTATTTGTGGGGAAAAAAGCACGTCAATTTTATTTGGGAGGCATGTGGTACGACCGCGCAATTGTCAGTTAAAGCGAAACAGTGCCGAATCACAAAAAGTGCTCTGGTCAGGAAGGGGGTAAATTCTTCCGGGGCTGAAGTGGTTAGGAAGGTAAAGGGTGGAGCAGGGATTCTGCAAATAAAGTATAGACACCTACCTGTAGCGGCCCCAAAAAAACCTTCCTGTCATGGCCGAACCCCCAGTTGAACTGATCAGCAAAACTGCAACATTTTTAGAAAGTGCTTTACTTTAAGCCACGTCTTCACATCTTCCTATTGGTCCAGCACAATAATGGGCAGCTTTGCTGGTCAATGGGATTGGGAATTGCCAACCCTTCGACAGAAAAGCCCGGCATTTGCTGGTTACTAAAAATTTTTGGGAGGCTGCGGCAAGTATGTACATCTTTGGATGTTTGCACTGCAGGGTTAGAGTTTATTTCCTGAGAGCCAATACAAAAGCTAACCATTTTTCACTCTGGATAGAGTAAGGGAGGGTTAAAACCCCTATCAGTTTTTGTGTCACACTGGGGACATAAATGAAAAAGACCAACAATTTTGAAAATAATTTTGCAATGATGGGTCACTATTCCTCCCACTGACACCAATGATGGGACACTATTCCTCCCACTGACACCAACGATGGGGCACTATTCCTCCCACTGACACCAACGATGGGGCACTATTCCTCCCACTGACACCAACAATGGGGCACTATTCCTCCCACTGACACCAACAATGGGGCACTACTCATCCCATTGACACCAACAATGGGGCACTATTCCTCCCACTGACACCAACAATGGGGCAGTATTCATCCCACTGACACCAACAAAGGGGCACTATTCCTCCCACTGACACCAACGATGGGGCACTATTCCTCCCACTGACACCAACGATGGGGCACTATTCCTCCCACTGATACCAACAATGTGGCATTGTTCCCCCACATTTGGTCACTAGATGGGACTAAAATAAGGTATGCAATGAAAATGGAAAGGTTTTATTTAAAAATTAAATTCAACATAAAATATATTATATCTACTATTGAAAATAGTCACAAGTGCAAATTTAAGAAACTTGAAGCAATATCTACAAATCTTGCAAACCCATGGTATCAAATACAGATTGGGATTCCCCTTTAAGCTCTCTTTTTCCTATCATGGTTGCCATTTCTGATCTTCTTCCTTGCCTGATCTGAGACACCATTTTCAGGAATTACAACTGGATCTTCCATCATTCCAGGAGGAACCATCCTCCTCGTCCTCCCACCCAAGTTTGTCGCATTCACCTCACAGACAGTCTCATGCATCTCAACAGGGCTCCCAGGCCCTCTGTTCTCTTCAAGTTCAACGCTTCCAAGACGTCCCCAATGGCTAAGGAACTGAACTACCCTGAACTCTGGGTTTTCACCTCCACATGGGCCTGAGTTTTACCTCAGGCTTCTTACCCATTGTAGCCTAAATCGGCTACATTTGCCGAGACTAGCTCTGTTTCCTCCCACTTACGAAGAGGCTCTCTAGAGCCACATTGTTGGTATTTCGTTTTTTTAATTTTTTGTGTGTCTTTTTTATTTATTTTTTGGTTATATTTCATGTGAATGTATGAACGTTATTATGTTTAAATGCGGCCGGCGCTGTTAGGCGCAGGTTTGCCACCCAATTTAATAGAGGGCAGTCCTTGGGGTAGCTGAGGTGCAGGCTGTTGTTTCAGATTAATTCTCTGCCAGCTGTTGCCTATTCAGGTTGAAGGTCCAATCTGTACCCATAGTGGGCTATGGAGTGTGACCCGGTTCCTTATGGCAATCAGAGATGTTATCTGAATCACACGATATTGCACATTCTGAACGGTTGATACAGTTTATCTCATTAACAGTTACCTACTGGGTAGTTGGTACCTGCATCTGAGTTGCTCATCTATGTGCTAGTTGCCTCTCCCTGGCCTTTCCGGGCCTATCCCGGGAAGCCTGGGATTGTTTCAAACCAAATTTCTCGTTTTAAGCTAGAAATTTCTGTTTCTGTAATCGTTTGTGTTTAATACATTATGTTTTCTTAAGTGAAGTAAATTTTTGTATTCTTATTGTTTCAAATGTTTAAGTAAGCCTAATGAGTCTGTGGATCACTGCACTCCCACAGTGTCGGCACTTGCTCAGGACTATGGTCCTGATCGGCTACCGACCTTTTAGTGGGACCCATGTACAGTTGCACTATTGCTTTATCAGCATTTTCTTGCCTGATATTTTTTCGGCCTTATTGTGCTTTTCTTTTTTCCCCTTTCTCACTACCTCCCTCTTATCTCCCTACGATTTCCCCTCTTCTTACCCCTCTTTAAGTCCATTGGGGTTTGCATCCAGAGACATTGGTAAATCCTTCACCATTTTTCGACCATGACACTACATTGGTTGTCGTTAAATGTTCAAGGTATGAACTCACCACAAAAGAGGGTGAAAGTTTTTAAGTACCTTAAGAAACAACACATAGACATAAAATGTCTACAGGAAATTTATTTTTCCTCTGCCTCCAGCCCTAAGTAAAGACATAAAAAGAGAAAAGGGCGCACCAGCCATGTGCATTATCTTTTGTAAAACATTTATTAAATAAAATGATAAAGGAAATTACTCACAAGCAGTAAAAAATCATGTGCCATAAACCTTGGACATCAACTTGCAACAAGTGGTATAGATGATGAACAAAACCTTCCAAAGGTGTTTCCGAGGAATATGTACACTGCCCGCTTACGCGTTTCGAAGGGCTCATCCCTTCTTCATCAGAGCTCAGCAGCTCTGATGAAGAAGGGATGAGCCCTTCGAAACGCGTAAGCGGGCAGTGTACATATTCCTCGGAAACACCTTTGGAAGGTTTTGTTCATCATCTATACCACTTGTTGCAAGTTGATGTCCAAGGTTTATGGCACATGATTTTTTACTGCTTGTGAGTAATTTCCTTTATCATTTTATTTAATAAATGTTTTACAAAAGATAATGCACATGGCTGGTGCGCCCTTTTCTCTTTTTATGTCTTTGTTTGCTAGGAATCCCCATCCTTGAGGGCAGCAAGGCCAGTGTGTTCCTTCTATATTGGGTCGACCACTTGTGCGCAGGAGTCATTTTCTGTTTTTATATCCAGCCCTAAGTATTTTGATGCCCAATACCCCCAGGTGTTCTTGGCTAACCCAACCAAGCAGAGAGGGGTTCTAATAGCATTTCATAAATCGGTACCTTTTAGTTGCACTAAGCAGATAGCAGACCATGACGGTAGATACCGCCTGCTTCTGGGTACTATTCAAGATGCGAAGGTTACCATAATTACCTAATATGCCTCTAATTCCAATCCAGGACCCTTCTTGACCCATGTCGGCTCCCTATTGACATCCCACCAAAAAGGTACCCTGCCTCTGGCAGGCAATTCGAATGTGGCCTTGGATCCTGTTGTGGACAAATATCCCTCAGAAAGGGTGGCTTCCTCATTTGCAGTGAAAAGAATTTCCCACTCCATACGCTCTCATGAATGATCTAGTAGCCCTCTGGAGAGAATTACACCCATTGAGTAAGGATTATACATACTACTCTCATACACACCACTCCCACTCTAGAATTGATCATATGATAATGCTTAGAAAACATCTCCCTTTAATAAGCTTGGTGTCTATTTTTGCACCCCCTGGACAGATCGTGATCCTCTTCTCGTGGTCTGCTGGTCCTTAGCGTGTAAGCCTCAGCATTCCCCGTGGGTCATGAATGATTCGCTTTTATCCCTCAAAGACATCCAGGATGATTTGTTGAACGCTTCCGTGGAATATTTTCGCCTCAACTCTGCTTCTTTCTCCTCTCCGGTGACCTTATGGGGGCATATAAGGCTGTACTTAGGGGACACATTATCCAGCTGGCCTCAAAATGCAAAAGGGAATGTCAATAGCTACAGCAAAATTTAGAATCCCGGTTGGAATCTATTTCAACTACTTTTAAACGAACCCCCACGCCTGCTAATAATAAACTTTTGGACCAGGCTCGCACGGAATTGAACTATGTCTCACCGATCAGGCGGAATGCGCTCTGTGCTGGTCTTGCCAGCATTGGTATACCCAAAGCAAACAAACCGAGTGCGATTCTGGCCGAAAGGTTACGTACTTTAAACCCCAGACCTAGTCCTATTACTTTACGCACTCGCCACAATATCCCTACTAGCAACCCAGTCCAGATACTGTACGAGTTCAATCATAGACTCACTACCTTATATTCTGCCCATGACCTCTCAAATGATCATAACATAACAGACTTTCAGCAAAGCACTTCTCTACCTACCATATGGATCGTGATTTTCAAGAATCTGAAGTCCGACAATGTATTAAAGATCTAAAAGTGGGTAAGAGGCAGGGTCCGGACGGCTTTAAGGCACTTTACTATAGAAAGCTAGTGGACGTGTTAGCCTCTCCTTTGACGGCTATGTATAATTCAGTTCACCTTCTGATGGCTAATATAGTAATGTTGCCAAAACCTGACCGTGATCATTCCTCTTGGGCCAACTTCCGACCTATTTCTCTTATTAATATTGATATTAAAATTCTCACCAAAATTTTGGCTAATCATTTGAATTAATTCCTCCCCTGTTTAATTAAAAAAGGCCAAGGTGGATTTGTACCACAGAGACAGGCAGGGGATGCCATTAGGAGAATCATACAATTGCAGCATCTTGCCCATAGCCACTCCCTGGAAAGGATGCTTTTATCGCTGGATGTTAACAAAGCCTTTGACACTCTGTCTTGGCTTTACCTTATGAAGGTACTCCGCCATTATGGCTTTGGTACCTCCTTTTTAAGCTGGCTGACGGCACTGTATAATGCCCCTCAGGCTAAAATTAAATACTATAGTTTTGAATCCTCTATTTTCCCTATCCGGAGGGGAACTCGACAGGGCTGTCCACTTTCACCTCTTTTGTTTGTCTTGGCAAGGGAACCTTTGGCGGAGGCGATCTGTTCACATCCAGATATAAAAAGGTATAGAGGTTGTGGGTTCTGCTCACAAGATCTCCTTGTTTGCGGATGACATCTTACTGACTCTGACTTCGCCCAGAATCTCATTGCCCAATTTATTCTCCCTTCTGGAGTCTTTTGCCTCTCTTTCAGGCCTGCATGTTAATCCTAATAAGTCTAAGGCGCTGTCCGTAAAGCTTTCCCCCTCAGAACAGGCTTCTCTAAAAGCAAAACCTTATTTGGGTATACGGCTTACCCCTAAGTATGAAGCACTATACCAGGCCAATTTCCCCACTCTTTTTAGGAAACTTACTGACATGCTCTCCTCCTGGTCTCACCTGCCGTTATCCTGGTTTGGCAGGATCTCTGCGGTTCGTATGACCTATCTCCTGAAATTGTATTACCAGTCCTGATTGCCTCGTACGTATTGCATATTCACCAATGCAAACGCTTGAAATTCATCTGGGGCCCCACTCGACCTCAAATTAATAAACAGACTTTTTACACTCGGAGGATCAATGTGGGGTTTTTCAGTCCCCAATCTTCAAGCATATTACACAACAGAAAACATAGCCCCATTATCTCATCTTCATGACACGTACCAAATGCCACTAATGACTTGGTAGACTCTCATCCTATTCCTATTTCCTCTGTACCCTGGCTTCCCCCCATAAATCGCCCAAATAGGTTTGGGCCATGTTTGACACATTATCTTTGCCTGTGGGACTCCCGTTAAATTTTCACCGGGTCTAATATCCCCCACTTACCATTACTGCGTCTTACTCATTGCCCATTATTTCCCCCCAGTTGTGAAAACCCTAAGCAATTCTCGTGGTGGACGGATAATGGGTTCACCGACATTCATTCTCTGTTCACCCCCACAAGATTATTAACATTTTATGCTCTTAGATCTTCCCACGAAATCCCCTCATGGGAACACTACAGTTACCTTCAAATTAGGACACAAACTCCAATAACTTATAAAGGCCGACCTACCCCATACACCTTGACCCCCTTTGAAAGCCTCTGCAGGGCGAAACCTCACTCTCTGGGATTAATATCTTTTCTTTACTCCTCAATCATTTCTTCCAGGAAACCCCTAGTGAGATCGTATCATTTCCAATGGGAGAGAAATTTGGGAAAAGAATTGGATCCAGAGGACTGGCAGATTATGACAATAGCCCTTACTAAGAGCTCTAGGAACATTCCCATTTTGGAAAATGCCTACAAGGTGCTCTATAGATGGTATTATATGCCAGCTAGATAAGCTTGTTTTATTCCCCCCTTTTCTTCCAGGGTTGCAGTGGGGCACCATGGCCCACATCTGGTGGACATGTCCTAGGGTGTGTAGACTAGGGGTCAGGGTCTATACCCTTCTTAGTAATATGTTCCATTCCAATCTTAAAAGAGACCCCTATGAGGCCCTTCTGTGTAAACCTATCCTTGAACTACTTCACCTGTAACGGCAACTGGCTCTGCACCTTTTTAATGCAACTAAGTTGACCATTGCGAGGGCATGGAAAACCCCTGTGCTCAGTTTTGAGGCAGTTAAAAACCGCATGAATGACATTATGATTAATGAAAAACTAGCGGCCCTTGCCAATGACACTCACAATAAATTTCTTAGGGTTTGGCAACCATGGATAACATGAAACCCACCCTCCAGGTTCAATAATCTACTTTCAATTTGAGGGTCTCCCGATGCATCCCCAATTGACTCCTCCCCCTTTTTCTCTCCCCCCTCCCTTTTTCCCTCATGCTTTCCACTTCCTGTTTAAGCACTTCCTTTCCCTTTCTGTATAATTCCTTCTCTGACACTCCTGGTTCCCAGGAGTCGGTCTAGTGAAGATGGTTACATTGATAAAACGAATAACTCATAACTAATATATAATTCATATATGTATGCATACACTATTACCACCTGGGATTTCCAAGTTTTTGCCTACCATACAGTATAATTCGGGGCATTGAATGTTCTTTATTGCGATCTAAAGCTGATGTTTCCTATTGTATTGGAGAATGATGTACCGTGTTTATTGCATCCCTTACCATATTTTTGCACCCCCTGGACAGATCGTGATCCTCTTCTCGTGGTCTGCTGGTCCTTAGCGTGTAAGCCTCAGCATTCCCCGTGGGTCATGAATGATTCGCTTTTATCCCTCAAAGACATCCAGGATGATTTGTTGAACGCTTCCGTGGAATATTTTCGCCTCAACTCTGCTTCTTTCTCCTCTCCGGTGACCTTATGGGGGCATATAAGGCTGTACTTAGGGGACACATTATCCAGCTGGCCTCAAAATGCAAAAGGGAATGTCAATAGCTACAGCAAAATTTAGAATCCCGGTTGGAATCTATTTCAACTACTTTTAAACGAACCCCCACGCCTGCTAATAATAAACTTTTGGACCAGGCTCGCACGGAATTGAACTATGTCTCACCGATCAGGCGGAATGCGCTCTGTGCTGGTCTTGCCAGCATTGGTATACCCAAAGCAAACAAACCGAGTGCGATTCTGGCCGAAAGGTTACGTACTTTAAACCCCAGACCTAGTCCTATTACTTTACGCACTCGCCACAATATCCCTACTAGCAACCCAGTCCAGATACTGTACGAGTTCAATCATAGACTCACTACCTTATATTCTGCCCATGACCTCTCAAATGATCATAACATAACAGACTTTCAGCAAAGCACTTCTCTACCTACCATATGGATCGTGATTTTCAAGAATCTGAAGTCCGACAATGTATTAAAGATCTAAAAGTGGGTAAGAGGCAGGGTCCGGACGGCTTTAAGGCACTTTACTATAGAAAGCTAGTGGACGTGTTAGCCTCTCCTTTGACGGCTATGTATAATTCAGTTCACCTTCTGATGGCTAATATAGTAATGTTGCCAAAACCTGACCGTGATCATTCCTCTTGGGCCAACTTCCGACCTATTTCTCTTATTAATATTGATATTAAAATTCTCACCAAAATTTTGGCTAATCGTTTGAATTAATTCCTCCCCTGTTTAATTAAAAAAGGCCAAGGTGGATTTGTACCACAGAGACAGGCAGGGGATGCCATTAGGAGAATCATACAATTGCAGCATCTTGCCCATAGCCACTCCCTGGAAAGGATGCTTTTATCGCTGGATGTTAACAAAGCCTTTGACACTCTGTCTTGGCTTTACCTTATGAAGGTACTCCGCCATTATGGCTTTGGTACCTCCTTTTTAAGCTGGCTGACGGCACTGTATAATGCCCCTCAGGCTAAAATTAAATACTATAGTTTTGAATCCTCTATTTTCCCTATCCGGAGGGGAACTCGACAGGGCTGTCCACTTTCACCTCTTTTGTTTGTCTTGGCAAGGGAACCTTTGGCGGAGGCGATCTGTTCACATCCAGATATAAAAAGGTATAGAGGTTGTGGGTTCTGCTCACAAGATCTCCTTGTTTGCGGATGACATCTTACTGACTCTGACTTCGCCCAGAATCTCATTGCCCAATTTATTCTCCCTTCTGGAGTCTTTTGCCTCTCTTTCAGGCCTGCATGTTAATCCTAATAAGTCTAAGGCGCTGTCCGTAAAGCTTTCCCCCTCAGAACAGGCTTCTCTAAAAGCAAAACCTTATTTGGGTATACGGCTTACCCCTAAGTATGAAGCACTATACCAGGCCAATTTCCCCACTCTTTTTAGGAAACTTACTGACATGCTCTCCTCCTGGTCTCACCTGCCGTTATCCTGGTTTGGCAGGATCTCTGCGGTTCGTATGACCTATCTCCTGAAATTGTATTACCAGTCCTGATTGCCTCGTACGTATTGCATATTCACCAATGCAAACGCTTGAAATTCATCTGGGGCCCCACTCGACCTCAAATTAATAAACAGACTTTTTACACTCGGAGGATCAATGTGGGGTTTTTCAGTCCCCAATCTTCAAGCATATTACACAACAGAAAACATAGCCCCATTATCTCATCTTCATGACACGTACCAAATGCCACTAATGACTTGGTAGACTCTCATCCTATTCCTATTTCCTCTGTACCCTGGCTTCCCCCCATAAATCGCCCAAATAGGTTTGGGCCATGTTTGACACATTATCTTTGCCTGTGGGACTCCCGTTAAATTTTCACCGGGTCTAATATCCCCCACTTACCATTACTGCGTCTTACTCATTGCCCATTATTTCCCCCCAGTTGTGAAAACCCTAAGCAATTCTCGTGGTGGACGGATAATGGGTTCACCGACATTCATTCTCTGTTCACCCCCACAAGATTATTAACATTTTATGCTCTTAGATCTTCCCACGAAATCCCCTCATGGGAACACTACAGTTACCTTCAAATTAGGACACAAACTCCAATAACTTATAAAGGCCGACCTACCCCATACACCTTGACCCCCTTTGAAAGCCTCTGCAGGGCGAAACCTCACTCTCTGGGATTAATATCTTTTCTTTACTCCTCAATCATTTCTTCCAGGAAACCCCTAGTGAGATCGTATCATTTCCAATGGGAGAGAAATTTGGGAAAAGAATTGGATCCAGAGGACTGGCAGATTATGACAATAGCCCTTACTAAGAGCTCTAGGAACATTCCCATTTTGGAAAATGCCTACAAGGTGCTCTATAGATGGTATTATATGCCAGCTAGATAAGCTTGTTTTATTCCCCCCTTTTCTTCCAGGGTTGCAGTGGGGCACCATGGCCCACATCTGGTGGACATGTCCTAGGGTGTGTAGACTAGGGGTCAGGGTCTATACCCTTCTTAGTAATATGTTCCATTCCAATCTTAAAAGAGACCCCTATGAGGCCCTTCTGTGTAAACCTATCCTTGAACTACTTCACCTGTAACGGCAACTGGCTCTGCACCTTTTTAATGCAACTAAGTTGACCATTGCGAGGGCATGGAAAACCCCTGTGCTCAGTTTTGAGGCAGTTAAAAACCGCATGAATGACATTATGATTAATGAAAAACTAGCGGCCCTTGCCAATGACACTCACAATAAATTTCTTAGGGTTTGGCAACCATGGATAACATGAAACCCACCCTCCAGGTTCAATAATCTACTTTCAATTTGAGGGTCTCCCGATGCATCCCCAATTGACTCCTCCCCCTTTTTCTCTCCCCCCTCCCTTTTTCCCTCATGCTTTCCACTTCCTGTTTAAGCACTTCCTTTCCCTTTCTGTATAATTCCTTCTCTGACACTCCTGGTTCCCAGGAGTCGGTCTAGTGAAGATGGTTACATTGATAAAACGAATAACTCATAACTAATATATAATTCATATATGTATGCATACACTATTACCACCTGGGATTTCCAAGTTTTTGCCTACCATACAGTATAATTCGGGGCATTGAATGTTCTTTATTGCGATCTAAAGCTGATGTTTCCTATTGTATTGGAGAATGATGTACCGTGTTTATTGCATCCCTTTGTAGGGATCTTCTTCATGTTTTGATTGATGTAACTATCACACTGTCACACTAATCCAGGGGTAGGCAATCTTTTGATCACAGGGTGTCGAAAAATGTTTTCAAAGAAATTGAGTGTGCCGATTTTATAACAAAAAAAATGTAAACTTCACACGCTCAATCACGAAAGGATTTTTTATAAAGTAAATTATTATACAGGATTTATATAGCGCCAACAGTTTACGTAGCGCTTTAAATGCTGTAAACTACTTGAGTAATAGTGATTAACTAACATCCTGCACTCTCATGCCTTAGATCAGCCCCATTTCCTGCACCTTCACACCTAAGATAACAGTACCCCGTGCCAATCTGTCCCCCCATTGTACTACCCTGCTCATCTGTCCCACCCCTCTAACCCCCTGCACATCTGCCCCACCACTGTACCACCCTGCTCTTCTGTCCCACCACTGTAAACCCCCTGTTCATCTGCCCCAACAATGTACCCCCTTTCTCAGCTGCCCCACCACTGTATCTCCCTGCACATGTGCTCCACCACTGTAAGCCCATGCTCTTTTGTCTCACTGCTGAACCACCTTCTAACCTGTCCTAACACTGAACCCATCTGCTCATCTGCCCCACCACTGTAACCCCCTTTCTCATTTGCCACACCACTGTTCTCCCTGCTCTTCTGCCCCACCATTGTAACCTCCTGCTCATCTATCCCACCAATGTACCACCTTTCTCCTCTTCCCCACCACTGCACCCCCCTGCTTTGTACCCCCCCTGCTCTTCTGCCCCACTTCGGTACCCCCTGCTCTTCTGTCCCACTAATGCACCTCCCTTTCACATCTGCCCCAACACTGAACCCCCCTGCTTATCTTTTCCACCACTGTAACCTCCTTCTCATCTGGCACAACACTGAACCCCCCCAGCTCATCTGCCCCACCACTGTACGGTACTGTGCTCTTCTGTCTCACTGTTGAACCCCTTCTCATCTCTCCCACCACTGTACCTCCTGCACTTCTGCCCAACCACTGTACACCCCTGAACATCTGCCCCACTGCTGTACCCCATTCTTCTGCCCCACCACGCTACCTCCTGCACATCTGTCTCACCTCTGTACCCCCCTGCTCATCTGTACCACCAATGTACCTCCTTTCTCCTCTGCCCTGCCACTGTACCCCCTTGCACAACTGCCCCACCTCTGTACCCCCCTGCTCTTCTGTCCCACCAGTGTAACCCACTTCTCATCTGTACCACCACTATAACCCCCTTTTCATCTGGTCCATTACTGAACACCCCCCCCCATCTCCTCTGTCCTACCACTGTAACCCGCCGCCCCATCACTCATCACTGTAACGCCCTTGCTCTTCTGTCCCACTGCTGAACCCCCTTCTTGTCTCTTCCACCACTGAACCCCGTGCACATCTGCCCTACCATCGTACCCTCCTGCTCTTATGTTCCACTGCTAAACCCCCCTGCTCATATGCCCCACCGCTGTACCCTCCTACTCATCTATGATATGCATGACATGCAGAGTGGTGCAAGGAAGCAGAGATGAGACACATCTACCTGTCCTGGCACACTTATCCCCGCTGATCCACCTCTCGCATCCAGCCCACGTGCTTGTATATAATGTCACATAAAAACATCTGGAATGGATGCGCAATGATGAGCTCAGGGGCATTTTCTGAAAGCAGTGGGCCTGTGTGCAAGATTGACCCCACAGCTGAGAAAAAGTGCGGTGCCGAGTGCCGCAGCAAAATTGGGTGTGATTTTCATTGCGCTGAATACTGGCTGTGGCTTAAAGGGACACAGAGTGCAGAGGGGTTCAGTAGTAAGTGATGCAAAGTGCAGGAGTCAGGTGTAAGTGACGCAGAGTTCAGAGGTTGGGAGTAGGTGATGTAGAGGTTGGTAGTAGTAGATGATGCAGAGCTGAGGGGTCAGTTGTAAGTGACACATACATACATACATATATATATTTCCAACAAAGTTCCCAGAAGCTCAACAGTGATTCCACAAACTGTCACCTTATTGTGGTTTTCTCACAGTGAAATCCCTTCTTTCTGAGATTGGTAGTGGCAACCAAGCAAGTCATCTTACTCCAGATGGTGGGCAGGGGTTGGAGAACTGCAATTGGCTTTGGCAGTGGCCAATCACAGTCCTCCTCCTCCTGGAAACAGGGACCGCCCCCCCAGCAGAAATGCATCCAATCTCTTTCCAATCACAAGAGCTGACGATTGCAGCTACAGCAAAGTTAGAGAACCAATCAATGTTACCCATTGTTTACAATGTGGGGGTGCAGTGCCTTCCCCCCACAGTGCAGGTGCGGCATGGGGAATTGAGAGATTGGAATGCATTAGCGTCTCACTGACACTTCCCTGCACTGCTGATGGGAAGGGAGTCGAGTGCTGGCAAAAGAGGCTTTGCGTGCCGCTTGCGGCACCAGTGTAGGGGGTTGCCTACCCCTGCACTAATCTGTTGAATTTACCTTTTCTACTATTAAAATAATTTTGTAAAAGAAAATCATGAGACAGATAGATACAAACATCCTGGGTATCAATTTCTAATTATTATTACATTGCTTCAAATGTTACTAAAACCAAGACATGAAGAAATTTATAAGGGGTTCTAGAGTTATAGGCAGCTGGAGCTATACTCAAGATTTTAACCTCGCAAGCTTAGGAGGCAGGACCAGCTTTGACTTTTACAGAAATGAACATCTACACATAGCAGTAAATATATTTACATGTGGTTTTTTTACTGACATAGACACACAGTATATTGCAGTTAATTTCAAAATAGTTTTGTCTTACATCTGTGCTTAAGACATTCTGAGATTTTAGTTCCTTCAGAAGGGCCCGAGTGTCTATGTTCTCCAGGATGTGGATCAGATCATCTCTGTAATACTCGTATATCCTCCTCAGTGATGGATCATCATATGCAGACAGTTGATGATGGAATCCCCTGATGTCCTCTACAGAAACACAAAAAATACATTTACAGGATTGTAGAGCTGCACGATTCTGGCCAAATTTTTTTTTTAAGAGAGAGCGCGAGAGAGAGAGTGAGAGCGCGCGGGAGCGAGAGCGCGAGCGCGCGAGAGAGAGAGCGAGAGCGAGAGCGCGCGAGAGCGAGAGCGCGCGAGAGCGAGAGCGCGCGAGAGAGAGCGCGCGAGAGAGAGCGCGCGAGAGAGAGAGCGCGAGAGAGAGAGAGAGCGCGAGAGAGAGAGAGCGCGAGAGAGAGAGCGCGAGAGAGAGAGCGCGAGAGAGAGAGCGAGAGCGCGAGAGAGAGAGCGAGAGAGAGCGCGAGAGAGAGAGCGAGAGAGAGCGCGAGAGAGAGAGCGCGAGAGAGAGAGAGCGCGCTCTCTCTCTCTCTCTCGCGCTCTCGCGCTCGCTCTCTCTCGCTCGCGCTCTCTCTCTCTCTCGCGCGCGCTCTCTCTCTCGCGCGCGCTCTCTCTCTCGCGCGCGCTCTCTCTCTCTCTCGCTCTCTCTCTCTCGCGCTCTCTCTCGCGCTCTCTCTCTCTCTCTCTCTCTCGCTCTCTCTCTCGCTCTCTCTCGCTCTCTCTCTCGCTCTCTCTCGCTCTCTCTCTCGCTCTCTCTCTCTCTCTCTCGCTCTCTCTCTCGCTCTCTCTCTCTCTCGCGCTCTCTCTCTCTCTCGCGCTCTCTCTCTCTCTCGCGCTCTCTCTCTCTCTCGCGCTCTCTCTCTCTCTCGCGCTCTCTCTCTCTCTCTCCGCGCGAGAGAGAGAGCGAGAGAGAGAGAGAGAGAGAGAGCGCGC